>JAVSCE010002734.1:0-620281 GCA_032199065.1 Smutsia gigantea | reverse complement strand
TATTAAAATGCTTATTATGTTCACAGTAAAAAAACACTCATGTGCATTTAACATTTTAACTAAGCTATAATCAAGTGGCTCGTGGGCCTAATGCATCTCAAGAGATGTTTTATTTGGCCTGCATGAATTTGAGTATCTCTAGGCATGGCAAAAGTTGTCCAATTTACTGCAGTTTACAGAATTCTATAATGTTTTATAAACAATGCTTCACCTATTTAGGCATCTACACTCTTAACCTCTGAGAAGGACTTCAAAAAGATAAAGACAGATCTCCTGAAGGGTAATAGGCTGCTCCGTGTATTCACCTTTTAGAAGAAATAATGCTTCTATTTACTCATTAAGATGTTACACCAGTTAATGCATATGTACAATAAAACTGACGCACCCATGAACAACAGGGTGGTATTTCGACCCAGAGAGGTTTCCAATGCCAATTGTGTAATTCAAGGCTAAACAGATACTGAATTGTGATTTTACAAAGGCACAAGAAACATTATTCCTTGGTAGATCTGCAACTAAGATGGTATAAGAAACAAAGACATATTTTTTCTACACAGCTCAGCCTGCTGTTCACGCGCCTTAAAAAACAAAAACAAAACAAAAACCCGGCATCACTCACCTAGTAACTTGTTTGTGAAAATCTGTAAGTTGTTTGTGTGTCACTGTGACGGCTCCCACGGTTGTCTCCTTTGGCAAACCTTTCAAGGAATTCTCTAACCATCGACAAAAGGTCTGTACAGAGAAGAAGGGTAAGAGTTTTAAAAGCAGCATGGCTTACCTAGCCAGACCCTACCAAGCACTAACAAAACCCACAGGTTTTCCTTAGTAGCACTGGATTTCCCAGACTTGGGAGCAAGTATAGGAACTAACAAAAGTACTATCCCTAGGCCTTCCAACCCTATGGGGGTTGGAAGAGTCTACAAAGGCATGCCCTTCTAAGGGGCAGGAGGGGTCATTTCAGACAGCCCTTCTACTGTGAGAGTGAAGTCTTTTCTGGAGGAGGCTATTGCTCTGTTCCTGTCATGAAACTTAGGTAATATTTTAAAAATTAAACAACTGCCAGTAAACTCCTGAGCATGAAGATCAAAGACAACTGAAAGCAAAGGTTCAGAACCAGGAAGAGCAGGGACAAAAAGTATATATATATTATATATATATAAAAAAAGTATGAATGCATAATCTTAAGGATTTTGAAGTCGTCTCTCTTAGTAAAAGTCATATCCAGTCAAGTTCCCCTGTGATACCTGCCTGTTCTTTGGGTCAGAAAATTCTTTTGTTGTTCACTCTTGTAGCTGTTTAAAAGAAATTTATTTACATCCGAGCAGTTTCTATATACTTTTTATATGCACAAAAACTGTTTGCTCCTCCGCCCCCTGCCCTTACTTCCTCTTCAAACTAAAAATCAAATTTCTAGAGACTTCCTCTGAGTTTTTATTTTCAGTTGAACTGTTCTTTTAGTCAGCTCTAATTGCTCTTCATGATTTTCCTAAGTAGGATGTATACTTTCTTAAGTATACTAAATAAGATGTCACAGTTTTCAGTCATAACTTTTTTTGTAACTAAATTTTTTATATTATATATTTTCCCATTATGTTATAATAGACCATAACAAAAGTAAATATTCCACTATAAAGCTTAAGTACTACATGATTTTCCAAATGTTGCACTCAAGGAAGACTACACTCCACTCAAGACAAAAACAAGGGGTAGAAGATTCAGGAAGAACCTTTAACTGACAAAAGTTTTGGCATCCAAAAATGGCCCATGACTTAGCTACAATATCCTCCCAAATAAACACAGTAAGAAACTAAACTAAAAAGCAAAAATAATTAGCTAGCACATAACAGGCCTTGTCACCTTCCAGTAAAAGAATCTGAGAATTGGTTAAAAAGAAAGGTTGAAAACATTGAGTAAATGTGCCACAGTAGGGTATCCAACAAAGAAAGGAGGGAACAGAGGAAAGGGTTTTAATAGTTTATTCAAGTCAAGAGACAAAGTTAGTATGTCATCTTCTATTGAAGAATTTGTGTGTTGAATTTTGAAAATGGCATAATTAAGAAGTGCTCAAGAATGTGAATTTTGTTTGGACTTAGGTCCTTAGTTACAATTTCAGTTTACAGTGTATATAGACAACCTAAATTTATGTAGAGTGCTTTTACAGAAGCTCAGTTTTAAGTTGACGTGTAGAGAAAACAACCACTTTAAACTACTTGACAATTCAGTATAAATCTATATAAAACTCTTCTGAGCACATGGCTACCTGGTTTCTGTTCCTGGCTAAACTTGCTCTTCTCATTTTCTTCTTCTGTTAGCATGTAACCATCTGTTTACAAATCAAGAATACATTTGTAAAAAGTAAGAGTATGGACATTTTAGTTGTTATGTTAAGGACTTTTGGAATTAAACTTGCTGGTCCAAAGTGGCTCACAGAGCACCTTCTTTAGGAAAACACAAAAATACTACTGCATTAGACTGAAATGGAATGTGTGTAATCCAGCAACAGGACCTATAGATACTATTCATTCCTGAAGCACTTGAGCTTATATGGAAGACCTGCAGAGTTACTTGATGAAACCAAAGTTACACAGGAGCCTCACAGAATTTGATGTTTAAGAATTTAAATTTAATGTGGCTGTTTCTGAAGTAATAAACCTAAAGAAAATGTTAGAAATCTACTAAGTGCCTGCCCTACATATGATTGTTTCTTGTTTGACTGAGCCAAAGATCAAGTAAAGCATGTGCCCATTAACACAATATACACTAATCACTGAGATGAACACACAAACCCAAGACTAGGCAGAACTTTCAGCTCAGTAATATCAGAGTCTAATAGTAAAAGTATATTATATTCTTTTTTTGTGAAACTGATGAAATTGAAGCTAAGAACTATTATCAATGCAATAAAACAGGACACATTAAGATGTACATGTACTTAAAAGTTTTAAGATACTTGTATCTAGATTTTTCTATGGCTCTGGAAGATAGCTCATTTTAACTAGGTCCAACTGTGCATTTTTCTGAACTGCTTTATATTAACATTAAAAAATTATGAATCCTATTTTTAAAATTTACAGGGTATTTTAAACCTTATCATTATGCTCAAAACTTTCATGAAGTATATAATAACCTGATTTATGATCATGTGGCCCCAGTACTGAAATTATCTGGACATTATTGGAGAGACTAAAGAAATTCTCATGCTCAGGTAATAAAAGACCTAGTTTAAGAACTGAAACATGACACAAATAAATCCAAAGAGAAACAAGTCCAAGTATATACTGTGGGCTAGTTTTATACTTCTATGCTTCCAAATGCTCTGGCGGCTGGATTTATTACCAAAGAACCATACAGCACTATCTAAAAGAGCTTGGAATGAATGAACACTTCTTGAATAACCTATACCACTGTGTAACTGATATATAGGCATCTTCTCACAAGTGAACAAATTTCTCATTGGCCAGCCACACAGCTGAATTAAATGCTGTATTTACTTCTGATAATATACAAACCCTGCAACAGTGACACAAACATGTTTTCAAGAAGCCAATAAAGAATTACTGGTCTTCTATAGGCCCACTCATCTAACAAACTTAGCAATATGCCTGAATTAGGTTCCATGGACATACAATAGGCCAGGTTTCAAAGATATAGTCAGCTGCAGGGAACTGAAGTTTTTAGTACTGTGGGTTTGGGTTCCTTTATACGGAACCTGTAGCTTAATTATGAAAATAATCTTACCGGTCTGTCAACCTGCATGATCTCCCATAGCACTTCGGCCACATCTGGTAGGGTATAGGGGGGGAGACAAAAGCAGCATGTGTGGAGCAGCTGGCTAACAAGCTGCTGTCCAAGCTGGTTCATCACCTGTCCAATCAATTCTTTCCGTAGTTCAAAGTCTTCTTCATGCTATAAGAAAACAGGAGCAACAGATAAAATCTAATTTCAACTTTCCAAAGACCAAATACTTTTCCCCCTTTAGTCTAGCAATTTCTCTTTCCTGGAGAATAAAGTATATATAACAGCTGGATTCACAAAGTCCACTTAATGTTTGTCATTAGGGAGAAAATATTAAGAGTTTACTATCAAGGAAACAGACCTGGGTTTCAGCTGAGACTAACAACTCTTAGATTTTTCATGAGTAGAAGGTGAAAGAGAAGCAGTGGTTAAAGATAAGGGTAGCAATTTTCTTAATTTTTTTTTTCTGTGAAATATAACTTGAAATGTTCCTAGTTCCTTTTTTAAAACCAACTGAAAGAAGAATTGAAGACTTCTATCAGGTATCTAATCAAATCATTTCTATATAAAAAAACACATTTTCTTCCTTCCTATAATCTTTGAAAATACCTTTATTTCTAATATCTTGAAAAAAATAACTTCTTTAAAAACTGCTTTTCACTTCAAGTTATTTTCTTCTATTTTTACTGCCAAATTTCTTAAATAATTAGCCTATTCACATACTTGGTTACTGCCTCACTGCTCACCCTCACCTTCAATTCTATTTCACATCTAGCCAAATCTACCTTTAAAAATTTTGTGAACCATTTTGCTTCTCCAGCCAAACAGGTTTCTTAACTGTCTACTGATACAGTTAGTGCTATGCTGACTTTCTCTAATCAAGACTTAGACTCCAGTTAAGACTGTTCTCCCCAATCTCATCAATCCAAATCCTATCTGTATCTTATGGCCCCATTGAGGCCCCTCCAATTCCAGAAAGTTATCACCTCTGTCCAGAGCTTTCCCACCCCTGATCTTGTAACAATTAAGACTTTTATCACTTATATGATAATCAAATACTGCCTTCTTGTTGATATTTAGCTCTTATACTTGTTTATCTCTTTAACTAGACACCAAATGGCTTGAGCAGAGATAATTTCAGACTGTTTCATATAGCTTACACACAGCACTTAGAACAGATTGTCTTAAATTTAATATTTGATAATTTAGCTAATGAATAATCTGCTATGATATGTCTATCAAAATATACAACCAAAGAAAGAAATACTCATTTCACCCTAAGGAACGAGGAAGAAGTATGAGAAGATATTGAGCTGCAAAGTAGAAAACGTGCAATTTTTACACTCACATCATTGGCTACCCCTGTATGGATGAGGTCTCGTAGAAACCGCATGACACTACAATTGGCATCCCGGTGGTCCAGGGTTGTAGAGGCAATGGCCCACTGTAAGATAGGGATGACCACTTGGCTCCTCAGCAAGGTAACAGGGCTACGTTGAATAAACCTGGTGTGGAAAGACAGGCTAGGTATAAATGACAGGATTAGGCTATGTATAAAAGCAGCCAAGGTAAAAGACAAAGCTATGGAGACAGTAAAAAGGTCAGTCATTTATAGGGGTTGGGTGAGGAGGAAGGGATGAATAGGTGGACTACGGAGGATTTTTTGGGTAGTAGAACTGTATTGTATGATACTATAATGGATACATGTCATTATATTTTTGGCCAAACCCACAGAAGATACACCAGCAGCAGTGAACCCTAATGTAAACTATGGACTTAGGATGATGATGATGTGTCGTGTGGGTTCATCAATTCTAACAAACGGACCACTCTAGTGGAGGATACTGTTAGTGAGGGAGGCTGTGCAGGAGAGGGAGGGGTGGTAGAGCAGTGGGTATTAGGGGAACCCCTATACTTCCCAACTCAATTTTCCACAAGGGTTTCTTAGATCCTGTAATGTACCTGGAGAATCTCCAAGAAAGATACAATATTTTCCGAATTTATTTACCAGGTAACCATTTATGTAAAGAGCATCTCTAGAGATTAGCTTTCAAGGAATATACCCTGGGGAAACAAAGATTGACAGCTCACCCAATTCTCTCACAGTCAACTAAAAAAAAACAGGTTTTCAAACTTGTCTAAAAACTAACAAAAAAATGTTCAATGTTTAATCCTGAGATGAAATAAGACCATACTACTTTAAATTTGAAAATAATAAACTATATATATGTGTGTTATAAGTAAAATTATATAATAATATATATTTAATAATATTTTTATTCCTTCTTAAATGCTTTTATGTTCACTAACTGATTTGGTTCAAATTCCTTAGCTAGAGACTAAGAAGGAATTCAAAGGTTTGGCAATAACATTGTCAATGTTACTGGTAAAAGGAACTGAAGCAGGTAAGTGGGGAGAGGTGGTAGGCCAGGGATAGAACTAAGAAGTCCAGTACTAGATAAGTTCTAAGGCACCTTACAATCCTAAGTATTCTTTGTTCTGAGTTATGCTTATATCTAAAGGATGCTAAGCTTCTCAAGAAAAATGTTTAAGTGAAGCATGACATCATAGCAGCATAAAAAGCTATACCTACTGGGGATTCTACAGATTATTTAGTCAAATGCTTTACCAAGCTCATTTTTATTGTCTTTTGAGTGTTCCCTCCTTCATGATAGGTACTAGGTTACTTTCCCCTGCTCCCATCTAATTCTTCCTCACTTATGGGGATATTCTAGTTCATAGTTTAACTTTGGGTTATGAATCATCAATATATCTACTCCACTTACTTCGTTTTACAGAGAAGGAAATAGTCAAATTTAGGTGACATGACTAAGTGATGGGGATGAACAACAAAAGAAAGGGTAGCTCTTCAGAAGGACTGACCTGGTGGCTAGTCTGAACAGGTCATCCACCGTGTCAGGGTGATTCTGGAGCCCATTTTGTTGTTCTAGAAGCTGAAAGGTGGGGATGCACAGGGCCTAAAACAAAATAGTGATTTTAAAACAAATGCTTGTATATAAATGCCACAGAATTCAGACTTGCTTAAATATCACAACATACACAAAGGAAACAAAGAGATGAAGCACAGATGTGAAAAGAAAAAGACAGCAATGAGAATCAGACCAAGACAAGGAAAAAAGAAATCCTTCTCAGCTGGCACAGGTTTCACATATGAACTCACATTTCAGAAAGGGTTGAAGATATAGGTTTTAACTGCTGTAACAGGATAGATATCAAAGTTTTATTAGTTCCTGAAAGTAAAGACTGTGCTTAGGTATTAGATATGGTCTAGTCCATTAAGGATGTAGAGGAAATTTTAATAATAATAATAAAATGCCAAATTCAAAGGGAAAGACAGCTTGATAAAAGGAGTATCATAATTTAACCTCCTATAATATTCCTCCCCCGATCCCTGACTAGAAGGGTGAAAAAGCAGTATATCAGGAGCATTTTCCAATCCTTGTGATTTACCCTAAGACCATCTCTGCTAAGTAAACTTGTTCACTGGCTATTAAGGGCAAGAAATTAAAAACAGAATCATGCCTGAGCTTAAAAATCCTTTATTCTAAATCCATTTGCCCCATTCCTTACTGCTCAAAAAACACTCTCTCTGGAGGGCATACATTAGGTAGTAATACCTGTAATGATCATTACATTCATTAATCTCACTCAATCGCCCAAGCAAGCCTGGAAGAACAACTAAAAGTTTCTACCTCCTTGTTAATAGGGAATCAACATGACTGGGAAAGAAACGTGTAGAAGCAACAGAAAGACAGGGTGTAAAAACACACTGCTAGGCTTTTAGACCCTCTAAGCCTGCCACATCTATATTCCCCAAGGAAAAACATACCTGGAGCATGTCTAGTAATCCCTGTCGACAGCCCTCTTCCATGCCATACTCATCCACAAGGATACTGCCAAGGTACAGGAAACAGGAATGCTGATGTACTTGATACACATTTACCATCTGCCAAGGGAAAAACCATCTAGTTCAATTCTTTACCCGTCAAAAAAAAAAGTATCAACTCAGGAACTAGCTGGAGGAAGAAATTCAGACAAATTGGTCTTTTCTCTTTAAGGCAGCATAGTAAAGCTTGTTGGCAACATTTCTGAAACAGGACTCAAATCCTCAATAATGTTCAAGTACTCTAGAGTTCTTTCATGCCTTTGATGTTTATCTTTCCAAAACAATGTTGTAAGAGGGTTGTATAATACTTCAAGCTGGACCCCATTAGGGAGCTATTATCCAAGATTCATGTAGTATTTGCAAAGTACACTTAAATTTTCCAACACCTAAAGGTTGCTCTTATTATTAATGATTAACTTTCTTTGTAAAAAAAAAAACATATACAGCCATTGCAGGGCCAAAAATATCAAATGCCTGCATCTTGGAGGAGACTGTGAAAGTACTGTTTAAATTCTGAGTTGCTCCTGAACCCCTCTGTTTCATCTTTTAAGTAAAAAAGTGTTCCCAACCAAGATAAATGGATCTCAACAGAATAAAAATTTTAGTACAATTTGCATATTTAAATGATGTTTAGGATTTTTATCCTCCTATCCTATAAAAATTAAGAAGCACTTGTATATCTATTTAGAATGTCATCACAATATACATATTGATTTTACATAAATTCAACTATGAGCTTGGATAGAATAACTCTTTTCAGTATACACCATGGAATGAGCATGAGACAGGGGACTATGAATCTGTTCAGTGTTGTATACTCAAAACTATATGCTCTATTTAATGCATGATTTAAGTCATGGGTTGGCAAACTTTTTCTTAAAAGGCCAAACAGTAAAAACAGTAGGCTCTGCTGGCCATACGATCACTTTTGCCACTACAGCACCAAAGTAGGCAATAAGTAATACTTCAATGAATGAAAGCCTGGTTATCTCTCACTAACACTGTATTTACGAAAACTGGTGGTAGGCCCACTGGCTGTAGTTTCTAACCTCTGATTTTGGGGATTGTTAAGAATAATTTTCATTTTTGTCACATGCACCGACTTTAGAAAGCACTTCCTATATCAAGTGCTACCCTACTTATAATTGGCTGGTCACTTACCAGAATTAAAAAATAGTATCAAAGTCATGAGGGTGTCGTCCAACAGTAAAGGAACATTAAATCAAGTTATACTCGACCCAGAACTTTATTGTACCTAAGGGGACATTTGACCAGTGGAAGACACCACCTAAATGCAAACATACACTGTCGTATTCAGGACATAGTAAATGTCGAAAATCACTAAAAAATAAAATTATGGTAAAGTATTGACCTGTGCAGACTCTAATCAAATCTTACAATTTAAGAAGTATGTGCCATCTGACACTGCACCAGCAGGACCCTACCTGAAGGTGACTGCTCCCTTAAGAGTGACGAGCCCAGGGTGCAGAATTTAAGGGGGCACTTACTGTCAAGGTCAGCTCCTGAGAGTGTTGCCTCCTTAAAATCTGCACATAGGTGGCCTGCTCAGGTAGAGAAGGGTCACTTCAGGTTAGGTGGATGTGCTACAGTAGTTTTCCTCAGTGCATGAGTGCAAAACTTAAGAAGGCACTTGCTCAGTGTCATGCAGATGCAGGACTGGCACTTGGCCAGCTTCTCTCAATTTTGAGCCCTCTGCACCTCTATGATATAGCCCTGGTCCTGCTGTAAGATTAACATCAACACAAATTATGTAGTGACCTAAGTTACTGGTCATAGGCATCTCATATAGAGTAGTTCTAGATGTGAATATGACCTTAGAGAACTGCATACAGTGAGTCACACACATTTATCCCTTGACAAATGAGATTTATATGAACAACTAACTATGGTCAAGATAGAAGAAAATACTTTGGGCCATGAAAAGGCAAGTCTGACTTGCCACATTTTTCAAAAGAAAATTAATATAAAAATGCTTAGCATTGGCATATAAGAACTAAGCATTAAAGTCATTCTCTTTTCCTAATGTCACACTGGAATGCTGTTCCCCTTCTATATACAACATACCTACCATGGTACTACTTACCTCTTTCAAATATTTTTTAGTTTGCACTTAACAAGTATAAGAGCGTTTCATTTCATCAGCCGAATTTTGCTCTAGAGGTTCCTGTTTTGAATTCTGTACCCTTTACATTTTCCCTCTCTTAGAGCACTTACCTGTGTGACTAGTGGCTGCAGCAGGGCTGCAGATCCTTTGCCTACACAGCGCACAGCAAAGCGGAGGCACCTGCAACAACGCTCTACAATCCGATTATCAGCCCGGTGCTTATTTAGAGTCTCAGATAAAACTGGCCATATCTGAGTCAAAAGTCAAAGAGCACAAGAAAGAAAGTAGTGAACTAAGAGCTGAAAAAACTTCTCTCAAGTTGGGAACATTTCATTTGGTTTTTAAATAATTTTGAAAATGCTTTCTTTATAGGAACACACATGGCCTGATTCTGGCTGATATGTATGTATGTGCAGAGGTTCAACATACTATCCATCACTAAAACACAGCCACTTCTTAAGAGAAGAACAGTGAGTCTTTAGAACAGGAAGAAGAGCATGTTTAACTTTACTAAAAGACAAAGATACACATTTTCCAAACTTAGGACTTCCTAATGTAGGATGAAAAGAAAAAGTATGAGTTACAGAGAAGAGATGTTTAAAGGCTTGTTCCATAAAGTTGGAAGACCTTAAACAAAAGGACCAGAGTTAAGGAAATGGCATTACTGTATACTGCTGAACACAAGAATATTTAGTGTTTCCTCTCCAAAATATGAAAAGCACTCTTCAAAACATGCCTTTGATCCTCACATAACCCTCAGTAAAAAAAGCAGGAGGAAGTGTGTTATTAATGGAGAAACTAAAGCCATGAGGGTTAACTGACTTGGTAAAAAAATTTTTTTGCTTGTATTGATCGGGCCTCCTAGCAATTCTAGAATTCATACAGTTAATCTCTCTTTACCTCTTCGGCCTCTCAGTCCATTTCTCCATTGCCTATTTTCTTTTTCCTTTTCTTTTCTTTCTTTCTTTATTTTATTAAGGTATTATTGATATACACTCTTATGAAGGTTTCACATGAAAAAACAATGGGTTACTACATTCACCCATATTATTGTGTCCCCCCATTCCCCACTGCAGTTCCACTGCCTATTTTCTTAAATCAAAAATATTTGGATGGTTCTGCTCTTCTTTTCATTAAAATTTAAACCATACCATCAAACTGAATCTTCCTATGAACCTAGAAGACAGTACCTTCTCACTCTATTTACTCAAAGCCTGGTAAGGAAAGAGGATGTTCCATAGGCATCTGTTAGTACTTACTTCCTGTATGACTTTTTGGCACGGATGAGTCTGTCCATTTTCCACAATTGGATTGGTGTGTCTGGGGAAAGACAATGGCCCAAAATAGTGAAAGAAGAGAATTTCACCAAGGACCCACAGCCCTGATCCCTCTCTGTTAGCTTACTTAGCATCATTCTCACTAAATAAAAGAAAACCAGACAATAAAGTTATTTTTAGGACTCAACATCTTTTCTTCCTACACCATTCAAACAAACATAGCACATAGTTTAAATTAGCCTATCTTTTTTTTTTTTTTTTTTGCCACTTTAAGCCACTTCCACTAGAGCATGCAAACTCAATCCAACTCTGGGTACATGGGCTATGGGGCACTATAGCTATCTTTTTCATTTTTTTCCCTTTATAAACCTGAATATGTAGTTTCTTCCAAATTAATAAAAAAAATATATAGGTTGTCTGAATCCATTATGGGAAACCAAATACTGCTCCATCCCCAGCATTAAGGCAAAAGTTTTAAGAACTCTAGTTTACCAAAGATATTTCTCATGGTTTTAGTCGGAACCCACACAAGATGGACCCACCCACAATATGTCAAATCCAACTATTTGCCTAGTTCTAGAATCCACTAATTTGAAGGCAAGCAGGGGAAAAAAACACACTGAATGATTAACTACCAACCTCTCTGAAAGAAATCCTTTAATTTTAAAAGGTTCAACAGGAACTTAATAATAATGCAATTTTCTTTAAATCAAGGCATTTTCATCTGTTGCAGATTTTTCTCATTTATTGTGAAATAAGGATTATTAATAGGCTCTCAGAATGGAATATAACTGGCCTATCCTAATTAAACAAGAAAAGCAATGTACCAACTCCAAGATCCCCGCTGACAAGAACTAGTAAACCAAAATAATACCTCCATTTTAACTTACTCCACATAGGCTTTTTTACTGACAGTCCAGTTGTATCTATGGGTCTCACAAACTATAAATTATGTAACCCAGTATGGATCGCTCTTTGAACTCTATCACTCTAATGCTTTTTTAATCGTTAGACGTTCTAGATTTCAAAGGAGGATTAATCTGTGGTTACTGAAGAGGCTTCATTACTCTTTTGCACCCACACACTATGTACGGCAATGGTCCTGCAAGCGTGGTCTCTGGAATGCCAGCAGCAGCATCTCCTGGGAACTTACTGGGAATGTAAATTCCTGGGTCCCACCCAAGATCAAATGTATCAGAGACTTTGGGAATGGGATTCAGTAATCACTGTTTTGATAAGCCCTCCAGGTGACTCTGATGCATGTTAAAGTTTTCAAATCCCAGAGCTAAAGACCCAAAGAATTAATTAAAATTTTAAAAGGTCTACCCAGAACAAATTCTTGAAATTTGCCTTTGCCCCCAAACATCAGTTAATGGGCTTAATTAGTCTCCTGACAGGAGATTATACAGGAGATCCTTAGAAGTTTGAGAAAAAAACAAAAGTAAGCAAACAAAACCACTTGCTTACTTCAACATATAATGGTCTCACTTGAGCTTTTAAACCCATGGCAGGCAACCAGGGACTTCATTCTTACCTAAATATTACTGCAAGGCGGTCTAAGAACACAGTGGGATCTGAGGATATGCCATTGCTGGGCTCCTGAGACAATAGCTGAAGAGACAGAGAGACATTAACACCCAGTCATTACATATACAAACCTACAGCAAAAACTGCAACACAAACCCTTATACCTTAACCTCCATTTCAATCTCTGCTTATTTCCTTTAATAGATTCCTGAAAGTTACTTAAATGGTGCAAATTTAAAAATTCATATTGTCAAATTACTTTCCTCCATTTTACTGCATCCTGGCCAAGATTACCTATTACTATATTTTACTATATGATGATTGTGGAGTGGAAAACATTATCACTTAATTTTTTTCCATTTACTTTTATTATGATTAAGATATGATATACATTACATATTTTAATACAGATTATATAATAACATTAACACCCAGTCATTACATAATCTATATCATAATTACATAATTACATTTCACTTCATATAAAGCTATAAAATTATAGCTCTTTATAAGCAAGTTGCCTCCCTCTTATTCCTCTTTCCTAGTTTCTTAAGATATTTCTACCAGCATATCATTAGAGAGGAACCTTAGAATCATTATCTTAGGTTGTCCTAAAAATCCCATTGGTATGCTCACTATAAATGTAATGATGAAAGACCTGACATCTTTATAATATTCTTCAAGGAAACAGGTTACAGTTTGGTTTTGGTTTTTAACCTGAGTGATGTTTTTCCCATTATATCTTTTAAATAGTATTACTGATAAAGTGAAAATCTATTGACTTTGGAACATTTATTTAATGTATGCAGCAACTTTGATACATTAATTTTAATAACTTTTCAGCTCATTCTCTTGGCTTTTCTAGGTAAATAAAAGATCAACTGTAAATAAATAATTATGTATTTTCCTTTCTAAAATGCTAATGTTTTGAATTTGTTTCATCCTTTGCTTAATTAGACTCACCTTTTTCAATGCCATAACCTGAACAGAACACAGTTCACTAAGACACTGAGTAATCTTATCCAAAGGTAATCTGGCTAGGACAAGTGCTGTCCCTAAAAGAAAAAGCAAGACAAAAATGAAGGAAATAAAAGCTTAATTGAGGTAAATTACTGGTCTACATCATATGGTAACAGAAAAGGCTGACTGGTTCCATTTTTAAAAAACGGTCAGCCTTGTTTTTAAAATTACAATATTTTGTTATTTATGGTTGGTTTTTCTTTATTTGGCTTAGAATGCTGTAAGACTTTCACACTGACATTTACAACTTAAGTTAATACTGAATCATTTTTCCTTAGTAGCCCATTGGTTTAAAGATGTTTAAAAATGCCTCCCCTTCCGGAAGGCAGTATAACACAGAGAAGACAAGTAATGATTCTGTAACATCCTTCTACGTGATGGACAGTGACTGCAATGGGGGTATGTGGTGGGGACTTGATAATAGGGAGAGTCTTGTAACTATAATGTTGCTCATGTAATTATATTAATAATAGCAAAAAAAAAGAGTCTCCCCTTCCAATTCTTCACATTCTTAAAAAATCTCCTTCAATATATGCTAATGCCAAAGCTGCTATTACACAGCCCTGTACAACAGTTCTCAAATTTCACAGGTATTGATTTAGTGAGTGAAAGAGAACCTTTATTTTTGATAAGTACCGTAGGCAATCCTTACCATCAGAGAAGTTTGAGAAATACAGACAAAATTTTCTTGGAAGAATGGGATGAAATCAGAGATTTGTCTATATTTCTATCATAATAGAATGCATAAGCTAAGTAAGGCATTCTCTCTGGGCCTTAGTTTATTTGTAAAATGAGTAATAGAAGTAATAGTTAATTTTGCCTTTCTTTCATTTTTAAATAACTGCAGAAGCCTCCTCTTCTCCCCTGACCCTGAAATAAAACCTTAACTTGGAATTCTAATAAAATAGGTATAAAAAAAAAGGAGAGAGCTAGGTTAGAGTGGGAAAAGAAGGTCCAGACCCTTCTCACTCACTTTTGTCAATCCCTACCAATGGCTGAAACATCTTCTCCCAAATTCAAAGGATTCCACATTAGCCTAGATCCATTCAAGGCCCCAAATCCCTTAATTATGATTTTTTCATTTCATGAAATTTCACTCAACAGAACACTAATCAATCCATAAATCTTCAAATTTGAATTAAAAAATGAATAATTTTTCCTGGCAGTCTTTAGGCCATGAATGAAGTAGACTTTCATTTAAAATGGGGGGTAGCAGTGGGGATGGATATAACTTAAATATGATTTTTCCTTTTAATTTGTTCCTACAGAAAAGAACGTTACTGAAAGAGTTTCTATATCTAGAAGATACCACTGATAATTAGGATGCCACATTCTACTACAAGTTAGACAAGGTTAGATCAATGCTAAATTTCACTAGAAAATTACAAAATGGGAGCAATAACCACTAGTAGTAATATAGTAAGAATATTTAACTCTGATTTGATGCCTTATCATCTATGCCTATGAAGAGAAACAAAAACCCACACTACAAAGAGAGAATCTGTCTTGGAAAATGCATACTTCCCCTGTAGCAATGAAAAACATCAGAGTTCGCACATAAGGTCATCCAATCTTTCCAAGACTATTTACCACTCACAAAGGCTTAAAAGATACTGCACACATTGTATTACAATCCTAATACATCCCCAATCCCCTCTAAACTACCAGCTTTAGGAATTTCAGTACCTCACAGACATCCCCAATCTGTTTTCTGTTTAGTTTAGTTAGAAAGCATTTTCTTTCTAGGAGCCAGTAAATTGTCAACAACTGACTACTCATAAATTCCCTCTTTCAAATATTTAGAAATAGCCATCATGTCTTTTTTCCTTGCCTTAATATCTCTAGTTCTTCTATTACTCTGAACTTCATCACCATGCTGGCTGTTTGCCTCTGGGTAGGCAATCAGTGTAAGCTGATCAGTAATGGTTACAGACCACTAAGAGACCAGGTTTCTACTTATAGAACTGATCTATGCACACTACCTTTAAATTCTCTCTTTGGTATGGCAATACTTATTTTGTCTCCCTTTTTGTTCTTCTCCCAACTCACAAAGGAATTATGTTTACTTTGAATGTGTGGTTTCCACCCAAAATCTAGGTCTGTGCTATACATACTACAAGCAGTTTGAATTAGTTATATAGTGTTAAAAAATTCTAAGAAAAGAATGCATGTAAACATAATCAACCCCCTTTCCTGAACGGAAAAGCTACCATCTTCATCACTAAGTATACCGCAACTGAAAAACCAGGATATGACTGGTATAAGATAACCCCCCGAAGTGGATTAGAGGGGACTGTTACTGGTACCATCTAAAGTAAGTACCTTTTAGCAAGCCCACAGCAGCTTCTGGAGACAGCATGAAGGAATCAAGGGAACGGGCAATCTCCAGGAGTCCATTAAAGTGCTGAGCCATGTGGTCTCGGCAGACAGAGCAGATGTTATGAATGGCTTTGGCTGCAGCAGAAGCCAGAGGCTTTTCACACAGGCCTTTCATCAAATAGCCTAACACAGGGTCTAAGGAGAAAAGCCATACAGTAGAGCTTACATATTTGAAACTTGAGAAAAACTAGTTTGCTAGAACAGAGGTTTACATTCCCTTTTTTTTAAAACAAAACAACCATTTCAAAAAATGAAACCCAAACCCCAATATACAAAAATGGAGATGATCTTACTGACATAGTATCAGGAAGCCTTGAGTGCTATCTATTCATTTTCCATTTCTTTCCTTTTGGTAGTCAACTGTTGCTTGTTGACAGGGATTCAAAGAGCACAATCTGAAAACCAGTTAACTCTCAGTTCGAAAACCTTTGGTAGATATGACCATCCAAGTATTAAGAAAAGGTTAATGTTAAGAAAGAATGTAAAGCTCAGAGAGTTACTATTATACTCAGAGATGAATCACTTTGTAAAAAAAACCCAGCTTATTATGAATCAGGAAAATAATAGTTATCTAAAGCTGATGGTTTTATAGTTGTTTCTTTATAGTTAAAAAAGCCTTAAAAACATGCAAATGGATCTTCAGCACTTCTAGAAGAATTTATTTTTTTTACTTTTTGCTAAATGTAAGTGTTCTAAGAAAACTGATAATAAGGATGAATTTCTGTAAAGCAAATCCTACTTATCTTTTACCTTGCTTTTAAAAATCAGAATGTTTTTCTATGGAAAAAACCTTTAAAAAAAAAGCTGCTGCTCATATGGCTAAAGAGCATTTTATGAGTACTTTAGAGTAACCTCATACCAAACCATAAAAGAATAGAAGGAATCAAAGGAATAACATCTTAAAGCCCAATTAAAATCGTTTTCTCCATTTCTAGTCTAATGACAAATACAATGCACCAACCCAGCATGAACCCCTGCCCCTCTCCACAAAAAAAAAAACCTGTTTAGGAATCAAAAGAACTAAAATCTAGAAACTAGTCCAAGCAACTCTTCATACTATAGACCTCTGTAATTCTCAAACTGAGTATCTGTGGTTTTGACTATTCTAGAGTAAGAACATGTAGCAATCTGTCTTACTACTGAGGCACAAATTTGAATAAGATACTGCAAGGTGGTACTGAGTAACTCTTAACAAACAAATAAATCCACTTTGCTTCTTTGTGGAAAAATCATTCACAAAAGAAAGCCAAATGTTGAGGCAGATAATGGAAGTGAAGAAGTCTTACCAATTAGAAAACAGACATTTTGAAAAAACTTTTTAATGGTACGTTGAACTTGAAAAGTGGCTAGGCTATGACATGAGTCTATGAGCTCTGTATTCAGAAACAAGAGAAAAGGAGCACATCATTTTTAAGAGTTTCAGTCCATAAAAAAAGATCATGTGTAAAATAAAATCAAGTTGAAAGGTAGTAATAAAGATAACCATGAGAAATACATCAAACTTGATATATAATATTTGAAGGTTTGGGGATTATTAAAATTCTGAGAATGTTATCAATCACTTCTGAATATCAGGAGACTTAATATATATTACCCTGGATAAATTATTTAGTTTCTGGATTTGTTTCCTTACCTGCAAAATGATTTCCAACTTTATTTTTGATTCTGAAGTTAATTTATATGATTTTTAGTTGTTTTTCCAAGTCAATAAGGGCAACCAGAGGTTATATAACTCAACATTCTTCATTTAATTTGTACTTACTTAGTTTCATATGGTAACTCTTAGTTTTTAAAAGAAGCATGTATTTAACACTGAAAAGCCCTCTCCCTTTGGCTTAGCCAATTAGCAGCTTCTATGTTATAATTATAGAAGAGTCTGATTAGCTCAAGCATACTCTAGGCTAACAAAGACAGAAATGTTCATGCTGAAGCAGAGTACCAGAAGCAAACTATTTCCCTATCTAGAGATCTATTTTTCAAAGGTCCTTTCTCCAAAGTCTAATCAGATTATGTTATTATCAACTATAAAGTAACTCATAATATTTACTTAGTGTCTAGAAACATTCTATCAATAAAAGCAGGAAAATAAGAGTAAAATTAAGAGAGGAAGAAGAAAACCAGAAAACTCAGAAGCAGCAGCTGCAGAGGGAAGAGTCCACACATACCAAGGAACTGAGGATTTCGATCAACCACTTCACTCATCTCTCCAACCAACTCAATGCTGGTGTATCGCACAGCTGTATGTACAGTTTCTGGGAGACGGACAACTCCTTCTAGGACTTCCACAAGTGTTGGATTGTTCTCCCTGAGTACAGAAGGCAAGTACTCACAGTTATTGATTTCAGAGCTTAAGTTCTAGCTAACTAACTAACAGGCTGCAATGACACAAATCATTGCTAAAGGGCTTCTTTCTAAATAGATAACAATTTGTATAAAAGTGCTTAACACTAGTTATGGAAGTTTTTTAAATCCTCAAAAAAAGGGAAAAGACAGAAATGGAAGATATTGTTTCAGGAGAAGCATTCTGCTCCTTCCTCTTCTGAATGCCAGCAAAGTGCCTGAAGATACATCTACTATCAAATAAGGCTCTTCAAATTGGAGAGGCAGGCATTTGCTTTGGATGAATGTCTTCTTTCAAAGAATCTGTTTTGTTTATTCCTATATCTGCAGCACCTAGAACAGTGCCTGGCACATAGTGGGCACTCAATAAATACTGCTGAATTGCTAGATGAACGAATAATTCTCATAGACCACTTTCTATTAGTTGTTATTCTCCCAAAGATTTCTTATAGCTGGATACTGGAAGCTTTAAGAACAATTAAGTGTGGGTGAGCCAGCTCACTAACTAAAGCAACAGGAACACAGCTGCAGGAATAGGTAAAGGTGCCTTACTTGGAACATAAGGAAAATTAAAGCTAACCACATACTTTCCACAGTTCCATGAATATTTATTTTTTCCTTTTCCTTTTCTTGTTTCTGCTCCCCAAGAATACTGTCTGGAGTTTTTTAGGCAAAGTAGAGGATGCCCCCAAAGCAGTAGAACATAATCCAGAAATGAAAGATGTTTAAATGTAAATAATATCCTGGATTAGAGCAAGAGCATTCCGTGGTGATAAACTCAGTCTAGCAAGTCCTTCATGTACTTATAATCATGTACTTGGCTTAACTATGGGTAAACAAAAACAGTACGATTTCTCATTTTTATAGGGGCCCTAAGCTATTCTTAAGACTTTATCCATCCTTTTTCAAACCAACACATACCACTTAGAATATCAGTGATTTTAATAATCTTCAGACTGTCACTAAAGGTTCCAAAAGACACTGAAATGAGTTTAAGAGCAAACAGTACATATATAATTCTGGCCTAGAACTTCTTAACAGAGAAAAACAACCTACTCTACCTCCTTGAATATTTACTGGTTTAGAAACAATCTAAAATTTGATTGACTAGGCCCTGAAAGGCAGCTAAGAAAGAAAGCATTGTAGTTTTTATAAAATACACGCCTTAACCATTGCTCCAATCAAGGTCCTGAAAAGGGAGCTCCACTGCAAGTATCTACCTACATAATACAAGAAAACTTGACCGATACTAGCATCAATTTATAAACTCACAGTACAAAGTAAATTCTATTTTTAGGGATTGGTGTTAAAATCATAAGCAGAATTACTTTGCTAAGCAATTAGAAATCAAATTCTAATAATCTGAAATTCTCCCTATGGCAATAACAAAAATAGTAATTGCCCTTTAGATTCTGCTCTTTTAGGTATAACAGTGCCTTGCCTCTCTGAAACTCACAAATAATTCTCTAAAGCAAAAAAAGAACATAGTTATTTGTAAGGATAAACTTACTCAAGGTCACAAAAGTAGGTGTGAGACAAGTTAGTGCCTATTCAACTGCTTTTAAGCAAGTACCAACAATTTAACAGTCTAACAAGTTTTGGATTATACCAACTATCACAAGGAAGCCTTGGTTGGAAAAATGAACTAGCATTCTTTTTCTAACATCAACAACAAAATAATTTTAACTCTAGGAATTGTGGTTATAACATGGATATCAGCAATGCATGCTACTCTGAACTAGATTCTTGAAGTCAGAAGACTACACAGCATTATAGAAGAAAGAAGTTTCCAAACATAGCTCAAATGAGCAAAATGGTGTTATGTTCCTTCCTTTTATACTTAGAGGTCCCAGCAAAAGACTTATTAGACACTCACGGATCAACACTCTTTGCTATAGCAGCCATGATAAAGAGAACCGCTTCTGTCACCTCCCAGGGTGGGTTGCCTTCTTTCAGAGTAGAATATAACTAGAGAAGAAGAGGTGGATTACGGATCCATTAAAAGGGAAACAGAATAGAATTCCAAAACAAACAAAATTAAAAAATTTTGTTAGTTAAAATAAATCCAGCCCATTTCCAAATCTAATTATCTCTCAGAGCCATGGGAGAATATCATTTTCATTTTTCACGTCTTCACTAACTGTAAGTAACTACGATTTTAATATCTGGAATAAACTCATTTAGGTTCCCAAGAGTCTATCAAGATTATCATCTGCTCCCACAAAGTGAGAATTACGGAAAAAACAAAACATATTGCATGAGTGTCTTTTCCTGGTCCTAATAATAACTGACAAATATATAAACACACTTAAAATTGACATACAATATAAATCCTAGATATATACCTTAGCTTTTCTATTGTTTTAACTACTTGTCTGTATCAATACTAGCAGCAGAGATTTAATTCCTAAAAAGTTGCTGCTTAGAAGCATGATAAAACCATGTGCAAGTAAAGGTGGGGAGGGAAGACCAAGTAGAATACTCAGAGATGTTTTAGTCGAGAAGTTTCCTAGGGTATACCCATCTGTGGAATGTAACTGGGTCTAAATAAGATTTCTGCAGTCAAATAACAGACACTGCTAGGTAGTAAGACTAAATTAAACAATTCTGCTGTAGGCTTAATGGAGCCTTTAATGTACTATGTAAGTCAAATCCTGATTTTAATTTACAGAACTTTTTTTTAAACTAAAGAACATCACATGGGACTGGTGCTTCCACAGAATACATCTTAGACAACACTGATAATTTATGTAAATTTGTAAACTGAGGTCTGGAAAGAAAAAGTAACTTGCTCAAAGCCACAAAGACTGTGAGAAAAAAGCTGAATTCTGAGCACAGGTCATCTGCCTGTGATTTTGGGATCTCACTCAAACTGCTTTCTAAGAATCCCTATAGTTCTTTGTAGTTAGGTCAATAAACACACTGCTTGATATAAAGAAAAAGTTATTTCATCAACACTTTCTAACTCACATTATGCCCCCAAAATACACCAAATGACTAGGTTACCCCACCCCCCCAAAAAAAGGTTGGTTTGGTGCTGCTGACAAAACATCAAAACTAGTATTTCAGAACTTGGAGCATGACCCAATAATATGAAAGCCACCTGAAATTATGCTAATATTTATTAAGTGATGTGGAATAGTGATGATTGCAACCTTATGAGGTAAAATTCCTCACTGACTGTCAGGAAAACTACAGGACTATGAATTTTCTACTCTAGTATACCTCTGGGATGAAACCGAACGGGAACATAACCATAAGTGTGAACCTAACCGTAAGTGTGGACAAAGGAAGTTAAGTAACTAAAAGGGTTGCCAGGAGTTGGCACCTAATTATTAAAGCAAAAAAACTTCCCTATTTCTCCTGGCTATGTTCAAATTCCTTATAAGTACCTTGGGGGCTTTAAGATTACCTACGATCTTCTATTCCCACTGGACAGGTAGAATAGACTTCATTAGCAGGACTGCTAGAGTAAACCATATTGAAACATACACAGACTGTGATTGGCTTGTAAGACACTAAATAAACATAGCTACTATATGCCAGGCAGTGTGCTAGGCACCTGCATATCTACAGTCCCATTTAGCCACTGAAATTGAAGGAAAAGATGGTTACAGAAGACAGAGAAATGAGTAAAAGTGATGAGTAAAACTGGTAAGAATCTCCAAATGGGCTTACCTGAGCAAAACACTCCATAGATCCAATCAAGAAAATCAAGTCTTTCACGAGGTCTGATACCCTCATCCGAAACTCCCCAAAGTCATCAGTCTCCTCAGGAACCCCCTCCTGAAATTTCCAATCAGACATTTGTTTTAAACTCAATAACACTTTCAGTGACCTCTAGTGAAGAAAAAGAAGCCATTAAGCAGTCCAGACCCAATGAACAAAAAGATAAGTTTTCTAAATCACAACCGTATTTTACTATAGAGGGTCTACTAAACTTTTAGGCATGTCAGGTCAATACAGCCTATCCTCTACTATGAGAAACTCTTCTTTCTCTTCTTTCTTTCTGCATTTCCAAACTACACCTTGTTTTTGTTGTTGGAAAAATTTGGGAGTGGTAGGGAAAGTGGCCAGAAAGAGCTAGTAATTTAAAGAGTTTATAAGCCTTACCTGGATAGGGTCAGTAGCTTTTTATTATTGAATAAGCCACTGAAGCTTTATGGTTCAAGATCTACCAAAATCAGCCATTGTCACAATAACTAAGTGCAGAACAGAATTTTAGACTTTACAAAGAATCTTATATAGTGGATAGACTTTTAAAAAGAATTCTGCATAGGTGGACATTTTATATTAGTAAAATATTAATGGTAGAATTTAGGTGGTAGGTATACAGTATTCACTATAAAATTATTTCACCTTTGCTCTATATTTGAAATTTTTCATTAAAAAATAGAGAGACCATTTACATTTCATGCTCCCTAAATTGTTCTTATTCCACAATGCTCCCATGAATAAACAAAGGCTTACCAATTGTGAGATGGTTAAGGGCAGGTATAAGAATCTTGGACCATGAATATCTGGAAAAAGCCCTTCTTACTTCAGAATTGCTGACCTAATTCAACCTCCTTGATTTAAGATGAAGAAATTAAAAGTCAAGGGAGGAGGAAATAGATGATGGCTGTCTCAGATGAAATAATGAATTAGAAAGTACAATACAAATTATAAAGCACTATATAGATCAGCAAAGGGAGGAAGGGGATCAAGCAAGTAGAATCATTTAAACCAGAGTGCCCATGCTTTTATTTACATATTAGGCTTCTAAGTAAGGTGTAGCTGAAGAGAGGATTCCTCAGTTAGAAAAAAAAAATACTGAAAACTACTAATCTAGAACATCATTAAGGTTCTGGGGAGATATACTATTCTATGACTCAAACAACGTTAACATTAAAAGGAAGAGAACAGATTTCATGTCAGATTTAATGGAAAGCAATGGAAAAAAAACACCCGACTCCAGGTCCTAGGTTAAAGGACAGGGATTGAACCAACCAACAACCAACAAAAAAGGATGAAATAAATGCTGTAAAATTTGAAGAGACTTAAGCAAAGAATGGAGATTGAAGAGTTTCCCAATGGGCTATTTTATAGTATTTCTAGTATGTTTTCTTCTAAGCAAATAGATTGTTTCCATATTTCCTTTTAAATTGTCAAATCAGTATAAATAATATAAAGAAAAATGTGTACTATGTGGGGGGTATGGGAGGGGGCAGAATCACGTAATTCCCACATCATCACACAAATATTTCACTTTTGTGTTAGTTTTAATCCAACTACATATTTACATACTTTAAACTTAAAAATAGAGTATAAAATTTTGCATTTTGATAGTTGATTCTGTAACATTTTTCTACATTGACAGATAGTAACTACACTAAAGGGGGTGAGGATTTAGTAATATGGGTAACTGTTGAACCACTGTGTTGTGTATTTGAAACCAATATAAGATTGTATAACCATTCAATAAAAAAAAATTTTTTTTACATTCTGAATTTTTTCATTTAGCATTCCAACTATTGCTACTTCAAGTCATTTTTAACTGCTACATAATGATCAAGTTGCTACATCGTGATTTATGTAACTACTCTTACACAGTTATACATGGGTTTAACATTTTTAACTTTTATAGATAATGATTTGCACATAAAATAGCTATTTTTGTCTTCTGCAGATTTAAGGTAAATTCCCAGGAGAATTACTGGCTCAGCAGGATTGATTTCTTTCTATATAGGCTTAATACTCTTTTATTATAGTGGTACGGACTTCAGTATAAGCTACAGAGTGACAGAAAACAGGCAGATTCCAATTGCTTTATTCTCTATCTTTTCAGTTCCTTTTCAAATGAGCACTGAAAAAAGGAGAAATTAAGATTTGTAGTAGAGAAGTGAACTTACGTGGTCTGGTTCCAGCTGGCAGTGTCGAGCCAAGGCATGAAGCAGCCTCTGAATGTAAGCTTTGAAGATGCCATGAATAACTTCATCATTAGTTTTGTACAAATGCTCCCCTAATCGGTACCAAAAATTAAAGGAAATTTCTACTACCTGTAAAATTAAAAGAGAGAAAGAAAAAAGATGGTTTATTTGAATCAGAAAAGGAATGGAGTAAGAAGACAGTTTCATTGGGTCCACAGAGGAAGGAAGATACACTTTTAAATAGTGTAAGTGGAACCAGCTGAGAAGCCACCTTTTCTCTGGCAGATTTATTATTATCCTCCCCAATTATCTTCCCATATTAGGCCCAAACCTGTATTTGAATGACTGGCTTTACATTCCCATTTAGCACTGGGACAATTTCTCCATTAGACTGGATTCTAAATTTAGAAAAACAGATACAGAAATGAAGTCTCTTCTAAAGTACTGTTTCCCCAAATCCTGCCATTTGCAACAACATGGATGGAGCTGGAGGATATTATGCTTAGTGAAATAAGCCAGGCAGAGAAAGACAAATGCCAAATGATTTCCCTCATTTGTGGAGTATAACAATCCAGCAAAACTGAAGGAACAAAATAGCAGCAGACTCAGAGACTCCAAGAAGGAACTAGTGTTACCAAAGGGGAGGAGTGTGGAAGGACGGGTGGGGAGGGTGGGAGAAGGGGATTGTGGGGTATTATGTTTAGTACACATGGTGTGGGGGATCATGGGGAAAACAGAGTACCACAGAAAAGGCAAACAGTGAATCTGTGGCATCTTACTACACTGATGGACAGTGAATGCATTGGGGTATGGGTGGGAACTTGATAATATGGGTAAATGTAGTAACCACATTGTTTTTTCATGTGAAACCTTCATAAGAGTGTATATCAATAATACCTGAATAAAAAAATATATAAAAAAGAAAAAAAAAGTATTGTTTCCCAAGTTCTGAAATCATTTCATGTTTGAGATCAGAACAACTCTTACTAAATGGTTTGTCTGCAAATCCCTGAACATACCAACCTTGTGTCACTTTTACTCACTTGCTTTCTTGAGTAAGATAGAAAGGGAGTAAAAAATCTGGGACTTTATCCACAGCTTATCTTAGGCACTGTTTAAAGGAATGATAATTATTATGTAATGCTGTATTCCTCCCCCAGATGTTTTGAGTTTCATCCAAATCTAGATATCCTCATGAGTTACGCCAAATAATTTAATATTATCTTTTATGTTACAACAGAAAAGGGTTGAGAATCACAGTACTTCTGTGCGCCTTCCTAAGACAGGCCCTACCATCCTTTTCCCATTAAAGATCCAAAACAGAACTATTTAAAATACCCAACTTGGGAGTTTTTTTCTCACTTCTTTAACTCTTAAGAGGCAGTAGAACTTCCTGAATAAATGAAGAGATTTTTTCTTTTTTTAATCTAGCAAACTTAAAAAAGGCACTGTCTTTGGAGAAGACAAGTAATGACTCCATAGCACCTTACTACACTGATGGACAGTGATTGCAAAGGGGTGGGGTGGAGGGACTTGATAATATGGGTGAATGTTGAAACCACAATGTTGCTCATGTGTAACCTTCATAAGATTGTGCATCAATGACACCTTAATTATTAAAAAAAAAAAGGCAGTGTCTTAAGGCTTCTGGAATGAAGGAGACTCTTTTGAATCATGTCAATCCCTTTCTCACTCCTACCCATAATTTGGAGAAAAACTTTGGATGTTAAGACCTGTGGAAGTGCAGTTAAGATTTTGAGGAGTTTTTTTAGCTATAAAGCTCTGAAGAATCACTGGAACTAGAAAGGGGGCTCAACAGAAAGCTAGAGGCTTTCTTTCTGGGTTCCTTGAGATACCTACACCAGTCAGCCCAGTTAACCAGGTAAGAAAACAGGAAAGGATTCAAAGCAGAAGCCCAATTATAATTCTTTTTCTAATCCAATACAGAGGAAACCCCTACATCATAGTAATTAAAAATAGAACAATAATTTCCCCACAGATAAAAAGCTGGACAGGAGGCACTGGAATACAGGTAATGTGCAACATACAACTTGAAGAATAATGGCTTTAGCTTAATATAAACACTACCTCATACTGAGGATGTCCTGCACAGATAAGAAGCAGTTCCAGAGTTCGTAGGTCCCCAAGACCTTGGCCTGGAGTACAAACAATTTTTTCAAGAAAAGTTTCACATAGTTCAGTGAAAATACGGCAGTAATTCAGAACTCTGTAGATAAAAAAGTAATGAGAACACTGAGTCAGAAATCTAGATACTGTATGTACATACAGCCAGTTAATTACGCTTTTCTATGCTGTATCATAATCTCCGTAACAGCCACCTTTCCTTACATCAGGTACTTTTATAACAGAGAAGTAAATGACTCTAAGTCGGTTCAAATTCTCAACTACTAAAACATCTGAATGAAATTCCCATCAAATCATATTTGATACTTCAAAGTTCATCCCTAATTCTTAGAGCCTTATCCTTTGTAAAAAAAATAGCAAAAAAGTTCCTACTTTCCTATGTTTATGACTTCTTCTGCATTCAGTTTGATCACTCCAGGTTCTGATGAGAATAGCAGAGCATCTTTTAGGATGCAATATGTATATTTACAGAGTCACAAAGAATCACAAAGGATAGATGAGTAATAAAAAATTACTTAAAAGAACGCTAGACTGTATGTGAACACAGGGCTACTGCCTTAAATGACTACTCACTTGTCTAGATCTTCACGTGCTACAGCCATATGATAGGCAGTCTCCAATGTCAGGACTCCCTGGAAAAGCTGCATGGCTAATGGCAGGTTAGTCTCCACATTCTCAATGGCATAGAGAGCTGAGCACACACAGTCTGAAGCAGCTTCATGTAGGTTGGACGAGGTCTTATCTTGTTGCTGGGAGATAGCAGGAATAGGGAAGTAAGAAATATGATCACTAAGCTAGAATCTAAGTACTAAGGCAACAATTACAGCCTATTCCTGAACATATACTTTAAATGCATAAAGCCTAACATTCCTGGCCTTCAAAGAGACAACATCCACCAATCCTCCCCATCCTAGTTCTATTTCCCTGTATGTCAAGCAAATCAGCCTTTTGGTACCTTATTCAGGGTCCCATAACTTCTAAAATTCATGTTTTTTTTCCATACCAGTCCCTCCAAATATAATGCCATGTGTTCCTGGCCCATTTTATAGGCTCTGGGAATCTTTTCCATCCTTTTTCTGGTAGTCAAGTACTATCTAAAATGAAAGGTCCAACAAGTATCAAATACCTATATGTAACACATTATTGTGATATTTCAGAATACCAAGGTTAAACAGAGGTTCTTAAATATTCTGGGGAGGAGAAAAGGTTAACTTAGAAAGGAGCAAAAATCAAAGTTATACAGCTTCTCATTAGCAATGATTACTGCCAGTATCGAAGAGAGCAAGGCTTGGAAATTCTGAAGGAAAAGAATATTGAATCTAGAAGTCTATAAGTAAACTACCAATCAAGAATGAAAGCAAAATAAAAGTATTTCTCAGACATGCAAAAACTCAAAGTTTATCTCCCACATATCCTTCTGAGGAAGGTATCTGAGGAGGCTCAAATAAGAGAGTTACTGCAATCCAGAAGCATAGTAAAGAGAAGTCCCAGGATGACAGCTGAGGAGCAGATCAAATTAGAGCTGATAAGAAGGTTTAAGGAGGAAGGCCTTCAGGGTTTCTATTTAGGAGAGTACAGTTGAGAGGTTGGATAAATTTAGTGAAGACGTATTAGACTCCCATGAATAATAAAAAAAACAAAGACATTAAGAATCTCTGGGGGTTGGGGGAGCTATACAGAGTTGGGAGAGCACACATATGCAGATTACTCATTAGGTTAACCTTAAAATGGAATGGTGGATTAAAAAATATCTGTTGTATTACTATGTTGTAGAAGTTTAGTACATGATCAAATTTATTCTTTTGTATATACCAAGTATGAAAATTTAAAAAGATTTTTAGGAAAGAATTACAGGAGAAAAACTATATAACAAAATGATAGTCCAAACATAAAGCAAACTAAAATATGGCACGATTTTGAAGCACTGAATGAATGTAACAACAAGAACATATTTGACTCTGACTCTACAAACACTCTTTTTTCAACTGGCAGAGGGTCCTGACCTGGATCAGTAGAGAGGGTAATGCAATCCTGGCACACTACTTAGATTATTCTTTACCCCAATTCTCAATTCCCAGAAGTCACAACTGTTTTTAAGTTTGAAGTATATTACATAGACTGTACACATAAACATTCATATGTAATTATATTTATACGTTTTTTAAACAAAAGTGGGATTTTATTTATATTGATTACTCTTCACCTTCACACAATTTAGTGAGATGAGAATCAAACTTATCATTATTGAGGTAAGGCATTAACAGACATGGAGACAAGACAGTGACTACAAAACAACTGTTAGCATACTGCCCTTCCTGGGTCTTACCTTCTGATACAAGAATGACAGCAAAAATACACTAACAACAATCAAATTCCAAAAATGTCTCCATGGAGAATGTGCTTTCCTTTTCTTTAACTTAGTGATACCAATATAGTATTATGCTATCATCTTCTAAATTACAGTGCACACACATACAATAAATATATACACAGAGCTTCCATACAAGTATGTCCTCATGGAAGAGGGGCTCAAGATGGCAGCATGGGCATGGGTAGGGTGGCAGAAATCTCCTCCCAAAACCATATATATTTTTGAAAATACAACAAATACAACAACTCCTAAAACAGAGACCAGAAGATATAGTACAACAGCCAGGCTACATCTACATCTTCAAGAACTCAGCATTTCACGAAAAGGGTAAGATACAAAGCCATGACCTGGTGGGACCCGAGCACTCCCCTCGACCCCAGCTCACCGGTGGGAGGAAAAGAATCAGAGTGGGGAGGGAGTGGAAGCACAGGACTGCTAAATAACCAGCCCTAGTAGTCTGCACTGGGAGCACAGACACACATTGCATGGTGTACTGGATATTAGAGAAACGGAAAAGTAAAATCCGAGACGGAGACTACGAGCGGGTCCCAACAGTCAGCACCCCTGGGACAAAAGAAAAACGGGCGCTTTTTAAGTCTTAAAGGGACAAGGGCTTATCAGCTGGACAAAATTCTCCTGGCACACTCAGCCCAGCAGGCTGGTAATCTTAACCCCCTGGGGAGTAAACCAGCCCCGAAGCCCCTCACCGCAACGAGCAGCCCGCCATTCATTCCCACCGGCCAGTGCTGCAAGCAAACTGGCTGAACCACCACAGCTGTGGAGCAGCCGGAAAACAGCCCCGCCCACAGCAACCACACAGAGTCTCCTACCAGCGCGCAGCTAACCAGGACAGACCCAGACGCTGCTGCGAGAGCACAGTTGCCCAGCACAGACAGACGAACCTGGAGCAAGGTCCGGAAGGCACGAAGGGACGCCGTTCTCGCAGGAAAACATACCTGGCACGGCTGCCACCACCCTAAGGGCTCCAGGCTATTCTGAGGGCTGTCCCACAGCAGCTCAGGGGATTATCCCAGAGACTGCTCCCAGTGTGCAGGTAACTGGCACAGGCAGTGGAGAAGAGCAAGGTGACCAGCAAGCAGGAAAGGGACATTGTACTCCCAGCCAACACACGCACCACCTGCCTGTGACCACTTCTATCGCCATGAAAAGGCAGAATAATCTGGTCAAGTCAAAAATCATCCGGGCTACCCCAGAGAGAGGGCCTGGTGAGATAGACATAACCAATCTTCCTGAAAAATAGTTCAAAATAAAAGTCATAACCATGCTGATGGACCTGCAGAAAAATATGCAAGAGCTAAGGGATGAAGTCTGGAGGGAGATAACAGAAATGAAACAATTGATAGAAGGTCTTAAGAGCAGACTGGACGAGGTGCAAGACTGTTAATGGAATAGAAATCAGAAAACAGGAATACGGAGAAGCTGAGGCATAGGGAGATAAAAGGATCTCTAGGAAGGAAAAAATATTAAGAGAACTGTGTGACCAATCCAAACAGAACAATATTTGCATTATAGGGGTACCAGAAAAAGAAGAGAAAGAAAAAGGGATAGTAAGTGTCTTTGAAGAAATAATTGCCGAAAACTTCCCCAAGCTGGGGAAGGAAACAGTCTCTCAGACCATGGAAGCCCACAGATCTCCCAACACAAGGGACCCAAGGAGGACAACACCAAGACATATAATAATTAAAATGACAAAGATCAAAGACAAGGACAGAGTATTAAAGGGCGCCAGAGAGAGAAAAAAGATCACCTACAAAGGAAAACTCATCAAGCTATCATCAGACTTCTCAACAGAAACCTTACAGGCCAGAAGAAAATGGCATGATATATTTAACGCAATGAAACAGAAGGGCCTTGAACCGAGAATACTGTATCTAGCACGATTATCATTTAAATTTGAAGGAGGGATTAAACAATTCCCAGACAAGCAAAAGATGAGGGAATCTGCCTTCCACAAACCACCTCTACAGGATATTTTAAAGGGACTGTTCTAGATGGAAGCACTCCTAAGGCTAAATAGATGTCATCAGAGAAAATAAAATCACAGCAAAGAAAGCAGACCAACCAAATACTAACTAAAGGCAAAAAATAAAATCAACTATCCACAAAAGCAGTCAAAGGAAACACAAAAGAATACAGAATAAAACACCTAACATATAAAGAATGGAGGAGGAAGAACAAGAAGGGAGAGAAATAATCATCAGACTGTGGTTATAATAGCTTAATAAGAGAGTTAAGTTAGATGGTTATATAGTAAAGAAGCTACCCTTGAATGTTTGGTAACCACGAATCCAAAGCCTGCAATGGCAATAAGTACATATCTATTCATAATCACCCTAAATGTAAATGGCCTGAATGCACCAATCAAAAGTCACAGAGTAATTAGAATGGATAAAAAAGCAAGACCCATCTATATGCTGCTTACAAGAGACTCACCTCAAACCCAAAGACATACACAGCCTAAAAGTGAAGGAATGGAAAAAGATATTTTCATGCAAACAATAGGGAGAAAAAAGCAGGTGTTGTAGTACTTGTATCAGACAAAATAGACCTCAAAACAAAGAAAGTCACAAGAGATAAAGAAGGACATTACATAATGATAAAGGGGCCAGTCCAACAAGAGGATATAACCATTAAAATATATATGCACCCAACAATGGAGCACCGACATATGTAAAACAAATACTAACAGAATTAAAGGAGGAAATAGAATGCAATGCATTCACTCTAGGAGACTTCAACACACCACTCACTCCAAAGGACAGATCAACCAGACAGGAAATAAGTAAAGACACAGAGGCACTGAACAACACACTAGAACAGATGGACCTAATAGACATCTACAGAACTCTACACCCAAAAGCAGCAGGATACACATTCTTCTCAAGTGCACGTGGAACATTTTCCAGAATGGACCACATACCAGGCCACAAAAAGAGCCTCAGTAAATTCAAAAAGACTGAAATTCTACCAAACATCTTCTCAGATCACAAAGGTATAAAACAAGAAATAAATTGCACAAAGAAAACAAAAAGGCTCACAAACACATGGAGGCTTAACAACATACTCCTAAATAATCAATGGATTAATGACCAAATTAAAACAGATCAAGCAATATATGGAGACAAATGACAAAAACAGCACAAAGCCACAACTTCTGTGGGACGCAGCAAAGGCAGTTCTTAAAGGAAAGTATATAGCAATCCAGGTCTATTTAAAGAAGGAAGAACAATCCCAAATGAATAGTCCAAAGTCACAATTATTGAAACTGGAAAAAGAAGCGCAAATGAGGCCCAGATTCACCAGAAGGAGGGACATAATAAAGATCGGAGAAGAAATAAATAAAATTGAGAAGAATAAAACAACAGAAAAAATAAATGAAACCAAGAGCCAGTTCTTTGAGAAAATAAACAAAATAGATAAACCCCGTAGCCAGACTTATTAAGAGAAAAAGAATCTACACACATAAACAGAAGCAGAAATGAGAAAGGAAAAATCATGACAGACCCCACAGAAATACAAAGAATTATTGGAGAATACTATGAAAATCTATATGCTAACAAATGGGATAACCTAGAAGAAATGGACAACTTCCTAGAAAAATACAAACTTCCAAGACTGACCAAACAAGAAACAGAAAATCTAAATAGACCAATTACCAGCAATGAAATTGAATCGGTAATCAAAAAACTACCCAAGATCAAAACCCCCGGGTCAGATGGATTCACCACTGTATTTTATCAGACATACAGAGAACACATATTACCAATTCTCCTTAAAGTTTTCCAAACAATAGAAGAGGAGGGAATACTTCCAAACTCATTCTATGAAGCCAGCATCACTCTAATACCAAAACCAGGCAAAGATCCCACAAAAAAAGAAAATTACAGACCAATATCCCTGATGAACATAGATGCAAAAATACTCAACAAAATATTAGCAAACCGAATTCAAAAATACATAAAAGGATCATCCATCATCATCAAGTAGGATTTATTTCAGGGATGCAAGGATGGTACAACATTCGAAAATCCATCAACATCATCGACTATGTCAACAAAAAGAAGAACAAAAACCACATGATCATCTCCATAGATGCTGAAAAAGCATTCGACAACATTCAACATGCATGCATCATAAAAACTCTCAACAAAATGGGTATAGAGGGCAAGTACCTCAAAGTAATAAAGGCCATATATGACAAACCCACAGCCAACATCATACTTAACAGTGAGAAGCTGAAAGCTTTTCACCTAAGATCAGAAACAAGACAGGGATGCCCACTCTCCCCACTGTTATTCAACATAGTACTGGAGGTCCTTGCCATGGCAATCAGACAAAACAAAGACATACAAGGCATCGAGATTGGTAAAGAAGAACTCAAACTGTCACTATTTTCAGATGACATGATATTGTACATAAAAAACACTAAAGAATCCACTCCCAAACTACTAGATCTAATATCTGAATTCAGCAAAGTTGCAGGATACAAAATTAATACACAGAAATCTGTTGCTTTCCTATACACTAATGATGAACTAACAGAAAGAAATCAGGAAAACAATTCCATTCACAAGCGCATCAAAAAGAATAAAATACCTAGGAATAAACCATAAAACTCTTAGAAGACAACATAGGCAAAAATCTCCTGAATATAAGCATGAACGACTTCTTCCTGAACGCATCTCCTTGAGCAAGGGAAAGAAAAGCAAAAATGAACTCATGGTACTACATCAAACTAAAAAGTTTCTGTATGGCAAAAGACACCATCAACAGAACGAAAAGGCATCCTACAGTATGGGAGAATATATTTGTAAATTACATATCCGACAAGGGGTTAACATCCAAAATATATAAAGAACTTACATGCCTCTACACCCAAAATGCAAATAACCCGATTAAAAAACAGGCAGAGGATATGAAGAGACAGTTCTCCAAAGAAGAAATTCAGATGGCCAACAGACGCATGAAAAGATGCTCCACATCACTAATCATCAGGGAAATGCAAATTAAAACCACAATGAGATATCACCTCACACCAGTAAGGATGGCCACCATTCAAAAGACTAAGAACAACAAATGCTGGTGAGGATGCGGAGAAAGGGGAACCCTCCTACACTGCTGGTGGGAATGTAAGCTAGTTCAACCATTGTGGAAAGCAATATGAAGGTTCCTCAAAAAACTAAAAATACAAATGACCTAGGAATCCCACTCCTTGGAATCTACCTAAAGAATACAACTTCTCAGATTCAAAAAATATATGCACCCCTATGTTTATTGCAGCACTTTTACAATAGCCAAGATATGGAAGCAACCTAAGTGTCCATCAGTAGATGAATGGATAAAGAAGAAGTGGTACATATAAACAATGGAATACTATTCAGCCATAAGAAGGAAACAAATCCTGCCATTTGCAACAACATGGATGGAGCTGAAGGATATTATGCTCAGTGAAATAAGCCAGGTGGAGAAAGACAAGTGCCAAATGATTTCCCTCATTTGTGGAGTATAACAATGAAGCAAAACTGAAGGAACAAAGTTGTAACAGACTCAGAGACTCCAAGAAGGAACTAGTGGCTATCAAAGGAGAGGGGTGTGGGAGGGTGGGTTGGGAGGGTGGGAGAAGGGGATTGTGGGGTATTATATTTAGTACACATGGTGTGGGGAATCACAGGGAAAACAGTGTATCACAGAGAAGGCAAACAGTGAATCTGTGTCATCTTACTACACTGATGGACAGTGACTGAACTGGGGTATGAGTGGGGACTTGATAATATGGGTAAATGTAGTAACCACATTGTTTCTTCATGTGAAACCTTCATAAGAGTGTATCTCAATAATACATTAATAAAAAAATAAAATGGCCATCCTGCCTAAAAAAAACAAACACCAAAAAAAACCTAGGAATAAACCTCACCAAGGAAGTTATTTAAAGACCTATACCCTAAAAACTACAAGACACTCTTAAGAGAAATTAAAGAGGACACTAATAAATGGAAACTCATCCCATACTCTTGGCTAGGAAGAATTAATATTGTCAATATGGCTATCCTACCTAAAGCAATCTACTGATTCAATGCAATCCCTATGAAAATACCAACAGCATTCTTCAACGAACTGGAACAAATAGTTCTAAAATTCATATGGAACCACAGAAGACCCCGAATAGCCAAAGCAATCCTGAGAAGGAAGAATAAAGCAGGGGGGATCTTGCTTCCCAACCTCAAGCTCTACTGCAAAGCCACAGTAATCAAGACAATTTGGTATTGGCACAAGAACAGATTCATAGACCATGGACCAGAATAGAGAGTCCGGATATTAATCCAAACATATATGGTCAATTATTATATGATAAAGGAGCCATGGATATACAATGGGGAAATGAAAGCCTCTTCAACAGCTGGTGTTGGCAAAACTGGACAGCTACATGTAAGAGAATGAAACTGGATCACTGTCTAACCCCATACACAAAAGTAAATTCAAAATAGATCAAAGACCTGAATGTAAGTCATGAAACCATAAAGCTCTTACAAAAAAATATAGGCAAAAATTTCTTGGACATAAACATGAGCAACTTCTTCATGAACATATCTCCCCAGGCAAGGGAAATAAAAGCAGAAATGAACAAGTGGGACTATATGAAGCTGAAAAGGACACCATCAGTACAACAAAAAGGCACCCTACAGTATGGGAGAATATATTCATAAATGACATATCTGATAAAGGGTTGACATCCAAAATATATAGAGCTCATGCACCTCAACAAACAAAAGTAAATAAGCCAATTAAAAAATGGGCAGAGGATCTGAACAGACACTTCTCCAAAGAAGAAATCCAGATGGCCAACAGGCACAGGAAAAGATGCTCCACATTGCTAATCATCAGAGAAATGCAAATTAAAACCACAATGTGATATCCCCTCACACCAGTAAGGATGGCCAACATCCAAAAGACAAACAACAACAAATGTTGGCAAGGATGTGGAGAAAGCGGAACCCTCCTACACTACTGGTGGGAATGTAAATTAAATTAGTTCAACCATTGTGGAAAGCAGTATGGAGGTTCCTCAAAAAACTCAAAATAGAAATACCATTTGACCCAAGAATTCCACTCCTAGGAATTTACCCTAAGAATGCAGCAGCCCAGTTTGAAAAAGATATATGCACCCCTATGTTTATCACAGCACTATTTACAATAGCTAAGAAATGGAAGCAACCTAAGTGTCCTTCAGTAGATAAATGGAAAATGAAGATGTCGTACATATACACAATGGAATATAATTCATCCATAAGAAGAAAACAAATCCTACCATTTGCAATAACATGGATGGAGCTAGAGGGTATTACGCTCAGTGATATGAGACAGGCAGAAAAAGACAAGTATCAAATGATTTAAGTCATCTGTGGAGTATAAGAACTAAGAAAAAAACTGAAAGAACTAAACAGCAGCAGACTCACAGAACCCAAGAATGGACTAACAGGTACCAAAGGGAAAGGGACTGGGGAGAATGGGTGAGAAGGGAGGGATAATGGGAAAAAAGGGGCATTACGATTAGCGGACATAATATGGGTGGGGTACGGGGAGGGCTGTACAACACAGAGAAGACAAGTAGTGAATTTGTAGCATCTTGCTGTGCTGATGGACATGACTGTAGTGGGGTGTGTGGTGGGTACTTGATGATGGGGGGAATCTAGCAGACATAATGTTGCTCATGTAATTGTAGATTAATGATACCAAAATAAAAAGAATATTAAAAAGAAAAGATTGTCCTTATGGAAGGAAATGATCTGAGAGAAAGGGACAAAGTCACTCCCATCTCCAAAAACCTGTTCAATATTCGTGGTAGAGATGTTGCTAAGTTTCTTGTTCTAAAAACCAGTCTTCTAAGTACTCACTTACTCCTACCTACCAAGACACAGGAATGTAATACTAGGCACTATTATGTCCAAAGTTTAAGAAAGAAATGTTTAAGTATATAAAAAGACATTACTTTTTGGGTAAATGTAGTAACCACACTGTGTTTTCATGTGAAACCTTCATAAGAGTGTATATCAATAATTCCTTAATAAAAAAAAAGACATTAATTTTTATTCTATTAATCTCAAAAACCCAAAATCCATCCTATACATACCCTGATGTTTAAAAACTGTCTCAACTATGAAGATAATATTCTGATCTATAACTGTCTATATTCTGGTCTATAACTGTCTCAAAGACCCACTGACCATTATTAGAAACATACTTTATACTTTTAAAACAAGGAAAAAGAGACCATTTTTTTGTTACTTAGTTTTTTTGTAAGAAATATTGATCTACATATAAAACTGCTTTCCTATATTAAACCTAACTACATTCTATTTTGAGTATTAAAACTAATACCTTAATTTGGTACTTGGAAATAAGGGAAGGACGCTGCCGCTCTCTCACTATACACTTTCCAATCACGGCAGAAATGTGAGAACACTCCTGGGTCTGAGGTTAGTTACTGTGACTGTGAAGCACTTTCATAAACAAAGCCATTACTTACCAAAACCTCAAAAAGGAGTGCTAGTAACTTATTGTTAGCCATGAAGTTACTGTCCAAAACTCCTAAGTTAAACCAACTTCCCAAACAGCGAAAGACCTTCATAAGCATTTTTTCATCTGTTCCTGCTTTTTCCACACAAGTCATCTGAAATGATGAAAAAAAGGGTTAAATATTTATATTTAAACCATTATTCAATCACCTTACAGATGTAATGACAACAATAACAACAATTAAAAGTGCTTTGTTAAGCGCAGACACTGTTCTCAACACTCTCAATTCGTTTCATCTCTGCTAAACTCTATAGGTAGGTACTATTAAGTATCTCTACTTTCTCAATTGGAAAGCTGACATACAGAGAGGTTACAGACTTGCTCAAAGAGAGATATGTTTCAGAAATAACTATGTTAGATCCCACTTCCACATTAATGTAATCTTACCAATATTATTGTCTTTAAAGTAATACTTATCTATCACCTGATTTTATAGAACAGTAATAAGCTAGTCACATTTCTGTTTATTTCCACAAGAAAGGCTGATGTTTCAACTTCAGCACTTAAATACTCTAGCAAATAAACCATTCCACAGAAAGTGATACTACCATATATATGGTAGTTTATAAAAAAGATAAAATGAAAAGTCAGATTAAAACTCACCATTGTTTCTCTTTGCAAATTATTTTTGTGATGTTTTTTTCCAAAGTAAAATGTAACTTAAATTTTTCTGGATAAAGAATGTTTAAAAATAACTTTTGCAGGTGATGGGTTAGAAACATCCTAATTGCCATGGGGTTTGGGAGATATAGGGGGGTATGAAATCCCATAATGATCTAAATGCTGACACTTGTACTTCAGGTAGCCACGCTCCTCCTGTTTGCAGTATCAGGCAATAATGATTACATATTTATTAGTTAGTTTGAATTTAACAGAAATAAAGGAAGAAAAAAGAAAGTATTCAAGGAAGTTTATGGCAACCACACACACACACATGCATAAACTTTGCAGCTCTTGATATAAACTCATTACACAATTCCTTGGCCTTTATACTTTTTAATGACATTTCAATTTTACTAAGGCATGATATTTACAAATAGGATTTAACTGTACATTCTAACTACTGACTCAAACTTAAGGATAGAATTCTGGACAAGCCCTACATCTAAAATTAATTGCTTTGAAGAAAAGAAGTTTTGCTAACTAAATCAAATACACCATAAAGCGTCAGAACTAAGAATTACTTAGTTTTTTGAGAACTCTATTATTAAAAACACAAGTACTGAGCATAGACTAACAAAATGGAGAATAAATGGAGAAAAATACAGACCAGGCTCAGTTCAGCTATAAGAGCAACAGAATAATCTTTACATCTTTTTAAATTCAGTAAAATGTTTAGGAATGGGTCTATTTGAATAGACCACAAAAGTATAATGCTGACATGTAAAATGGGATGGAAGAGAACCATTACAGAAAATGTGGGAGGAACTCAATGAAAAGGGTTTTAAGAGACTTCTGGTATTAGAGCCAAATACCCATTTTTCTTGGCAATTTGGAACTAGTTTCATCCTTTGGGTTCTGTCTGCCTTGGGAGCCCAAGTGGCTGGCTGATGTTATTTGATCACTGTGGCAGTTAAGGATGACTATAAGGGCTGTAGTGTCAACTGGATTCTTTTGACTTCACTTGAGTGATTACAAAAAGAAAACGACAAGCTCAGATCCCTTAACTCAGCTTGTCACGGTCTCAGAACCAGAAGGCCTTCATGACAGCTCTAAACAAAGCTCTTATTTTTTATAGCTACAGGACCAATACTGCTGAAACTCATACACTAAATTTAATTGTATGGCTTGCTGAATTACATACAACAGTTGAAATTACAACCTCACCACGTTTCTCACGTGAATGTTAGGAAACTGGTAAAGAATGGGAATGTGGACATCTGGTGGACCCTTATGAAACTGATAATCCTGAATCCCCAAGTCACTCTTAGTCTCCCTTACCAGTGGAAGCAGGCTGCCTTGTACTGTCTGAGAAGACTACCCTTCCACAGCTCATAAGCCCTGTAAAAACTTCATCTGGAATAGATGCCTTGAAAGGGGATTCCCATTCTCTTCAAGACCGACTACAAACATCCCCTGTGCCACGCACTGCTAGGGTCAAACCTCAGCATGTTCCAGGGACACAGATACACACAGGCGGAAATAACTTTATTAGTTAACATGTATCTAAAGAAACCTAGGGAACATATGTGGGAGTGGATTCTAAGAGTGTTAGATCAAGGAAGGCCGAAATGTACTACCAGACTGGGCCAAACTCATTGATACGAGTGTAATTCCTAGAGATTCTGGATTTAGTGAGTATATAGAGCTCCTGATAAGTACCAACAGAAAAATCATAGTGCAAATATCTAGGATTCTGGAGCAATGTATGTCCTCTTGTACAGGTAACTACTGTCTTTTTGAGAAGCAACTTCTGGCTTGCTACTGAGTCTTAACAGAGACCCAATATCTACCAACAGGACATCAGGTGATCATGTGATGTGGCCTGAGCTTCCCATTATGAACTGAGAATTGTCTCAACTACCTGAACAAAAGATTGGGTATGTGTAACAGCAACCTGTCATCAAATGGAAATGGAATAATACAGACTAAGCCAAGAAAGGTCTAGATGGCATAAGAAAGTTACATGAGAAGGTGGCTCAGATTTCTTCAACATCAACTTTTACTGCATTGATTCATCTCCCTCAACTCATGCCTATGGACTTCTGGGGTGTTGTTCCTTATGACCAGAATCCTGAAGAAAACACAAGCCTGGATAACAGATGGATATGCACAATATGCTGATACCACCTGAAGGTGGACAGCTGTAGCATATTACAGGCCCACTCAGGACACTGGTTGAAGGAAAATCCTCCTAGTGGGCAGAACTTCAAGCAGCATATTTGGTTGTCCACCATGTCCAGAGTGAGAGATGACCAGAAATATGGATCTATACTTATTCATGGACAAGTGTCAATGGTTTGGGTGGGTGATCTGGGATCTGGAAGAAATTGGATTGAAAGATTGGTGACAAGGAAGTCTGAGGCAGAAATATGTAAATGGTATTATGAATGGGCACAGACTATGTAGATACTTCTACCCTATGTGAATACCCACCAGAGGACATCTACTATAGAGGAATCTCTCAACGACAGACAAAAAGACAAACTCTTATGATGTTAGCCTTTCTCCCTAGCCATGCAGTACTTACTCAATGGGCTCATAAACAAAATGCCAATAGTAGCAGGGATAGAGGCTACCCAAAGAATTAGCATGGATTTCCATTTATTAAAGCTTAACACTACCAAATTAACCCTACTGTCGAGTGTCAAATCTGTCAATTCAGAGACAAACACTGAATCCCTAAAATGGCACCATTCCCCATGGGGACCAGCTTGATTGATTACACTGTACTTCTATTGTGACAGAAGCAGAGATTTGTCTTCACAAGAAGAGATTTACCTTCCCTGCTTGCAATACTGTCATTCATGAAATGCCATATCCAACCATCATGGAATCACAACTAATCAAGGAACTCCTATCAGAGTAAAGGAAGTATAGTCAAACTCTGAGCTCTGTTGGTTTGGAGATCTTGGAAGGAATGCTTCCAAAAGGAAACGCATATTAATTCCAGTGAATTGGAAGATAAGACTACCACCTCAGCGATTTGGACCTTCTTATGTCACTGAACCAATGAGGAAAAAAATGAGGTCATCTATAGGCTGGAGTGACTGATCCCAATTACCGAGGAAAAATTGGGTTACTCCTATGCAATGGAATCAAGAAGTTCTTGGTTTGGAACCCAGCAGATTCTCCACAATAAAAGATAATAGAAAACTACATAAGCAACAACCAAAAGAAGCATGATAATTAATGGCTCACAGTCTCTGGGAATGAAGGTTTAAGTCACTTCACAGAATGAAGAACCCCCATGAGCCTTAGTAGTTAATGACTGCTCCTTGTACCTGTTTTATTTCTACATTCTCTATAGAGCTCTCTTTACTTCTTACTAGATCATCACTCATTACTGAAACCTCCTGTTAGAGTTAATCCTTCTTTATATTAAATGTTCCCACATATTACTATGTAGTTTCTCTCTCCTGAGTGGACCCAGACTGGTACTACAAGGAACCAAGGACTCTAGATTTAGGGAAAGGAAGTAACAAGATGGGTAAAAATCATGCATTCGTGTTAGAAAACAAAAAAGTACTCTAATAGCCCATGTTATGTATGACATTTTAAACATCAAAAGAATAATTTTAATAGAGACCATGAGTCACTGAAAATCCATCGATCCATAATACTCCATAAAGAAAAAGCCAACTCCCCTCCCCACAAAAATACAGTAACATTTGAGGCAGCTTAAAAAAAAATCCTTGTTTGAAAACAGGAAACTTAAAAATTCAACTATTTATCCTGACTTTCTAGTACAAGAAGAATGCCAATATATATGCAGAAGGAATGGCAGAATTATTATTATTATTTTTTAGTTTATTTTGATATCATTAATCTACAATTAAATGAGTAATATTATGGTGATTACACTACCCCCTTCATCAGGTTCCCAACCCCCCCGCCAACCCCGTTGCAGTCACTGTCCATCAGCTTAGTGAGATGCCATAGAGTCACTACTTGTCCTCTCTGGGTTGTACAGCCCTCCCCGTGCCCCCCGAACATTACATCTGCTAATCGTAATGTCCCTTCTTCCCCTTTACCCCTCCCTTCCCACCCATCATCCCCAGTCCCTTTCCCTTTGGTAACTATTTGTCCGTTCTCGGGTAATGGCAGAATTATTAAAATACTTTTGCAAACCACAATGAAGTTACTGACTAAGGTAATGATTAATGACTAGAATTAAAAACCATTAGGCAAAAGGTTGACGTAGAATTGGACACACGTAAAATAATAAACTACTATACAAATTGCATTTTAGAAGGGGGGAAAACAAACTTTATAAATGGAAGAATCAGACTGTCATATTTCTAATTCAGTCAATACTACCATCACTAATGGAAGGTCACCAAAAAGTATTTATCTTCTGACATAATAGAACAGTAAGTACCTAGAATGTATTCTAGTCAAAAATGTTTAACCTTTTAAAATTAATTCATCAAGCCTTTTAGGCTTTCTCAACCAGGGTTCTGGGAAAAGAATTAAGCCCTACAGAAAATGATCTGAGTAACTATTTTCACCATTATCCTAAGGATGGTATACTAGCACCATAATTAACGTACAGGGAAGAGTTCATTACATACAATGGATGCTTTAGGGCATTAAGCTTAATTATCTTGAGGAATCTCTACTGAGAAAGGCTTCTTTAGATGTAATTTCCAATCACAGAAATTATAGAGAACAGATAAACAAGCTAAATGAAACAAGACAGGGTAACTAGAAAATCCAGAAGGTAAAATATTCCATAAGACAACTCATCCAATCTCTTCAACAAATTGGTGTCATTTTGAAAAAGGAAGGGGAATAGGAAGGACTGTGATTAAGAGTTATAACTTGATACAAGGCACAGTTCTAGACTTAATATTGATGTAGAAAATTGCTGTAAAGGATATTTTAGGGCCAACTCAGAAAATGTAAATACATAGTCTGGGTATTTTTTAGATAATATAAAAATTTACTTTTGAAATGGAAGATGAAACTGGATGACTGAAAAAAGCAGACTGCAGAAGGGTAGAGTTTAATCTCATTTAGATTTTAAAAATCTGTACATAAGCTCATAAAGGATATGTACTAAAGGGTTAACAGTGTGATCTCCAGATGGTTTGAATATAATTTGCTTGTCTATATTTCCTAATTTTCTGTACTATTTCTTTAAAATAAAGTTAGTTGAAAAATATATTTAAGTTAAAAGAATACTTTTCCAATAAATTTCTCACACCAAACTGAACATAATTTTAAACAAAATTTTGTTTTTCAAATAAGTTCTCCGATGTTGCAGAAGTACTGAAACAAATCCTTGAAAAATAATCTACTACGTTATTGAGAAAATTGAGTTGAACTATATAAAGACCTAAAAAATGAGCTGTGGGCTAGATAATCAATTTAATACCATCTAGTTCAAGAATCAACAAATATTTTCTATAAAGGGTCAGACAGTAAATATTTTAGGACTTGTAGACTGACCACATATAGTTTCTGTGAAAACCACTGAATTCTTTCATTTTAGCTTGAAATTACGGACTTAAACAGTATGTAACTGAATGCACATGACTATGGTACAATAAAAGTCTCTTTACAAAAATAGGTGACCAGCCCATAGGCCATAAATTCACCTACCCTTGGTCTACAGCATTAAAGCTTCCACCTAATTTTAAAGGAGAAAGGACATAATCATGTTTAACTCTTTTTAAAAGATGTTGTGGAATTAGCCAATCTATAATTGTGATATTGTTCAAAGGTCAAGTAAAGTCCTGTACCACCTCCCTATCAAAATCTCAATTCACACTTAAGAAAGGATCCTTTACTTAGTAAAGTACATTTATACATACTTCCCTTAGCATGGTCTTTCATAAGAGCCAACAGCTTGTAACATAAAGTAGTAGGAAAAGCAAGGGATATGTAATGAGAAGGCCTGAGTTCAAATTCTGAATTAGCAGTTGTGTAATCTTAAAGCCTGTCTCTCATTCACAAAATGGAGATAATAACACCCTCACAGCATTACTTAGAAACTTGAAAAGTATAATTTCTGAAAGTATTTTTTAATTGTAAAGTATCGTATAAATGCCACAGTATTATCACTGCCAAATTATGCAAAGGTAGCTATTTCACAATAACACAATTGAATTACAAATAACCACTATGACTCTTTGTCCCTAGGTAGAAACTTAGTATTTCAAACCTACTCACCAACAGAGATACCACGGTACTAGAGTAGAAGGCCAAATCTTCTATTATTTCTGTACGCCGGTTAGCTCCAATACGTAAGGAACGGCTATGTACTTCTTCAGGTAACACTGTAAGGATCTCCAGCAGAAAAGGCAGAGAAGTTACATCGTTGCTGTATCTGAGAAAGAAAGGGAAGAGATTAAGTTAGAGTCAGAAAATACTTAATCACATAAGAGGAGAAGAAAGTAGATAAAAGGTTATAGAGAGTTGTACACTGGAACATACATAGCCATTATAATGAATGAGATATTTATGTCAGAGCATGAAAATATGTCCACAATGTGTTAAGTGGAAAAAGTGTATGAGACAAACATATGTGTGAATAAATAAACCAGTATATGTTTTTTAAAATATATATGCATTGGAGCTAGAGGGTATTATGCTCAGTGAAATAAGCCAAGCTGAAAAAGACAAGTATCAAATGATTTCACTCATCTGTGGAGTATAAGAACAAAGAAAAAAACTGAAGGAACAAAACAGCAGCAGACTCACAGAACCCAAGAACAGACTAATAGTTACCAAAGGGAAAGGGACTGGGGAAAATGGGCGGGAAGGGAGGGATAAGAGGGAAAAAGGGGCATTACGAATAGCAGATGTAATGTTGGGGGGGCACGGGGAGGGCAGTACAACTCAGAGAAGACAAGTAGTGATTCTATAGCATCTCACTACGCTGATGGACAGTGACTGTAATGGGGTTGGTGGGGGGGACCTGATGAAGGGGGTAGTTTAATAACCATAATATTGCACGTTAATTGTAGATTAATGATACCAAAAAATATATATATGCATATATATATATATATATGCACTTATTTTAAAATGCTTAAAAGGAAGTCTAGAGGGCTATATAGTCAGTCATTAATAGTGGTTCCCTAAGAAACAGATGAATAGGGAGAGAATGTTCACTTTTTACATTGAAAACTTCCAGTTAGATTTTTTTCAAGAAATGTGTTAAATTTTTTTAACAAAGAATAAATTATCCACATGAAGCCTTTAATGACACACTAGGTTGGGAGGTAAAAAGGACATCCACTTTGTTTAAAAATAATTTCCTAAGCAAATGCCAAAATGCAAGCAAATACCAAGATTATCTTGCCAAGACCATGAGGAAATGCTTTATTCAAAGTAGCTGGCTCCAAGGATCTAAAAATAATACTGTCCCTTTGATAGACATGAAAAAAAAACATATTTAGTAAGAATGTACACTCATAATGACTTTCAATTTAATACAATCTTAAACATTCTGACAATATTTTTACCCAACTGCTGACATGTCAAGTTAATGGGAATAATCCACATGGCAATGAAAGACTTTGCTGCAGTTATTTCAAGGAATGAAGTGTGTACATAAATAATGAAGGTCTTTTATGTCCCACATGACTTATTTCTGTAGTATTTGAATTATAAATCATATAAAAGGTGAATTATAAATAATTCTATGTCAAGAGTTTGGAGAAACAGTCCAAATGTCTATCTATTCCTAACAAATTTATCTGTGCAGGTTAATTCCAAATGCTAGCATATAGGCAATACAAGTAACTTACTTTTCCACCAATGTTTGCACACAACCCTTCCAGGAAGGCATCTGTAGGGCAAGGTCTGCTATTGCTAAAGCCAGCTGAGTAAGAGAGATTAAACAAATGAATAGAACAGATGAACAGAAATAGGGTTACCATCAATATTAACTGGAAAGCAAAGAAACTAAATTTCTTCCAAAGAATACAACAACTGACCACTGAGAGCCCCGCTCTACCCCTCACCCCCATAACTATATATATCATGTAAACTCTTGTGAGCTAACTACAAATTGCTGGGACTTAAAAGTTAACCTTTAAAAGTGAAAAACAAAACAAAATAAAAATTTAACAAGAAGTCAGAAAGAACATACTACAGATTTTCCTCAGAATATGTCAATACTTACTTTTATTTGGCAATACCATAGAACTTCATGGACAGATAAATTATACCTTGGCAAAAGGCCAAAGCTACTGACAAAGTCAGCCCTTTGACTCACTCCTCAAGTAATGGATTGCCATTTCCCTTCTCTCTCCATTTCTCATCTTGAAGCCTTATGCAAAAGCCTCCTTCCTCTTCAAGGGCATTTCTATGCCAGGCAGAGAACACATGTGAGTATGTATTCACTGAAGCTTCCAGTTTTCCTTTCTAATGTATTTCCCTGTCTAAGGGGGAAAGGCCAGATGCTGCAGTTCACCATTTCATTCATAAGCCTTTTACTAGCCAATCAGTCCAGAAAGGATTTTTTTTAAATGGCATCTATCTAGACCTCCGACTCAAAACACAACAGTATTTTTATCATCTACAATTCTAACAGAAAGGCACATGCCTGCTTGTGAAAACCTGTACTCATCTTCCCTACTTCTGTTATTTAAATTAGTTTGAAATCAAATTTAACTCTAAGATAATTTTTCACTTTCTATCCATTCACAGTAATATAGTTGTGAGTATGTAATAAAGTTGCTAACATTACTTCACGTGACCTAACAATGTCAATCAAAATTAACTTGATAAATCCACATGGCATTACAAATTTCCAAATGAAAAGCACAGGATTTACCTGCGTTACAATAACAGGCGACAAGTCTTTCAAGTTCTGGATATGGGTTAGTAATGAGTCCCGTAAAGAGGCATGAGAGTCTGTAGGGAGCTCATAAAATGAGGTCTGAATCTTCATTTTCATGGTCTGTGCAGCAAAATAGCATGATTCCACATCCTGTCGAATCTGTAACAATTGGTCTGAAATCTCCCATGCATGAACCTGAAAGCAGATCAGAAAAAAATGTCTTAAAGACTACTTTTCCAAGCAATTTTAATGCATACAACTTCAATATATATATAAATATATTTAGACCAGGTATAATGAAAGAAAAAGAAAAACTGAAAATTACCCACTATTTTAGCCAGTATTTCAAACTATGTATTTGTAAGTCTGTTCGACAAAATCTTCTGACTCATTCTAGGAAGATGGGAGAGCTATTTATTAAATCAAAAGATCAAATTCTAATTTGAATCATTAATTGTGTAGGGGAGAGAGTATGAAAAAATGTCCCCAAAGCTCCTACTAAAACTAAAATGTCACTGTATAACTTCCAACTGTAATCTACAGGTTGGATGTTTCTTCTCTTTTCCACTTAAAGTAAAAACACTTGTTCCCTATGAACAGTCTGTAAGCTATTTTAATATATCTTTAAATAGGAGGATATATATTTCATGTTTGTCTCAACAGGCTACATTTCAGTCTTTAGTTCCTGAGTAAAACAGGAAAACTATCTTAATCCAAGTGACTATTTCACATAGTTCAATCATTTCCTGATACATTTAAATTCTGCAAAGTGCTATACATGCTACTGAAATCATTTTCCCAGGAGGAAAAAAAAATTTATGGAAATAATAAATAGAACAAAAGCATGGAATTTGGTCTCTAACAGCTAGTCAAAAGGGTATTTTGAAAGGTAACTTTGGAACCAAATTGTTAAAATTCAATTCGATTCACACCAAACTGCCTCTTCATGGGAGAAGGCTAACATGGCCTGGCAATATGGGACTGAAAAAAATGTTCAGTCTTAATTCAGGAATATTGCTATTATAAAGAGTGATCACAAAGATTTACCAATTTCTTAAGAAGACAGAGCATTTAAAAGTAATACATAATGATTCTTTAAGATCATTCCAAAGAGAAACAGGAAGTCAAGGAAGAGAAACAGTAAACAAATGGCCTGTAAAAGTTCCCAAAGTAAACTAAAGAGACCATGAAATTCATGATAGGTTGATTGACATAAAACTCAGTTTTCAATCAAATAAGTTAATGGAAAATAAGCACGAAACATTAACTTCCTTATAGATAAAATATATTTTATTAATTTTTGAACTATTTACCCCTAACACAATGTCACAAAAAATCTTCCCAGCCACACAGTTTTTAGCCATTCATTATCTAATCAGTAACACAAATACATCTATGATTTAATATGCCATCAAAATATATTTTGCTCAAACTGGTATTTTTAGAAATAATAACAAAAAGATCCTATGAAGCCTTGGAATTTTCACAAATGCCCTCATAAAAATAGAGTAAATAGCAAAACCAAAGTATTGTGGACATTTACAACAAAGCCAGCTGCAATCTAGTTATCTCCAAGAATCCCAAAATATAAGTCAGTTGGGGACAAACCAGTGATGTCTATGAGACCTGTGTAGTTTCAACTTCAGTAAAAGCAGAAACAGAGGGAAACAGGGGACCTAATGGATCTTAGAGCAGAGGAATACCAAAAGAATCAGCAAGTATTCATTGGAAAGCACAGGGAGCCAACTTGAGGACTGTAGTTGAAAATGGATGAGGTTTTGCCCAATCCAAAAGCAGCTGAGTAGAAGGGGTGAAGTAGGAAGAGGCCTCCGTAATGGTTAAGGAAATGTAACCATGCCTCCCCAAAGTTCAGAAAAATTAATTTCACAAAAACCAAGCAGTTGAGGTCAAATGCCATATTAGCTCTAGAGGGGGAAAAGAGAGTAATGAATAGAATAACTTCCTACAAGGAAAGTAGGCCAGAAAAACGTTTTAAAAACTAACCTAAAAGTTAAAAGGACAAAGGAGCCAAACTGAAAGAGCTTCTCCCAGTGGCCAAAGCCAAAAAACCTGGAGCAACAAAAAAATTATTGTAGTATTGGATATAATTAAAAAATAAAACATATATCCAGAGTTCATACTGATGTGAATTAATGACTAGGTAACTAGAGTGAAGTTATCTGTAGGATGTAAGACATCTTTTTTATAGAATAATGCTAACTAATAAATGTAGAAATTTAAAGAGAAATAGAAAAATCACCATTAGACCACCACAGCAGTAATAGCTACAGGCAAGATTCGCAAGGACAAATGATAAAATTGGCAGGTGAAACTTTAAAGAGATATCAAGGTATCTCCCCAAAATATTTATTAGATACTGTGGTGGTTTTAATATATGTCCACAAATTCTTTAACACTTATGTAAGAACTTGGACTATGCTAGAGAGGCTATGTAGTGACTGCCAGAGAGACTATGTAAAGAGACCTAAGACAACACGGAAAGCAAAGAGCCCAGATAAGAGTCCAGCCTTCCTGCCATTCCTACCAGTGTGTCAGGCATGTAAATGAAGCCAGCTTAAGAACCTCCAGACTAGCCCATCCACCAAATGGATGCCTCATAAAGAATTATCATCCACAGAGTCCTGCTCAAATTGGTAACCTACAAAGTTATGAGATACAATGAACTGGTTTTTGCTTTAAATCACTAAATTTTGGAGTAATTTGTTTCACAGATCATGAGAACAGACAAGCATACATTATGTGCGTACTGATTAAAGATCAGGATACCACAATGATAAGAGAATCAAATCTGTGTCCCATCAAGCCTCTTGCTCCAGTTGGCAATTTGCAGGAAATACAGAGGAGAGTAGAACTGCACCATTAACTATTCTATTAGCAAAATCCAGACTGTAGGAAAACTGAACAGGTGAAATGGCCCAAATTCCTCAACAGATAAATGAGAAAGAGCAAAAACCTGTACATTAAAAGACTCTCAAAAGACATATTTAAAAAAAGAACAGCAAGACTTAAGTACAATGTGTAAGAATGCCCACAAGATTATAAAAAAACACAGACAAGGATTAGTGTGAAAGGACAGCAGTTACTTTTAGGGAGAGAGAAGCACTTATGTCAAACAAGACACAAGGAAGAATTCTGGAGTGGCCAGTAAAGTACTATTTCTTGAGTTGGGTGATGGCTACAAGGACACTACATACAGTAATACACCAAGTATTACATTTGTTTTGTGTGTTTTTTTGTATTTGTGTTTAAAAACAAAATAGAACAAAAAAACAAACAAAAAAATCCAATATTATCTATTAAATTCAACTAGTATTAAGTGATCCTCCCAAATTAAATGTCAACCCACTAGGTTTAAATTAATGTGAAGAAGTTAATTGACTGTGCAGTGCCATGTGATGCTTTAATCTTAATGGCAGAAACTAGCAATAAAGATCAAATTGTGTAGTTTTGGGTTAACTTCTGACTTAAACATTTCAACCTTCTTAAAAGTAGAGATCCCAAAAATGAAGAACCAAAAGTCAAAACAAAACAAAGAAATTTCCTTCTGGAGAAGTGATAAACTGGGAATTAGGGATGCAAATATTTATTTTTCAAGTACCTTTAATAACACTTAAATATTTTATTAACATGTCCTTTAATTACTTTTAAAAATAAAGATGGATTTGTATTCCTAATATGGAAAGATCTCCAAGATACACAATCAAAACTCAAAGACACATCTCTTATAAAATCCTTTTTGTAAAAAATTAATTTTTTTAAAGAAAGCATAGTGAAGGTTTTTAACACACAGGAGTTAATTTTATTCCCTATATGCTCCCTAAACAACCTTAGAGTTCAGTCCAATATTTGGCTCTGCTTTTCCCCTCAAGGCATTTGCCTATCTGAAAGAGGCAGACTACAGGCTAAGAAGCTAAAGAGCTTTGGGCAATCATACAAGACTGGGGAGAGGAAATGAGCTCAGAGTCCACCAAGGAAGAGAATTACCAGTAAATACTGGAGACTTTCAGGTAGAACCCTGAGAAGGAAACAGGAGATGCTACTCAAAAACAACTGAAACTTCTCCAGGACAGACCTGATGTTAGGCCACAGAACAATTCTTAATTTAAGACTAAAATCACAGAAAATATCTTTTCCAATCACAATGAAGTGAAACTAGAAATTAATAGAAGGAAAACTATAATACACAGTATGTGAAAATTAAATAATACAATCTTAAACAACAAACAGGTGAAAGGGAAATTAGAAATATCTTAAGACAAATGAAAAAGGAAATACAACATAACAAAACTTTCAAGATGCAACAAAAGCAGTGCTAAGGAAGAAATTTATAGCTATCTACACTTATATTAAGAAAGAATAAAAAAAATCTCAAATCAACAACCTAATTTTACAACTTAATGAATCAGAAAATCAAGGACAAACTAAACCTGAAGCTAGCATAAGGAAGGAAACAATACAGATCAGAGCAAAGATAAGTAAAATAGAGAATAGAAAAACCAAGATTTGATTCTCAAAAAGATCAACAAAATTGACAACTCTTTAGCTAGATTAACTAGGAAAAAAGAGAAATGAAATAAAATGAAAGTGGAGACATTACCAGCAATTTTACAGAAATAAGACCTCCCAACAAAGAAAAGTCCAGGACCAGATGTTTTTACTGGTGAATTCTACCAAGCATTTCAAGAAGACTTAACACCAATTCTTCTCAAACTCTTCCAAAAAAACTGAAGAGGAGGAGGGAATATTCCATAATTCATTCTATGAGGCCAGCATTAGCCTGATACCAAAGCCAAAGATATAAGAAAACTATAGATCCCTTACAAATACTGATGCAAAAATACAACAAAATCCTAGCAAACTGAACTCAACAGTATATTAATGGATTATAAACCATGACCAAGTGGAATTTATTCATGGACTGTAAAGATGGTTCAACTGACAAAAATCATATACATTACATCACATCAGCAGAATGAAGAAAAAAAACACATAAATACATCAATTGATGCAGAAAAACCACTTGACAAAATTTAACACCCTTTCATGATAAAGACACTCAACTAGGTAAAGGCAACTATCTCTACATAATAAAGACGATATATGAAAAGCCCAAAAGAAACAGCAAATGGTCAAAGATGCCCACTTCTACCACTTCTATTCAACACATTATTAGAAATTCTAGCCAGAGTAATTAGCCAAGAAAAGGAAATAAAAGACATCCAAATTGGACAGAAAGAGGTAAAATGATGTCTACTCACATATGACATGATCTTATATGTAGAAAACCCTCAAGATTTCCAAAAAACCTGCTAAAACTAATAGATGAATTCAGCAACGTTGCAAAATACAAAGCCAACAGCTCAAAATCAGTTTTATACAGTAACAATGAACAATCTGGAGAGGAAATTAAGAAAACAATTGCACTTACAACAACATCAAAAAGAACAAAATGGTCAGGAATAAAGCAAGGAGGAAAAAAAAAGGCTTGTATTCTGAGAACTACAAAATCTTCCTGAAAGAAATTTAAAAAGACACCAGTAATGGAAAGATATCCTGTGTTCAAGGATTGGAGACTTAATATTGTTGTCAATACTAACCAAAACCTTGAGGACATTATGCTAAGTGAAATAAACGAGACATAAAAGGACAAGTATTGTATGACTCTCCTTATACGAGGTACCTATAGTAGTTAAATGCAGGGACAAAGTTACAATTTGGATGCCAGGGGCTGAGGCAAGAGAAGAATGCCTAGAGTTACTGCTTTATGGGTACAGAGTTTCAGGTGGAGAAAATAAAAATGTTCTGGACATGAACTGTGATGACGGTGTTAAAGCAATATGAATGCACTTAATACTACTGAACTATACACTTTAAAATACACTTTTAACTGTACAGTTAAAATGGTAAATTTTATGTTACTTATATTTTATCACATATATATACACACAAAAAGAAAGAACTCGGTTTAGAGTCTGCTTCATCCTTTTTTATTGTAAAGACCTGCCAGAAGCCAAAGAAATCATCTCAGGAGGAAAACATAATTTATCTATTCAACTTTCCATAAACCATATATCCAATATCAAACAAAAGTAAGACTAAACAATAGGGAAAAAAAGACAATAAAAAATAACCTATCTAGATAATGCAATTACCAGATGCAGACTAAAATAACTCTGATGTCTTAGTCAAAGTGATAAAGTTTAACATCACCAATAATGGGACAGACTTTATGTGACTCCTGATATGATTCATTTTTGAAAATGACAAATTATCATCTATATAGTATTCTTTCAAAAAAAATGTTTACACTGAATGCAATCTTGAGAAAACAATCAAATACAAATAGTGGGACATACTCAAAACAAAGACAAAAAGGGGGATGATTTTGTTTTTTAATGTCACTATCATAAAAGGAAAAAAAATACCCCAGGGAACAAAAGACACAGAACAACAAACAATACATTATCCTTGACTAGATCCTGGATTATAGAAAATAACATTTTTTAAAAGGCTAAAAACCTATAACTGAAACAACAGGGAAATCTGAATATGATTGTGTATTTGATAATGCCATTATATCTTATAAGTGACAATGATTTTAGTTTATTTTAGAAAAATGTCCCTTAGAAGATATATGAAAAATGTTTAGGAGTACAGCATTATAAAGTCCGTGATTTAGTTCCAAAAGGCTGAAAAAATACACACTGAGAGAATAGAGAGGGACAGAAAGAAAGTAAATGGGTCACTGTCAAGTTGAGAAGGGTCTATCAATGTTCACTACAAAATTCTTTCAAATAATGAATTTTTCAAAATAAACAGCTGGGAAAAAATTAAATTTCTGATTAATATAGTAAGACAAAAACTGGACAGCTACATGTAAGTGAATGAAATTGGATTACTGTCTAATGCCATACACAAAAGTAAACTCAAAATGGATCAAAGACCTGAACGTAAGTCATGAAACCATAAAACTTACAAAAAAATATAGGCAAAAATCTCTTGAACATAAACATGAGCAACTTCTTCATGAACATATCTCCCCGGGCAAGGGAAACAAAAGCAAAAATGAACAAGTGGGACTATATCAAGCTGAAAAGCTTCTGTACAGCAAAGGACACCATCAGTAGAACAAAAAGACATCCTACAGTATGGGAGAATATATTAATAAATGACATATCCGATAAGGGGTTGACATCCAAAATATATAAAGAACTCACGCACCTCAACAAACAAAAAGCAAATAATCCAATTAAGAAATGGGCAGAGGACATGAATAGACACTTCTCCAAAGAAGAAATTCAGATGGCCAACAGGCACATGAAAAGATGCTCCACATCGCTAATCATCAGAGAAATGCATATTAAAACCACAATGAGATATCACCTCACACCAGTGAGGATGGCCAACATCCAAAACACAAACAACAACAAATGTTGGCGAGGATGTGGAGAAAAGGGAACCCTCCTACACTGCTGGTGGGAATGCAAATAGTTCAACCATTGTGGAAAGCAGTATGGAGGTTCCTCAAAAAACTCAAAATAGAAATACCATTTGACCCAGGAATTCCACTCCTAGGAATTTACCCTAAGAATGCAGCAGCCCAGTTTGAAAAAGACATATGCACCCCATGTTTATCGCAGCACTATTTACAATAGCTAATAAATGGAAACTACCTAAGTGTCCATCAGTAGATGAATGGATAAAGAAGATGTGGCACATATACACAATGGAATATTATTCAGCCATAAGAAGAAAACAAATCCTATCATTTGCAACAACATGGATGGATCTAGAGGGTATTATGCTCAGTGAAATAAGCCAGGCGGAGGAAGACAAGTATCAAATGATTTCACTCATCTGTGGAGTATAAGAAGAAAAAACTGAAGGAACAAAACAGCAGCAGACTCACAGAACCCAAGAATGGACTAACAGTTATTAAAGGGAAAGAGACTGGGGAGGATGGGTGGGAAGGGAGGGATGAGGGGGAAAAAGGGGCATTACAATTAGCACACATAATGTAGTGGTGGGGTACACAGGAAAGGCAGTATTTACAGAGAAGACAAGTAATGATCCTATAGCATCCTACTATGCTGATGGACAGTGACTGTAATGGGGCGTGTGGGGGGGACTTGATAATAAGGGGTCTAGTAACCATAAAATTGTTCAAGTAATTGTACATTAATGATACCAATATATATATAAAGACAAATTGGAGAATTTCCATTAAGAAATGGAATCTATAAAAAAAAAATCAAATGGAAATTCTACAACTGAAAAGTACAGTAATTCAAACTCAGAACTAAGGGAAGGGTTAAATGCCAGTTCAGACAACTGAAGAAAAGATTATTACACTAGAAAATAGCTCAACAGTCAATAACAAGATCAAAGCACTAAGTTAGAAAAGGATAGAAGGTAAAGAATGGGAAAAATCGAAGTGACATGTGGGCCATAGTGAAAAGGCCTAACACACATATAACTGAAGTCCTGGATGGAGAAGAAAAAAGTGGGGCAGATGCGCTAAAGATAATGGCTGAGAAATTTCAAATATGATAAAAAACACAGATTTAAGAAGTTCTATAAACCTTAAGGACAGAATAAAATCAGACCATAGCACATCATAGGAACACTGCTTAAAAAAATCAAAGACAAAGAGCAAAATCTTAAAGGCTAGAGAAAAAAAGGAACAGCAGTTAGACAGACAGCTGACTTGTCAACAAAAACAATGGGAGCCATGTATATTTAACGTACTGAAAGAAAATAACTGCCAATTGGTTATTTTATACCCAGCAAAAAATCCTTCCAAAATGCAACAAAATTAAGGCATTTTAAGACAGCTGCCTGCCTGCAAAGAAAATTAAAGAGGGGAGCATACATTAATTATCAAAAGACCCACAAAGAAGAAAATACTAAAGAGTGTTCTTCATTAAAAAGGAAAATAATTCTGATGGAAACATAAAAATTAGAAAGGAATGACGAGTAATGGAAAGGCTAAGTATATGAGTAAATCTCTATGAACACTGACAATATAAAGCAGTATCTTGTGGAGTTTAAAATATATGAACAATATGAGAGGAATTCCATATCCACCTAATATGCAAAAAGTTGAAAAAACATTGCTTTAAAATTAACAATAAACAAAAGCAAATAAACTATAAAATAACTTTTCTTAAATGCATCAGAAAGATTGGGTCCCAAAGCAACCAAGTGGACTGAAATTTAAAGACTGACCTCTCCAAGGAAACAAGAGGCAAGCACTAAGCTCATCAGTGGGATAACAAAGTAAGAGAAATGCAGGGCACCAGATAATCAGGTAGCAAAAACTGAGCTAAGATTATTAAGAAACAAATAAAGGCTGAGTGTGAGCTAACACAAGCACCTAAAATCCCTGGGAGACTCAGAGACACAAGGGGAGTTCACAACCAGCTACAGGCTCTTGGCCACAGACCTCCACCAAATACTCAGGAGAAAATTTGGGGGTAGGGCAGGAGACCAAAGAAAATCTCCTTTGGTGGTACAGTCCTGGAGGACAGCCTCAACTTCAGAAAAGCACAGAAAGCTCTGACAGGACCCCTCCCCCACTACTGAACAAAAGCCTTCAACTGTGTGGGAGGGTAGTAAATCATGTCACCTTCAAGGCACAGGTTAAGACCCACTGCTGTTGCAGTAAAAGAAAAATATTATTCCTCTAGAGGATAGGACATAAGAGTTCTGAGCCCATGACACCATACCCTTACCACCAGAAGTCTCCTACCACAGACGGAAAGGCAGAAAAATGTATTCTGCACAAGACCCGTGAGATGCAAGGCAGAGCATGAATGCCACAGGGAAGAACAGGATCAGTGAGAGAGCCCCACCAATAAGAATAGTAGACACTGGAACTGCTAAAGACTACATGGATCAGAGCAACAGAGAACATTCCTGACCCACACAGACAAATACTAAACACATGGTACCCAAACTCCAAAAGCTAGAGATAAGGAGAAAATAATGGAGGCAGGAATCCTTTTACCTTACTACCAAGGAACCCTCGACTCTAACAGTTCAACTGTAGAACTCTGTGTTATAATTACTTGGGCATTTGTTCATCTATTCTTACAGATTGTAAGCTCTTCAAAAGTAAAGAACAAGCTTAATTATCTTAACATCTCTCAAAATCCTTTGGCCATAAGAGGCACTTAAATAAAGTATGTATTAAATTATTAAATACGAAGCAAAATGACAGGACACCATCATCTCCTAAGTCTATAGCACCTCTCTGTTTTCCCAAACATGAAGCCCATCCTTTTACTAGGCAGCTGAAATACTGGATTAGGAGTGAACTAAGAACAGAATCCAAAATGTTCAGAGAGAATGGTCAACAGAGTCCAAATAAATCAATTCTTTATGGGTAAAGAAGACAAAGACCATGAGAGGATCTGATACTTCATTCAGAGTCCTCATTTATAGAACTTCACTTGCCTTGCCCAGATTGAGCCTTGGTTTTATTTTAAATATGCATTTTTGTTTGTTTGTTTTAGCAATGAGAAGCAGCTCAGTATTTTCCTAGCTAAAATATGAAGATTTAAAGACTTCAGAGAAATATCAATGAAGGGAACCTTAAAATCTCCCCAAAATGGGAGTCTTTTGTGGAATGAGTTTACTATAAAATACTACCAATATTTCTGAGAGAGGAAAAAAGAGAACAGCACTTAGCCCCAGGCAAATAAATCAAATGTAAAACTTGTGTCTTCTCATGCTCATTATGTTATTATCTAGTTTCTTATTTTTTAACTAAGCTAAATAAAATATACATGGCAGCTATGTGAATTGCCTAGGACAATTCTAGGAGGTATTGGTTGTAGAAAAAACATCCCAAGTGCTCCTTGTGCAAATATAGCAAGTAGAACCAAAGTGAAAGAACTGTCTTCTCATTTCAAGCATCCTTATCTGTCTTGATGCTGCCCCACCCACTGGTCAAATGTGCCTCTTTTGTCAAATATTTGTCCTTTGAATAAGAACAAAAATACAAGAGTGACCTCTACGGAAACCTGGCAAACTGGAATATCACAAAGCTACTAAGTAAACTGTCAGTGAAAAATTACCTGGCAAGATACCGCCAATACTATATATTAAGGGGTCATAGTCTATCACTTTATTTTGAAATCCAGGGGTGTTTTTTTAAGAATTATTGACACCCAACAAAACAAGTAATCTTGTTTTGGTCACTGACTCATAAAGAAAATGCAACTATGCAACCAATACCCTAGACACTATAGTACATTGCTCACTGTTCTTCCCCTCTGCTAAACTACAGAAAGAAGGAAAGAAGGAAAAAGGGATTCTTTATAAGGAGAGAATAAAGCACTTACACTTTATAGGACTTTCTAGCCACAGATGCCAGGTGCTACCCACTGAAATCCAGGCTTGGACTAAGCTCCACATTTCTGAAAGGACCATCTCAACCGAAGCCTGGGGCTCAGAGTCAGCAGGAGGAAGCTGCAGCTCCCACTAGCAGCACATTTCAAAGAGGCTGCAACAAGAGAACATTTTCCATTTAAGCATCTAATTCCAATCTTCCATTTCACAAAGCAGTAGCAGAACAGGCCTTTGTATCAGGCTTTTCAAAAGATATTTCCATGACTATGTGATGAATATGAAGCAGGCTATGGCCCAGCAATCCTTTCACTAACATGCTTTAAGTCTTTCATTATACTGCACAGCAGACTGTAAAAGTACTTGCCCCTTTTTTTCTTTAGTGGTGCAAGACTCACTTCTACACCAACAGTTCTAAAACTGCCGGATCAACCAAAATAACTGAGCAGGCCCTCAACAATGCAAGCACATAGCCAGATAGGAGCCTAAGGACTCATTAGCTGCCAAGAATTAGAAGCGGATTAGGGCTGCTAGTTAATCCTATACAAAAACTCCTCAAATTAAGCAGAATTACTTAAAATACTTCACTGAAGAGAGAGGAACTCTGGCAAAAAGAAGAGGTTCTGGAAATAGAAATATTTCACTAGGATTTGAAAAGTAAAAAGTGTCAGGTTACTGTACTTTTTAAAGCATGTCAATTAGTAAATAATATATTAAATAAATGTTGCATTATATTTTCAAAGATTTATAGTTATATTTAACTTAAATAGCAAAGTAACTTTAATAAAATGTATTTATTAGAAGGAGAGACTACTTCAGAGCACAGAATGAAAAGAACTCTTAAAAAAAAAACAAACCTACCAAACAGTGCAGTTTTAGATACATGCCCTCTAACAACGTGGTATACAGCTAAAAAATCAGTTTTCCAAATTAGGAACAGTCATTTTCATAAAATAGGTAAAGAAAGAACAAAGCCAACTTACCTGAAATAGAAACTAATTTTTAAAATCAGTGAACTATCATCTTAAGTTTTTGTATGTAATCCTTTATGAGAATATTACAAATTTAAGACAAATTGCTAGATCTGGTGGTTTTTGTAGCAGGGAAAGAAAATGGTTTGAGGAAGATTAAGAAAAACATAAGCTATGGGACTCAAGAGATAACCGTCACTACCTAAAATGGTATTTTTTTAAATAACTTTTTGCAATGTGGCCTGAAATACAGAAACCATGAAGAAATGAAACAGTACGTATTAACCTTCACCAGCAGAGTGAACAACTCCCACTTCCAAAAGCACTGTAAACAAAAAATAATCATCAAGTCCCATGTAAGCTTTCAGAATACCCTTGTATAATTTTTCTAAAAGCAAAAAAGCTCATTTATAGGGACAAGTATAGCCAACTTAACATTTTCACAACCATCTCCATAATAACTAAATAGGTAATTAAAAGGTTGATATTTTTCTTACAGGAGGTTCTTGGCTAAAAATAATTATTTAAAACATCATAAGCTACTGGAATCCAGAGAAATACTACAACACTCTTCAAGTCAACTGTGGAAGACTGCAGTGCCCATATACACTGTTCTAGCATGATCTTAGTGAGAGGAATCAAGAAAGACCCAACGACAGCACTGCACAGGGCGGTCCCCTCAGTTTCTGATGACATCCCAGTGTTTCTGGGACAAGCATTGTCAAACAATCGAATGCCATAAGATTTCTGTCAAAGGAATTTTGGCTCAAATCTGTAGTTATCAGTCACACATAATATGGTACTGAGAAATCTTGCCAAATTTTTCATTACAAGTGTAAAGAATCCCTATCCAAATTAAAAACCCTCAGTCACCTTTGCATGTGAATATTAACCTCAAGAATGGCCCCAGGAAAAGATAAACTTGGATCCATAAAATCAACTTGGGCTTAGAGTCAGTAAAGTATGCATTTGTTGGTAATCACTTCACTGTAGTCCTTAAAATTATACTAGGCCACTCTGTTTTCTAAGTAGAAAAAGCCAAGCTTGAAACCTTTTCATTTGAAGCAAATGGCAGCCAATGTGAGGGCTTCCTGAAAGCCAAAAATAAAGGAAATTTATTTTCTTTAATCACTGCTCTCTATTCTTGCCTATCTGAGCAAGTTTTATAACAATTCATATAAACCAAAGGAATGAGAATATTATCAGACATATTAAGCTTATGCTAACTCCATGTTGAAGATTCAAGTTTTTCTATCTTATTAGAAATGTGAGATGTCTAGCTTAAGTTTTTTTTAATATAATTTGTTTTATTATCATTAATCTACAATTACATGTGCAATATTATGGTTATTGAACTACCCCTTCATCAGGTCCCCCCCACCAACCCCATTATAGTCACTGTCCATCAGCATAGTGAGATGCTATAGAATCACTACTTGTCTTCTCTGAGTTGTACAGCCCTCCCCGTGCCCCCCCAACATTACATCTGCTAATCATAATGCCCCTTTTTCCCTCTTATCCCTCCCTTCCCACCCATTTAGCTTAAGTATTGTTAAAAAAAATGCACTGAAGTGTTAGGGAACTCTGAATGCTGATGTAAAAACATGTATTTTCAAGGCTAGTTCCAAGTATATTGTTCTACTTTGGGGCTATCTGTTCAAATGATACTACTATACTATGGCTGAGACAGAAAATACAAGCAAAAAATTACCACAGAGAAAAACTGAAAAGAACTGTGCTACTGGCTTGAGAAAAAAATAAGTAAAAACCATAATGTATACTATTAGCAGAAAATTTCTTACCAAGAGAAAAAAGAAAGCGTTTCATAATATTTTCATTTTGGGAACTCTACCAAAAAGATGAAAATTAAGTCAGTACTTTTAAGGGATTCTGCAAACCAAATACTAAAAATTTACCCTTTACCAATACTGTGAACTTCAGTAAAAAGAAATAAAGCTGCTCTCTGGCTCTTCAACAGTACAGCAGTAAAACACTCTTTGGTAATATTTCAGTACCAGGGTACCAGCTAGGAAAATACAGGAGACAGGAGAGATAATCTGTGCCATCTCAACTTCCTATGAATTAAATTTGTTTTTTAGTTCAACAGAGCTTAAAATTCTATAAAATTTGGAAAACAGTATGGTAGTTCCTCAAAACAGAATTACCATATGATTAAGCAATTCCCCTCTGGATATACACTTGTAAGAACTGAAAGCAGGGTAACATTACTCACAATAGCCAAGAGGTGGAAGCAACCCAAGTGTTCACTGACAGATGAATGGATAAACAAAATGTGCTACACACATTATTATTCAGCCTTAAAAAGGGATGAAATTCTGACACATGATACACACCATGGATAAGCCCTGAGGACATCATGCTAAATGAATAAGCCAGTCACAAAAGGACAATAACTGTATGTTGCCACTTACATGAGGTACCTGAGAAATCAAATTCATTGAGACCAAAAGTAGAATGATGGTTGCTATGGGCTGCAGGGAGGAATAAATGGGGAATTAACTGTATTTAATGGGTACAGAGTTTCAGTTTTACAAGATGAAAAAAGTTCTGGGAATGGATAGTGGTGATGGGTTGTACAACAATGTGAAGTGCTTAAAGCCAATGAACTGTACACTTAAAAACGGTTAACATGGTAAATTTTATATATATTAAAAAAATGAAATAAAAAAAACAAATTCTGACACATGGTACAACATGGATGAACCCTGAAGACATTTTGCTAAGTGAAATAAGCCAGACACAAAAGGGACAACTACTGTGTGATTCTACTTATATAAGGTACCTGGAGCAGTCAAATTCTTTGAAACAAAAAAGTAGAATAGTGGTTGCCTGGAGCTGGAGTGAGGAGGGAATGGAGAGTTATTGTGTAACAGGTACAGAGTTTTAGTTTGGGAAGATTAAAAGGTTCTAGAGACGGAGGATGGTGATGGTTGCACAACATGAGTACTTAATGCAACTCAACTGTACACCTAAAAATGTTTAAAATAGTAAATTTTGTATTACGAATAGTTTATCACAATAAAAAGTCTATAAAACCTGTTTTCTATTTTCCTCATAAACATCAGTGCAATTAACATGAAAGACTAAAAAATACTTGAAAGGCTTTGGAAGAAAATTGTATTGTAATTAGAAAATGCAGCAGTGTCCTGATTATTTTATACCCTGAACCAAAACCATCAATTCTGGTCCAACGCTTGGGAAGACAAGAAATAAACTAATCTAAACATGGATGGATGCCACCAGATAACAGACCACCATACCAACAGAAATACCATCACAAATTCTCATTTTCAGGCTCTGATACATCAACGACATAAAATATCAGTATCTCCACTGTCCAAGACTTGGAATGTGGCAGTGTAAATAAAGAGCTGATTTTAACTTTTATTTTAATTAATTTTAATGTAAATAGTTACAATAGCCACCTGGCTAATGGCTAACATTAGATGACACAGCCAGACTGGCAAACTCTGGAACGAAGGTCTTTAGTTTTTATCATTTGCTTATATATTCCCAGTTTCCAACAACACAAGGCATCCAGTATTCCTATATTCACTGAACTAACTGATACACAGTAGTTGTATTGAAATATTTTCTATTTTCTATAAGGCTTTCCTTTCAAAAGGATGTTATGCTCTAAGGATCTCTTGACTGGGAGATGAGAGCATAAGCATATAAAAATGCCTAAATTTTCGGATAAATAAAATCAAAAACTGCAACTGCTACAGAAAAATCAAAGACTCTAGGTTTTAGAACTGGCTAATGAGTCAAAAATGTCCAAAGAGGAAAATGGCTAGGAAAGAAGTTTGAAGCTAATATTTCATGACCCATGACCTTCCTTATATATTCAGAAGAAAATTCCCAAGAATATGTGACAAACCAAATATAATAATGCCAACTTAGTCCATCAAAGCAGGATTTGATTTCATCTGATTTATGCTTTTTATCATTTCTTTTTAGTTTCCAGATTGAACTATAAAACTTTTGAGGTAACCTCTAACCCACAGACTATCTCTGTAAAAGCAGTCTCCTCTTTATAACCTAAATTACAAACTTAAAACAAGTATGTAGGATAATTCATTAGCCCTGCAAAGAGATGGTCTTTCCTTCCATTGCTTTCTATACTGTCTACTAGTTTTGATTACTGGAGGTGGAGAAATGAATTACTAAGTGTTCAGAACAGCCCACTGTTAGGCTTCCTTTAAGATCTGTCTCCAAGTGCTTTTAAAGCACTTTGAAGATTCAGTGATACCTGCCTATCACACAAAACAAAATCATGACTTCAGGTTGTTTCCAAGAATTTTGGTGGAAACAAAGTTTAGAGTAACCTATATAGATTCTTCAGAAAATAGCTGTTTTATACAAATATTAAACAAAGAAAAAAGGATGGTAACTCATAGCATGGACTAAGCCATACCCAAATTATATATTTATACCAAATCTATTGTCACCAGGTCATTAGTACTAAGTGACTCTAAGATTGGTAAGTAAAGTGTGGAGTGAAGGGAATTAAGTATAACAGTTTTTCAAAATGGCTTTTTTTTTTAACATACCAGGCAAATTCTGTTCCTTGCCAATTTCAAATTGAAAATTAAAACACTGTATTTGTTACTGCATAGAACAGTTTAGTGACTTAGTCTATTTCGAGAACCTTATTGAGTCAAAGTTCCTTCCTCTTCCTGTACCCAGCTCTCTATAGGTATAAAATGAAGACAATATAAACTTATCTCATAAAGGTCGTTTTTTAAGAAAGGATGAAAAGACAGAAAACAGAGCAACATAGGAGATTGAACAATACTGTTTACCTTCAATTACCCATGGATATGGTGGAGGGAAGCAGCAAAAACAAGTGAAATTCATACAGACAGATTTTAGTTATCCAACTGTCCCTCTGAAGTGCCTACAAACAGTTCTATTCACTCAACAAACATTTCTAAGAGCCTGAGGTCAGGCACCTGGATTGTTCTTTCTTAATAACCATGGTTTATACCTTCAACTGTATGTATCAGATTATAAAAACAAATAAAGGGATCCTATAGTCTAGTGAGAGAGACGAGACAAATCTTCAAAAAGATTTTTAGAAATTGTTAAGTGCAATTAATTAAAGTGCTCTACATGTTCAGTGGGGGCAGAAATGGCTTTCGGTTGAAGAGAATCAGTTAAGAATTGAAGAAAGAATTTAGTTTACGTTAGTTAATAGTTAATTTAGGTTAGTGAAAAGATGGGTTAGTTTCTTCATTTGAAGATAGGATTGGGAAGAGTAATAGTAAAAGCACAGAGGTAAGTAAGAATCAAATCATAAAAATGGACAAAGGTAGCATTCCCTTCCCCCCAAAACAATCTGCTTACTATGGGAGATACTACAGCTGTTTGAATGCTGGTGGGAAGGACCCAATAAAGAGGGAATATGAAGATGCAAGTTAAGACACAGGGTAACCAGAAGATGAAGATTCCTGAGAAGTCAGAAAAAGAGACACAAAGCACCTAGATTTGACAGGAGAATCAGCTGGATACACCAATGCCAAAGTTTTACCAAAGTAGAAGTAAGGGGTTGATGGTATATTTAAGAGAGTGACTAGAATGATGCACTTTCAAATCCAAATTGAATAGAGAGATAAAAATGAGACCTAGTATAGAAAAAGTAGGGGCTAGTCAACTGGAATAAAGTTTTGCAGAAATTCAAGAACTAATGCAGGGACTTCTGTTCAACATAATTAAACTGACTGAACACATGTGTTTGCCTTCAGGTCCCTTCCAAAAATCCACTAAAATCAGAGAAAAGATATTTTTTTAAACGGGAAGTGGGGGCAAGGACCCACAAGAACAAAGAGAATGAAAACATTCTTTAACAAAACTCTGTGGAAACTAGAAAGCTAATGGATGAGTGTTAATTGTATTAGGGGGTTAGAGAAAGCTGAAATTTGCCTAGGGGCAGGGAGAGAGGATGGGATGAAAATGGGGAAGCCAAGGGGGCAAACTGATTCATGCTGCAAAATCCCAGTTAGGCTCAGGAATTAGAAGTGCCAGGTACACCTGAAGGTAGATGCACAGGTGGAAGAGAAAACAAAGGAGTACGTTCAAAACCTGTATAAGCAGTTAGACTCCTAGACTTGTTTCCCTAACTCTGAGCAGGCAGGCTACTATCCTCCCACTATCACAGAAGTCTCAAGGTCTATTTTGGAAAGAGTGAAGTAAAGTGGCTCTGGACTCTTGGACAACAGACTCACCTAAGTACAGGAAAATCATATTGAAAATAGGAGATTAAATTAAAGCCTACTTACTTAAGTGAGATCTATCCCCTGGGCTTTCTTCTACCTGACACCAGCAGCATATTATAACCCCCAGGCAAAAGATCAGAGGACTCTCAGGGTAAAAGTGGTCGCAGAAAAAAGACCAACAGAAAGATAATGAAAGAGAAGATGGTTTGCTTCTCTATTATGCATCAAATGACGGAGTAATCCAAGAAAAAATCATGGGACCTAGGATTCAGCACATCCAACACAAGAAAAAGGTGAAGTGAATTCCCTAGGATAGTGTTAAATAAGAGACCCCAGAGCAATAATTATGCTACAGATCAGGAGAAAACCAGGCCAGATTGGAGCTGGGGAACAGAGGGCTCTCCCAAGAGATTTCTGTCCACCAAAAGGGAAACAGATTACCAGTTTGAATGTACCAAGAGGATATTTATACTTAAAGAGAGTTTGACATGAATTAATGTATATGTAGAAGATGAAGCAAAAGTGAAAAAAAAAAACGGTAAAGATTACCACTAGAAGAAGTTGCACAAAAAAGTTAAGTATTACCACTGAATTTATGTGTTAAATGATTCACCATGTGTACTGATTAAACCAAAATGGTGATATGTTAGAGAGAAAGGATGAAAGGAAGCAGAAGGAGCCTAAATCCTCATCTTTCCTAGAAGGATGTCTATACATAACTGCTCTTTTTCTTACAGAATCTCCATTCATAATTTTTTAAAGTTCTTAAAAGAACTAATGCATCAAATTTTTATGTTTTAAAAATAAAACTTTGATTTTGATAAACTGAAATTTTGTAAGTTTCAAAAAATAAAAACTATTATATGAGGTTGGGATTTTTGAGCCATCAAACTGGAAGAAGAGTAGGTTGGAATCAGAACAAAATGTCTGAGTTAGTGATCTGGGGGGGCTGGTGACTTTTTAATCATGACAAGATCTAAGGTGTGGCTGTGTGACCAGGCAGCTGAGTTAGTGATATGGGGGTGGATGACTTTTTAGTAATGACAAAATCCAAGATGTGACTGTGTGACCAGGTATCTGAGAAAAAGTAAAGGAATTAAGAGGCCAGAGTGTTAGCTGAACTGTCAATCCACATGCTGAAGTTGCCTAAAAATTATGATGTGTGCCTGTGCTAGATATTTTCCAGGTTCATTTTTTCACCCATTTCTACCATGTTTTCTGCCTCAGTATGATGACTGTATGGACCGTATCAATAGGTACCCACTGGGTTTGCCCAATGGAGAATCCTAAGAGGAAGTTAGAATAATAAGGTCAAGATATTTCTCTCTCCAGCCCCCTCCCTGCAAAATCACCTCATGCTGTGTCAACCAGAAAACTACGGCTCCTCTCAAGTCAGCCAGCACCATACTTTTCTTGAGAGTCTGAGTAACCACTCCCTCTCCTACCCCTTTTGGCCTAACAATCTGACTACAGGTTACTATGCTATCTCTTGTAGCACCACATTATACCTGCAATTGTATAAATAGTACCTTTACAAAAAAAAAAGCCATTCTGGAATTATCCTAAAGTGTGCCATCTATTCCTGTTGGGATCCTGACTATAAATAGTGATAATAACGATGATGCCGATGATGTAAGGTTCTAACAGAAAGCAGTGAAAAGTGAGAAAAGCAACTACCTTTAAATAACAATTACTAACATATTTTGAGGTCTATGTTCCAAGAACTTTTCTAAGCTTTGTAGACATTAACTCATTTAATCACAAGTATCCTATGTCACAAGCAGAAATTTTTCTCTGGTTCACTTCCACATACCAACGCTTAGCACAGTTGCTGCTACATGCTAGGCACTCAAATACTGATTTAAAATACACAAAATAAGCAGGTTTAGTAGGGAGGCTGACTTTTGGTATAGCGTAGCATTTCTCTTATTTATACTCTGAAAACTATATATAGATCAGGGGCATGTGGCTCCGTAAATCTTATTCACTAAATAAGATTATACGTGAATGATTTTCTTGAGTAGCCTGCAGTTTCTTGTTCCTTTATCTTCCCATGAAATTATCCAGGACTTGGATTTCCAAATTTTTTATGAGTAATAGTCAAAGTTGCAAATATTTAAGTTTAGATTAGGCACTTGCAACCTAGGGGATGATTTAAAATCACAGAGTAAGTACCAGCTATGAATTTAAAAAAAGAAATGAAAAGGGAGGGGACAAATGAAAATATGCTTGGGAATATAATATGCAAAAATAATAAAGGTAAAGTAGGCAAGATCACCAAGAATACACACTCACAAAGAAATAAAGCACTGAAAATGTGAGTATGAAAATTAGAGGAGACTGCATAAGGTATGTGAATCAAAGAATGCACAAATACAATAGGTATAATACGTTGAAATTAAACCCTTCACTGGATGCTCACACAGTTATATGGAATAATCAAGGCAGCTAAGATACCTGTATCTTATAAAGAACCTAAAAGTCAGGGGAAAGGCAGGTTACAGAAACAATATGCAGCACAATGAGAACTGCAAAGATTGTCTGAAACCAGAATTGCTGTTTTTCTTAACATTATGTTGCACTGCAAAACATGAGGAAAATTAACATGTGTAAGAACCTAGAAACCTGACTCCCAGAAGGGACTAGCGGTTACCAAAGGGGAGGGGTGGGGTAAGGAGATTGAAGGGTATTATGATTGGTACACATGGTGTTTGGGGGTGGGGTGGGGTCACGGGGAAGGCAGTGTAGCACAGAAAAGACAAGGAGTGACTCTGTGGCATCTTACTACACTGATGGACAGTGACTTCAATGGGGTATGGGGGGGGACGACTTGATAATATGGGTGAATGTAGTAACCACAATGTTTTACAGATGAAACCTTCCTAAGACTGTATATCAATGATACCTTAATAAAAAAAAATCTAGAAACCGGAGAAGTTTTGAGAATAATGGACTTGAAACTTGAGTGAAAAGTCAGCAAGGAACAGTGAAGTGTAAAGCTACAGCTGGGAAGGAACTGCCGGACGCCAACGCTTGGACGCCGAGGGGAGACTGATAAAAAGCATCCTAATGTGGAAGCTAGAGAAAGGCAGGGATTGAACTTGGCTGAAGAAAGACAAAAATGGAAAAGCAGGGTCTGAAAAGTAGCAAGAATAAAACTTAAATAGGACCAGATCCATGCCACAAGCGAGAAGTATAGTAGCTACAAATTAGATTCTACGGGGTGGGGAAAGGGCCAGTTCGCGACCGACTAGTAGCGACTAGTTCCCAAAGAGCGGCGCAGATGTAGCTTCGCAGCCCCACCCCGCAGTAGCAGCTCCTCCCTAAGGAGAACCTCACGAGGCCAACCCCGGGGTTCAGGCTCTAGCTCGAGCTAGGTCCCACCCCGCCCTCGCCCCGCGGCGCCGAACGGCCACTCTGGGCCCCTCACCGAACGCTGCAGTTCCCCAAGCCAAAACGAGGCGCGCTCTTTTCCGCTGGGATCTGGGTCGTGGTAAAGCGCCTGCACTGCCTGGTACACGAGCTGCAATGTAGGCTTTGCCCCTTCCATGGTGGTGTTAGTGGTGGCGGCAGCGATGGCTCTGGCTCCTCTCTCTAGGCTTCTCCGGTTGCTCCGCCTTTACGCTTCCTTACTGTGTCGGCCACGGCCGCTCCCTGACTGGCGCCATCTCCTCTTTGGCCGTTACCAGGGTAGAGGAGTTACCGTGTAAGTTGCCCCCTCGGAAACAGAGGTTAGATGGTATTCGGGTTCCCGGCTTTTTCTCCGATCCTTCCACTAGAGTCCAGACTTCTGAGTCCAGACGCTGGTGCACGCTTCCTCACCCGCTGACTTCGCCTCAGAAGTATGTATCAGCGCGACACCATCCACGCAGCGTACCTGAGCCGCGTTGACCCGGACCGGAAGCTGTAGCACAAATACCTTCGGCACACTTCCGCCTGGTGCAGTGCAAACGGCTTCCTTCACGGCACGCCTCCTCTTGTCACCGCGCCCCCACCCGGAAGTGGCCTGCCTTGGTCCGGGGCCTGGAAGAAGCTGTCGGGTATGGTTCTTTGGGTGTCTTGCGTCCGACTGGAGCTTCAGGACTAATGTGTGCACCATACCTGAGCCGCTTTCCTTTCCTTGGCAGTGGATCCCAGGTCTTTCCTCCCGCTTCGGGTTTCTCCATTCTCTTCAGAGAATCCTTTCTGACCCCCGTGGACAAAGCCGGTCAATTAAACCATCCATTGAGTGTCCACTGTAGTGGAAATCGAGGATTGACTTATGAAAGATTTTTAAATTTTATTTTAGTATCGTTAATGTACAATTACTTGAACAACATTATGGTTACTAGACCCCCTGTTATCAAGTGCCCCCCACATACCCCATTACAGGCACTGTCCGTCAGCGTAGTAAGATGTTGTGGAATCATTACTTGTCTTCTCTGTAAATACTGCCTTTCCCGTGTCGTTCCCCACCCCCACTACATTATGTGTGCTAATCGTAATGCCCCTTTTTTCCCTTATCCCACTCTTCCCACAAATCCTCCCCAGTCCCTCTCCCGTTGGTTACTGTCAGTCCATTCTTCGGTTCTGTGAGTCTGCTGCTGTTTTGTTCCTTCAGTTTTTTTCTTTGTTATTATACTCCCCAGATGAGTGAAATCATTTGATATTTGTTGTTCTCTGCCTGGCTTATTTCACTGAGCATAATACCCTCTAGCTTCATTCATGTTGTTGCAAATGGTAGGATTTTTTTCTTCTTATGACTAAATAGTATTCCATTATGTATATGTACCACATCTTCTTTATCCATTCATCCACTGATGGACACTTAGGTAGTTTCCATTTATTAGCTATTGTAAATAGTGCTGTGATAAACATAGGGGTGCATATATCTTTTTCAAACTGGGCTCCTGCATTCTTAGGGTAAATTCCTAGGAGTGAAATTCCTGGGTCAAATGGTATTTCTATTTTGAGTTTTTTTTTAATAATTTATTTTGGTATCATTAATCTACAATTACATGTGCAATATTATGGTTATTAAACTACCCGCTTCATCAGGGCCCCGCCACCAACCCCATTACAGTCACTGTCCATCAGCGTAGTGAGATGCTACAGAATCACTACTTGTCTTTTCTGAGTTGTACAGCCCTCCCCATACCCCCTCAACATTACATCTGCTAATCGTAATGCCCCTTTCTCCCTCTTATCCCTCCCTTCCCACCCATCTTCCCCAGTCCCTATCCCTTTGGTAACTATTAGTCCATTCTTGGGTTCTGTGAGTCTGCTGCTGTTTTGTTCCTTCAGTTTTTTTCTTTGTTCTTATACTCCACATATGAGTGACATCATTTGATACTTGTCTTTTTCGGCTTGGCTTATTTCACTGAGCATAATACCCTCTAGCTCCATCCATGTTGTTGCAAATGGTAGGATTTGTTTTCTTCTTATGGCTGAATAATATTCCATTGTGTATATGTACCACATCTTCTTTATCCATTCATCTACTGATGGACACTTAGGTTGCTTCCATTTCTTGGCTATTGTAAATAGTGCTGCGATAAACATAGGGGTGCATATGTCTTTTTCAAACTGGGCTGCTGCATTCTTAGGGTAAATTCCTAGGAGTGGAATTCCTGGGTCAAATGGTATTTCTATTTTGAGTTTTTTGAGGAACCTCCATACTGCTTTCCACAATGGTTGAACTAACTTACATTCCCACAAACAATGGAGGAGTGTCCCCTTTCTCCACATCCTCGCCAACATTTGTTGTTTGTCTTTTGGATGTTGGCCATCCAAACTGGTGCAAGGTGATATCTCATTGTGGTTTTAATTTGCATTTCTCTGATGATTAGGGATGTGGAGCATCTTTTCATGTGCCCCTTTTCCAGAATTCATCTGAATTTCTTCTTTGGAGAAGTGTCTGTTTAGCTCCTCTGCCCATTTTCTAATTGGTTTATTTGCTTTTTGTTTGTTGAGGTGTGTGAGCTCTTTATATATTTTGGATGTCAACCCCTTATCAGATATGTCATTTTTGAATATATTCTCCCATCCTGTAGGGCGGCTTTTTGTTCTCCTGATGGTGTCCTTTGCTGTACAGAAGCTTTTTAGTTTGATATAGTCCCTCTTGTTCATTTTTGCTTTTGTTTCTCTTGCCCGGGGAGATATGTTCATGAAGAAGTTGCTCATATTTATGTCCAAGAGATTTTTGCCTATGTTTTTTTGTAAGAGTTTTATGGTTTCATGACTTACATTCAGGTCTTTGATCCATTTTGAGTTGACTTGTGCATGGGGTTAGACAGTAATCCGGTTTCATTCTCTCACATGTAGCTGTCTAGTTTTGCCAACACCAGCTGTTGAAGAGGCTGTCATTCCCCTATTGTTTATCCATGGCTCTTTTATCATATATTAATTGACCATATATGCTTGGGTTTATATCTGGGCTCTCTAGTCTGTTCCACTGGTCTATGGGTCTGTTCTTGTGCCAGTACCAAATTGTCTTGACTACTATGGCTTTGCAGTAGAGCTTGAAGTCAAAGAGCGTAATTCCCCCTTCTTTATTCTTCCTTCTCAGGATTGCTTTGGCTGTTTGGGGTTTTTTGTTGCTTCATATGAATTTTAGAACTATTTTCTCTAGTTCATTGAAGAATGCTGTAGGTATTTTGATAGAGATTGCATTGAATCTGTAGGTTGCTTTAGGCAGGATGGCCAATTTAAGAATATTAATTCTTCCTAGCCAAAAGCATGGCATGAATTTTCATTTATTAGTGTCCTCTTTAATTTCTCTTAAGAGTGTCTTGTAGTTTTCAGGATATAGGTCTTTAACTTCCTTGGTTAGGTTTATTCCTAGGTATTTTATTCTTTTTGATGTGATTATGAATGGAATTGTTTTCTGATTTCTCTTTCTGTTAATTCATCGTTAGTGTATAGGAATGCAACAGATTTCTGTGTATTAATTTTGTATCCCACAACTTTGCTGAATTCAGATATTAGATCTTGTAGTTTTTGAGTGGATTCTTTAGGGTTTTTTATGTACAATATCATGTCATCTGCAAACAGAGACAGTTTTGACTTCTTCCTTGCCAATCCAGATGCCTTTTATTTCTTTGTGTTGTCTGATTGCTGTGGCTAGGACCTCCAGAACTATGTTGACTAAAAGTGGGCAGAGTGGGCATCCTTGTCTTGTTCCTGATCTTAAAGGAAAAGCTTTCAGCTTCTCACTGTTAAGTATGATGTTGGCTGTGGGTTTGTCATATATGGCCTTTATTATGTTGAGGTATTTACCCTCTGTACCCATTTTCTTGAAAGTTTCTATCATGAATGGATGTTGAATTTTGTCAAATGCTTTTTCAGCATCTATGGAGATGATCATGTGGTTTTTGTCCTTCTTTTTGTTGGTGTAGTGGATGATGTTGATGGATTTTCGAACATTGTACCATCCTTGCATCCCTGGGATGAACCCCACTTGATCATGATGGATGATCTTTTTGATGTATTTTTGAATTTGGTTTGCTAATATTTTGTTGAGTATTTTTGCATCTATGTTCATCAGGGATATTGGTCTGTAATTTTATTTTTTTGTGGTGTCTTTGCCTGGTTTTGGTATTAGAGTGATGTTGGCCTTGCAGAATGAGTTTGGGAGTATTCCCTCCTCTTCAACTTTTTGGAAAACTTTAAGGAGGATGGGTATTAGGTCTTCACTGAATGTTTGATAAAATTCAGCAGTGAAACCATCTGGTCCAGGAGTTTTGTTCTTAGATAGTTTTTTGATTACCAATTCGATTTCTTTGCTAGTAATTGCACTATTCAGATTTTCTTTTTCTTCCTCGGTTAGCCTTGGAAGGTTGTATTTTTCTAGAAAGTTGTCCATTTCTTCTAGGTTATCCAGTTTGTTAGCATATAATTTTTCGTAGTATTTTATCATAATTCTTTGTATTTCTGTGGTGTCCGTAGTGATTTTTCGTTTCTCAATTCTGATTCTGTTTATGTGTGTAGACTCTCTTTTTTTCTTGATAATCTGGCTAGGGGGTTTTCTATTTTGTTCATTTTCTTGAAGTACCAGCTCCTGCTTTCATTGATTCTTTCTATTGTTTTATTCTTCTCAATTTTATTTATTTCTGCTTTAATCTTTAGTATGTCCCTCCTTCTACTACTTTGGGCCTCATTTGTTCTTCCTTTTCTAGTTTCATTAATTGTGAGTTTAGACTGTTCATTTGGGATTGTTCTTTCCTGAGATAGGCCTGTATTGCAATATATTTCTCTCTTAGCACGGCCCTCGCTGCGTCCCACAGATTTTGTGGTATTGAATTATTGTTGTCATTTGTCTCCATATATTGCTTCATCTCTGTTTTTATTTGGTTATTCATCCATTGATTATTTAGGAGCATGTTATTAAGCCTCCATGTGTTTGTGGGCTTTTTTGTTTTCTTTGTGTAATTTATGTCTCGTTCCATACCATTTTGATCTGAGAAGCTGGTTGGTAGAATTTCAATCTTTTTGAATTTACTGAGGCTCTTTTTATGACCTAGTATATGATCTATTCTTGAAAATGTTCCATGTGCACTTGAGAAGAATGTGTATCCTTTAGCTTTTGGATGGAGTGTTCTGTTGATTGATGTCCGTTAGGTCCATCTGTTCTAAAACATTGTTCAGTGCCTCTGTCTCTTTACTTATTTTCTATCTGATTGATCTGTCCTTTGGAGTGAGTGGTGTGTTGAAGCCTCCTTAAATGAATGCATTATATTCTATTTTCCCCTTTAATTCTGTTAGTATTTGTTTCACATACGTAGGTGATCCTGTGTTGGGTACATAGGTATTTATAATGGTTATAACGTGCTCTTGTTGGATTGACCCTTTTATCATTATGTAATGTCCTTCATTGTCTCTTGTGACTTTCTTTGTTTTGAAGTCTATTTTGTGTGATATAAGTACTGCAACTCCTGCCTTTTTCTCATTATTAGTTGGATGAAATATCTGTTTCCATACCTTTACTTTCAGTCTGTGTATGTCTTTGGGTTTGAAGTGAGTCTCTTATATGGTACATATAGATAGGCCTTGTTTTTTATCCATTCAGTAACTCCATGTCTTTTGATTGGTGCATTTAGAACATTTACTTTCAGGGTAATTATCGATAGGTATGTACTTATTAACATTGCAGGTTTTAGATTCGTGGTTACCAAGGTTCAAGGGTAATTCCCTTACTATCTAACAGGCTAATTTAACTCACTTCATATGCTGTTACAAACACAACCTACAGCTTCTTTTTTTTTCCTCCTCTTTCTTCCTCCTCCATTCTTTGTATGTTATGAGTCATATTCTGTACTCTTTGAATATCCCTTGGGTGACATCTGTTTAGCCTTAGGAATACTTGCACCTATAGGAGTCCCTCCAAAATGCTCTGTAGAGGTGGTTTGTGGGACGTAAATTCTCTCAGCTTTTGTTTATCTGGAAAGTGTTTAATCCCTCCTTCAAATTTAAATGATAACCTTGCCAGGTAGAGTATTCTTGGTTCGAGGCCCTTCTGCTTCATTGCATTAAATATATCATGCCACTCCCTTCTGGCCTGTAAGGTTTCTGTTGAGAAGTCTGATGAGAGCCTGATGGGTTTTCCTTTGTATGTGATGTTTTTTCTCTCTCTAGCTGCTTTTAAAAGTCTGTCTTTATCCTTGATCTTTGTCATTTCAATTATTATATGTCTTGCTGTTGTCTTCCTTGGGTCCCTTGTGTTGGGAGATCTGTGCACCTCCATGGCTTGAGAGACTATCTCCTTCCCCAGATTGGGGAAGTTTTCAGCAATTACCTCCTCAATGACACTTTCTATCCCTTTTCTCTCTCTTCTTCTTCTGGTACCCCTATAATGCGAATATTGTTCCGTTTGGATTGGTCACACAGTTCTCTCAATATTCTTTCATTCTTAGAGATTCTTTTTTCTCTCCATGCCTCAGCTTCTTTGTATTCCTCTTCTCTAATTTCTATTCCATTTACCATCTCTTCTATATCTACTCTGCTTTTAAATCCCTCCATTGTGTGTTTCATTTCAGATATGGAATTTCTTAATGATTGAATCTCTGACTTAAATTCGTTCCTGAGTTCTTGAATATTTTTCTGTACCTCCGTAAGCATGTTTATAATTTTTATTTGAACTCTCTTCAGGAAGATTGGTGAGTTCAGTTTCATTTGGCCCTTTTTTTGGGGTTTGTGAGATTTAGGTCTGAACCGTGTTATTTGACATTCCATATTTCTGTGTGGTGCCCACTAGTGTGCAGAACCTCCAGTGTCTGGAGCTGCTCAGCCCCTAGAGTGAGGTTGGGGGTCATAGGGGAGTGGAGCTTGTGCCTGGGGGGAGGAATGATCTGTTTCCTGATTCCTGTCTGCGATGCCTGTCTCCAGTGTCAGAGCCAGTGGGCCAAGCACAGAGGTGTAAGCCTCTGTGTTTTGCGTCTCTAGCTGTTGTAGGTGGGGCCTCCCTCTGGCTGGCCTGACTCCAGCACAGTGACTGCCAGGTTGCAAACCAGTGCAGGCAGGCTGGGAGGAAGGTGCACCAGGCTGTGTGTCACAGTGGGGGGCCTCTGAGCTGAGTAGTCAGCCAGGGGAATGGAGCACCTGAAGCTCCTCAAAGTTCCCAATGAGCTGGGCAGAGCACGCCCAGACAACCTTATCCAGCTTTCACTTCCCCTGTGCAGCAAGCTCCATGCAAACCCCGCCCCTTCAGCAGCACTCTCGCTGCTAGGAAGCCTCTCAGACTGCTGGCCTTTCCTCTGACACAGAACAGCCGGATGTAGATCCCCTCCTCCACAAGCGGCCAGAATGTCATTCTCTCAGGCACTCCGCCTGTCCAAGCTCCCCAACATCCAAAGCACCACACACTATAAGTTTCTTCTCACAAAGCAGATCTCCAGGGTGAGGTGGTCAGCAGTCCCAAGCTTCTACCCCCTCCCTGCTCCATTTCTCTTCCTCCCGCTGGTGTGCTGGGGTGGGGGAAGGGCTTGGTTCCTGGTGGATTAAGGCTTTCCTATTTTACCCTGTTTCGTGAGGTCTGCTCTGTTCGTGAGGTCTGTATGCACTCTGGTTCAGCCTTCTTTCTTGTTGCTGTTTTAGGGTTAGTTGTATTAATTAACTATATTTTTGTACTATTTGTGGTTTTGGGAGGAGTTTGCCATCTAACCTGTCATGTGCCATCTTGAATCTCCTTTCTTAAGAATATTTTTATGAAAGGTTTTTTATGGAAACTCTAGTGGAGGAGATAGACACATGATCAAATAACTATTGGACAGACCTAAATAAGTGCCATATTGAAATAAATCAAAAATGCCTAGAATCCCTGATGATCCCCCCTCTTTTCCCCTAGGTTCTTACATCCAAAAGGATATTTCATTCTATAGCTGGAGACACTCTGAACTCCAAAGTATTTGCATACATTTTTAGGATCATTCCCACATTGAACTGTATTTTTGGGTATGTCTTTCTGAATCAAAAATCAATGGTGTGGAGGTTCTGGGAAGATGTCGGCGTGAGCAGGGCAGCGGAAATCTCCCCAAACCATATATATTTATGAAAATACAACAAATACAACTATTCCTAAAAGAGAGACCAGAAGATACAGGACGACACCCAGCCTGCAGCTACACCTGAGAGGACTCGGCACCTAGCGAAACGGGTAAGATACGGAGCCGCGACCCGGCAGACCCCGAGCACTCCCCCACCCCAGCGCACTGGCGGGAGGAGAGGATTCAGAGCAGGGAGGGAGTGGAAGCACAGGCCCGCCAAATAACCAGCCCTGGTGATCTGCACCGGGAGCACTGACACACATCACGCAGTGTATCGGAGATTGGAGAGAGAGGTACAGGATCCAAGATCTCAGGTCCCCTCAGCTGGCTTCCTGGGACAAAGAAAAGCGCATGCATTTTTAGGGGTATTAAAGAGACAGGGCCCAACGGAGGAGAAGGATCATCCCAGCACACTCAGCCAAGCAGGCTGGGAGTCCTGGGGAATTTCGGACCCCTTGGACTGCAACTGGGAAGAACAGTCGCACTGAGACTTCCCACAGAAATCAGCAGCCTCCCATTCGTTTTCTCCCCAGCCTGAGTCACAAAGGGACTTGCGGAGTGGCGTGGACTGGCAGAGCAGCTGCGGCTGCGGAATAGTTGAGCACCAGCGCCACCTACAGCATCCTCACAGAAACTACACATGGCAGGCGTTCTTTTTTTATTCTCTCTCTTTTTTCCCTTTTTTTTTCTTTTTCTAACCACTTCTATCGCCATGAAAAGAGAGAGGAATATGGTACAAACAAAGCTTACCCAGACAACCCCAGAGAGGGACCCTGATGGGATGGATATGCACATTCTTCCTGAAAAAGAATTCAGAATAAAAGTCATAACCATACTGATGGATCTACAGAGAAATATGCAAGAGCTAAGGGAGGAAGTGAGGGAATTCAGGAAAGACAATGCAGAGATGAGACAAGCGATCGATGGGCTTAGCAGCAGACTGGATGAGATGCAAGAGACTGTTAGTGGAATAGAAATCAGAGAACAGGAATACAGAACAGCTGAGGCAGAGAGAGATAAAAGGATCTCTAGGAATGAAAGAATTTTAAGAGAATTGTGTGACCAATCCAAATGGAACAATATTCACATTATAGGAGTACCACTGGAAGAAGAGAGAGAAAAAGGGATAGAAAGTGTCTGTGAAGAAATAATTGCTGAAAACTTCCCCACACTGGGGAAGGAAATAGTCTCTCAAACCATGGAAACCTACAGATTTCGCAACACAAGTGACCCAAGGAAGACCACACCAAGACACATAATAATTAAAATGTCAAAGATCAAAGATAAGGACAGAGTATTAAAAGCACCTAGAGAGAGAAAAAATATCAACTACAAAGGAAAATTCATCAGACTATCATCAGACTTGTAAACAGAAACCTTACAGGCCAGAAGAGAATGGCATGATATATTCAACATAGTGAAACAGAAGGGCCTCGAACTAAGAATATTGTGTCCAGCACGATTATCATTTAAATTTGAGGGGGGGATTAACAATTTCCAGACAAGTGAAAGCTGAGGGAATTTGCCTCCCATAAACCACTTCTTCAGGATATCTTAAAGGGACTGCTCCAGATGGAAGCACTCCTAAGGCTAAAAAGATGTCACCAGAGAAAATATAATCATAGCAAAGAAAGCAGACCATCCAAATACTAACTAAAGGCAAAGAATAAAACACCTAGTATATAAAGAATGGAGGAAGAAGAATAAGAAGGGAGAGAAATAAAGAATCATCAGACTGTGTTTACAATAACTTAACAAGAAAGTTAAGTTAGATTGTTACATAGTAGAGAAGCTATGCTTGAACCTTTGGTAACCACGAATGTAAAGCCAGCAATGGCAATAAGTACATATCTATCAATAATCACTGTAAATGTAAATGGACTGAATGCACCAATCAAAAGACTCAGAGAAATAGAATGGATAAAAAAGCAAGACCCATCTATATGCTGCTTACAAGAGACTCACCTCAAACCCAAAGATATACACAGACTAAAAGTGAAGGGATGGAAAAAGATATTTGATGCAACAACAAGGAGAAAAAAGCAGGTGTTGCAGTACTTGTATCAGACAAAATAGACTTCAAAACGAAGAAAGTAGCAAAAGATAAAGAAGGACATTACATAATGATAAAGGGGTCAGTCCAACAAGAAGATATAACTATTATAAATATATACGCACCCAACACAGGAGCGCCGGCATATGTGAAACAAATACTAAGAGAATTAAAGGAGGAAATAGAAAGCAGTGCATTCATTTTAGGGGACTTCAACACACCACTCACTCCAAAGGACAGATCAACCAGACAGAAAATAAGTAAAGACACAGAGGTACTGAACAACACACTAGAACAGATGGACCTAACAGACATCTACAGAACTCTGCACCCAAAAGCAACACGATACACATTCTTCTCAAGTGCACATGGAACATTTTCCAGAATAGACCACATACTAGGCCACAAAAAGAACCTTAGTAAATTCAAAAATATTGAATTTCTACCATACAACTTCTCAGATCACAAAGGTATAAAACTAGAAATAAATTGTAGAAAGAAAACAAAAAGGCGCACAAATACATGAAGACTTAACAACATTCTCCTAATTAATCAATGGGTTAACAACCAAATCAAAACAGAAATCAAAGAATATATGGAGATTAATGACAAAAACAACACAAAGCCACAACTAATGTGGGACGCAACAAAGGCAGTTCTAAGAGGAAAGTATATTGCAATCCAGGCCTATTTAAAGAAGGAAGAACATTCCCAAATGAATAGTCTAAAGACACAATCACTGAAATTGGAAAAAGAAGAACAAATGAGGCCCAAAGTCACCAGAGGAAGGGACATAATAAAGATCAGAGAAGCAATAAATAAAATTGAGAAGAATAAAACAATGGAAAAAAATCAATGAAACCAAGAGCTGGTTCTTTGAAAAAATAAACAAAATAGATAAACCCCTAGCCAGACTCATTAAGAGAAAAAGAGAATCTACACACATAAAGAGAATCAGAAATGAGAAGGGGAAATAATGATGGACCCCACAGAAATACAAAGAATTATAAGAGAATATTATGAGAATCTGTATGCTAACAAGTTGGAAAACCTAGAAGAGATGGACAACTTCTTAGAAAAATACAACCTTCCAAGACTGACCAAACAAGAAACAGAAAAACTAAACAGACCAATCACAAGCATCAAAATTGAAACGGTAATCAAAAAACTACGCAACAAAACCCCCGGACCAGATGGATTGTCCTCTGAATTCTACCAGACATACAGAGAAGAAATAACACCCATTCTTCTTAAAGTTTTCCAAACAATAGAAGAGGAGGGAATACTTCCAAACTCATTCTATGAAGCCAGCATCACTCTAATACCAAAACCAGGCAAAGACCTCACCAAAAAAGAAAATTACAGACCAATATCCCTGATGAACGTTGATGCAAAAATACTCAACAAAATATTAGCAAACCGAATTCAAAAATACATCAAGAGGATCATACACCATGATCAAGTGGGGTTCATCCCAGGGATGCAAGGATGGTACAACATTCAAAAATCCATCAACATCATCCACCACGTCAACAAAAAGAAGACCAAAAACCACATGATCATCTTCATAGATGCTGAAAAAGCATTTGACAATATTCAGCATCCATTCATGATTAAGACTCTCAACAAAATGGGTATAGAGGCCAAGTACCTCAACATCATAAAGGCCATATATGACAAACCCACAGCTAACATCATACTTAACAGTGAGAAGCTAAAAGCTTTTCATCTAAGATCGGGAACAAGACAGGGATGCCCACTCTCTCCACTGTTATTTAAGATAGTACTGGAGGTCCTAGCCACAGCAATCAGACAAAACAAAGACATACAAGGCATCCAGATTGGTAAAGAAGAAGTCAAATTGTCACTATTTGTAGATGACATGATATTGTACATAAAAAAAACCTAAGGACTCCACCCCAAAACTACTAGAACTAATATCTGAATTCAGCAAAGTTGCAGGATACAAAATTAACACACAGAAATCTGTTGCTTTACTATACACTAACGATGAACTAACAGAGAAATCAGAAGAACAGTTCCATTCACAATTGCATCAAAAAAATAAAATACCTAGGAATAAACCTAATGGAGGAAGTGAAAGATCTATACTCTGAAAACTACAAGACACTCCTAAGAGAAATTAAAGAGGACACTAACAAACGGAAATTCATCCCATGCTCTTGGCTAGGTAGAATAAATATTGTCAAAATGGCTATACTCCCTAAAGCAATCTACAGATTTAATGCAATCCCTATCAAAATACCAACAGCTTCCTTCAATGAACTGGAACAAATGATTCTAAAATTCATATGGAACCACAAAAGACCCTGAATAGCCAAAGCAATCCCGAGAAGGAGGAATAAAACAGGGGGACTTATGCTCCCTGACTTCAAGCTCTACTACAAAGCCACAGTAATCAAGACAATTTGGTACTGGCACAAAAACAGACCCACAGACCAGTGGAATAAAATAGAAAATCCAAACATTAACCCAAACATATACGGTCAATTAATATTTGATAAAGGAGCCTTGGATATACAATGGGGAGATGACAGTCTCTTCAGCAGCTCGTGTTGGAAAAACTGGACAGCTACATGTAAGAGAATGAAACTGGACTACTGTCTAACCCCATACACAAAAGTAAACTCAAAGTGGATCAAGACCTGAATGTAAGTCATGAAACCACAAAACTCTTAGAAAAAACATAGGCAAAAATTTCTTGCACATAAACATGAGCGACTTCTTTATGAACATATTACCCGGTGTAAGGGAAACAAAAGCAAAAATGAACAAGTGGGACTATATCAAGCCGAAAACTTTTGTACAGCAAAGAACACCATCAGGAGAACAAAAAGGCATCCTACAGTATGGAAGAATATATTAATAAATGACATATCCGATAAGGGGTTGACATCCAAAATATATAAAAAACTCACGCACCTCAACAAACAAAAAGCACACAATCCAATTAAGAAATGGGCAAAGGACATGAATAGACACTTCTGCAAAGAAGAAACTCAGATGGCCAACAGGCACATGAAAAGATGCTCCACATCGCTAATCATCAGAGAAATGCAAATTAAAACCACAATGAGGTATCACCTCATATCAGTGAGGATGGCCAACATCCAAAACACAAACAACAAATGTTGGAGAGGATGTGGAGAAAAGGGAACCCTCCTCCACTGCTGGTGGGAATGCAAATTAGTTCGACCATTGTGGAAAGCAGTATGGAGGTTCCTCAAAAAACTCAAAATAGAAATACCATTTGACCCAGGAATTCCACTCCTAGGAATTTACCCTAAGAATGCAGCAGCCCAGTTTGAAAAAGACATATGCACCCCTGTTTATCGCAGCACTATTTACAATAGCCAAGTAATAGAAGCAACCTAAGTGTTCATCAGTGGATGAATGGATAAAGAAGATGTGGTATATATACACAATGGAATATTACTCAGCCATAAGAAGAAAACAAATCCTACCATTTGCAACAACATGTATGGAGGTAGGAGGTATTATGCTCGGTGAAATAAGCCAAGCCGAAAAAGACAAGTATCAAATGATTTCACTCATATGTGGAGTATAAAACAAATTAAAAACTGAAGGGACAAAAGAGCAGCAGACTCACAGAACCCGAGAATAGACTAATAGTTACCAAAGGGAAAGGGACTGGGAAGGATGGGTGGCAAGGGAGGGACAAGGGGGAAAAAGGGGCATTATGATTAGCAGACGTAATATTGGTGGGGCGCGGGGATGGCTGTACAACTTAGAGAAGACAAGTAGTGATTTTATAGCATCTCACTTCGCTGATGGACAGTGACTGTAATGGGTTGGTGGGTGGTACCTGTTGAAGGGGGTAGTTTAATAACCATATTATTGCACATGTAATTGTAGATTAATGATACGAAAATAAATTATAAAAAAAATCAATGGTAAGACAATTCTCAATTCACACACAAAAAAGAAAAAAAAGAAATGAATCTTGGAACCTATGAAGAAATTTAGAATGAAAGGTATGTCAAAGGAATTTCCGAACATTACTGCTACTCCTTTGTAATAATAACAAGTACGGCTATTTGATGAACGCTTAAAATGTGTAAAGTATTGCAGTTAAAAGATCCCCTTCAATCCTGTTAACTATACCAACTAAATCCCCATTTTACAGAATAAGAAGTAGGTAATGTAATCAGACATCACACAGTTCTTAAATGAAAATAAGGATTTCGATCCAAATCAGTTTCACTCCAAAGCCTGTTACTTAGTGCAATCCCTATCTTCCCATGTACTAGTTTGTTTCTGAATTGACTATTGTCAAGGGATTTTAACTGCCAATATTATAATGAAAACAGTGTTTTTGCACAGTTATAATTTTAGACAAAAGAAGAAAAGCTTGGTATTTTGGTTACCTAATTAATTCATAGAAAAGCTTTAATAAGACCACTTTGGTCTCTGCCCTCATGGTGTTTACAGTCTGAAAACAAAGAAGATATGAAAATACACATGAAAAGGCGCTTAACATCATTAGTCACCAGGGAAATGCAAATCAAAACCATAATGAGATACCACTTCACACTCACTAGAATGATTTAAAAAATGATGATTATCAATGTGGCAAAATTGGAACCCTCGCACACTGCTTAGTAAGGTTGTAAATTGGTACAGCTGTTTTGCAAAACAGTCTGACCTGTTCCTAAAAAGATTAAATATAGAGTTACCATATGACCCAGTAATTCTATTCCTAGGTATATATCCCCCCCCCAAAAAATGAAGACATAAGTCCATTCAAACACTTGTACATGAATGTTTATAGCAGTATCATTTGTTATAGCCAAAAAGTGAAAACAACCCTAAGTCCATCAACTAATGAAAGGATGAACGAAAAATGGCATATGGTATATCCCTGCAATGGAATGGTAAAGGAATCAAGTACACCGGTACATGCTACAATGTAGATGAAATTGAAAATACTGTATTAAGCAGCCAGACCAAAAAAAAAAAAGCCACATATTGTATGATATGGCCAGAATAGACAAATCTCTAGAAACAAAGTAGATGAGTGGTTGCCAGGGGGAAGGGAAGTGAGGTGAGATGTAATGTTCTGGAATTTGATAGTGGTGATTGTTGCACAACTTTGTGAATATACTGAAAACCATTTAATATATGATTTAGAAGGATGAATGTTATGTGAATTTCAATAATACCATTGTTTTTAAAAGTTCTATGACTAGGAATGTTTATAACACCACGTAAGTACTTGATAACTAGACAACATTTGCAACAAAACGAAACAAAAAACCCTCACCGTGTCTTAGTCATCTTTTTGTCCCCAAGCCATTGTCTAATAAATAGTGGGTGCATAGTAAATATTTTAAGTGACTTGTCTCTTAACTCTTTAGTCTTAGAAAAATCATTTTAGCTACAACACAGTATAACTTGCAGGTGGGGGTGGGATGGGAGAGCACTGGCAAGAACAGAAGTAAGAAACTGCTGCAATATTCCTGGTGAGGATTGGTGGTAGCCTAGAGTGAGGTGCTGGCAGTGTGGATGAAGATAAGAGATTTTTAAGATGATTTAGGAAGAACTTTGATATGGTGATTGAGCTGACAGGTATGAAGAGAGGGAAGACAAACCAGGCCTTTAAGTATGGAATCCAGAAATAGAAGTGGCTTTCATGGTAGTGGGGAGAGGTTTGAGGGTGAAGATTATGAGTTTAATCTTAGCCATGCTGTGTGTTGAGGCATTTATGAACTGACCAAGGCCAGTCGACTGTGAGGCTGAAGCCAGGGATGGGCTTAAAGATAGAAATTTGACAGTCACCATTGACTGTACAGGTGGTGGGTGAAGAAAAGGAGATGGTTGAGATGTGTCAAGGAGAAGAGCAACCAAGGCAAGACTCCCTAGATAAACATTATTTAAACCATTGTCAGAGGCAGTAGAGGCTAGGAAGGAATAGCTAGAGGTTAAGGGGGCGAACCAGGAGATTGTACTGTGGAGGGATCATCTTGAAGCAGCAGCAGATGCTCCAGGGAAGTAAAATTTTAGAAATGTTTGAAATACCAAAATCTGTATAACTTTTGTCCTTAGGCATAATAGCCACACCAAAAACAATGAACTCTGGTGCAAAGTTTGGCACAGCCAACCCCACTCCCCCCCAAAAAAGGGTTCCTACTTCTTTCTCTTATAAGCATATGAAATACATTTTCATTAAGCAAAAGGGTGGTTTTCTGAGGGAAAGAAGGAAAGAGAGGGTATTTCTTTTACTCACTAGCGGTGAGCTTACCCAAAGGTTAAATATCATGCCTCAGGAAGCAAGGTGCTCTCCAGTCCCATACAGTCTGCCATGAGGACTTCTATTAAAGCTTAAATTTGCCCCGGGCTGGTTCTTGTGACTTGTGGTGAACTTCAGGTTACACTAAGCATAGGTAACACTAAGCATAGATGAACGTAAGGTTACACCCTCACAAGGTCCTCCTTAATTCTCTTATCCCCTGACCCCCGCTTCTCTGTCCTCCAAACCCCAGGGTGAGGCAAGCCACTGCACTTTTGGGAGAAGTTGCAAGGCAGCAGGCAGAGGCCAACATTTTTCCCCGAACACCTAATCTTTTCTTGTTTGGGTTGTTCAGACCTGCTACAGTTTCTTGAAGGAATATTCTTTTTTTCCTAACTAATTCAAGTTGAGTTTCTGTCATTTGCCACCAAAAGAGTTTTGATAAATACTCCACTGTCTTAGTTCAGGCTGCCATAATAAAATACCATAGATTGGGTGGCTTGAACGACAGAAATCTATTTTCTCACTGTTCTGGAAGCTGGAAGTTCAAGATTAGTGTGCCACCATGATCACCTTCTGGTGAGAACTCTTTCTGTCTTGCAGATGACCAAATTCTCACTGTGTGTTTGCATAGCAGAGAGAAACAAAGAGATCTCTCTCTCTTCTTCTTCTTATGGAGCCACAGTGCTATTGTAATAGGGCACCACCCTTATGTCCTCATTTAACTTTACCTCCTAAAGACCCTCTCTCCAGCTACAGTCACATAGAGGCTAGTGCTTCAATATATGAATTTGGGGGTGACACGATTTAGTCCAGAGCATAAATCATTACCTCCATTGGCCTTGGATAGATAGGAGAAGGTCCTCATCTTTGCCCAAAGAAGCAGATAACATGAGACTTCTTTGGCACACAGACAATAGTAAAAATGCAGGCACAGCTGTGCACAAACTTCGCAGGGGCAGAGAGGTGCTACACTTAGTTAGAAGGCAATGTCCCTGGGTTGGATTTCACAGCTCCCTTCCAGGAACAAGCAGCCACAATTTCCTCAGGTAGTAAAAGGACACTTGTAGGGTAAAAAGGTGTATGCATAGGCATATTAATCCTAGTGTGGTTTGCTCTAGTGAAAAATGGAAATATCCTGAATTTCCAACAACAAGGAACTAAACACCAGAATGTATGCATACATTAGATAGTAGGCAGCCATTAAAGTCAAGTTGGAACTATTGTTAATATTAGCAAACCAAATTCAAAAATACATCAAGAGGATCATACATCATGATCAAGTGAGATTCATCCCAGGGATGCAAGGATGGTATAATATTCAAAAATCCATCAAGATCACCCACCACATCAACAAAAAGAAGAATAAAAACCACATGATCATCTCCATAGATCCTGAAAAAGCATTCAACAAAATTGGACATCCATTCATGATAAAAACTCTCAACAAAATGGGTATAGAGGCCAAGTACCTCAACATAAGAAAGGCCATATGTGACAAACCCACAGCCAACATCATACGCAACAGTGAAAAGCTGAAAGCTTTTCCTTTAAGATCGGGAACAAGACAAGGATGCCCACTCTCCCCACTTTTATTCAATATAGTACTGGAGGTCCTAGCAACGGCAATCAGACAAAACAAAGAAATAAAAGGCATCCAGATTAGTAAGGAAGAAGTCAAACTGTCCCTATTTGCAGATGACATGATATTGTACATAAAAAACCCTAAAGAATCCACTCCAAAATTACTAAATCTAACATCTGAATTCAGCAAAGTTGCAGGATACAAAGTTAATACACAGAAATCTGTTGCATCCCTGTACACTAACGATGAACTAGCAGGAAGAGAAATCAGGAAAACAATTCCACTCACAAATGCATCAAAAAGAATAAAATACCTCGGAATAAACCTAACCAAGGAAGTTAAAGATCTACACCCTGGAAACTATAAGACACTCATGAGAGAAATTAAAGAGGACACTAATAAATGGGAATTAATCCCATGCTCATCGGTAGGAAGAATTCATATTGTCAAAATGGGTATCCTGCCTAAAATCTACAGATTCAATGCAATCCCTATCAAAATACCAACTGCATTCTTCAACAAACAAGAGCAAATAGTTTTAAAATTCATATGGAACCACCGAAGACCCTGAATAGCCAAAGCAATCCTGAGAAGGAAGAATAAACCAGGGGGGATTATGCTTCCCAACTTCAAGCTCTACTACAAAACCACAGTAATCAAGACAGTTTGGTAGTGGCACAAGAACAGACCCATAGACCAATGGAACAGACTAGAGAGCCCAGATATAAACCAAAGCATATATGGTTAATTAATATACGATAAAGGAGCCATGGATATACAACGGGGAAATGACAGTCCCTGGTGTCGTCAAAACTGGACAGCTACATGCAAGAGAATGAAACTGGATTACTGTCTAACTCCACACACAAAGGTAAACTCCAAATGGATCAAAGACCTGAATGTAAGTCATGAAACCATAAAACTCTTAGAAGAAAACATAGGCAAAACTCTCTTGAATATAAACATGAGCAACTTTTTCATGAGCATATCTCCCCAGCCAAGGGAAACAAAATAAAAAACCAACAAGTGGGACTATATCAAACTAAAAAGCTTTTGTACAGCAAAGGACACCATCAGTAGAACAAAAAGGCATCCTACAGTATGGGAGAATATATGCATAAATGACATATCCGATAAGGGGTTGATATCCAAAATATATAAGGAGCTCACGTGCCTCAACAAACAAAAAGCAAACAATCCGATTAAAGAATGGGCAGAGGATCCGAACAGACACTTCTCCAAAGAAGAAATTCAGATGGCCAACAGGCACATGAAAAGATGCTCCACATCGTTAATTATCAGGGAAATGCAAATTAAAACCACAATGAGATACCACCTCCCACCAGTTAGGATGGCCAACATCCAAAAGACAAACAACAGCACTGCTGGTGGGAATGTAAAATAGTTCAGCCATTGTGGAAAGCAGTATGGAGGTTCCTCAAAAAACTCAAAATAGAAATACCATTTGACCCAGGAATCCCATTCCAAGGAATTTACCCTAAGAATGCAGCAGCCCAGTTTGAAAAAGACATATGCACCCCTATGTTTATCGCATCACTATTTACAACTGCCAAGAAATGGAAGCAACTTAAGTGTCCATCAGTAGATGAATGGATAAAGAAGATGTGGTACATATACACAATGGAATATTATTCAGTCATAAGAAGAAAACAAATCCTACCGTTTGCAACAACATGGATGGAGCTAGAGGGTATTATGCTCAGTGAAATAAGCCTGGCGGAGAAAGACAAGTATCAAATGACTCCACTCATCTGTGGAGTATAACAACAAAGCAAAAACTGAAGGAACAAAACAGCAGCAGACTCACAGAACCCAAGAATGAATTAACAGTTACCAAAGGGAAAGAGACTGGCGCGGGTGGGGGGGAAGGGAGGGACAAGAGGATTAAGGGACATTATGATTAGCACACATAATGTAGGGGGGGCCATGGGGAAGGGAGTGTAGCACAGAGAAGACAAGTAGTGACTGAACGTGTCTTACTAAGCTGATGGACAGTGACTGTAATGTGGTATGTGGTGAAGACTTGATAATGGGGGAATCTAGTAACCACAGTGTTGCTCGTGTGATTGTATATTAATACCATAATAAAAAATATATCACCTGGGGGGAATTATTAAAAATACCAATGCCTGGGTATCTCCCTAGACCAGTTAAATTAGAAACCTTGGGGTGAGGTCTGGAGCTCCAATCTAGGTACTTTAAAGCTCCCAGGTGACTTCAGTGTGCCACTAGGTGGATAGCTGTGCCTTCCTTTTGGTGCAGAAGACTTTCTCAGCAAAAGAGCCACTGGCATTTGGAGTGGGATAATTCTTCCTTACAAAGGTCTGACTTGAGAATCACAAAATGTCACTAGCACACCCTGGTCATGCAGTCAACCAAAAATGCACCCCACTTGAGAATTTCTCCAATTCCTTTTCTTCCTTTTGTGCACAAGCAACACCCACCCCCCTGCCCCTGCCCTAAAAGCGAAAGCCCCTCCTATCCCACCCCACCCTTCAGTTCTCATGTGACCAATTGTTCTAGTTTTCACGGGATGGATGAGTTTCCCAGGACATGAGACTGTCAGTGCTAAAAGTAGGGAACTCCCAGGCAAACCATGGTGGTTAGTTACCCTGGGTTTTCTTCTATGGCGTCCATTAGGGGTTCCCGTTATTTTTTCTGCTTCCCTGTGGGTAGAATTGTAATATTTCCAGAATATCTCACCTGGCTTTAGTACATCTGCATTTCAACAGTCACTCAAGACTGGAGAGAAGTATCGCTTTAGTTCATTTGCATCATTTCTCAGGGGTGGAGAGAAGTTCGTCTCCATATCAATGGGTAATTACCTGGGCAAGAAGGGCTTGTCACTACCTGAGAGGTGAGGTGGAGGGCTGGTTTTGCTTCTGTTGGAGCAGTAGAGAGAGAAGGGCCCAGACTGTAGTTTATAAGCAATAAACGGATTTTAAACTTTATTTCTCCCTTTGACTGATTTTGGTTTTTAGAGGTATTTTGCTCTGGGATTTCCTCTCCCCGGACTTACATCTGGTGCAGTCAGTAGGATTCCTCTGAACCCGAAATCTGTCATAATGGGTGCGACCTTTGGGGGAGCCACCCCTAGAAATGATGGGGAGACGTGGCGTTCACGCCAAGGGACGTGTGTCTACACTCGTGTGATGGTAGAGGCACCACCAGTGCTGCTGGCTGCACCGACCCCAGTCTGTGGCCCGAGCCTAAGGCTACTGCTTCTGCCACTGCTGCTGCTTCTACTGCTGGCTGGAGCCTGGTGACAACTAAGGAGCAGAGGTCCGGGTCACCTTGATAGAGAAGCAAGAAGCAACTGGCTGCTGTGTACCATGCCTTGCTGGCTACAGAGCCCATCACCAGAACAGCTCCAACCAAGGTAATAACCACCTATCCCATCATGGTGTGGGTGAGAGCCTGGACCCAAAGGCCATAGAGTGGCATGGCACAGACACCTACAGTATATCATGTGACTGGCCATTTGCCTTTGGCATCCCCAGGGAATAAAGAAGCAGACACATTGGCCCCAGTGCACTGGCTAGAAGGAAAGCCTGCCTCTGATATGGCCTAATGGCTACATCAGTGTTTGTTGCACATGGGGCAAAAGACAATGTGGGCTGTAGCCTGTCGGTGGGGCTTGCCATTGACCTTTGAAGATGTCAGCTGAGCCCGGAAGCAGTGCCCTCCACGTTGTGCAGATCAGCAAACCACCAAGAGGGGTCTAGAGCATCTCTTTGCAGCCTATGGCCGGTTGCCTTTGACTGAGAGTGATCAAGGCACCCACTTTATTGGATATGCGTTGCAAGATTTGTGTAGCAATTAGGAATAAAATGGACGTGGCCCTGGACATTTCGACACATGGACTGGCGATGGCTGGCTCTTTTGACACCTTGGAGAAAAGGCCTGGAAGCTGGCCTCCTGTGTATTCCTGGAATAACAGCAAAGTGGCCCCCCCCCGCCAATCATGGTTATTTGCTTCTACAGTCCTTGTGTCCTGGATGCGCCCCCTGTCTGCAACTGCAGTGTGATGGCTGGAATGGACGAGTTTTGGACTTAATCTGCATGGGACTTTGTACCTAGCTGAATCCTCTGGCTTGAGAATTATGATTGTGTTGCTGTTGACAAGGAAAAAATGCTTAAAGAGAGGCCTGACTTTGTCTAATGTTTGGTAAAAGTTTTGTGAGCAATCTAGCATGGTTGTTAGGAATGAGTAAACAAGTGTAGAAAGTATTTTGTACTTAGTGAGAGATTGTGCCTAAAGTAGATTTACTTAATATGCATAGGCTGAATCCTGTGGCTTGAGGATTATCATGATTTTATTGCTGTTGCTATTGTATGTCATTAGTTTGGTTGGAAGAGGGGGAATTAGTAGATTGTAAGGCGAAATTTCTGGAGGGGTGGCCTGTGGGTAAAACTAATATTTCCAGAATATCTCACCTGGCTTTAGTACATCTGCATATCAACAGGCACTCAAGGCTGGAGAAAAGTATGGCTTTAGTGCATTTGCATCATTCCTCAGGGGTGGAGGGAAATTAATTTCCATATCAATGGGTAATTACCTGGGCAAGGAGGGCTTATCTGTACCTGAGAGGTGAGGAGGAGGGTAGGTTTTGCTTCTGCTGGAGCAGGAGAGAGAGAAGGGCCCAGACTGCAGTTTGTAAGCAATAAATGGATTTTAAACTTTGTTTCTCCCTTTGACTGATTTCGGTTTTTAGAGGTATTTTGCCCTGGGATTTCCTCTCCCTGGACTTACACTCCCCCACTTCTTTCCTGGGAACTGGCCCTTCCCAATTCCAACCTTCTTCTAATCAAAGGTTTTACTGGGAACAACCTGGAGGAAGTTGCTGACACATACTGGGCCTTCTGAATTCCTCCCGCAGAATTTGCAATTGGAACTGGACTCTAGTGTCAATTTGGCTAGTGTTCCAAAAAAGATTTAAGTTTGGGAATTGCTGGTGACCGTTTTCCACCATGAAGACTACCATGGGCTCTGGAGGAGGACAGGCAGAGCAGAAAGCCACAGAGCAAACATGCCCAGAAAGAGCAGAGGTGAGATAGAATCTTCCTGGTTTCCCCACAATGCACAAGTGATTCTCAAACTTGAGTCTGCATCAGGTCATAACCTAGAGAGGTTCATAAAACAGATTACTGGGCTCCAGCCCTAGAGCTTTTGAATCAGTAAGTCTGGATGTGGCCCAAGGATTTGCTTTTCTAAGGAGCTCCCCAGTGATGTTAATGACTCACGTTGGGGACGATTGTCAGGACCCTGCTCTGGGCCAGAGTTCCAGAGCCCAGCTCTGCCCTAGAGTCTCATGAGTCTATCTTTCTAATAAATTCCCTTTTTTCCCGCTAAACAGCTTTATGCAGGTATAATTCACATACCATACAACTTACCCATTTAAAGTGTACAATTCAATGATTTTTAGTAGATGCACAGCTATGTGCAACCATCACCACAGTCAATTTTAGAACATTTTCATCACCTTGAAAGAAACCCCATACCTTTCAGTTATCGCTCCTCTCCCTACCACCTCTTCTCCCCACCCCAGCCAGAGGCAATCACTAATCTACTTTCTTTTTATATGGATTCACTTTTTGTGTACATTTCACATGAATGGAATTATATAATATGTTGCCTTTTATGACTGGCTTCTTTCACTTGACAATGTTTTCAAATTCACCTGCATTGTAGCATGGATCAGTACTTCATTCCTGTTTAGATCTTTTGCCCATTTTTAATTGAGTTATCTTTTTATTATTAAGTTGTAACGTATTTTGTATATTCTGGATACATAAGTCCCTTATCAAATATATGATTTGTAAATATTTTCTCTCATTCTGTAGGTTGTCTTTTTACTTTCTTGATTGTGCCTGATTAATGTTTGTGTCCCCTCAAAATTCTTATGTTAAAATCCTAGTGACCAATGTAGTGGGATTAGGAGGTGGGAGGTGCTTAACCTTGGGAGGTGTTTAGTGCATGAGAGTGGAGCCTTCATGAATGGGATTAGTGTCCATGTAAAAGAGACCCCAGGGAGCTCCAGAGTTCCTTTTGCCCTGTGAGGATATAATGAGAAATCTCAGACCCAGGAGAGGGTCCTCATCCAATCATGTGGGCTCCCGGTCTCAGACTTCCAACCTCCAGAACTGTGAGAAATACGTTTCTGTTGTTTATAAGCTGCTCAGCCTCATATTTTGTTACAACTGCTCAAACTAAAGCAGTGTCCTTTGAAGCACAAAATTTTAATTTTGATAAAGACCAATTTGTCTATTTGCTGCTGTTGCTCATGCTTTCTGTGTCATATCTAGGACTCCTTTGCCAAATCCAAGGTCACGAAGATTTACTCCTTTGTTTTTTTCTACAAGTCTTACAGTTTTATCTTACGTCCATTTTGAGTTAATTTTTGTATATTGTGTGAGAACCTTATACTTTTGCATATGGATAGAGGTTTTTGAGCACCATTGGTTGAAAAGATTATTCTTTCCCTTTGCACCCTTGTTGAAAATCAGTTGCATTGGTGCCCTTGTTGAAAATCAACTCTCAGTTCTACTCCATAGATCCTTATGTCTACACTTGTGCCAGTACCACACCGTCTTGATGACCACTGCTTTATTGTAAATTCTGAAATTGGAAAGTGTGAGTCTTCTTGCTTCATTCTTCTTTTTCCAGATTGTTTTGACTATTCTGGGTCTTTTACAATTCAATATAAAATTTCGAATCAGCTTGCCAATCTCCCCAAAGAAGTCAGCTGGGGCTCTGACAGAGATTACTTAAATCAGAAGATCAGTTTGGGGAATAGTGTCATCATAATGTTACGTCTTCCAATCCAGGAACATGTGTTCTTCCAACTATTTAGCTCTTTAATTTCTTTCAACAGTGTTTTATAGTTTTCAGAGTATAGGCTTTGCACTTGTTTTGATAGGTTTATTCCTAAGTATTTTATTCTCTCTCTTTTTTTTGATGCAATTGTAAATGAATTGTTTTCTTAATTTCACATTTGGTTTGTTCATTGTAGGTATATAGAAATACAGTGGATTTTGTATATATTGATCTTGCCTCCTGCAACCTTCCTAAACTCATGTATTAGTTCTAATACTTTTTTAGTTTGTTCTTTAGGATTTTCAGTATAGAAGATCATATCATCTGCAAATAGAGATAGTTTTGCTTCTCTCTTTCCTATCAGGATGCTCTTATTTCTTTTTTTGGTATCTATGCCAGTGGAAATGAATGAATGGTAAGGATGTAGGGGAGCCCATTTCCCACTTGGATGAAAGAAGGAAAATATCTGGCACTGGATATACATATTGTTTAGGAAAAACAATAGTAGAGTTTAGGAATAGATGAAAAAACAGTATAAGGTCCCTTGAAGTTTTGTGTTATAATTTAATTCAAAGTTCTCCTAAGGAAACTTAGTATTAGTACAAGTAATGAACTTACATTCCTAATCCTGATGAAAGCGTCTTTTTACTCCACTTGTCTTGAAATAGTGCTTTTCAAACTTTCCACCAAAGATGCCCTGAGGGTAGAAAAGAGAAAATTTTGAGTAGTCTTATACAGCCTATGGTACTTGAAATAATTTTGAAGAATTATATTTTATATTAAAAATTCATGCAAATTTGATCTGATACTCCAATAGTCTTATTCGTTTTAATGTTAAGATAATGATATTTTTTCAAAGTTAGAAAGGAAGACTTTACCATTCTTCTGATTCAGCAATTCCATTTCTGGGTATAGATCCCAAAGAACTGAAAGCAGGAATCTGAAATTATTTGTACACCCATGTTTATAGCAGCATTATTTATAATAGCCAAGTGATAGAAGCAACACAAATGTCCTCTGATAGATGAATGAATAAACAAAATGTGGCATATACACACAATGGAATATTTTTCAGCCTTAAAGAGGAATGAAATTCTGACACATGCTACAACATGGATGAACCTTAAGGACATTAAGTTAAGTGAATTAAGCTAGTCACGAAGATAAATCCTGAATGATTCCACTTATGAGGTGTCCAGGGTAGTCAAATTCATTTAAAAAAAGTAGAATGATGGTTGCTAGGAGCTGGGCAGGATGGGGAGTTGTTTAATGGGTTTGGAGTTTTAGTTTTGCAAGAAGTACTGGAGAGAGGTTGTATAACAATGTGAACATACTTAACTGCTCTGTATGCTTCGAAAGAGTTAAGATAGTAACTATTATGTCATGTGCTTTTTACCACAATAAAAAAATAATTTAGATTTAAAAAATTAATAGAAGGCCTTATGATTTGGTCAAGGAAGCAATTAGTATCTAGACAACTAGAGCTAAATATACTTGGCTTAACTTATGGAAATGTTGATATAGTCATCTTTTAATCATCCTGAACAGGAACTGAGACAGAGGGATAGACCATAGGAATTTCAGTGTGTTCCTGTCATGCCATGCAGGCCTTTCTGGGTCATCAACTATTGTATTCCAGGATTTAGGATGCATTTTAACATGCCCCTCAGCGTAGGTTAACAACTAGTGTTCATCTGGAACAAATAATTCTAAAATTCATATGGAACCACAAAAGACCCCGAATAGCCAAAGCAATCCTGAGAAGGAGGAATAAAACGGGGAATTATGCTCCCTTACTTCAAGCTCTACTACAAAGCCACAGTAATCAAGACAATTTGGTATTGGCACAAAAACAGACCCACAGACCAGTGGAACAGAATAGAAAATCCAAACATTAACCCAAACATATGAAGTCAATTAATATTTGATAAAGGAGCCTTATATATACAATGGGGAGATGACGGCCTCTTAAGCAGATGGTGTTGGCAAAACTGGACAGCTACATGTAAGAGAATGAAACTGGACTACTGTCTAACCCCATACACAAAGGTAAACTCAAGGTGGATCAAAGACCTGAATGTAAGTCATGAAACTACAAAACTCTTAGAAAAAAACATAGGCAAAAATCTTTTGGACATAAACACGAGCGACTTCTTCATGAATATATCTCCCCGGGCAAGGGAAACAAAAGCAAAAATGAACAAGTGGGACTATATCAAGCTGAAAAGCTTCTGTACAGCAAAGAACACCATCAGTAGAACAAAAAGACATCCTACAGTATGGGAGAATATATTCATAAATGACATATCCGATAAGGGGTTGACATCCAAAATATATAAAGAACTCATGCACCTGAACAAACAAAAATCAAATAATCCAATTAGGAAATGGGCAGAGGACATGAATAGACACTCTCCAAAGAAGAAATTCAGATGGCCAACAGGCACATGAAAAGATGCTCCACATCACTAATCATCAGAGAAATGCAGATTAAAACCACAATGAGATATCACCTCACACCAGTGAGGATGGCCAACATCCAAAACACAAACAACAACAAATGTTGGCGAGGATGTGGAGAAAAGGGAACCCTCCTACACTGCTGGTGGGACTGCAAATTAGTTCAACCATTGTGGAAAGCAGTATAGAGGTTCCTCAAAAAACTCAAAATAGAAATACCATTTGACCCAGGAATTCCACTCCTAGGAATTTACCCTAAGAATGCAGCAGCCCAGTTTGAAAAAGACATATGCACCCCTATGTTTATCGCAGCACTATTTACAATAGCCAAGAAATGGAAGCAACCTAAGTGTCCATCAGTAGATGAATGGATAAAGAAGATGTGGTACATAAACACAATGGAATATTATTCAGCCATAAGAAGAAAACAAATCCTACCATTTGCAACAACATGGATGGAGCTAGAGGGTATTATGCTCAGTGAAATAAGCAAAGCCGAAAAAGACAAGTATCAAATGATTTCACTCATCTGTGGAGTATAAGAGCAAAGAAAAAAACTGAAGAAACAAAACAGCAGCAGACTCACAGCACCCAAGAATGGACTAATAGTTACCAAAGGGAAAGGGACTGGGGAAGATGGGTGGGAAGGGAGGGATAAGGAGGAAAAAGGGGCATTATGATTAGCAGATGTAATTTTGGGGGTGCACAGGGACGGCTGTACAACTCAGAGAAGACAAGTAGTGATTCTATAGCATCTCACTACGCTAATGGACAGTGACTGTAATGGGGTTGTTGGGGGGGACCTGATGAAGGGGTAGTTTAATAACCATAATATTGCACATGTAATTGTAGATTAATGATACCAAAATAAATTATAAAAAAAAACCCAAAAAAACAATTAAGGTTCATTTGATAAAGGGGAATCTTAAAAAGCCAGGTCAACAAGCAAAGGAAAAGCAGGGGTCCCCCATCCTTCTACTGCCCCCGCAGAAAGGTGTGCTGGGGTCTGAGTGCCCTGCTGGATCCACAGCATATGTCTATATTCTGCTAGAGGTACATTGCCTCTCTCTGTTCTGCCTTGTTCTCAGAGTGCTGATGAATCAGGAAACAGTGAGTTAACACTTCTGACCAAACAAACTGCTGGAAAACCCAGCATTTGGAGCACTCCATATACCATTCCCTTCCCCAGGTTCACATAACAAACATCCGAAGCCTCAGAGTAGATTTCAATTACATCCAATAATCTTGCCGCGTGCTACCTCTGTATCCCCCCTTAATAACAGGTTCACCAAGCGTTGAATGTCTATAGGCACCATGGAGGGAAATATACAACAAAGGAAAATCACCAACCAGAATTTTTAATAAAAGAAGGGCCAGCAGCAATAGATGCTACCACAGAGAAGAGAAACCTTGATGACTCTTTCCCAAACAACCTGAAAGTTCTTTCTCTCAGAAATAGCTGCCCACCCACTTTTTGGCAAATTTGTACTCTTGTTCCAAAAAATAAGTAATAGTAAACACTTATCTGTGCTTACCACATGCCAGGAACTGATCCAAGCATCTTCCATATATTAACTCATTTAATCATCACACCAACCCTGTGAGGTAAGCACTATTTTTCTGCCCATCTTCTATATGAGGAAACTAAGGCATAAAATGGCCATGAACTTGCTTACAGTCAAGGTAGAAAAACCAGGAGCCAAGCAGTCTGTCTCAGAGTCTGTGCTTTTAACCACCACGCCAAACCAGAGTTAAGACATTGGGCTAAATTCTGCAGGGTCTTAAGTATGAATTGTACTGGGAAGTGGGCAGCCCTAGGGAGGGGAGCACTAATGAACGCAGCAGGAAATAGGACATGTCCTGGATAGAGCACTCTGGGAGGGACAATGGTGAGGGTAGAGAGCAAAATTAATTTTAGGGAGTTTAATAGTGGGAGGGAGCTTTCAGGTGAAAAAATGGTGACACAGCAAAGGTGAAAGTACCAGGGTATTGTAAATCCTCTGGATTCTTTTTTTTTAATTAAGGTATTATTGATACACACTCTTATGAAGGGTTTCATTAGAAAAACAATGTGGTTATTACATTTACCCTTATTATCAAGTCTCCTGCCATACCCCATTGCAGTCACCGTCCATCAGTGTAGTAAGATGCGACAGGGACCCTATTTGTCTTCTCTGAGCTACACTGTCTTCCCCATGACCCCACACACACCATGTGCACCAATCATGATACCCTACAATCCCCTTTCCCTCCCTCCCTCCCCACCCTCCCCCACCACCCCGTTGGTAACCTCTTGTCCCTTCTTGGAGTCTGTGTGTCTGCAGCTATTTTGTTCCTTCAGTTTTCTTTGTTATACTCCACAAATGAGGGAAATCGTTTGGTATTTGTCTTTCTCTGCCTGACTTATTTCATGAGCATAATACCCTCTAGCTCCATCCATGTTGTTGCAAATGGTAGGATTTGTTTTCTTCTTATGACTGAATAGTATTCCATTGTGTATATGCACCACATCTTCTTTATCCATTCATCTACTGATGGACACTTAGGTTGCTTCCATTTCTTGGCTGTTGTAAATAGTGCTGCGATAAACATAGGGGTGCATATGTCTTTTTCAAACTGGGCTGCTGCATTCTTAGGGTAAATTCCTAGGAGCGAAATTCCTGGGTCAAATGGTATTTCTATTTTGAGTTTTTTGAGGAACCTCCATACTGCTTTCCACAATGGTTGAACTAATTTGCATTCCCACCAGCAGTGTAGGAGGGTTCCCTTTTCTCCACATCCTCGCCAACATTTGTTGTTGTTTGTGTTTTGGATGTTGGCCATCCTCACTGGTGTGAGGTGATATCTCATTGTGGTTTTAATCTGCATTTCTCTGATGATTAGCGATGTGGAGCATCTTTTCCTATGCCTGTTGGCCATCTGAATTTCTTCTTTGGAGAAGTGTCTGTTCAGCTCCTCTGCCCATTTTTTAATTGGCTTATTTGCTTTTTGTTTGTTGAGGTGCATGAGCTCTTTATATAATTTGGATGTCAACCCCTTATCGGATAAGTCATTTGTGAATATATTCTCCCATACTGCAGGATGCCCTTTTGTTCTACTGATGGTGTCCTTTGCTGTACAGAAGCTTTTCAGCTTGATATAGTCCCACTTGTTCATTTTTGCTTTTGTTTCCCTTGCCTGGGGAGATGTGTTCAGGAAAATTTTGCTCATGTTTATATTCAAGAGAGTTTTGCCTATGTTTTCTTGTAAGAGTTTTATGGTTTCATGATTTACATTCAGGTCTTTGATCCATTTTGAGTTTACTTTTGTACATGGGGTTTGACAGTAATCCAGTTTCATTCTCTTGCATGTAGCTGTCCAGTTTTGCTAACACCAGTTGTTGAAGAGTCTGTTATTTCCCCATTGTATATCCATGCCTCCTTTATCGTATATTAATTAACCATATATGTTTGGGTTAAAATCTGGACTCTCTATTCTGTACAACTGGTCTTTGGGTCTGTTCTTGTGCCAGTACCAAATTGTCTTGATTACTGTGGCTTTGTAGTAGAGCTTGAAGTTGGGGAGCATAATCCCTCCAGCTTTATTCTTCCTTCTCAGGATTCCTTTGGCTATTTCGGGTCTTTGTGGTTCCATATGAATTTTAGAACGATTTTCTCCTGTTCGTTGAAGAATACTATTGGTATTTTGATAGGGATTGCATTGAATGTGTAGATTGCTTTAGGCAGGATGGCCATTTTGACAATATTAATTCTTCCTGTCCATGAGCACGGGATGTGTTTCCATTTCTTGATATCTTCTTTAATTTCTCTCATGAGTGTCTTGTAGTTCTCAGAGTATAGGTCTTTCACTTCCTTGGTTAGGTTTATTCCTAGGTATTTTATTCCTTTTGATGCAACTGTGAATGGAATTGTTTTCCTGATTTCACTCTCTGCTACTTCATTGTTGGTATATAGGAATGCCACAGAGTTCTGTGTATTAATTTTGAATCATGCAACTTTGCTGAATTCAGATATTAGATCTAGTAGTTTTGGAGTAGATTCTTTAGGGTTTTTTATGTACAATATCATGTTATCTGCAAACAGGGACAGTTTAACTTCTTCCTTGCCGATCTTAATGCCTTTTATTTCTTTGTGTTGTCTGATTGCCGTGGATAGGACATCCAGTCCTATGTTAAATAAAAGTGGGGAGAGTGGGTATCCTTGTCTTGTTCCTGATCTTAGAGGAAAAGCTTTCCACTTCTCACTGTTGCATATGATGTTGGCTGTGGGTTCGTCACATATGGTCTTTATTATGTTGAGGTACTTGCCCTCTATATGCATTTTGTTGAGAGTTTTTATCATGAATGGATGTTGAATTTTGTCAAATGTTTTTTTCAGCATCTATGGAGAGGATCATGTGGTTTTTGTCCTTTTTGTTGATGTGGCAGATAATGTTGATGGATTTTCGAATGTTGTACCATCCTTGCATCCCTGGAATAAATCCTACTTGATCATGATGGATGATCTTTTTGATGTATTTTTTTTATTAAGGTATTCTTGATATACGCTCTTATAAGGTTTCACATGAAAAAAACAATGTGGTTACTACATTCACCCCTGTTATCATGTCCCCCCATACCCCATTGCAGTCACTGCCCATCAGTGTAGTAAGATTCCACAGAGTCACTATTTGCCTTCTCTGTGCTACACTGTCTTCCCCATGATCCCCCTCACACCATGTGTGCCAATCATAATACCCTGAGTCCCCTTCTCCCTCCCTCCTCACCCACCCCTACCCTTTGGTAACCGGTATTCCCTTCTAGGAGTCTGTGAGTCTGTTGCTGTTTTGTTCCTTCACTTTTGCTTCCTTGTTATACTCCACAAATGAGGAAAATCATTTGGTACTTGTCTTTCTCCGCCTGGCTTATTTCACTGAGCATAATATCCTCCAGCTCCATCCATGTTGTTGCAAATTGTAGAATTTGTTTCTTTCTTAGAGCTGAATAGTATTCCATTGTGTATATGTACCACATCTTCTTTATCCATTCATCTACCGATGAACACTTAGGTTACTTCAGTAACTTAGCTATTGTAAATACTGCTGCAATAAACAGCCTTGGAAGGTTGTATTTTTCTAGAAAGTTGTCCATTTCTTCTAGGTTATCCAGTTTGTTAGCATATAATTTTTCATAGTATTTCATCATAATTCTTTGTATTTCTGTGGTGTCCGTAGTGATTTTTCCTTTCTCATTTCTGATTCTGTTTATGTGTGTAGACTCTATTTTTTTCTTGATAAGTCTGGTTAGGGGTTTACTTGTTTTGTTTATTTTCTTGAAGAACCGGCTCCTGCTTTCATTGATTCTTTCCCTTGTTTTATTCTTCTTAATTTTATTTATTTATGCTCTAATCTTTATTATGTCTCACCTTCTACTGACTATGAGCATCATTTGTTCTTCCTTTTCTAGTTTCATTCATTGTGAGTTTAGACTGTTCATATGGGATTGTTCTTCTTTCTTGAGGTAGGCCTGTTTTGCAATATACTTCTCTCATAGCACAGCCTTTGCTTTGTCCCACAGATTTTGCAGTGTTTAATTATTGTTGTCATTTGTCTCCATATATGGCTTGATCTCTGTTTTTATTTGGTCATTGATCCATTGGTTATTTAGGAGCATGTTATTAAGCCTCCATGTGTTTGTGGGCTTTTTTGTTTTCTTTGTGTAATTTATTTCTTATTTCATACCTTTGTGATTTGAGAAGCTGGTTGGTACAATATCAATCTTTTTGAATTCACTGAGGTTCTTTTTGTGGCCTAGTATATGATCTATTCTTGAAAATGTTATATGTGCACTTGAGAAGAACGTGTATCCTGTTGTTTTTGGATGGAGTGTTCTGTAGATGTCCGTTAGATCCATCTGTTCTAATATGTTGTTCAGTGCCTCTGTCTCTTTACTTATTTTCTGTCTGGTTGATCTGTCCTTTGGAGTGACTGGTGTTTTTAATTCTCCTAAAATGAATGCATTATATTCTACTTCCCCCTTTAATTCTGTTAATATTTGTTTCACATATGTAGGTGCTCCTGTGTTGCATGCCTAGGTATTTATAATAGTTATATCCTATTGTTGGACTGAGTCCTTTATCATTATGTAATGTCCTTCTTTGTCTCTTGTTACTTTGTTTTAAAGTCTATTTGTCTGATACAAGTACTGCAACTCCTGCTTTTTTTTCCCTCCCTGTTAGTTGTATGAAATATCTTTTTCCATCCCTTTACTTTCAGTCTGTGTATGTCTTTGGATTTGAAATGAGTCTCTTGTAGGCAGCATATAGATGGTTCTTGTTTTTTTATCCATTCAGTAACTCTGTGTCTTTTGATTGGTGCATTCAGACCATTTACATTTAGGGTGATTATCAATAGTTATGTACTTATTGCCATTGCAGGCTTTAGATTCGTGTTTACCAAAGGTTCAAGGGTAATTCCCTTACTATCTAACAGTCTAATTAACTCACTAAATATGCTATTACAAACACAACCTAAAGATTCTTTTTTTCCCCTCCTTTTTCTTCCTCCTCCATTCTTTATATATTAGGTATCATACTCTGTACTCTTTGTCTATCCCTTGATTGAATTTGGAGGTAGTTGATTTGATTTTGCATCTGCTTAGTAATTAATTGTACTACTTTCTTTATTGTGGTTTTATTTCCCCTGGTGACAGCTATTTAGCCTTAGGAACACTTCCATCTATATCTGTCCCTCAAAAAACACTGTTGAGGTGGGTTGTGGGAGGTAAATTCTCTCAGCTTTTGTTTATCTGAAAATTGTTTAATCCCTCCTTCAAATTTAAATGATAACCTTGCTGGGTAGAGTATTCTTGGTTCAAGGCCCTTCTGTTTCATTGCATTAGATATATCATGCCACTCCCTTCTGGCCTTTAAGGTTTCTGTTGAGAAGTCTGATGATAGCCTGATGGGTTTTCCTTTGTATATGATCTTTCTTCTCTCCCTAGCTACTTTTAAAAGTCTGTCCTTATCCTTTGCCATTTTAATTATTATATGTCTTGGTGTTGTCTTCCTTGGGTGTCTTGTGTTGGGAGATCTGTGCCCCTCCATGGCCCGAGAGACTATCTCCTTCCCCAGATTGGGGACATTTTCAGCAATTACCTCCTCAATAACACTTTCTATCCCTTTTTCTCTCTCTTCTTCTTCTGGTACCCCTATAATGTGAATATTGTTCCATTTGGATTGGTCACACAGTTCTCTCAATATTCTTTCATTCTTAGAGATCCTTTTTGCTCTCTGTGCCTCAGCTTCTTTGTATTCCTCTTCTCTAATTTCTATTCCATTTCACGTCTCTGCTATTACATCTCATCTGCTTTTAAATCCCTCCATTGTATGTTTCATTTCAGATATGCAAGTTCTCATGATTGAATCTCCATCCTAAGTTCGTCCCTGAGTTCTTGAATCGTTTTCTGTACCTCCATGAGCATATTTATGATTTTTATTTTGAACTCTTTTTCAGGAAGATTTATGAGTTCAGTTTCAGTTGGGCCTTTTTCTGGTGTTTGTGAGATTTTGGTTTGAACCAGGTTTCTTTAACGCTTCATATTTGTATGTGACACCCTCTAGTGCTGAGAAGCTCTAGTCTCTGGAGCTGCTCAGCCCCTGGAGTAATGTCAGGGGTTGCAGGGGAGTGACGCTGGTGCCTGGGGTGAGGAAAGAGCTTTTCCTGCTTCCTTGCTGCAGTACCTGTCTCCACTCAGAACCAGTGGGCTGAGCACACAGGTATAAGCCTCTGTGCTTTGCATTTGTCGCTGCCATTGGCAGGGCCTCCCTCTGGCTGGCCTGATGCCAGGGCAGGGACTGCCACTTTGTGAGCCAATACTGGCAGGCCAGGAGGCAGGTGCAGTAGGCTGTGTATAACTGTGGAAGGCTTTGGAGCTGAATAGCCAGCCAGGGAAATGGAGCACCTGAGCTCCTGAAAGTTCCCTACCTGCTGGGCAGAGTGCGCCCAGACAACCTTGTCCACCTATCCCTTCTCCCAGGCAGCAAGCTCTGTGCAATCCCCACCCCTTCAGCAGTCCTCTCACTGCCAAGAAGTCTCTCAGACCACCTGCCTTTACTTTGTCCCAGAGCAGCCAGATGTGGATCCCTGTCCTCCAAAAATGGCTGGAATCTCAGTCTCTCAAAGTATTCTGCCTGTTTTAGCTTTCCAACCCCACTAATCTCCAGAGCACCATGCCATGTAGGTTTGTGTTCCCAAGGCAGATCTCCAGGGCTGGGTGTTCAGCAGTCCTAGGCTTCCACCACCTCCCTGCTATGTTTATCTTCCTCCTGCTGGTGAGCTGGAGTGGGAGAAGGGCTTGGGTCCCACCAGATCAAGGCTTTGGTACAGTACCCGTTTCATGAGATCTGCTCTGTCCTCCAGGTGTGTCCAGTCTGGCGCCACCTTCTTTCCTGTTGTTCTTTTAGGATTAGTTGTATTAACTATATTTTCTTATTGTATGTGGTTTTCGGAGGACTTCTCTGTCTCACCTCCCACACCACCATCTTTAATCCCCTCCCCTCTGGATTCTTTTAAAATAGCTTCATTGAGGTATAACTGACATACAATAAATCACACATGTTCAAAGTGTATAATTAGATAAGTTTTGACATATGTTTACACCTGTGAAACCGTCATCACCACAGTCAAAATAATGAAAATAAACATTGCCCCCAAAAGTTTCCTTGTGCTGTTTTGTAAACCCTTTCCCCCCTGTACCTTCCCCCAACTTTCCTTGTGGTTGTCCATGATCTGCTTTCTATAACTATAGGTTATTTTACAACCTCTAGAATTTTATGTAAGTAGATTGTACAGTTATTTGCTCCTTTTTGTCTGGTTTCTTTTACTTAGTGTGATCATTTTGAGATTCATCTATGTTGTGTGTGTAGTTTATTCTTCTGATAAGGGATTTATATCTACAATATTTTAAAAACTTACAACTCAATAATAAAAGACAAATAATTCAATTTAAAAATAAGCAAAGGCTCTGAATAGACATTTCTCCAAAGAAGATATACAAATGCATTTGGAAAGATGCTTAACATTATTAGTCATCAGGGAAATGCAAATCAAAACCACAATGAGATACTACTTCACACTCTGCAGCTATAATTAAGAAGTCAGATAATAATAAGTGTTGCATAATACATGGAGAAATTCTAACCCACATACATTGCTGGTAGAAATGTAAAATGGTGCAACCACTTTGGAAAACAGTCTGGGAGTTGCTCAAAAAGTTAAATGTGGAGTTGCCATTTGACTAACAATGTCACTCCTAAATACACACACAAGATAAATGAAAACATGTGCACACAATTTACACATGAATGTCTATAGCAGCATTATTTATAATAGCTAATAAGTGGAAACAACCCAAATGCCCACCATCTGATGAATAGATTAAGAAAATGTATATCCCTACAATGGAATTTTCAGCCATAAAAAGGAATGAGGTACTGTTACATGCTACGGTATGGATGAACCTTGACAACATTACACTAAGTGAAAGAAGCCAGACACACACACAAAATACATATTGCATGATTCCATTTTTTAAAGGTTTCAACTTTTTTATTGCACACTCACTACAGGCAATTGCCCAGTCTTCAAAATACAAAGCTTAGCAACACACAATATCATCTTCAAGGACTGCAGAGATATATGAACTGTATAAAAACTTTGTGGAAATGAGAGAATTGTAATTTGGGTGAGAAAAAGACTGGAGGGTTTGGGGTATTTCAGCATAAGCTAAAGCTCAGAGGTGTTAAAATATGGTCTGTAAATCACTCATCTACCCCATGCCTCAGTGTCCTTTTTACCTCCACTACCTGTATTTTTTGCCACTTCATACTTGTAACTTTCAACTCCCTTGCTTGTATTTCACCAACCTTTCTACCCACCATGACCTCTTTTCTGGGAAGCATTTTGGCAAAGCTACTTCAAAAATGTTAAGTCCATATGCACTCCTATGTTTATCACAGCACTACCCACAACAGCCAAGGTATGGAAGCAACCCAAGTGTCCACCAGCAGATGAATTGATAAAGATGTGGTACATATACACAATGGAACACTATTCAGCCATAAGAAGAAAACAAATGCCACCACTCACATAACATGGATGGAGCTAGAGGCTACCATGCCCAGTGAAATAAGCCAGGCATAGAAAGTACCAAATGATTTCATTCATCTGTGCAGTGTTAACAACAAAGCAAAACTGAAGGAACAAAACAGCCAGACTCACAGACTCCAAGAAAGGACTGGCAGTTACCAAAAAGAGGTTGGGGAGGGAGAAGGGGATTAAAGGGCCTTATAATTAGCACACATATTTTAGGTAGGTCAGGGGGAATGCAGTATAGCACGGAGAAGACAAGTAAATGACTCTACAGCATCTTATTATGCTGATGGACAGGAATACAATGGGGTGTGGAGTGGGGACTTGATAATATGGGTGAATGTTGTAACGACAATGTTGCTCATGTGAAACCTTCATTAGATTGTGTATCAATGATACCTTAAAAAAATTAACAGTCCAACTGATCCAATAGTTTACTCATTGGCACTTATATTATGTAAATAAGGATACTTTCAAAACCTTAAGTTATATAAGTGTTATTCATATTAACGTAAAAATTTAATACCTAAATACTTAACAAGAGGGAACTACTGGATAAATTAAAATATATCCATTAGAAGAAATTATTAAACCATTAAAATTTGTTCTTCAAGGAATATTTAATAACAAAGTAGATAACAGGCTTTATTAACATGTATTTTTGTATCACTTAAAAGAAAGCAAAACATCCTGTTCATTGGGTAAAAACAGCCTCCTTTATGTGTATACACTGCAGTGCAATTAAAAAATACTGTAATTGTAACTTCAGAACTTCAGAATTTGAATAGGTGCCAGTGTTCTCTCCTTTTTTCATATGGAAAAAGAAAAGTCCTTTGAAAATCATTTGATGCTCCAAAATTCCATAGCTGTATTCTTAGGATCTCTCTGGAAAGTCTTCATGATTCTATACAAAGGAAGCTTCAATTCAATCTTTTAGAGAGGACATTCCAGCTCTCATGATCTCATCAACAGGAGAATGTTGGTAGTAATCACGGTGCAGGAGTGAAGCAGCTGTTTCTTTACACAATAGTTATCCCATATGCCTACTTGTGCTGCTACCTTTGGCTCACCTGTGTTCAAGTCGACACCCACAAGTTGACCTGATTCTGAATGTTCTGCTTGAACCTCAACTAGTGTTTCCTGAAGATCAAAACCGAAGTTCTGAGCAAGAACCTTGGGAATAATGAGCAGTGCATCAGCAAATGCCCTTGACAGTGGGCTTGTACTTAACCAGGGCTTCTGCCATTGCTACTTCCACTGCACCAGCATCTGGAACTACACAGCCATCATCAATAGCATTTTAACAGCCCTCAAGCCATCTCTTATTGCATCTTTGATTTGAGTAAGTGTGTGCTTATTTGGTCCTTTGACCAATAATGTGACAGAGTGTGGATTGTTACATTTCTCAATAAAGGTGAACTTCTCTTCTCCCAATGTATACTCATAGACCAGTCCTGCATGTCCCAAACATCAGGATTCAGGTCATCAAGAGAATTTAGAGGTACGCCACCACAAGCAAGAATTAGCCTTTCCGTATTTCTCCTTTTGGCTCTGCAGAGAGTTACTATGCCTTCTTTGGCAAGAGCATCTAAAGAAAAGGGGTCAATTCCCTTTTGATTAATAACAAATCCTTTATCTGAATCACCACAGACTTTTTTTCAGTTTTATTATTTTTTAACTCTATCTTCAATGAATTTAAGCTTTTACTAGTTTCTCTCTCTCTTCTTTACTCTTGTAAAAAAAAAGCCAGAATTCACTTCTGTTTTTTTCATATTCTAATCACACGTTTCATGTCAGGATGTATACATCTTCTACTCTTTTTTTCATATCAGGATGCCGTGCCCCATGGTCCAAAACAAGACCTCTGATTAAACTTGTATAAGTTTCAGACTTATGTTTCATTTCCATGATCTCAACCATGAAGAGATCAATAGGTCCACCTTGTTTTTTAATGGCCAGAATGGAGTCCACCACAGCCTCTCTTAAGACATCAGCAAGTTCAGCATGAACTTTAGTATGCAGAAATGTCTGGCCACATCTATAAGTGTTTCCCTGCCTATTTCTTTGTTTACTTTGACTTGTTCCAAAAACTGAAGTGCCTTTCCTTTGCAGCTTCAAATCCTTCTGTTATTATTCTGGGATGAAGACCTTCATAAATATAGAGATCCGCCTGTTTCAGCAGCTCCCCATTGATTAGAACATTGGAAGTGGTACCATCACCAGTTATGTCATCCTGGGCTGTTGCTACTTTGGCTATTAAGGAGGCTGCTGGGTGCTGAATTTGCATTTCATGAAGCAGCACATTGCCATCTTTAGTAAGCTTGATGTCTCCAGCACCAGAAACGAGCATCTTCATGGTGCCCTTGGGCCCCAAATTGGTCCTCAGCACGTCCTGAGTCCCCGCGCCGCGCTGACGTTGACCGCCAACGCCGCCTGGGCTCGGGCCACCTCGGCCTTGGGGTTCAGGGTCTTCACGGCCGCCATAGCTGACCCAGCAGAATAAGAGGAGTAGCCGCGGCGCGCAGAGTACTCGGAGCCTGCTCAGTGTGGCCGCTGGCGCTTCCTAGGTCTTCTGGAAAAGTCGGGCGCGCCCGGCCCGCCCCCAGCGTGCCCGTGCGCCGCTGCCATTGGGCAGCGGGGTCGGTGGCTGCTGCTCATAGGCTCGCGCACGCAGGGCGTCTTCATGATTCCATTTTTAAATGAAATGATCAGAATTGGAAAATGTATAGAGACAGAAAGTAGATTGGTGTTTGCTTAGGGTTGGGGCGAGAATTGGAAAATTGAAGGTGACTTCTTTCTAAAGAGTATAGAGTTTCTTTTTTGGGTGAATAAAGTGTTCTCAAATTGATTGTGATTGCACAACTCTTTGAATATACCAAGAACTATTGACTTATATATACACTTTAAATGGGTGAATGTTATGGTATGTGAGTTGTACCTCACCAAAACTATTACCCAAAAAATAGTTTATTCATTTTTATTGATGAGTAGTATTCCATTGTGGTATTCCATGTATGTATATACTTCAGTTTATTTATCCATTCACTTGTTGATAGGTATTTGGGTTGTTTCCAGTTTGGGGATATTAAATATAAAGCTGTTATGAACATCCAGGAGTAAGTCTTCATATGGACATATGCTTTCTTTTCTCCTAGGTAAATAACACAGAAGTAGAATGACTGGATCAAATGGTAGATGTGAACATTTTAAGAAACTACCAGACTGTTTTCTAAAGTGGTCATACCATTTTACATTCCCAGCAACCGTCTATGAGAGTTCGAATTCCTCCACATCCTTATCATGTCTTGGTACAACCTGTCTTAATCAGACAGTCTAATAGGTATGAAAACACAATGTCTCATTGTGATTTAATTTGCATTTCCTTACTGATTAATGATGTTTGGCATCTTTTCACATACTTATTTGTCATCCACGTATCTTCTTTGGTGAAATATCTATTCAAATCTTTTGTCCACTTCAAAAAAAATTGAGTAGTGCTTTGCTATTGCGTTTTCAAAGTTTTTAAAAACATATTCTGGACACAGTCCTTTATTAGATGCGTCTTTTTCAAGTATTTTCTCCCAGTCTGTGACTTGTCTTTAAATTCTCACAGTGTCTTTTTAAGAACAGAAGTTTTAATTTTGATGAAGTCCAATTTAACAAATTTTTCATTTATAAATTATGCTTTAGGTGTTGTTTCTATGAAATATTTGTCTAATGAAAGGTCACAAATATTTTCTCCTGTTTTCTTCTAGTACTGTAATAGAATTAGGTTTGTGATCTATTTTGACTTATTTTTTGAGTATGGTATGAGGTATGATTTGAAGTTCATTTTTTGCACACGGATATCCAATTGTTTTAACCTTATTCATTAAAATGAGGCTCTCTCCATTGAATTGCCTTTGGATCTTTTTCAAAATCAATTTCTGTCATATATATACATATATATACTACATATATTTATAACATGTGTATGTGTGTGTGTTACTATGTTTTAATCTACTCAGTTCCATTAACTGTCTTCAGGTCAATAGCACATTATCTTGATTATTGTTACTTTAAAAGAAGTTTTGAAATCCAGTAATATTAGCCCTCCAACTTGGTTATTCTCTTTTAAAGTTGTTTCGACTATTCTAGATGTTTTTGCATTTTCGTATGAATTTTAGACAGTTTGTCAATTTGAACAATTTTTTTTTTTCCTGTAGAGCAGGAACAGAAATACAGCATATTAATGAAACGCTAAGGGCTCTGAGATCAGTCTGCCTAGGAAGTTCAAGACCCAGCTTACTTCTTCATAGCTGTTTGACTTTCTCATCCATCAAGTTGAGATAATGTTAACAATCTCATGGGGTTGTGATGGGGCTTAAGTGAAACCATGAATGTACTGCTGAGAGACGGAAAATACAATGATCAGATCATATACAATAACAGAACTCTGACCCACAGCCTCTGCAACAACCAGTCCAGGAAGCCAAACCACACCTCTGCAGCAATTGCCCAGAACAGTCAGGCCTTGGGTTTCAGCTTCCCTAGTTTTTGCTCTGGCTTCCGGCTCAGGACCAAGCAGAGAAATTCAAATATGCTTCCCAAACCACCAAAACCACTCACATAGGACACCCCATTTCTAGTCAGCCCACCTCCAGCTTTCTCATGCCAAGAACCTCCCATCAGGGCACACCCGAAGCCTTCCCTTTATTCACTGTAGAACTTGTTCACTCCCCTGCCCACACTGGAATCTCTACCAAATACAAGGAATGGTGGCTGACTCCCTGGCCTTAGCAAAGCTCTGGATAAGTAGCTTCTGTTTCTTCTCATTTGGGCAATATTCACTTACTTCCACAGTGCTTAATTAACACTGTGTTCTTAGAGTTTAATGGGTGCCGAAGACATTTTATATACAGCAGCAGAATTGTTTTGTCAAATGAAATTTTACACAGAATCCCAATATATAAAACAGATAAACGTGGCTTTAAGTAGTTTATATTTTGTCAGTCAGTACTAACAGCAGGACTTCTGTGATCTTAATAATATTACACGGGGATAATGAATGACAATTGCAGATGCAGTATTTTTTTTAAGTCCTGATTCATACCATAAGAAGTTGCAAATGCTATCAGTTTTTCTTTTAAGCAGGTAACCTTAACAATCAAATATTTACAAACCCCCACACACCTCTTCAAACTCTAGCACTTCAGAAACATGAGGTGAGGTCTACTACTACAGTATGTGGTCATGGTTCAGTCTTAAGTTGATTTTCCTACAGGAAAGTTGCCCACCAACTGGGTAACCTTAGGCAAGTTTTTGTCTTGCCCAACCTTGGACAAGACCTTTGCCTAAGTTTTATTTCTTCCCCTTGCAAATTGAGGAGGCTGAATTAAACAAGAACTCAGACTTAGTGTGCACCCCCACAGAGTGTAGTGGAGGGCTTCAGTGGGTGTGCCTGTTTAAAAACACAGGTTTTTGGCCCACCCAGGGTTCTAACTCTGTATGTGTGGGGTTGTGCCCCGAAATCCTTATTTTAAACAAGCACCTAGCTGATACTGATGCTGGTGATCAAGTGCATAATTTGGGAAACACAGGACTCCACCTTGCCCTCCTGCTCCAGTTTCTCCATGGGTCGCGTGGGGTAACAGAGGACAAAAGAGGGTTTGGCCAGTTTGGAGTGTGATTATGAACACCAGATTAAACCCAGGCCACTCCAATCTACCAAGGGCGGAATCCTCTTAATTTCTCAATCGAGACCCTCACCTCAGTGTGGTCATACTGCCCTCTTGCGGCAGACAACGGAAAGACTCCTGGCCAGGAGAACAAACGCCAGGGCAAAGACCCCAAGTTCTGGATCTAAGGGAGGGTTAAGAGAAAGAAGATAAAGTTACCACCAGAGGGACACGCTTCATTGTATCTTTCTACTCTGCCTTTTCTTTGTCTCCCAAATCCAGTCTTATCCTGTCCCTCTATTAATAATTTTTTCCTAATGTCTTGCAATTTACAAGGTGTTTTCACAAACATCTCCTGTGATCCATTCTCACTCTTTTCACATCACCTTTCTTCCCAGTCCAGAATGAGGAGAGAAAAATGAAAAATAACAACCTCTATAAATGCCTTTCTGGTATTTTTCATAAGGATAGACCTGACCACAGCCTTATTGTTGAGTTGCAGGACCTTGGAGCTGAGGTCATAACCTTGACCCCCTATGGGAGCCTGTTAACTTGGTCCTTCTCTGTGGTCACAAAAGTGCTTTAGACTTGCCAGGACTTGGTCACTAGGAGAAGAGAAAGCAAAGCAGTACAGCCTTGGATAAACAATTTTTTTTGTTTGTTTCAACTTAAAAAAAATTAATTGAATTATAATAATAGGAAAATGCACAAATCATAAATGTACAGTTCAATAAATTTTAACAAATAACCAGCACCCAGATCGAGAAACAGAGCATGGCTGGTCCTCACTAGTGCCCTCCACATAGCCCCTTGCAGTCACAACTCTCCTCAAGGTAACTGGTATCCTGACTTTTAACACCAGAGATGAATTTTGTCTGCTTTTGAATTTCATATAAATGGAATCAACAGTATGTACTCATGTGTATGACTTTTGCTAAATATTGTGAAATCAGCTGGTAGTGTTGCCTATGGTTCATCCTCAATGCTGTAGTGTACCATTGTAGAACTATACCACAATTTATCCATTTTATTGATGGTAGACATTTTATTGAGGGCATTTCCAGTTTGGGGGTTATTATAAGAATGCTTCTATGAACATTCTGGTACATAGCTTTTGGAAAATATATGTGTACTTTTCAGTTGGCTTTATTGCTAGAAGTGGAATTGCTGGGTCATAGGATTGTTTTAACTGAACCTGATTTCCAGAGTGTTCTGCTAACGTACACCCCCATCAGCAATGTATGAGAGTTGCCATTGTTTCACGTTCTTGACAACGTTGAGAAATTGTTTTTCATTTTAGTCACCCTGGTGTGTGGGTAATAGTATTACCTTGTAGTTTTAATTTACATTTCCCTGATGACTCATGAAGTTGAGAACATTTTCATGAGCTTATCCGCAATTTGGTTTGGGTATCTTCTTTTGTCAAGTGCCTATTCAAGTCTTTAAGGCAAACAATTTTAAGCCTACATTTACCCGCTGTGAATGATAAGAGCATTATTAAGTATTCAATTTAATCTCAAATAAGCATGTTTTACTCATGGGCTGCACTGAATAATATTTCTTAAACTTGTATTTACATGATGATTTGGTTAATATGAGTGGTCTGAAAAGTATGTTATACTTGCTTTACAGAAGAGGAAACAGTTTTCTGGAAATGGTGACATGCTCAAAATAAGTGGCAGAACCAAGGTCCTCCCACAAGGTTTTGCTGTTTCCTGTCCAAGTGCTCATTTCACTACAGTGGTTCACAAACCCATTTAATCCCCACACCTTTTATAACAAATATTTTGTATCACCTCCCTCTACTACAATGAAATTAAATTTGCAGATAATATCAAAATATAATCAATATGTTGCCCCTATGGTATAAAGGAGAAATAAAAGAACAGTGATTTATAATAAATAATTACTATAATTACAAATAAGATAGCAATCTGGTAAGAATAGAATTACAAATAAAATAATAATAATTGCTTCAGCACAACTATACTAGAATATGTAATGAAATAATAGATTCTTGCCCCTAAAACCAGACTGTATAAATTCAAACAGCCACAAAATAGGACAAATATAGATGACTCGACCCACACAGTGCTGTCCCTGACATGATTTTCCAAATTGGTGAACAAATTTAAGTAAAATTCTGAACAAAATAAAGTAAAATCATCCCCTAACTTATATAGTAGTTGTATTCCTGAGAAAGTCCGTGTATTTTTTAACCACATAAGCAGTATTTTGTGCTTATATACAAAAAGGAATTAGGTTTTAGGCTCAGGTAGTTATGGACAGTTTTTCACCTACATTAATATCTGAGTCTACATTCAAAAGTTGCACAGGATGCAGGACAGTTCTTCATCTGGGGGATTGTCATGTTCATTACAGGGCACCTGAGCAGGTCCAGCCCGTGTCCTCTAAATGGCAATAGTGACCCCCAGCCATTTTGACAAAAACTCCTTCTTGGGACAGTATTGTTCCTACTGAGGACGCTACACTATATATTCTGCACAACAAAGTCCCTGCCTGAAATACGCCATGTGACCAAAAAGCTGGGCGTTGGACTTGGAAAAGCCTGAGTTCAACACTCAGCCAAACTTGCTCTGTGAGACCCTGAGCAGGTCATTTAACATCTCTGAGCCTCAGTGTCTCCAGTAATGAGGCTGGTCTCGGCATCCTGTAGAGCAGCAGCAGCAGTTACTGTATGGAGAGAGATGCACTTCCCTCACGCTCCATTTCTCAGTACACCAGTCTGTGCCCCACCCTGCCCTGCCCCATGTGGGCACCACTTTGCAAGGTTGACCAGTTACTCCTATACACAGTGCTTTTGATCTTCCTAGGCCCTTTGACAAATATGCTCAGCAGTCAGCTGTATGGAAGACATCAGCATTAATTGTAAGAAAGGTATCAACATACTTGCCTATTGACTCAGTAGAAAATACTCCTTAAGGTCCTAGCTATTTACAGGTACACTATTTGACACATTCCCAAGTCTGAGTGAATTACCACATCATGGTCAAAATCTTGGTAAATATAACACTTTTCCCATTGGGATCCCAACTGTACACCTTTGTAACACGTGCTTTTTTGAAGTTGGTGATAATGACTGCTTGAGAAACAGAAATCATATTAGTGAGTGATATCACAGCAGATTCAAAAGTATTCATAGAGCTTAAATTCAAACGCACAGGGATGCAGAATATGAACATAATATGAACATACATGAACTATACTATAGGTTTTTTTAAAGTTAATAATGTGAACTCATGCAAATATAAAATTAACAAGTGTCAAAGATTTTATTCAACTCATTAATTAATGGTGGAATGACTAAGATGTTAAAAGCTGTTCAGATGAGAATTTGACACACTGGATGATGTATTTTTATAGTTCTATGAACAGAAACTATTTGCATTATAATGGCCAAAAGCATTTGTGTGGCTTTCAATTTTCTACAATTTAACTTCTGCTCTTACATGTTGCGAAAGAACCTGGTGTTATTTCTTGCTGCTGCTGTAACAAATTACCACAAACCTGGTAGCTTAAAACCACCCAAGTGTATTATTATCTTACAGTTCAATTGGAGTATCTTACAGTTGTAGGTTGGAAGTCCAAAACGGGTTTCGCTTGGTTAAAATCAAGGTGTTGGCAGGACTGTGTTCCTTCTGGAGGCTCTGGGGGAAGAATCGTTTCTTTGCTTTTTCCTTTTAGAGGCCACCGCCATTCCTTCACTCAGGGCCCTCTTCATCTTCACTCTGCAGCACCCCAGGTTCATATATGAGGCCCACCTGGATAGTCCAGAATAGCCTCCCCATCTCAAGATCCATCAATGGTGCAAACTCCCATAGAATCAAATAATACCCGAAAAGCCTGAGAATCACAACCCTCAATCCACTGCAAGGACATCCAATAACTTCTTTTGCACTTTTTTCAGTCTCAGACAATTTTTCCTGATGATGCCAAGGCTCATAACAAGAGTGACTGTGCAAAACACAAGATCAGGCAGCCCTGGGACCATGGTGCCTGAGCAGCTGCCCCTTTAATCGGACCATGGTCACTGTCCCTGCCCAACTGACTTGGCTTGTTTCCTGTGGCCTTTGCTAGCATTTGAGTTTTCCTATCCTGGTTACTGATTGACCAAATTCCCTTTCCTCCACCCTGGAGGAATAAGAACAGAGCACAAATATTTAGTCCATAAACTGGGGAAAAGCTAGGAGGAGACAAAGAGGGAAAATAGGCATGCAGGTAGGCACACACAAAGCTAAACCTTAACCACTTTATGACTTTATGTCCCCCTGGCCTTTTCCCAGGGCTGGGGCAAGGAGTGGGGGCGTTTCAGAGTGGGGTGGAGATGTCTTTCCCGCTGCCCTGTTCCTCCCACCCATTTGGCTTTCATGGAATAAGGGGGAGCCAAGGGCTCCCCTGTCACAAGTCCAAGACGGTTTCATGCTATTAACTAAATGGCCACAGTAAAATGGGAAGCAGCTGGCCACTCTTAATCAACCCAACAATTTTAAACTGCTTCTATTTAGCACTGAATTTTCTCATTGCTTAGTTATTCATCTCATCTCTCCTAAGCAAATTCTATTAAATAAATGGCAATTAACCAAGACATAATGAGGAGATACCTGACATAGATTAGAAAGTCACTTCAGTCAGAGCCAAAGCAACTCATCCCTTCCCCAAGCAAACACTGATTGAACCTCTGTTGAGTACAAGGTACCATGCCTGGCTCTGCTGGAAATACAAATAAATCCTCCTTCAAGGAGCTGCCAGTCTAGTGGGTGGAGAGGTAAGGGTGAAGATGAATGTCCAAAAGCAAAGCTAGGGAAGAAGAGAATTCCAGTGATTGGACAGCAGTAGAGGAAACACAAGGATGTAGACACACAGAACGTGTTCTTGGCTAGCAACTTCCCATAGAAATTCAATCTATGCAGATGACATGATACTGTACATTAAAAACCCTAAAGACTCCATTCCAAAACTACTAGAACTAATATCTGAATTCAGCAAAGTTGCAGGATACAAAATTAACACACAGAGATCTGTTGCTTTCCTATACACTAATGATGAACTAACAGAAAGAGAAATCAGAAAAAATTCCATTCACAATTGCATCAAAAAGAATAAAATACCCAGGAATAAACCTAATGAAGGAAGTGAAAGACCTGTACTCTGAAAACTACAAGACACTCCTAAGAGAAATTAAAAGAGGACACTAACAAATGGAAATGCATCCCATGCTCTTGGCTAGGAAGAATAAATATTGTCAAAATGGCTATACTACCTAAAGCAATCTACAGATTCAATGCAATCCCTATCAAACAACCAACAGCTTTCTTCAATGAAGTGGAACAAATAATTCTAAAATTCATATGGAACCACAAAAGACCCCGAATAGCCAAATCAATCCTGAGAAGAAGGAATAAAACAGGGAATTACACTCCCTGACTTCAAGCTCTACTACAAAGTCACAGTAATCAAGACAATTTGGTATTGGCACAAAAACAGACCCACAGACCAGTGGAACAGAATAGAAAATCCAAACATTAACCCAAACATATACAGTCAATTAATATTTGATAAAGGAGCCTTGGATATACAATGGGGAGATGACAGCCTCTTCAGCAGCTGGTGTTGGAAAAACTGGACAGCTACATGTAAGAGAATGAAACTGGACTACTGTCTAGCCCCATACACAAAGGTAAACTCAAGGTGGATCAAAGACTGAATGTAAGTCATGAAACCATAAAACTCTTAGAAAAAAACATAGGCAAAAATCTCTTGGACATAAACATGAGCAACTTCTTCATGAACATATCTCCCCGGGCAAGGGAAACAAAAGCAAAAATGAACAAGTGGGACTATATCAAGCTGAAAAGCCTCTGTACAGCAAAGGACACCATCAGTAGAACAAAAAGACATCCTACAGTATGGGAGAATATATTCATAAAAAACGTATCTGATAAAGGGTTGACATCCAAAATATATAAAGAACTCATGCACCTTAACAAACAGAAAGCAAATAATCCAATTAAGAAATGGGCAGAGGACATGAATAGACACTTCTCCAAAGAAGAAATTTAGATGGCCAACAGGCACATGAAAAGATGCTCCACATCGCTAATCATCAGAGAAATGCAGATTAAAACCACAATGAGATATCACCTCACACCAGTGAGGATGGCCACCATGCAAAACACAAACAACAACAAATGTTGGCGAGGATGTGGAGAAAAGGGAACCCTCCTACACTGCTGGTGGGAATGCAAATTAGTTCAACCATTATGGAAAGCAGTATGGATGTTCCTCAAAAAACTTAAAATAGAAATACCATTTGACCCAGGAATTCCACTCCTAGGAATTTACCCTAAGAATGCAGCAGCCCAGTTTGAAAAAGACAGATGCATCCCTATGTTTATTGCAGCACTATTTACAATAGCCAAGAAATGGAAGCAACCTAAGTGTCCATCAGTAGATGAATGGATAAAGAAGATGTGGTACATATACACAATGGAATATTATTCAGCCATAAGAAGAAAACAAATCCTACCATTTGCAACAACATGGATGGAGCTAGAGGGTATTATGCTCAGTGAAATAAGCCAAGCCGAAAAAGACAAGTATCAAATGATTTCACTCATATGTGGAGTATAAGAACAAAGAAAAAATACTGAAGGAACAAAACAGCAGCAGACTCACAGAACCCAAGAACGGACTAATAGTTACCAAAGGGAAAGGGACTGGGGAAAATGGGTGGGAAGGGAGGGATAAGAGGGAAAAAGGGGCATTAGGATTGGCAGATGTAATGTTGGGGGGGCACGGGGAGGGCTGTACAACTCAGAGAAGACAAGTAGTGATTCTATAGCATCTCACTACGCTGATGGACAGTGACTGTAATGGGGTTGGTGGAGGGGACCTGATGAAGGGGGTAGTTTAATAACCATAATATTGCACATGTAATTGTAGATTAATGATACCAAAATAAATTATATATATAAAAAAAAGAAATTCAATCTAGTAGTACAAGCTCAGAATGAATGGAACAATGCCATGGGAGATGAGAATGGAGATGCAGGGGGCAGACCAGATTAATATGTGTGTGCCTTCAGTCTTGGGCTGCGTCCTTCATTCACTTGATATTTATTTAGCACTTTCTATGTACCCAGTACTGAGTCAAGCACTGCTCACACCAATAAAAATGAATAAGAAATGGCTCTGCCTTTAATAAACCACAGTCTAGGGAGAGGAAAGGGGTTTGCAAATAAATACTTTCAGTAGAGTGAGATGAATGCAAAAGATGTGTGCTTAAGTGCTGAGCAAGAGACCCATGAACTCTGACCACTGGAAGGGGAGAGGAAGGAATTCCACTTGGAAGGTTTTGCAAAGGAGCTATATAATTAGCAACATAGCATCTGGGTCGCCAGTAGAAGATAAGGAATTATGAAATGACAACTCATAGTCTGCTCCAAAGGTCTATGCTTACAGACACCCTAAAGGCACAAAACTCATCACATACAATCTGACTGGGTCCTTGGTGACTTAGTTCCCATTGCATCAAGACAGTCTGAGGTCAGACTTAAATCCCGCACAAATCTGCTCCTCTTCTGCTCCATTCACTTGCATCCTGCATTTCATACCTTGGACTGGTTTCTCTCTGCCCTGCAGCTCTGCAGTTTAGCCCATGATTTGTTTTCTCCCAGCTTTTGACCTTGGATTTAGTGTCTGACTGCAGCCTTTTAAATTGCTGATTCTATGAAAGGCCTTAGGGTCACATCAACTGCTTCTAGTTACTCAGTAACTAACTCACCAACTCTGAGATTCCCAATTGGGGAAGAAGGAAGAGCTCACAGGCATTCTGCATTCACTCTGCTTGGCTACCTTGGCACTGCAAAGACAGTTTCTCCTTCCAGAGGTGAATTCCGGCTCTCATAGCCAGTGGAGCCAGCAGTCTGTCAAGAGCCATTACCATCCTTTCCCATTGCCAGCCAAGTACCCAGTGTCTTCTCCCCACATTCCCAACTATACCAAAGACCCTGTAGTTCTGTGGCATCTTGCTGTGGCTGCAAAATTTTTTGACCCTCCAGGCCCTGTGTTTTTTGAGCAAGGGAAATCATAGAATGATTTCTCTTTTCCTCCTTTACTGGGAGACTCTGAAATGCCTTGTACTCCTCCTGCAGCCAGAAAAGCCCTGCACAGAATCCAGTCTGCTGGATTCCTCATGGGACAATTTGGAATAAAAAAGACCCTGCCATTATTGACCAACAGTCACTTCATCTAAGAATGGGGTCAGTGAGCTTCTTTCATGGAACTGTGCTTCCTGGCTCTAGATTTGACCTGTATGCAAATTTCTAGGAAGAACTGAACATAACAATGGCATCAATGAGCTTGGGTGCTGAGGCAGGCTGCCTTACAGAAATGGTGGCCTGAGGTTGTGACTGAAGGTAGGCTGGCTAACTGCCTACACCTGCTCACTAGACTGGCCAGCCCCGAGCCTGGCTGGGGTCTGCCCACAGCACGGAGGCCCATGGGGACAACTACAGCTGTGCGTGCATGACCGTTTATGCTGTGGGTAGGACTTGCTGCATGCCCCTCCCTACTAATCTGCCCGTTCCAGTCCTGTTTATACCTCCCCTTTTACTTCATGTCTTACCATTTATCTGCAGGATTTATCCATGGTTCAAGCCAAAAGTATTTCTAGGTATTAAGCCACCTTAACAACCAGGACCAATCCAGTGCACCCAGATACCAACAGACCCAGGCTTCTTGTCTTGGTGATTGTCAATACCAGACATGCTCTACTGGGAGTGAGAGGTACAAAAGGGGTTTGTCCCTCAGGAGGCCCTGTGACAGCTGGTCATGGAAAGTGTGAAGCCACTGACACTTCTATCACCCACTTGCCATGATGATACTGGCACTTACCTGTTTCAGGATGCCAGGGTTGTGCCTGAGATCCCAGGTGGCAGTCCCTCCTCAGCTTCCAGCTGCTTCTCAGCACTGCTCACAGGCCTCATCTTCAAGTGCTTCCTCCAAGGCTCACCCCACTTCCTGATCCCTGCTTTCATCTGACTCCTCCCACCACCAATAAATAATTACCTGGGTGACAGTGACTCTCAGTAGCATCGCCTTATGCTTGCTGCTGATCATGTTTATCTAAAATGTCCAGCATAAGGGAGAGCCCTGAGCAGGCTCTTGAGAAACAGTATCTCTTTTCATTTTCTTGATGCTATGTGGTGATTCCTAAATATACAGTTTTTAAATTCCAGGATCCTCCTTCTTCTAATTGTCAGTTGAACATTCCTGCCTTAATGTTTTGCTATGGTTTCAAATTCCACATGATTAACTCTGAATGTATTCCCTCCAAATCTGGTTTTTCCATCTACCTTCTCTCTGTCTTGTTACCATTCTCTCAGTCTTTGGGATTAAAAACCTGAGAATCTTCCCTCCAAATCCTCCCTAACACTAATCTTTTATATTTTATCAGTTACTGGTGCTGCCAAGTCTTTTCAAATGCTTCCCTAACTCAGCAGTTCCCAACCCTGGTTATACATTAGAATTATTAGAGGAACAATCTTAAAATACAGCGGTGGGTCATGTCTGGGGCCACCTGCCTCCTACAGCTATGCAGGTTATTCAATGCACAGGGGTGAGGGGCTGGTTGATCCAGTTCATGTGCTGCTTGCTAAACCATTGGCCCTGGTGTGGAGCTACATTTGTTGGAAGGAGAGCCTTTTGAACTCACACAAAGGCACTGCACGGACCAAGAAAGCTCTGGCCATCCCTCTGAAATTCTGATTGAGCGGACCTAGGGATTTCTATTTTAAACAGTTTCAGTGACATAAAAAACTTTACTTCTAAATACCTACATTCCCTTCTCTCTCTTTTTCCTGCTATTATTGTTAGACACATTACTTCTCTGTAGGTCTTAAACCAATAATACACTGTTATAATTATTACTTTTAAAGAAGCTTAGAGGAGAGCAAGTATGCATTTACAAGGTTTGTTGTATTAAGCTTCTAATTTACGCTTCCTCTTTCTCTTTATTTCTTCCTATAAATTTGAGTTACCATTTGGTATTATTTCCTTACTCCAACACAGCTTTGTTCCTACCTGCTTCCTTTGTGTGTTATTTTCAAATATATTACATTTTTTCACGTTAGAGGCCCAACAATACAATTGTATACATATTATTTTATACCATTGCTTTTAAAAAAAACTATGTATAACTCAATACCATAAAATTCACCTTTGATAACTATTAATGAGTACTGCTTATTGCCATTTGCATATCTTCTGTGGAGAAATGTCTATTCAGAGCCTTTGCCCATTTAAAAATTGTCTTTTATTGTTGTATTGTAGGAGTTCATTAAATATTCTAGATACAAGTCCTCTAACAGATATGTGATTTACAAATATTTTGCTCATTCTGTGGATTGTCTTTCCACTTCCTTGGTAGTGTCCTTTAAAGCACAAAGTTTTTAATTTAAAAAAATGTTTTGAATTTTGATGATCCCAATTTATCTATTTTTTTTTTCTCTTGCTGTTTGTGCTTTGAGCACCATATTTGAAAAAGCATTGCTTAATTCAAGGTCATGAAAATTTACCCCTATGTTTTCTGAGTCTTATGGCTTTAGCTCTTACAGTCCCTTCGGTCCATTTTGAGTTAATTTTTGTATGTGATGTGAGGTTGGGGGTCCAACTTCCTTCTGCGTGTGGATATACAGTTGTCACAGCAACGTTTGTTGAAAGACTGTTCTTTCCCCCTTGGATGCTCTTCCCACCTGTACTCATTTCTTCGGGCTGCTGTACAAACTGGGTGATTTAAGACAACAGAACTTTTTCTCTCACAGTTCAGGAGGCCAGCAGTCCAGCATCAAGGTATCAGCAGGGTTTATTCCCTTTAGAAGCTCTGAGGGAGAAAATGACCCATGGAGCGACAGTCCTTGGTGTTTGTTGACTTGTAGATGCATCACTCTGTTGTCACATTGCATTCTCCCTGTGTATCTGTGTCACTGTGTCCTTTCTTCTTATAAAGATACAAGTCATTGGGTTTAAGACCCACTCTAATCCAGTATGACCTCATCTTAATTTAACAAATTACATCTTCAAAGGCCCTATTTCCAAATAAAGCCACATTCTGAGGTTCTAGGGGAACATGAATTTTGGGGGACACTATTTAACGCAGTAGTCCTTTCTGTGCTACTCAAAATTCACATCCATCACACGTGCAAAATCAGTTCACCCCATCCCAAGATCCCCAAAGTCTTATCCCATTCTAGCATCAACTCTGGGTCCCAAGTCACATCTACATATCAACACAAAAAGTCCCCAAACTCATCTAAACTATCTAAACAAGTATAGGTGAGACTCCGGGTGTGGTCCATCCTGGGACAACATTCCTCTCAGTCCACAAGCCTATTAAACCCAGAAAATAAGTTCATCTGTTTCCAAATACAGTGGTGGGACAGGCATAAGATAGACATTTTCATTCTGAAAGAGAGTAAAATGGAAGGAATAAAAGGGTTACTGATCTAAAGCAAGTTTACAACCCAGAAGGGCAAATTCCATTAGGTTTCAAAACAGTGATCTGCCCTCTGGGCCACCCACCCCACGGGTCACACAACCCTCTCTGCCCTCAGAGTCATCCTTCCTCCCTATCATCCCATCTCTGTCTCATTCAGTCCCGGCTGGTAGTATTTTGCTGATACAAAAATTTCCAAAACTTTGTTGGTCTTCTGTGGTGTTGAGGAGATCCACAGCATTAGACACAATTGTGCCTCACAGAGTCTTCCTGGAAAATCCATCTCTATTCCTGTCTTCTGCTGAGATGGTAGACTGGATCTGTTGGAGTGATAAATTTGTTCTCCTCGGTTCTTCTCCCCACTGCAGCAAAGAATTGAAGGGCAGAGACACAGTAGCAAAGCAGAATGAAAGTTTTATTTCAATATACTCCAAGGGGGGAGTGGGCTAGAGTCAGGAGAGACAAAGGCAGGTTTACTTGAATAAAGCAGAGAGGAAGGAAAAACAGAGGGAGAAGAGGGAAGTCATAGAACTGCTGATTGACATATGGCATAATCCCTTGCCAACTCCTAAAGCCGATATCATCTGGCATCCAGTGTCTGCTTGAATCTGCATGGCATGGGAACTAAGCCCCACCACCCCAGATTTGGGGGAGCCATAGAGCACTGGATGGAGTGAGATTATGTTCTGAGAACTACCTAAAGGCAAAGAAAAGAGATTTTCAGGAAGGCGACTAAGGAGCATGATTGTATAGCTGCAGTTCTGTCCTGGTCACCCAGGTGGCAGGAATTTGCAAGCCCAAATCAGAAGCTCTCAGTAGCCCCTCTCTACAATCTGAAGTAGGACAGAGAGAGTGATACACTTGAAGAAAGGCAAGTGCAGGCAACCTCAGAGAAGAGGAGGTGCACCCAAAACCTGGGATTCTGTCTTTTAAGGAGTTTCAGGAATGGGATAAATGTAAAGGGTTGGGGGGGTAAGCTTGTCAGGTGGTCTCATGATGTTTATCTCTGGTGAGAGACAAATATATCATTGTTTATAGCCAGTCCTCTAGGTAATTCTGTAGGTCAAACCTTTTGTTCCTCTCTAAAATAGTGGCCACTCCCAAGTATTGGGAACACATCAGTAAAGACTGCTTGCCTTGCCTTAAGATAAGTCCCTCCTGTTCTTATGCTAACCTCAGCATTTTTTAGGGAAATTAATTATGATGCTTGTCCCTTGCCTCTGCCCTATCTCACCTGTATTAGCTAGAGCAAGTCTCAAGGATTGAACCCACATTGCAAAGGGCATTAACTCTGTGAGGCCTTTCTGACTCTCTAGCTTTATCTGATTAACTCCCTGAGTGTTTGGTGGGCCTCACCGTCCTTTTACACCACTCATATCTGTCTTTCTGCCTAACAGATCCATAAGTCTCACACCTAATCTCTTTACCTTATGGTTGCCCAGGCACCATTGGTGTTCCCTCCCTAGCACATTTTCTCATGTTTTACAGTATGGAGAGGCTGATTGCTTTTTGCTCTGGTTCCTTTTTGCTTAACAGTTTCTTTTCCATTTTATCCTCTTGCATTTTACTATAAGCAACAAGGGAAAACAAGGCTGTGACTTCAATGTGTAGAACAGTGCTGTTCATCAAGTGGGGGAAGTTTTCAGCCATTATTTCTTCAAATATCCTTTTCCGTCTCTTTCTCTTTTCCGTCTGGTACTACCATTACATACATGTTGGTGCACTTAATGATCTTGCCCATTTCTCCAAGGCTTTTCATTTTTATTCATTCTCTTTTCTCCTTGTTCTTATGAATGCATAATTTCTTTGATCTAGCCTCAGGTTCACTAAGTCTTACTTCTGACAGATCAAATCTACTATTGAGCCCCTCTAGCGAATTTTTCATTTTAGTTATTGTATTTTTCAACTCCAGAATCTACATTTGATTCTTAGAGTTTCTATCTCTATGAATATTCTCTATTTGATGTGACATTGTCACCATATCTTTCTTGAAATCTAAGCATGGTTTCCTCTAGCTCTTTAAATATATTTATAATAAATGCTTTGGAGTCTTTGCTAAGCGCAACATCTGGGGCCCTCAGGGCAGTTTCCATTGCCTGCATTTTTTCCTGTGTATGGATCACACTTGTCTGTTTCTTTGCATGTCTCATAATTTTTTTATTGTAAAGTAGACATTTCAGATAATATATTGTAGAAACTATAGGTGCTGATTTCCCACCAGGGCCTGGTGGTTATTGTTCTTTGCTTAGTCATTTGTTTATTTGCTTAATGACTTGGCTAAACTAATTTTGAGAAGTCTATTTCCCTTGTGATATGCAGCCTCTGATATCTCTGCTCAGATAGCTTCCTCTTGTTTCTATCTTTTAGCCTGGCTACCCACAGGCCATCCTAGTTGATGCTTATGGATCACAGGTTGTGCATAAAGCCTCTTAGACAGTTATATTTTTACACTTTATCATTGCAGGTGTGTTTGGCTTGGAGGCTGTGGTCCCAGTTCAGGGAGTACTTTTTGCTGCCATTTGTCCAGGGCCTAGTACTTAGATGTTTTCCCTCTGAATGCTCTTAATAGGGTGCAGTCTTTGGTATGCCCAGGTCGTTCCATTGCCAGAAGAGAGTGATTTTACTTTTTAGTCTGAATTTCTAGGAGTTTACCCTGGTCAGAGTAGCTTATTGCTTAGTCAGCGTTTGGTCAGAGGTTGTGTTTAAGCCTGTTGAGCAATGAGGGCTTAGTGGGCTCCTGTGTGACTTGGGGAGTGTTTTCAAGTCTGCCCCATGCCCTGCTCTGATCGCCCCTGAGTGAGTGCAGCCAGGCACATGTGCACAGCCTTCCTGATCCCTAGAGTTGAATGTGCTTCCAGAGGTCTCTTCTGGGCCTTCTCTTTCCCTGGTTCTCCACTAAGTTTCTAGCTGCTCTGCCTTTTTGCTTGTATCAGGGAACTACCCTCCTCTTCTCAGCTGCCCTACATCCAGTTCTCTACTGTTTTCCACAATACCTTTAGGCAGAGCTCCCCAGGCTCTGTTCCAGTCAAGTCAATGTCTTAAGCCAAGCTCTAAAGCCCTTTGTCCTTATGGGTTGCCTTTCCTCCTGGGCAGAACCCCTGTGCCACTGCAACAGAGCTGGGGGGTGGGGCCCTGCCTTTCCTGGAGTGACACCTGCTCTGTGAGTGGGTGGGGTGGGTGGTTGCAGGGGATGGAAGCCACTGATCTCTGCATGTTCCTGTGTAGACCCCCGTACTTTACAGACTGGCTTGAGGGAGGGGCAGATTGAGGGGCACCAGTATTCTCAGCCTGCCAGGCCTGTAATAAAGTTTCTGTAAGAGGGTCCTGGGGGAGTGAGAAGCTTGACAGTCTACCTCTCCCAGGGTGAAACCGTAGCCACAGACTGGGAACAGGGAGGAATTTTCTTGTCAAGAATAGAGCTCTGTCATAGCACTTCCATAATAAGGAGCTGGCGGGAAGGGCTGAGGAAATAATGGGTCATGGCTCAGATGCCATAGACTTTCAGCTTTCTTCCTAAGATTCAGGTTTTCTTGTATATTTCTCCATTTGTTTTATGCCCTTAGAACAATTTCCAGGGATTTAAAATAATTCTGTTGTGCTTTGTTTTATAATTTTTACCATTAATTTGTTGTTTTGCTGGAAAAAGGGTCCACCTAACTCCTTACTCTGCCATTCTGGTAGTCCCACCCGCTATGTGCTATATTTAGAACAGTGCCCATTGCAGTAGGTGCTCAACAAATGATAATTAAGTTATATTTTTGTTTCTCCCCATGTATCCTTCAGGATCCAGTGGCTTCCACCTCATCAGTGATGCCTTCCTTACTTGGACGCCCATGACAGCCAGCTGCCTCTGAAGCCAGTAGCATTTATTAGGTGCTGCTTTGCCCATCTACTTACCCTCTGGGCATGGGTGTCACCTCCTTGGCTGGGCTATGAGATGCTCTTCTGCTTTTCTATATTCCCAGTACATCTGATGCTCAGTAAATATTAGTTAAATGATATGAAACACAGAGCAGTATTAATAATAGAGGAACAGTTTGTTCCTGACAACTATGTAAATAATCTCATAGACAAACAGTCACTCAATAGGCTATTTTTTAAAAACAATTTTATCATAATTTACCCATTTGAAGTGTCCAAGATGGTTTTTAGTATAGTTACAGAGTTTCACAGCCATCATCACTATTTTAGAACATGTTCATCATCCCCATTAGCAGGCACTCCCCGTTTCCCTTCAAGCTCCCATCCCCAGGCAAATCTACTCTCTACCTCTATGGATTTGCCTGTTCTAGACCTTTCATACAAAGGGAATCTTACAGGATGTGATCCTTTGTGATTGTTTCTTTCACTTAACATAGTGTGTTTAAGGATCATGAAGTTGTAGCATGTTTTAGTACTTCATTTCTTTTTTTTGCTGAATAATATTTCACTGTATGGATAGACCACATTTTGCTTATCCATTTATCAGTTGATGGACAAATTATCAGCTGATTCTACTTTTTGGCTATTATGAATAATGCTGAATATTATGAACATCCATGTACAAGTGTTTATGTGGGCACATTTTTATTCTCTTGGAGCTATACCTAGGAATGGAATTTCTGGGTCATATGGTAACTCTATGTTCAAACTTTTGAGGAATTGTCAGAGTGTTTTCTGAAGCAACTTTTTGCTTGTATTGTTTTACATTACCACCAGCAGTATGTGAGTGTGTGAGTGTTCCAATTTCTCTACATCCTCACCAACCCTTTTGATTATTTGTTTTCTTAGTACAGCCATCCTAGTGAGTATGAAGTGGTGTCTCACTGTGGTTTTGACTTGTATTTCCCTGATGGGTAGTGATGTTGAACATCTTTGCATGTGTTTATTGGCCATTGATGTGTCTTCTTTGGAGAAATGTCTACTCAAATCTTTTGCCCATTTTAAAATTAGGTTATTTGTCTTTTTTATTTCTTAACTGTAATAATACTTCATATGTTTAGATACAAGTTGCTTATCAAATATATGATTTGCAAAAAAATTTCTCTCTCATTCTGTGGGTTATCTTTTCACTTTCTGGATGAAGTCCTTTGAATTATTAAAGTTTTTAATTTTGGTAATGCCCAGTTTATCTGTTTTTTTCGATTTCTTGCTTTTTCCTGTTGTTTATCCTTAAAAATTATGGGCATGAAGATTGTACAGAGAAAAAATGATGAGTATGCCAATTTGTTGACACATGATATCTACCCAATTCAAATTTTCACAGAAAGGGGATTTATTCATCATAACTCTGAGAAAGGTTGAACAACCAGCGCAAAAACCTTAGAAAGAGTTAGATCCAGAATCTCTAATAATACCAGGGCTCTTTCTCCAGCTCTGCTTTCACTTATTTTAATTATAATGGCCAGGAACACCATCCCTAGCAGCTCCCAGGTTTTACATCTTAACAGTTCTGGCACCAGGGAGGGCCTGCTCACATGGTCTATATGTCCACACTCCTAGTATATTAGAAGCAAATCTACTGCTTGCCCCTAGCCCCTCATGGCATTCCCTAGCCAAACACCTTATGTGAAAAGCTTTTTTCTGGAAAGATATATAAGACTTAACAGTTGTCCCTGGGGATAAGGGTAGAGGGAGAGACTGTTACTTTTTTTAAATAATTTATTTTGGTATCATTAATCTATAATTAATCTACAATTACATGTGCAATATTATGGTTATTAAACTACCCCCTTCATCAGGTCCCCCCCACCAACCCCATTACAGTGACTGTCCATCAGCGTAGTGAGATGCTAAAGAATCATTACTTGTCTTCTCTGAGTTGTACAGCCCTCCCCACGCTCCCCCAACATTATGTCTGCTAATCGTAATGCCCCTTTTTCCCCCTTGTCCCTCCCTTCCCACCCATTTTCCCCAGTCCCTTTCCCTTTGGTAACTATTAGTCCGTTCTTGGGTTCTGTGAGTCTGCTGCTGTTTTGTTCCTTCAGTATTTTTCTTTGTTCTTATACTCCACATATGAGTGAAATCATTTGATACTTGTCTTTATCGGCTTGGCTTATTTCACTGAGCATAATACCCTCTAGCTCCATCCATGTTGTTGCAAATGGTAGGATTTGTTTTCTTCTTATGGCTGAATAATATTCCATTGTGTATATGTACCACATCTTCTTTATCCATTCATCTACTGATGGACACTTAGGTTGCTTCCATTTCTTGGCTATTGTAAATAGTGCTGCAATAAACATAGGGGTGCATCTGTCTTTTTCAAATTGGGCTGCTGCATTCTTAGGGTAAATTCCTAGGAGTGGGATTACTGGGTCAAATGGTATTTCTATTTTGAGTTTTTTGAGGAACCTCCATACTGCTTTCCACAATGGTCGAACTAATTTGCAGTCCCACCAGCAGTGTAGGAGGGTTCCCTTTTCTCCACATCCTCGCCAACATTTGTTATTGTTTGTGTTTCGGATGTTGGCCATCCTCACTGGTGTGAGGTGATATCTCATTGTGGTTTTAATTTGCATTTCTCTGATGATTAGCGATGTGGAGCATCTTTTCATGTGCCTGTTGGCCATCTGAATTTCTTCTTTGGAGAAGTGTCTATTCGTGTCCTCTGCCCATTTCTTTTTTTTTTATTTTTTTTATTTTTTAAATATAATTTATTTTATTATCATTAATTTACAATTACATGTGCAATATTACGATTATTAAACTACCCCTTCATCAGGTCCCCCCCACCAAACCCATTACAGTCACTGTCCATCAGCGTAGTGAGATGCTATAGAATCACTACTTGTCTTCTCTGAGTTGTACTGCCCTCCCGTGCCCCCCCAACATTACATTTGCTAATCGTAATGCCCCTTTTTCCCTCTTATCCCTCCCTTCCCGCCCATTTTCCCCAGTCCCTTTCCCTTTGGTAACTATTAGTCCGTTCTTGGGTTCTGTGAGTCTGCTGCTGTTTTGTTCCTTCAGTTTTTTCTTTGTTTTTATACTCCACATATGAGTGAAATCATTTGATACTTGTCTTTTTCGGCTTGGCTTATTTCACTGAGCATAATACCCTCTAGCTCCATCCATGTTGTTGCAAATGGTAGGATTTGTTTTCTTCTTATGGCTGAATAATATTCCATTGTGTATATGTACCACATCTTCTTTATCCATTCATCTACTGATGGACACTTAGGTTGCTTCCATTTCTTGGCTATTGTAAATAGTGCTGCAATAAACATAGGGGTGCATCTGTCCTTTTCAAATTGGGCTGCTGCATTCTTAGGGTAAATTCCTAGGAGTGGAATTCCTGGGTCAAATGGTATTTCTATTTTGAGCTTTTTGAGGAACCTCCATACTGCTTTCCACAATGGTTGAACTAATTTGCATTCCCACCAGCAGTGTAGGAGGGTTCCCTTTTCTCCACATCCTCGCCAACATTTGTTGTTGTTTGTGTTTTGGATGTTGGCCATCCTCACTGGTGTGAGGTGATATCTCATTGTGGTTTTAATCTGCATTTCTCTGATGATTAGCGATGTGGAGCATCTTTTCATGTGCCTGTTGGCCATCTGAATTTCTTCTTTGGAGAAGTGTCTATTCATGTCCTCTGCCCATTTCTTAATTGGATTATTTGCTTTCTGTTTGTTAAGGTGCGTGAGTTCTTTATATATTTTGGATGTCAACCCTTTATCAGATACGTTTTTTATGAATATATTCTCCCATACTGTAGGATGTCTTTTTGTTCTACTGATGGTGTCCTTTGCTGTACAGAAGCTTTTCAGCTTGATATAGTCCCACTTGTTCATTTTTGCTTTTGTTTCCCTTGCCCGGGGAGATATGTTCATGAAGAAGTTGCTCATGTTTATGTCCAAGAGATTTTTGCCTATGTTTTTTTCTAAGAGTTTTATGGTTTCATGACTTACATTCAGGTCTTTGATCCACCTTGAGTTTACCTTTGTGTATGGGGCTAGACAGTAGTCCAGTTTCATTCTCTTACATGTAGCTGTCCAGTTTTTCCAACACCAGCTGCTGAAGAGGCTGTCATCTCCCCATTGTATATCCAAGGCTCCTTTATCAAATATTAATTGACTGTATATGTTTGGGTTAATGTTTGGATTTTCTATTCTGTTCCACTGGTCTGTGGGTCTGTTTTTGTGCCAATACCAAATTGTCTTGATTACTGTGGCTTTGTAGTAGAGCTTGAAGTCAGGGAGTGTAATTCCCCCTGTTTTATTCCTCCTTCTCAGGATTGCTTTGGCTATTCGGGGTCTTTTGTGGTTCCATATGAATTTTACAATTATTTGTTCCAGCTCATTGAAGAAAGCTGTTGGTAGTTTGATAGGGATTGCATTGAATCTGTAGATTGCTTTAGGTAGTATAGCCATTTTGACAATATTTATTCTTCCTAGCCAAGAGCATGGGATGCATTTCCATTTGTTAGTGTCCTCTTTAATTTCTCTTAGGAGTGTCTTGTAGTTTTCAGAGTACAGGTCTTTCACTTCCTTCGTTAGGTTTATTCCTAGGTATTTTATTCTTTTTGATGCAATTGTGAATGGAATTGTTTTTCTGATTTCTCTTTCTGTTAGTTCATCATTAGTGTATAGGAAAGCAACAGATTTCTGTGTGTTAATTTTGTATCCTGCAACTTTGCTGAATTCAGATATTAGTTCTAGTAGTTTTGGAGTGGAGTCTTTAGGGTTTTTTATGTACAGTATCATGTCATCTGCAAATAGTGACAATTTGACTTCTTCTTTACCAATCTGGATGCCTTGTATGTCTTTGTTTTGTCTGATTGCTGTGGCTAGGACCTCCAGTACTATGTTGAATAACAGCGGAGAGAGTGGGCATCCCTGTCTTGTTCCCGATCTTAGATGAAAAGCTTTCAGCTTCTCGCCGTTAAGTATGATGTTAGCTGTGGGTTTGTCATATATAGCCTTTATGATGTTGAGGTACTTGCCCTCTATACCCATTTTGTTGAGAGTTTTAATCAGGAATGGATGCTGAATTTTGTCAAATGCTTTTTCAGCATCTATGGAGATGATCATGTGGTTTTTGTTCTTCTTTTTGTTGATGTGGTGGATGATGTTGATGGATTTTCGAATGTTGTACCATCCTTGCATCCCTGGGATGAATCCCACTTGATCATGGTGTATGATCCTCTTGATGTATTTTTGAATTTGGTTTGCTAATATTTTGTTGAGTATTTTTGCATCTAGTTCATCAGGGATATTGGTCTGTAATTTTCTTTTTTGGTGAGGTCTTTGCCCGGTTTTGGTATTAGAGTGATGCTGGCTTCATAGAATGAGTTTGGAAGTATTCCCTCCTCTTCTATTTTTTGGAAAACTTTAAGGAGAATCGGTGTTATTTCTTCTCTATATGTCTGGTAGAATTCAGAGGTGAATCCATCAGGCCCAGGGGTTTTGTTCTTGGGTAGTTTTTTGATTACTAATTCGATTTCGTCACTGGTGATGGGTCTGTTTAGTTTTTCTGTTTCTTGCTTGGTCAGTCTTGGAAGGTTGTATTTTTCTAAGAAGTTGTCCATTTCTTCTATGTTTTCCAGCTTGTTAGCATATAGATTCTCATAATATTCTCTTATGATTCTTTGTATTTCTGTGGGGTCCGTCGTGATTTTTCCTTTCTCATTTCTGATTGTGTTTATGTGTGTAGATTCTCTTTTTCTCTTAATGAGTCTGGCTAGGGGTTTATCTATTTTGTTTATTTTTTCAAAGAACCAGCTCTTGGTTTCATTGATTTTTTTCTATTGCTTTATTCTTCTCAATTTTATTTATTTCTTCTCTGATCTTTATTATGTCCCTCCTTCTGGTGACTTTGGGCCTCATTTGTTCTTCTTTTTCCAATTTCAGTACTTGTGTCTTTAGACTATTCATTTGGGAATGTTCTTCCTTCTTTAAATAGGCCTGGATTGCAATATACTTTCTTCTTAGAACTGCCTTTGCTGCGTCCCACAGAAGTTGTGGCTTTGTGTTGTTGTTGTCATTAGTCTCCATATATTCTTTGATTTCTGTTTTGATTTGGTCGTTAACTCATTGATTAATTAGGAGAGTGTTGTTAAGTCTCCATGTATTTGTGAGCCTTTTTGATTTCTTTTCTAAAATTTATTTCTAGTTTTATACCTTGGTGATCTGAGAAGTTGGTTGGTAGGATTTCAATATTTTTGAAATTACTGAGGTTCTTTTTGTGGCCTAGTATGTGGTCTATTCTGGAAAATGTTCCATGTGCACTTGAGAAGAATGTGTATCCTGTTGCTTTTGGGTGTAGAGTTCTGTAGATGTCTGTTAGGTCCATCTGTTCTAGTGTGTTGTTCAGTGCCTCTGTGTCTTTACTTATTTTCTGTCTGGTTGATCTGTCCTCTGGAGTGAGTGGTGTGTTGAAGTCTCCTAAGATGAATGCATTGCTGTCTATTTCCTCCTTTAATTCTGTTAGTATTTGTCTCACATATGCTGGCGCTCCTGTGTTGGGTGCATATATATTTATAATGGTTATATCTTCTTGTTGGACTGACCCCTTTATCATTATGTAATGTCCTTCTTTATCTTTTGCTACTTTCTTCGTTTTGAAGTCTATTTTGTCTGATACAAGTACTGCAACACCTGCTTTTTTCTCTTTGTTGTTTGCATGAAATATCTTTTTCCATCCCTTCACTTTTAGGCTGTGTATATCTTTGGATTTGAGGTGAGTTTCTCATTGGCAGTATATAGATGGGTCTTGTTTTTTATCCATTCTGTTACTCTTGTGTCTTTTGATTGGTGCATTCAGTCCATTTACATTTAGGGTGATTATTGATAGGTATGTACTTACTGCCATTGCTGGCTTTAGATTTGTGGTTACCAAGGGTTCAAGGGTTGCTTCTTTACTATCTAACAATCTAACCTAACTTTCTTGTTAAGTTATTGTAAACACAGTCTGATGTTTCTTTATTTCTCTCCCTTCTTATTCCTCCTCCTCCATTCTTTCTATAATAGGTGTTTATTCTTTGCCTTTAGTTAGTATTTGGATGGTCTGCTTTCTTTGCTATGATTTTATTTTCTCTGGTGACATCTTTTTAGCCTTAGGTGTGCTTCCATCTAGAGCAGTCCATTTAAGATATCCTGTAGTGGTGGTTTATGAGAGGCAAACTCTCTCAACTTTCGTTTGTCTGGAAATTGTTTAATCCCTCCATCATATTTAAATGATAATCGTGCTGGATACAATATTCTTGGTTCGAGGCCCTTCTGTTTCATAACGTTAAATATATCATGCCATTCTCTTCTGGCCTGTAAGGTTTCTGTTGAGAAGTCTGATGATAGTCTGATGGGTTTTCCTTTGTAGGTGATCTTTTTTCTCTCTCTAGCTGCCTTTAATACCCTGTCTTTATCTTTGATCTTTGCCATCTTAATTATTATGTGTCTTGGTGTTGTCTTCCTTGGGTCCCTTGTGTTGGGAGATCTATGAGCTTCGGTGGACTGCGAGACTACTTCCTTCCCCAGCGAGGGAAAGTTTTCAGCAATTATTTCTTCAAAGACACTTTCTATCCCTTTTCTCTCTCTTCTTCCTCTGGTACTCCTATAATGCGAATATTGTTCCGTTTGGATTGGTCACACAGTTCTCTTAATATTCTTTCATTCCTAGAAATCCTTTTATCTCTCTCTGCCTCAGCTGCTCTGTACTCCTGTTCTCTGTTTTCTATTCCATTAACAGTCTCTTGCATCTCATCCATTCTGCTATTAAGCCCGTCGATCGCTTGTCTGATTTCTGTACTGTCTTTCCTCAGTTCCCTCACTTCCTCCCTCAGCTCTTGCACATTTCTCTGTAGGTCCATCAGCATGGTTATGACTTTTATTCTGAATTATTTTTCAGAGAGGCTGTGCATTTCCATCCCTTCAGACTCCCTCTCTGGTGTTGTCTGGTTGATTTTGGTCTGAACCATATTCCTCTGTCTTTTCATGGCTATATAATTGGTCACTGATAGTTGCCACGTATGTCAGCTGGGCTCTTTAAGACTTTAAAAAGAGAAGAAAAAAAAAGAGAAAAAAATAGAAAGAAGGAAAAAAGAAAAAAGAAAGAAAAAAACAAAAACAAAACAAAAAACAAAACAAAACAAAAAAACAAAAAAAATGCCCACCGGATGTACATTCTGTGGGAATGCTCTAGGTGGCGCTATTGCCCCACTTTTCCACAGCTGTGACTGTGCCGCTCTGCAGGGCCCTTTACCGCTCTGGCAGGGGTGGGAACGAATAGGAGGCTGTTGATCTCAGTGAGAAGTGTAAGTATGGCTACGCTTCCTCAGTCGCCAGCTAAGGCGTCTGAAACTCCCCAGGACTCCCAGCCTGCTGGGCTGAGTGTGCTGGGGCGATCCGGCTCCTCCGCTGGGCTCCTGTCTCTTTAAGACCGCTGAAGAAAGCGCGCGTTTTTTTTTTTTCCTTCCCAGGAGCCGGCTGCAAGCCCCCTGGCGCGTTCCCCGCTCAGATCCTGCCCCTCTGTCTCTCCAATCTCCGCTGCACTGCGCAATGTGGGTCAGCGCTCCCCGCGCAGATCCCCGGGGCTGGCTACTTCGCGGGGTGCACTTCCACTCCCTCCCGGCTCTGAATCCTCTCCTCCCGCTGGTGCGCTGGGGTGGGGGAGGGCTCGGGTCCTGCTGGGTCGCGGCTCCGTATCTTACCCGCCTCTTGGGGTGCCGAGTCCTCTCGGGTGTAGCTGCACGCTGTGCGCTTTCCTGTGTATTCTCATCTCTCTTTTAGGGATAGATGTATTTTCTGTGTTTTCATAGATAAATATAGTGTTGGGAGGAGATTTCTGCCGCCCTGCTCACACCGCCATCTTCCTGGAAGTCCCCTCAACAAATTTTTAAGTATGTAATACAGTATTGTTAACTATAGACTCTATGCTGTACAGTAGATCTTTAGAACCTACTTACCTTGTATAACTAGAACTTTGTATCATTTCATTGAACTAATTTTCCATTTCTCCTCCCTCCAGACTCTGGCAACCACCATCTACCATCTGCTTCTATGAGTTTGACAATTTTAGATTCATAATATAAACGCAGTTTTGCAGTATAATGTTCTCCAGCTTCATCTGTTGCTGCATAAACCAGAATTTCTTTTCTTTTTAAGGCTGAAATATATTCTACTGTATGTCAGTACTACATGTTTGTTACCCATTTATCCATCGAAGGACATGTTGTTTGCCTCCATGTCTTGGCTCCCGTGAATAATGCCGCAGTGAGCATGGGAGTGCAGGTGTCTCTCTGAGATCCTGATTTCAGTTTCTTTGAATATATAGAATGACACTGACGTAAAAACATGGAGACATACTAATGGAAGAGAGTAAAAGAACCTGGAAATAAACTCACGTATACAGTCCAGTAATCTCTGACAAGGGTTTCAAGAGTATGCAATGCAGAAAGGAAAGTCCTTTCACGAAATGGTGTTGTGAAAACCAGATATCCACATGCGAAAGGATAAATTATATTACATCACATGCGAAAGTATACTCAAAATGGATTAAAGAATAAAATCTAAGACATGAAACAAAAGTTGTTGGAGAAAGCTCCTAGGGAGAAAGCTTCTGGACATAGGTCTTGGCAATGATTTATTGGCTATGACACCAAAAATACAAGCAACAAAAGCAAAAGTAGACAAGTGGAATTATATTAAGCTAAAAAAATTTCTGCACAGCAAAGGGAACAAATAAGAAAATGAAAAGGCAACCTACCAAATGGGGAAAAAAATCTGCAAATCATCAGTTAAAGGATTAACATTCAAAATATATAAGGAACTCCTGTAACTCAATAGCAAAAAAAAAAAAAATGGGAGGAGGGACTGAACAAATATTTTCCTGAAAAGATATTCTCCAAAGAAGACACAGAAACAGCCAATAGGTATTTGCAAAGGTATTTAACATCACTAGTTATCAGGGAAATGCAAATCAGAATGACAATGAGATATTATCCCACACCTGTTAGAATTGCAAAACAAAAACAAGATAACAAATATTGGTTAGGATATTGAGAAAAAGAAGCTTTTATATACTGTTGGAGAGAATGTAAACTGGTACAGCCACTATGGGAAACATAATGGGCATTTCTCATAAAAACTAAAAATGGAACTACCATATGCACTTCATTTTCAATATAGGAATCTGAAAAGGTTTTCCACTAGTTTTAAGTATAAACATTTATATGGAGTTTTAATGGTAAGTCATTAAATTAAATTCTCCAATGAGGGCATACACAGCTAATATTTTTCTGAATAAGTTCATAGGAAAAGACACCAAACACAGAATAAGTAGACATAACATATGTAATTGTACATGTTTACATAGCTAGGATGACATTTTGCCCTTTTCCTTCAGGTGTTTTGTGAAGCCCCATGGATTGCATGTTCAGGTAGCCATCTGTTTTGTGATTGCATGTACTGAGATTCTCTGTTATACTGATGGATTCCCAAGAAATGTTATGTTTATCTAGAAGAAGTGATTCTTTACTTACATGAATTTGTTATAAAGATAGAACTTTGCTAATTCTATTTATTATATTTACATCTCAGTCTAGGAATTTGAGATAAGACTAATGTGGATTTTTGTCTGACATAGAAATTAATTTTTAATTTCAGAAACTTCAGATTTATCTTTACATATTATAAGTCACAGCTACAACTTTTTGTATTCTTATTATATACCAAGCACAAAAGAAGGTCATCAAATTCCATTCTTACAACCCTATGAATGTGTTATTATTTTTGTTTTACTATTAACACACTGGGGTCCAAAGGATTAATAATTTACCAAGCCTACACACCCAGTGTCAGATTTACTTGACTCAAGTGTCTGAACTCTTTCCTATATACCTTGGTTTATACCTTTCATAAAGCTGAATTTCAGAATATGTTTTACCTTAACTCCAAAATAACTCGCCATATTTCTGCTGCGGCCTTGGAGGAATTTCAGAGACAAATAATTCCTAAAGCATATTGAAAAATAATATCAAAAAATTAAACCAGATTAGAGTCAAAATAACACCTAAAAAAAAAAGCCATGTAGGAAAACCGTTCAGATAAAAGATAAAAATCAAAGGAGCCTGCTACTAGAATTAACATATTTGTCAACACTGCCCCCTGACTCACCAATAACAAGAATTCCTCCAAGGAGGGATCTACCAATAAGACTTAAAACGTGGAAGAGAGGAATATGTTTGTCTTCTAAGCATGTTTTCTCCCATAAGGAGAGCAAAGCAGAGCTATAAATGCTTCTTGCCTTACCTCTCCAGAGGAAGAATGAGTTCAAGGTCAGAACCCAGCCAAGAGTGTATTTAGAGAAATTCACAGTCCAAGGAAACCAGAGTAATCTCCATTAAAAATATTTTTTTTCCAGCGTATGTTAAAAATAGCCTTATAGTTAGGGGATTAATTAAGTATTTTCTGATTATCTTTTTCTTGCTTAAAATTAACTTAGAATTAAAAGAAGTTTTCACATCCTATGAAATTATTTTCAACTTTTACTATAAAAAAATATTGTGCCTAGGAGATAGGGAGAAATGGAAGTTTAAAAAAATATATCAGAAGAAGTGGTAAACTTGCTAGCTTAGACATGAATTCAAAATTACTGTAGCTCAAAATTAATTGTCTCTCTAGAGAGATGGATTCGATCAAAATTAACAGCATGTAACAAACTTGCAAAACAGAAAATAAATTGCTATTATGTTAAGGCTATTTCCAGAAGGCTGTTGTTCCATTAAGGACAATTTACAATTACAATTAATGTCCAGAACTGTAGTGGTGGTTTTAAAATAAGATTAAAGATGTAAAGAATGATAAATGTAGGTAGAACATCTGTTAAAGGAACTTTCTGTGCCTTCCTTTCTATGGGAAAACACTTTAATTTTTAAAAATACTTTCTTGTCAATGTATCATAAAATCTCATGAATATATTAATACATAAACCTAGAGAAGGAAAGAACACACACACACACACACACACACACACACACACACACACACACCTGGAAAAAAAAGGATCACAGAAGTGAGTTTTTTTAGATTTGTTGTCTTTTGTACATCAGTTTTTCATTCTATAAAATTTAGTTTGTGATTCATAAAAATAACATCGATATTCAGGCAAATTCTAAGTAAGATATAAATTTTAACAACATATTTGATTATTTATCAAAGAGTGTCAATGCTGATGACAGTAAAGAGAAATCCCCTGTTGCTACACTTTTTTATTATTATTTATTTATTTTTATTAAGGTATTATTGATATACATTCCTATGAAGGTTTCAGAATGTATTACTACATATGCCCCTATTATCAAGCAACATTGTGGTTACTACATATACCCACCCCTATTATCAAGTCCCCCCACACACCCCATTGCAGTCACTGTCCATCAGCATAGTAAGATGCTATACAGTAACTACTTATTTTCTCTATGCTGTACTGCCTTACCCCATGACCCCCCTACATTATGTGTGTTAATCGTAACGACCCTTAATCCCCTTCTGCTTTCCTCCCCATCCACCCTCCCCAACCGTTCCCTTTGGTAACTGCTAGTCTCTTGGAGTCTGTGAGTCTGCGCTATTTTGTTCCTTCAGTTTTGCTTTGTTGTTAAACTCCACAAATGAGGGAAATCATTTGGTACTTGTCTTTCTCCATCTGGCTTATTTCACTGAGCATAATACTCTCTAGCTCCATCCATGTTATTGCAAGTGGTAAGATTTGTTTTCTTATGGCTGAATAATATTCCATTGTGTATATGTACCACATCTTCTTTATCCATTCATCTGCTGATGGACACTTAGGTTGCTTCTGTATCTTGGCTATTGTAAATAGTGTTGCAATAAACATAGGGGTGCATATGTCTTTTTGAATTTGGGATCTTGTTTTCTTTGGATAAATTCCTAGGAGTGGAATTCCTGGGTCAAATGGTATTTGTATGTTTAGTTTTTTGAGGAACCTCCACATTGCTTTCCACAATGGTTAAACTAATTTACATTCCCACCAACAGTGTAGGAGCATTCCCCTTTCTTCATATCCTTGCCAACATTTGTTGTTCCTTGCCTTTTGGATGTTTGCCATCCGAACTGGCATGAGGTGATATTGTGGTTTTAATTTGCATTTCCCTGATAATTAGTGATGTGGAGCATTTTTTCACATCCATCTGAATTTCTTCTGTGGAGAAGTGTCTGTTCAGACCCACTGCCAATTTTTTAATCAGGTTATTTGCTTTTTGGGAGTCTCTATGCCCCTTTAGCTGCCAGAGGCAGGGCTGCCCTCTGGCTGGCCTGGCATGATGGCAGGGGCAGCAGGTGAGTTAACCAGTGCCATCCAGGAGGAAGGAGAGGCAGACTGTATATTGTGGTGGTAGGCCTTGGTGCTGTATTGCCAGCCAGGGGGATGGAGGGCCTGAAGCTCCTGAAATTTCCCAACCTGCTGGGCTGAGTGTGCTGGGACTATTTTATCCACCTGTCCTTCCTCCTGAGCAGCAAACTGTGTAATCCTTGCCCCTTTAGAAGCCCTCTCACTGTTGGGAAGTCTTTCAAAGTGCCTGCCTTTGTTTTGTCCTGGAGAGGCCCGTTGTGGGCACCTGTTCGTCACAAGTGGCTGGAATCTTAGTCTCTCTATGTATTCTTCCTGTCTTTGCTTTCTAGCTCCACTAATCTCCAGAGCACCATGTAATGTGGGTTTGTGCTCCCAGAGCAGATCTCCAGGGGTGGGTGTTTAGCAGTCCTGGGTTTCTACTCCCTCCCTGATCCATTTCTCTTTCTCCTGCTAGTGAGCTGACGTTGGGGGAGGGCTTGGGTCCCAGTGGATCCTGGCTTTGCTCCCTTACCCTTTTCTGTGAGGTCTTTTCTTTTCCCCAGATGTAAGCCATCTGTTGCAGCTTTCTTTCTGGTTGCTCTTTCAGAATTAGTTGTATTTGCTGTATTTTCATGTTATATGTGGTTTTTGGAGGAGGTTTCTTCCTCACTTCTCACACTGCGATCTTTTTCCTCTCCACTACTCTTTTGTGAAATCTAATTGTTGAAGCTACAAATAAGATATGTTATAAAGACAGAGAAGGAAAGGAACAATTGTCTGAATAAATAAATGTATGCTAGTTAAACTAAACCTGTATGAAATCTCAAATTATTTTTTATTTAGGATAAAACATAAATATTTGGTCAGATGAAGGAATTTCATATCCCATTTGCACACAGAGAACATATAAATGTTTTCCTGGCACCAAATCAGCAACTTCCTAAACATATTTTGTAAAAATAATGCCTTTAATATTGCAAAATATAAAATTTAACAGTGGTTTTACATATCAAAAGATACTTTGCTGTGTGTGTTTTTTTAAAGAGGGTTCCTACTACTACTGACAAGCCTAAGAGACAAGAGGAAAACTGGTGGAAAGGCAGGAATTCTAATTCTAACATTTTCACAGTAGACACTGGCATTACAGGAAAAAAAATTATTGATAAATTATTTTATCATTATATTTATATAATAAATATAATAAAACAATAAAATACATATAATAAATATATAGTTAATACATATAACATAATTAATAAATTTATTTATTAAAAAACAGGTTATAAGAGAACTCAAAAGCAGAAATGTCATCAGATGCACAGTAAATATTTATTTTATGTCTTATCAGGTATAAAATAAGGCTAACTTTTCAGTGTCTCCCCAAACCAATGTGGTTTCAGTGCACTGGCAGATGACAGTTTTGTACCTACTCAATAACCCAGAGATATTCTTAGGTCAAACTCCCCTGTCCTAAGAAAAAAATTTCATGATATAAATCACTTGCCTATTTATCTACATAGTGGAAATTCTCAATATATTTTGCAAGTCTGTTTTCTACTCTGTTGGCATTTTCATCATCATTTGAAGTTTTTCTATAGAGAAGTTAATTATTCCTCTAGATTAAGCCTCTTGAAAAAGACTTACCCAGCTCAGCACCGCAGTAGGTTTTTTCTAGGAGTAACTTGAGTGGCAGAGTATTTAGACATGATCAACTTTAGGAACAGAAATCAATAACATTAGTTTTTTTGTTTTTTAGATTATGCTTCTATTGAAATAATCAGATATATACTTGATAATAAAAATAATTTATTGTAAACACCAACATGAAGAAAAATGTATCCAATAAAACATCAAAAAAAAGAGTGACCTATAATCTGTCCTTTGAAATACTCCACGTGTAATTTTTGGCTTTTTTTCTCTAAGCTTATCCTAAAAAGTTATGGTCAATATATGATCAATGCCCCATTTAAACCTATTTTCATCTGCACTGAGTTAGTAAAAGGCAGATTTTGAATTCAACTTCCCTACATTGGTTTTTAGAAGGTTTTATGTTCAACTCATGACCTTTCTGAAGTGAGTTTTCTAATATGATCTCATTTCTTCTTTGTTAGCTCTTAATGAAAAAACACTTATAAGCTAAAAACCATTAGTATATAGTTAAGACTTTAAACAACATACATATATTTCCAAAATACATCTATCCTGCCTCTCTGTGACCTCTTTAAGTTCTTTATGAAAGGAAAACATCTAGGTTAATTTGAATTATTTTCAAAGGCAATAGAAGCTATTTGACTTCAGTAATAATTACAAGTTAATTATAGGTTTTTAAAAAATATGGATATTTGAGGAGGAAATGTCTCAAATGAGCTTTTCTTTACAATACCTGCTTTTTGAAATTACAACAACTAGTCCTTAAAAAATCACATTTTAAAAATTGATTTGTGGAGAATAACCACAGTTGATTTAGTGTAGCTAAATCGTACTGAAAAGCAATCTTTATGGAGTAATTTTGTACACACAAATTTCATCATGTAGTCAAGGTATGTTTCATTATTATTTAAAAATAGCAAATATTTATATAATAATTACTCTATGCCAGTTACTACTCTTAAGTGTTTTGTATATATTAACTCACAAAAGACCTATAAGGTAGGTACTGTCATTATCTTTATATCATTAATAAAGTAGCAGAAAAATGGAAGGTCAACTAACTTGCCACTAAGTGCCAGATTTGGGATTCAAATACAAAGACTTTTGTTTCAATACTTGTGCTCTTAACTATGCTATGCTTTGAATGAATTTATTTTTTCTTTTGACAGTGATTACAGTGGGGATATATTAATAATACAACAATTAGTTTAATAAAGATTATTATTTTATGGAAACCTAATATATGCTTACATATTATTTATATATGCTTATGGAAACATTATGTATCAATAGATTCAGATATTAGTATGTTGTCTCTCATATTTGGTCCCTCACTCAGAGCCACAATCAAAGACTGTCATGAAATGTATGCTGAATGACTGAATGAATATATTGAAAAATTAAACAATCACAAAGATATGTGAAATAAAGTGATCTGATATAATTCCAGTTGTGGACTTGCAGCATGAGTTCTGTGGACCAGCTGCCCTAAGAAGTAATCATAGTTTGTTGATTGTTTATTAACAATGCAGATTTATTTTAAAGAGTAACTATATAAAGTTTCTAGAAACTGTCCTATGAGCAGACAATAAATGAAGAAACATTTATTCAGAAAAATCTTCTAAATTGTGGTAAGATTTGGTAAGAACACCCAGTAGTACTTGAGTTACAATTTTCCTCCCCCCCCCGCCCCCCCCCCACAGCTCAGACTAATGGAAGCTCTGCTTGGAGAGAAGATGTGACTCTTTCTGTCTATTTCCAGTTAAGGGATATGGTATGTCTCCGGGAGGAGCACTTCAACAGCAGTTCTCATCTTTCTAGTCCCCTACTGGCCGCAGATGCTAAATTCCAAGCGAATGAGGCCAAGAGGGCAGGACTCCTTTTTCCACCCAGCTTTAACTCATGAGTCAGAGGCTGACCACAGGTGTAGAAGGTCAAGAACACTGGGGCCTTGATTGCCCTTGAGGCAGGTGTTAGTCAGACATAGGCAGCTAGGACTCAAGGTCCTGGTAAGGCACAGGCAGAAGAGAACTAAGGTCAAGGCTTCACAGTAAACAAGAAGCCTCATCACCAACATCTGGAAAATTCAGCCTGAGAAACAAGGGAGTTTACTGATCTCATCTCAGCCTTAGCAACAGGCTCTAGCAACAACTTCCAGCTACTTGTGTAGATTTACTGTTTTTGTGCTTATAAACCCTAACTACAGCTCCAGTGGTGTCCTCCCTTGGGGCCCCTCCCAGTTAGTGGGAGTCTTCATCTTTGTGTTTCACCCCTCATTAAAAACTTTGCTGGCTACTCCATACTCTTGTCTGCTGGCTTCATTCTTTGTCACCTCCAAGACAGGACTCTGGGTAAAGCAGCATCTCAGCTGGTAACGCCCTTACCACAGTTTACTCATAGGGTGGAGATTTCACATCAAAAGAGATAACTTGAGAGGACTAGAAGTTACAGTGCCCAGCCCGTACCCCGCTCATAAACCAAGGGTGTCACTCTGAGACCAGTGGGTCATTGCCCTTGCCTCTAGCTCCTGAGCAGTGGGTCAGAGATTATACCTAGTGGGAAAAGCATACCATAAGAACATCAATCTTCAAAGCTTTCCCCCAAATACTGAGTTCAGTTGAAGCAGATTATGGGGAGGTTCAAGCCTAACAGTGCTCCCCAAAGCAATGGATAGTCTTATGGTCAGCAATCAAGAATAGGGTGGTAGCTATAGGAGAGCAACAACTAAAATGTAGGACAGCTAGTTTCCAATGAGAGCTAGAAAGAGCTCTCCTGTTAGAACACACCTCTAAAGACTGGCCCCACAAACGACCCTAGCAAAGGACCAAAATGCAATTGGATCAGACTGGAACAACATGTGCCTCAGGGCACTGTCAAAACCAATAGAAGAATCAGCCACCAGTTAGTGGAGCCTAACATATGGGTGTAACTAATAAAGACAGACAGTATAACAGAGAGGTCAGGGAAAGGGAAAATCAAAAGAAACTTGTGAAAACCACTGACATTCCAGGCTGACTGTGCACAAACCTAAAGTTGAACCCTCTAAGGAGCAATCCAGAAACTTTACAGTGCAGGGAAAGATAATTCACTAACATTGTCCAGCCAGATCACTAAACAAATGAGTAAATATCAACAACAAGCCCTGGGGTTTGGTGGGGTGACGGTGATTAGTCCCCAAAACTGCAACAGTGTATTTTCAAAAATGTCCATTCTCAAAAATATTGAGACATGGAGAGAAGCAGAGGAGTGTAACCCATACATGGGATGAGAAAGATAAGAGAAAATGTGAGATGTACTAGACTTTGAAGCAGCCATTGCAAACACGTTCAGAGAACTAAAAGAAATCATATTATAAAAAGTTAAAGAAATCCCATGTCAAGTGCACCTCAATTTTTAAAAAGTAAATGAAAGTATGATGACAATGTCTCATGAGATAGAAAATATTAATAAAGTGATAGAAATTATGTGAAAGAACAAAATATAATTTTGTAATTGGAAAGTATAACTAAAAGGAAAAATTCCTAGAGATTCAACACTAGATTTGAAAAAACAGAAGAAAATTATCAGTGAATTTCAAGATGTATTGATACAGATGTACAATCTGAAGAACAGAGAGAGAATAAATAAAAATTAACAGAGCCTCAGTGAATGTAGAACACCATTGTACCAGCATACACTGGATGGAAAAATAACAGAAAGGAGAGAAAGAATGACCTGAAAATAGAAGAAATATGTATGGTATCTAGTCTAGGATAAGGTGCATTTTATTGTCAACAATCTTTCATCTTTTTAAATCTAGTACATTTCCATAACAATTTCTTTTTTGTCTTTAATGTTGTTATGTAATAACATGAACATTTTTGAAGAAACAGTCTGCCCCTATTTTTAAAAAGTAGAACATGGTTTTGTCTGATATTGGTCCATGATGAGATTCAAGTCATGCATTGCCAGATGGAATAATGAATAAAGGATGCTATGTATCTCAGAATATCACTTTGGTGGCATAAGACATCCATCTGATTCTCACTAGTGATGTTCGACTCAGTTACCTGGTCTAGGGATTTCCAACATGGTCTAGGCACATGTTGCTCCAGTCTGATCCAATTGCATTTTGGTCCTTTGCTAGGGTAGTTTTGGGGGCCAGTCTTTAGAGGTGTGTCCTAACAGGAGAGCTCTTTCTAGCTCTCATTAGAAACTAGCTGTCCTACATTTTAGTTGTTGCTCTCCTATAGCTACCAACCTATTCTTGATTGATGATCATAACGTTACTATTAATTTCTCATGTGAAAAATTAAGCAATCTGTGAAAGAAAAATTGAAACTGATGCTAAATATCCAAATCTTTATAAAAATTTCTTCTGGATTCAGCATCAATTGAAGATTCTTTCCTGAACTAATATTTGCTCTGATGGGTGATTATTTTGTATTTTAAAAGATTAAATTACATTTTCAAAAAGTAAATAGTCATTTAAATTTAAATAATTTTTATTTAAAATTTTGATGATTTTATTTAGAATTTGCATTTTCCACTTAATTTTGTAGGCAAATTTTAATATTTAAAAGAAAAATAGCACTTTGAAAGCAAATGAAAATAACCAGATTTTCTTTTTAAATTTTGTGTAATTTTCATTTCTACTGAACTAAGCCTTTGTCGTGTTTTAGCACTAAATCTCCAGATCAATTATAATACAATAAAAATTATAGGAAAACCTTGACTCTAACAAAATCATTAATGATTTCGTATAAGTGAGTGAAATAATGTATGAAATAAAATTATTAAATAAACATTATGAATGATGTACCTTTTTATCTTATTTACAACTAAAATATCACTGGCTCATCAATAATATACCCAGATATGAGTAATAATATGTAAATTTAGTCTTCTTTAATAAACAACCATAGTTACACATTTAGAGGTGTATTTTTTTATGAAGGTTTATTTGTAGAAGGAGGAATACAGAACACATTTAATTTAGCAGTTTATTAACTTGATTTACAATATTTAAACATTTAGATGTAAGATTTGTGGGCTTTCATATGCACTTTTTTCCTGGGCCCTACAAAAATTACAGGCAGTTCTGGTGGTGAAGTTGTCATCACTGAGGAAGGAGCCAGGCTGAGAAACTACTGGAATAGTGCTGGGTAGCGCTGATCATACTCCCTGGGATACCATCTGAAGCAAGAGAGAGGTGGTTTTGTCTAAATAAATTATTTAAGTAACTATTCAATAAAAGTTGATATGCAAAATTTATATACAGAGGCAGGATATTTAGAAGTACAAGATACAATGATATATAAGAAAAGACATAAAGAAAACGTCAAGTACTATAGAATCACACAGCTCCAGTGTTGCATCAGATGCCGGAATTCTGTCTGGGTTTCATAAGACTTGAGAAGGCAAAGTATTCATAAGCATAAATGGGTTAATGTTCCTCAGTTTACCCTAAGTTCCTAACATTGTCTTTTATTTTAGCTCTAAAGTGTTAAGGGTGAGAAAATATACTTACTGAAGAGCCTGGCTCTCTCCCATTTTAGATGTGGGAGAACTATTGTGTAAGAAACATTTTTGCACAACAGAAGTTAGAAAAACATATTTGATCTATGCAATGTCATCTGAGAAAAAGCAAAACTCCTGAAAAATACATATCTCTTGAGTATTATTCAGCTCACGTGCAATCAGTAGAGGAAATCTGGTATATACAGAAGAATTGTGCCTGTTCTTCTGTCACTTTGGGCTGACACCTTTCCTTTTGTTCAACAATAATCACAGCCAAAGTCCTTTACTTGGTGCTTCCGCAGCATCTAGTGTGTCCTCTGCCCCCAGTGAATCTTAACGAGGGAACCCTCCCATCTTTTTCCTTTTGAGCTGCCATCATTTTATTGTTTTCTCTTGCGTCTTCATAGAAGAGGAAACATGAGCAAATCATTCTTTGGAGCAGGAAAAAATACCCCTCCAAATCATTTTCTATATCCCTTCTCTCTCCTAAGCTATGCACGCTCCCCATCCTGAGCCAGGTTTTGTGGACTGTGGATTATTTCCTCTGTGGGTTTAGTCCAATCTGATGTCTGACTTAAGAACTAAAATTAGGCTCATGCTATTTCAAGCATGGGAAGTCATGAAATGTGCTTTTTTCTGTCTAAGAATAAAAAACAATAATTCAGATTCTGTTTTTTTCAAGTAACTGGTCAGAAACATTCACTGTTCTTTTAATTCTAAATTCTTTACCCCACTGGCATGTTAGCATCACTGCCAGGAAGTTTCCAAGAATTTCACTGAATAATAGGAAAGATCCTAAAGAACAAGAAAACAAACCTCACTTGGGTCTTTGTTGCTACAACCTCTGACTCCATTTGTGTGAAGTAAGGTCTTTCCTATGCTTTTCATGTGATGATGTTATGTTAAAAAATAAATAAGTAAAGACAGGAGCAAATTAACTGGTTGAATATTTTGAATGTTATGCCCAAATCTGCTTTTTTAACCCTGAGCTTCATTGAGACCTTAAAAATAAATCAAATTATGTCATAGATTAATTACTCTGGATTTCTCTAATTGTTCTTCAGTGAAAAATAACTTAGATCATCAATTAAGAGGACATTTTTTTTCCTTATTGATTTAGAGGATCACTGTAGTACCCATTCTTTTTAAGTTTGTTTACCCTGACTTCAAGAGCCTACTACTTCATAAGACAGAGCTTGACTCCAGGTATATACACTCAAACAGGCAGAATCATTTCCTAAAATATACTAATATCCTTTCCCATCATTTAACAATGTAGTGTTTGCATGTCTTCTGGCATCCTGGGTAGAATTCTCATACTTCCCCTTCCCTCAATTACTCTGTCAAAGATTTTTATTAAGAAAACAGATCATTAATCTCATACGAGTAAAACAAACTATAGTGACAAGAGAGAAATACTCCTCAAATAATATTCCTGGGGTCTTTAAGAATGTTGAAATGCTCACAAAAATCCATTTTAATATGTGAAAGATTTTCTCTACTTGTATTTCTGAGGGAAATCATAAAATGGTTAAATCCTGCTGTCTTAACTTTTCTTCTGTATTTGCACAATTTCAAGTGGTATGTAATAGGAGTCACTACTACACTGACCTCCCACTTGGCCAGTCCTTATAAATAAAGGGTGTGGCTTTGTTCTAATAAAATTTGACTGAATTAGCAGGGGGTCAGGTTTGGCCTATAAGCCATACTTTGCCTACTCCTGAAAGGTATAAAATGTTCACTAGATATTAGAGGGCATATAAATAAATCTACATTTCTAATCTCAAAACATTGACAAGCTAGTGACAAGACACAAAGATAGCCTAAATGAATGATGTGGAGAATGTCAAAGGCTAGAATTACTAACGGAGATAATGTATGTGGTAGAATTTTTTTTAATTGGGAAATAATAAAAACAATATTGTTATTGTTTAGCTACTGTTGTTATCCACATTTAATACTCAAAATTTTTCATTTTATTGGTAAATTTCTTTAAAAAAACATGGAAAGAAAGACTTTTGGTTGTTATGTTAGCTATTTAATCATTCATTTATAGCTAGTCTCTTTACTATTTTGACTAGTCTCAATTTTTTACCATTCTTGGTAATCATGTTTCTATCTTGGACCTATATTTTTTATTTATTTATTGTCCTATAGCATAAAAGTCTTGATAATTTCAAAATAGAATCTTCTGTGCCTTAGATTATTGCCTCCTTTCACACTTTTGGGACAACTCATTGCAATGTTTGCCAGAACAAAAAAAATTTTTTTTCCCCACTAAAGTATTTTTGCCTGTCCTGCAAGAAAATGGGCACTTCTTTCATATAGTTTAATGATAGCCTTAGGTCATGTCTCCAACGCCAAATACGTCAGAGAGAGAAAACAATTTTCAGAAAAATTCATGAACCTTTACCTAAACTGCCTCAGTACAATTACCTGAGTCATCTGTGGTAGGGCTTTAATTCTTTGTTTCTGCAAAAAGGTCTGACCAGAACGTGCTGGGCAAAAGATAATGAACAAAAATTATTTTACAAAATTACTGTGGGATGAAGTATCCAAAACACAATATATTTTTAGTATGAGGGTCACCTATTCTGTGATAACTGGAGCAGTATTACAAAGTCACATAAATATACATGGATGAATAACTGTGAAGGAAGACACAGTTGGGCTTGTCTCTTATCTGATCTCAGGAGATGTGCATTAACACCTATTTAAATTTGAAAAAGAAAAAGAACAGTGTATTCTTAGTTTTTAACATAATGGGTTTGCTTAAGTCTGACTTTAATAGTAAGCAGATTGATGTTTCTATTTTTAATATAACAAAATGGTAATTATTTTAAAGGATTATTTATGAAGTTTAAATTACTAAATGCAAAAAAATATAGTTAAGGGGAGTAAAATGACACTGGAAAATTAATGTAAAGGAATTAAGTTATCTGCTTTAACATGTCTTTTTTTCAATGTGGCTGTCACAAGAAGGTTGGGGAATGAAGAAATGAGGGTTTATCTAACGTGTTTTATAATTGTGATGTTTTCTAAAAGAATTAAAATAATTAGGAAAGAAAAACCCTTTGAAATTAACATTTGTAATAAATTCTTACATATCTGGAACCACATCTCTAACATCTTTTCTCTCTTAAGATTACACATTCACATGATAACTAATGTGATGAAGACACCATTCATGTGAAGTACAACTCCTTATTTTTAATGAAAAAGCATCTTAAGCAAAGTCTATCACTTGCAACCCAGAACTGAAGAAATGTTTAATCATACAAAACACAAAACAGAAAAAGAAAGCACCATTATCACTCTCTGGATATTTTTAATTCTGTGAAGAGCCTATTCTTTGGTGGACAGAAATCTTTTCTAGAAAACTTCTACCCTAAACATCACAATACATTTGCTACACTAACATAAATGACGTTTGCTCTTCTCTAAAGAGGAAGTTTAACCAAAAATCCTTTCCTTGTCTACAGTTTTCCCAAGGCTTAAGTTATCCCAATTTAATATAAACACAGCTCTGGATAAATAACCTAATTTGTTCTCATGCAGGGTCCCTGCTGACTCAGCTAGGAGTCTGTCACCTGGTATAATTGAATGGGATGACTGCCTTCCAGAGCTAACAAGAACACATCTCTACCTTTATGTATTTCTAGTCAGTGCTTTCAGAGCTAACTACTTTTTTTTTGGCAAGAAAGTACATTTAATTTGGCTTATATTTCTTCAACCATTATCAAAATTATTTATAGAATGCCAAGGATAGATGATTTTCTTCCTTTTTACATGGAATGTTACCAGGGCTCTGTAGAAGTCCGGGGGAAAAAAACGGGGTAGGGGTGGGGGAATAAAAAGGTAGCATATTTTCTATTTGTACCAGTTCATAATATTTTTACAAAATATTATGAATCTTTGTTCAGAAATTCAGCATCAATTCTCATAATTAAAAACTGGCACTTTCCTGAATTAGGATATTCTCCCATTTCTCTCTCTCTTTCTCTATCTCTTCACATTAAATACAAACATCCTTGGAAAATGAGATGCTTATAAAAGATGTTCAATAAATGGCATGGTAATTAATTCACTGTTCAGTTACTGGACAAAACCAAAGTAATTTGAGCAATCCCTACGTTTTGGAAGAACCTGATCAAACGTCGTAAAATATTTAAGATGCAATCGGATTGGATCCTAGGGAAAATCTTTGTACATCACCATGAGGATAACTTAAACTGTCTAATCAAAGCATGTTTCATTTTCTTGGAGATATCCTCATAAACAGGTACCTGTGAATTCATGTGTATAGTCATACTGCATCTTCAAACCTGCAGATTGCTCTAGAAAGGAAACTTTTAGTATCTTCATTTGTCATTGTTCTCCCAAACAAGTCAAAAATTGATAGGTAAAAGTGACCTCAGTTATAACTCCAATTAAATATGAAAGAAACATTAATTCTTGAGGTGACTTATAATTGAGTTGAATGATTGAACAGCAGCAAGCTCATCTTGGCTGAGATTGTATAATGTGTCCAGATTTGTTTGTAGGCAAATTCAGAAAAGAAATCCTAAGTAAAGACTCAATAATAATCATGTAATGAAGGTATTTTCTTCACAGCTGGGTAATAATGGTGGGACTTAAAACCACATGTGCCATCCAGGTTCTCAGAGATCTCCCAGAGACATTTCGGGATCTTCTTTTTAAATTTGGTCAGAAGAAATAGAACTCTTCAAACATTAAAAATTCATAATTATCCCCAAAAAGTGTATATAGAAATATATGTAATATATAGTCATTATTTAATACTACAAAATTATTAAACATCATCATCCAAATTCCTGACTCTACCTGTTACTCTAGTTATAGTACTTTGCTTTCAGTAGTTTCAATACAGAAAAGAAAATCTATTCATATTGTTTCAGTTTTCTCATCTGTACAATGCACATAGTATTAATTCTTAAGTCTGTTATTAACATCATTGAAAAAAATATATCAAAGCATTTATGTAACATAAGTTGCCAGTTATATTGCTAGCTAATTTAAGATAAATTCAAATTAAAAGCATGGCATCCTGTGACCTTAATTATTTAATACTAAAAAAAAATTTAAATATCATCACCCAAATTCCTGACCTTACCTGTTACTCTAGTTATAATACTTTACTTTCAGTAGCCTCAATATATGTTCATTTTAAATCATCTTTTTCTATGATATAATACATATTCAAAAAAGCATTTGCTTTAATGAATAATTGTGACATTAATACACGTATAACAGTGACCTATTTCAAAAAATACAATCATGTATCCTACTCCAAACACAAATCCATAGAGCTCTCTTTGCCAAAGAACTTATTATAATAGCTTTACGATAATTAGCCCATTGCTCTCCTTTATAGTTTTGCTATCCATCTGTGCATATTTAAACAATGTAATTTGCTTTTGCTCATTTTTGGAAATTATGTAATAAGACCAAAGGTTGTAAAATCCCTGTGTTTTCATTCAAATTTTCTAGAATCCAACCATGTTTTTGCATGTACGAAATGTTTGTTATTTTCAGTATATATTGGATTGCACTGTTATTTATTTATCCAACAAGTGTTGATAGAAATTTGAATTATTTTCTTTTCCTTTTCACAAATTACAATATTCATCTTAACTTAAAAGTTTATTGATAAACCTACCTTCCTGCTGATCCTGACGTGGATTAGAATACAAAAACCATCTTCAGATGTTTATGTCACTGGTATTGGGTATTTTAATTCTCTATTGTGTTTTAACTCTAAAATGCATTATTACTTATAATAATAATGCACAGATTTATTGAGATTTACTGAAATACATGTTACACAATACAGCCATGTAACGTGTACAGTTTAATGTTTTTTAGTCTATTCACAGGGTTGCACAATCATAAGCTTAATCTAATTTTAGAACATTTCTGTTCCTCCTAAAAAAACCCATACCCATTAACTTTCACCCCCCATTCTTCTTCCCTCAACCTCAGCCTTAGGCAACCACTCATCTACTTTCCATTCCCACAGATTTGTTTCCTCCAGACACAGCATATAAATGGAAGAATGTAGCATGTGCTCTTTTGTGACTTCTTTCACCAACGTTTTCAAGGTTCATCCATGTTATAGCATGTATCAGTATTTCATTTCTTTTTATTGCCAAGTAATATTCTGTTGTAGGAATATACCATATTTTATTTGTCTATTTACCAATTGATAGACATTTGGGTTATATTCACATTGGGATATTATTAATGATACTATGTCCAAATTTTGTGTGGATGTATGTTTTCCTGTCTCTTTGATATGTACCTAGGAGTAGAATTATGCCATGGTAATTCTATATTTGACATTTTGAGGAATTGCCAATGTATTTTCAAAAGTGCTTTTATTTTACATTACCACAAGCAAAGTATGAAAGTCCCAATATCTGTAAACCCTCTTCAACACTTGTTACTGTCTTTTTTCTTATAGCTATCCTAGTGTTTGATGTAGTAACTCTGGGGTTTTGATTAGCATTTCCCTAATGACAAATGATGTCGAACATTTTTTATATGCTTATTGATAATGCATATATATTCTTTAGTGAAATGTCTAATCATATCATTTGCCCATTTTTAGACTGAGTTGTTTGTGTTTTATTTTTGAGAATGAGTTTTTTTTTTAATTTCTGGATACCAGCTGTTACATAAATGATTTGCAAATATTTTCTTTCATTCTATGGACTTTTTCACTTTCTTGATGGTGTCCTTTTAAACAAAAAATTTTATAATTCTATTGTATTCCAACTTATTTTTTTCTTTTGCTGCTTATGCTTTTAGTGTTTTTGCTAAGAAATCATTGCCTAACCCAAGATTACAACAATTTTATTCCGATTTTTTGATCTTGGTTTAAGCAATGGTTTCTTAGATAAAGAATTACCATCTTAAAAGGAATTTTGGGGAAGAAACCAAATCTGAATTTAATCTGCCATATATATATATATATATAGTAGATTATACACACACTCTTTAACAAAAATTTCAAAGACAAAAAAAGAGAGGTGAAGGGAAAGATGTTTAGAAAGTATGAGTTGTTTAGATTATATTATTCCATTAGTTACATTTGTTGAATACTCAGTATATGCAAATAATCATGTTACCCACAGTTATCACAGTTATGTGTGACAGTTGAAAAACATTAAAGCTATTAATCTCTATTCTCTAAATGCAGAAAACATTAACTTGAAATAAAAGCATTGTATTTGCTATTATCTCATTATTTGAATTTGAAATAAAATTACATCAATTGAAAATGCAGATGTGCAAATCTTTATATTAGTGCTATACAGTTGATTATGTCAAATAGAAAACAAAAATGAAAAATCCTTAAGCCACAGAGCATGGTTGCTCCAGCTCTAATCTCTTTTTGCATATCTCAAATGCCTTTTTCCATAGGTCGAAAAAGATTGACATTTTAAGGTTTCTACAAGGGCCACTGGGCCATTATTCCAGTCTTAAGCAAAGTTATAATCAAACATTTATTTTATTGTTGCTAACTAAATATTCCTTTCTTTGGTGTTACATACCTAGGATAGTTCCATAGACTATTCTAAGATGATCTTTCCCATTCTGTAGATATTCCCTTCAAAAGCAGTTATTATTAACCTTCCAGGCTTGGAAGGTTATTATTAATCTCAGGCTTGTAGGCCATTTAGCATCTTAGTCAAGGAGCCTGCCACATAGCTAATACTGCTCTTCTAGACTCACAACAGTACTGAGGGAAACAATAATTCTTACTGATTCATCTATTAACCTTATTTGTAATACTTCCACATTAATCAATATATCTTCTCTCCCCAAATTACACAGATGAATTTTCATTGGGATATCAGCAGCGACAAGGAAATTTGACAGGTTAGGTTGGTAACGGTTTCTTCGACAAGACATCGTCATAATAATCGTGGCATGCCCTATTCAGGATATAATTAAACCTACAGATACTGGAAAATTTCAATTCAATTAAAATTCATGTTCAATTCGGTTTAAGTCAAATACTTCCTGTTCACCAGTTATTTGTTGTACTTTATATACCACATAAATATCACTTCCTCACATTTTGGCATTCAAGAAAAGCCATATTATTTTCCTTAAGTTGAATTAGGTGTGGCTTGGAACTTCAGTGACACAGTGGACAGTCCCAACCACCCCAAACTATCCCTTTGGGTACAAGAGTAACATCAATCTTATACAGAAGGAAAACCTCATTAGGCTTTCAGAGCTTAGTATTTATTGCTACTAAGGCAAGTGTTCCCATCCCCATGAGCACCTAGAATGCATAGGTTCAGCTGCGATCATGCCATGCTCCCTGACCACATCCTCTCCCCCACACTTCACAGCTTCTGTCATTTTCTAATGATGCCACAAAACTACAGACTACCAACTATTTCCCAGTTTGGTGGAATATCTACTGTCTATAGTTGCTCCCATCTTCTCATCTCAGAACATATGTCTACCTATCCTGACTCTCTGACTATTATTCAGGACCCTAAAAATGTCTCTCTAATTTTGAAGGTCCCCTACCCCAAACCAGAAACATTGTCTTTAGACAACTAATAGTTTGGGGGCTACAAAATTAGTGAGTATGGGAACAAAATAGACTATCTTTTTGGAATAGAAGAGGAAAAAAATACAGAGAATCAAGCAAAATTAGTTCTCAGGCTTGTAGGCCAATTAGCGTCTTAGTCAATGAGCCTGCCACATAGCTAATACTGCTGTTCTAGATTTACAACAGTACTCAGGGAAACAATAATTCTTACTGATTCATCTAAGGCAATTCTGACTCACCTCTGCCCCCAGAGCAGAGAGTTTGAGAATTTAATCTCAAAATTCTGAATCACGGACCTACCTCTCTCCTTGAGAAATTCACTCTATCAAACAATGCTTTTAAGACTTAATTCTACTTATGAAACTGGTTAGTGATTAGTGCTCCTTCCTTACTGTTCTGTTGTGAGCAATAAATTTAAATGATGCATGGACCATGTTATGGATTTAACGAATTAACAGTTATTAAGTAGGGCACAGGGTGCTGGATGGTGAGCTGAAGTTCTGTCACAGACCACAAGAGGAATTGAAATACAGAAGTTTATTACCCATAGTTCCTGGAATGGCCTGGGGGACCACATGGAGAGGTCAAAGCAGAGTGCAGACAGAGAGAGATAGGACCTGCTTTTATTAGGGTCCATGGGTAGAGGGCTTAAGCATTCCTAGTCTAAGACTGGATTGTCAAATCAAATGCAAACAGCAGGATTTCGGTAAGCTCCATGGGGGTCTTTTTAAGGAGTGCATATAGGGAAAGTGTCAGGGGCAGAGGAGACTGTTGATCACAGCCCTGTTGATTACAGAGATGTTAGCAAAGTCATTTATTAGGAACGTACATTCATTTGTGTCTCTGCAGATGCCATATAGGGCGTGTCCTTGTATAAGGGGTTAGTGTTAAGTTTAAGGTCCCTGCAAGCAACACAGTCAAACAAAATAGAGGTAGAATCAACCATACCATGAAGTAACTTAGCTAAATTCTAAACAGACCAAAATTATGTATATACATACATGTATTTATACATATATATATATATATATATATATATACACACACACACACACACACACACATATATGATACAGAAAGAAACTTTAGGAGACTTTCAGTGCCTAGTACTTATTGCTACATAGATTTCCTTCTGTATAAGATAAATATATATGATATGCACACACATACAATATCATTAGACTGTCTCCTGGTGGGAGTCAGTTTTTTCTGGGTTTCTCGCATTCTTTTATCTTGAATGTACAAAAATCACAAGACTTTGATTGCTCTTTTACCCAGGCCACTTCTCAGCATCATTTACACAGTAGGAAATCTTGATATGTGAAAAATTGCATTGCAGGAATGCATCACATAGTCATTTCTCAGAAAAATAATAGACGTGCTTACTTAGTGTGAAAGTGGCAGTTGTCCTCAGTTTGGTGGACTCCCTGAATTCTCACTTGGCAAATCCCACAGCACACGAAGGCTCTACCTGGACTCCTGGGGTTTGCCTTGAGACTTAGGATAGAGCAACCCAGCAAGACAATGCTGATATCCTTGCCCTTGCTTTTTCTATGAGTAATAACAGTCCTGTATCTGTGCCCCAGGAGTCTTACACCCCTTGTCAGCAACCATGGGGCTGTGACAGGCTTCCTTGTTATCTGGTAGAGTTATTTTGGATGGAGTTCTAGCTCTCCTCCACTCTGTCAAACTTATTTAAATAGGGTTAAAATCCACAAAACTATACCATAGTATAGAGAAATTAGAGATGTTGAAAGTTGAAGAAAGAAAAAGGCTACAAGTAAGCAATATTATATATTCACTTGATTAACCTATTTTTTTGGCAAAAAAGACCTGATTTGTTTTGCATTATTTTGCTAATTTTGAATCTTGTAAGAAAAAGGTGATACAATTGTTTATTGCTAAGAGCAAAGTAAGATATAATTCAAGTTAGTACAAGCTTTTCTTGTTTGCATAGTTTTATAAAAGCAGCTATTTTATTACTGCTTTGAAATTTTTCTAAGGAAGACACATTTTGCCAGAGTGTATATAAGTGATTCTGTTAAATCTTTTTAATATCTTATTATGCACATGCTGTACCAGTTCAATTTAATAAGATCATAAGGTCATCCTAAGAAATTAGTTATAGACAACTCATCTAATATTCAGAGAAAATATTAAGACAAGAGGAATAAATTAATCCCTTCTTAACATAATTCTTCATAAAATGTAAATAATGGCTTATGATAACCCAAACTATAAGTAGGTACTTTTAACCTTCAGCAAGTAAATCAACCCCTATGAACCATGCTTTTTCAATGTTTTAGTCTTCTAGGTTTATTATTACAAAGCACCACAGACTGGGGGCTTAACAGAAATTTAGGGAGGCTAGAAGTCCAAGATCAAGGTTTGGAGAGGTTTAGTTTTCTCTGAGACCTCTCTCCTTATAGATGGCCCTTTTTTCTGTGAATTCACAAGGTCTTCTCTCTGTTCTTGCCTGTGTCCTAGTCTCTTCCTGCTAATACGACAGAAATCACAGTGTATTAGAGCCTACCCTCATGAAATCATTTTGATTAAATTATTTCTTTATAGAGCCTGTCTCCACATACATTCTGAGAGACTGAGGGTTAGGACTTCAACATACAAATTTAGGGGAAGTCACAATTCAGCCCATAATGGGCAGGTTATAAGAGTATGTAAAATATCTAATAAAAATTACAAGTTCCGATTTAAGCATAACAACAATTATTATTATTACAACTCTGTGGAAAGCACTAGTGAAAAATAATTACTTAAGATGAGTTTTTGTATTTTGGTCAAAGATAAAATAGCACATAATATTTATTAAAGATAAAAAAACATATAAATGAAATATTCTTATGATTTGTAATTCTTGCAAGCAAAGCTAATCATTTGTTTTTAAGTAGTTTGGATTGAAAGAGTTAACCAATATAAAATGTTTATTGAGCTTACATCCAATATATAAAGTGCAAACACATAACACTGACCATCAAAAACACTACAAGTAAAAACAATAATACTTAAAACTGGTTTGTATGGTAAAGTGCTTTATTATTATAACTCATATCTATTTATGCCAACATCTTTAATCTATATTTCTAGACATTAGATTTTTAAAGTCTTCTTGTTATTTATATTGGTAATAAAACTAATTTGGATTTAAAACTAGAGTTAATATTATTCTATGAGACATGACCCAATATAAATCTTACATCTTCTATAGAATCATATAACATTTAAAATGTTTTCTATTGTATCTATATTATCTATATGTGTACCACATATTTCCCTATAGTAAGTATATACTTATAGTCTATGTAATATTAGTATATTTCATTATCTAGATATATGTATATTTATTTATTATTATAGATATATAAAATAGTCATACATTCATTTTTGAATGGCTATTTTTATGATCTGCTGTGTTAGCATTAAATCTGATCTTATTCTGGTTACTGTTTGATTCATGTGTTCATAAGCTTCTCTAACCTAGATGCTCCATAATGAAATGGACTATTTCTTTTTTACCTTCCTGGAATAATGGTGCTTCTATTCTGTAGGGAATATGGAAGTGTCTATGGTCAGGATCCTCACATGACCCTAATCTATTTGATGACATAATTGGCCTACGGCTTGACTAATGCTTACACACCTGTTGGCAATGAGCTGTTATTGTCAGTGTTACTATATAAAGAACTCTGCCCAGTGCTCTGCCCAGCAAAATGGAGGCCACTAACACGGCAAGACAACAGGCCTCTGAATGGAATCTAGCTTATCATCACCTTTATCTTGGACATCTTAACCCACAGAACTGTAAGGAATAAAAATTCCTGTTGGTTAACCCATCCAATCTATAGTATTTGGTTATTGTAACTGGAGCCTTTTTAAAAATTATTTTTTGTTTCATGTGTTTGCTCTGGTTTACAGTTTCCATAAAAGGAAGGATCATTTCTAATACTTCTTTATCATCCTGGAATAGTGGTGTGCTTATCCTTTCATAACTGAATCATATCTTGCAAGACTCACTACGAGAAATCAAAAGCAGCAGTGGTTTTCAGGTGCCAGAATAGTTTGAAATGTCATTGTGGACAAACTGAAGGTTCCTGTGGCCAGGATTCTCACCTGGCCCTGGTTGGCTAGCTCACTACACACGTGTGGGCAATATGTTATTATTGACACTACATAAAGGGCTCTGCCCAGTGCTCTGGGTGACACGGTGGCATGACTGCAAGAGCAGAGCAGAGGCTGGAGTGGTGGCAGCACCAAGGACAGAGGCCCAGAGGACGGCTGGGTGGGCAGAGAGGCCCAGAGGCAGAGACCGGCTTGTTGCATGCAGACTCGCTCTGAGTGGACGGATTCTAGTGATTGACCTGCCACCGTGGAAATAAAGTTGGGTATAACCCTTTCACCCCAAGAACGTTCTACTGTCATTTCTTTGGTCACATTGAATCCATAGTGAACTTGCCTGGTGTAGGGAAGGCCCCTTCCCCTTCCCCTACTGTTCTATGAGGACAGCTGCCCACTGCTTCACCCCAGATATGTCTGGCCTTGAGAAACCTGTTGTACCCATGGGAAAGGAGATAGATAAGGGCCTTGAAGGCCAGATGCCATGAAGGCCACATGCATACGCATCTTAAAACAAGTATGTAACAATGAATTAGCACTATAGCAGTATAAGAAGTACAGCTTTGTGCAGAATAAAGTGGCCTGTTTGAGCACCCTCTATGATGACTCCTTCTGCCTTCTTTGCTCTTTGCATTGCCCCAAAACCTCAAAGGCAACCCCCGACCCTGACACCCGGGGATGGAATCCATTGGCGAGATAGACATGTTGGAGAACCATATACATGGCCAGTGTTTCTTTTTCTTTTTCTTTTTTAACATCAAACTTTCATCCATGTGAACACAGAAGACAGAAGCTTTAATCAGAAGTAACCACACAAAGGGAAACAACAAGACTTTTTGTTTCTTCATTAATACATAAACTCTTTTTTTTCAACACATGCTAATTGCTAGGATGTTCTGGATACCTTGGGACTGCAAAGCAAATAAGACATCCCCCTTGCTCTTCAGAAGTTCAGTGTAGTGAAGGTGGGCACACCTGTAAATTGTTCTCTCTTGTTTTCTTAATTTCAAAATAATCTTAAACTTGCAGAAAAGTGGCAAATATGATAAAAAGACTTTTTTCTTCAATCAATTTACACTAAGTTGCTGTGCATGGTCAGTATTTCTTATGAATAATTGAATCAAAGAGATAAATAGGGTTTGGCAAGGGATCAATTAGTATAATGGTTTTTAGATGGTGAGGTCTCATAGTCAGTTTTTTTACATCTTATTGCACATTTATTCAAGATATCTCATCATTCAAAGTGACTTGTTTGACAATTTTGAAGAGAAATGTCATGGCCAGGGTCAAATATTTTATTTTGTGGATTTCAGAGTTGACCCAGAAAATGACTTGAATACTAAATGCTGGTTGCATCTGAGGAGCTCAGCATCCTAGCAAATTATCCAGTTTAAAGCAAGACCTCTTTCTGTAGCCTCTGTCCATATTTGGTCAGATACATTTATGATCACTTCGAGTGTCTTTTTAATAGGTTATTTTTTAATAGATAACCCTAGTTTCTCATTGTTGCCTTCATTTCCATTGGGTTCGGTTTTCTTTCATTCTTTCTTTTTAACAAGTTGTGGGACTTACATTTGGAAAATAATCTCAGTTGAAGAAGAAATCCATGATAAAGCTAACCAGTGCCACATATGAAAATAAATACTATGCAAATAATAGGTAATGATTACTTGGTTTGGGAGAATTACTTAATTAAATATACATCACTCAAAGATTTTTATTTCAATAATTAAATTGTTTGGGATTTTCAGTTAGTAACTCATGCTTCACGAGAGTTTCACATTGCTCTCCCAGTGGCACAGCATACATTTTCATTGTCTTCTGAAGTATCAGTAAGGCAATATTGTCTTTAATGCATGTAACACTGAAAAAGGAAAGGAAAAAAGAAAGAAACCAATGTTTTAAAGATTTTACAGAAAAGAGGGAGAGGTACTTTAGGTGAGTGAGAGATCAGTTATACAGAACTATTTTTAGATTTGACCTAGAGTGTTGGCTTTAAGAATAAACATCTCAAGTCTTCACAAAAAATGCGAGGGGTGAAATGACCTAGGTAAGAACACAGTACACATGATAAATGTGGTTTGTTTTTGTTTTATTTTTAATGGTCAAAATCTTGGAAGCCCAAGGCAGACAGGAAATAAGAGGTAAGGCTCTAGAAATGTGTTTGAATTTAGAATTCAAATTTAGAATTGGGAAAAAGGGAATTATTTATTTACCAAATACTCAAAAACAATTTTACAAGTGATGGAACTTTTTGAGCACATGATTAAAACTTAACAGGAATTTATTGCATCAGCTTTACAAAATAGATGAAGTATTGTCAGTACTTTACATGTACAATTTTAACTCTTAGAATAATCTTGTGAATTAGACATTGTTTCAGTTTTGCAATTGAGAAAATTGGCTAAAATCTTCCAAGCTCACTCGATTAAAGATGGAGCTTGGATTTAAAACTTTGTATGTCTGATTGTAAGACTCATTTCCACGGGATCTACTTTGCTTCAAAGTCATCTGTACTAATGTTTTAAGAGAAGCAAACAGTATCCCAATTAGTTATAGAAAAAAGGAAGGCAGAGATTAGTTACCATGACTCCTATTTCAGGACTCCTGCTAAACTGAGGCTCTGCTCATGATGTTTGATTAAGTATGAAGTTTAAAAAAGGAAATTAAAAGTTTAATAAGAAATATTTGCGTGTAGTGCAGCCTGCTTTAAAGAACACAGGTGTTAGAGTTCTATGGACCTGAGTTTAGTGTTCGTATCTATAAAATGGAAAATAATACCTTGCCCATAGGATTTCTTTTTTTTTTATTAAGATATCATTGATATACAATCTTATGAAGGTTTCACATGAGCAACACTGTGGTTGCTACATTCCCTCCCATCATCAAGTCCCCACCACATACCCCATTACAGTCACTGTCCATCAGCGTAGTAAGATGCTATAGAGTCACTACTGTCTTCTCTGCTATACTGCCTTTCCCATGACCCCCCTATATTATGTGTGCAAATCATAATAGCCCATAGGATTTCTATAGACATAAGTGATAATGCATAAGTACCTAAAACAATGTCTGTCTCATGCTAAGAGATCAATATATGAGAGTTATCAATTTTGTGTCTTTTCCATACAGCTACTTAGATTGAAAGAAACCCAGACTGTTTACCTGTGCATGTAAGAAGAATAAGTAACCAAGGTAAAGTTAATAAGTCAGATGAGCTGGGTAACAGTAAGATAGGGAACAGAAGTGGTTGCATTTTTTCCTAAAAGAAAGTTAGATTGTAATATTCAAAAACATACTATCAGATAAGACATTAAAGGCAGAAAACTTTACTGAATTTGGCCGTGGCTACTGCGTGATTACCATAGCTACCTCCTAGCAGAAGAGAAGAATACACAGAGTCACGGTGGCAGCTGCCACCCTGGGTAATGTGCCATAATTCGAATTCTTGCCCTTCTCAATTAGCTTTCCATGGAGATGGATTAGATGCCACCTGGTAGAAACAGACAACTCCTCTGGTACACAAATATGTTATTTTTCACAAGTCACTCTACTTTTCACAGATCACTGTAGTAGTGTGTATTGCAAATATCCCCTGAATATCACTCTAAATGTTTTTTGGTTGCAATTTCACAAGATATAAAAAATCTCACAAAAACCTTCTAGGTTTTCATAGGATGGTCTGACAGAAGTTATAAAATCCTGAGCCGGCTACTAAGCTCTTGATTCTGAGCTCCAAATCCAGCTTTCTGACTTTAATGAGGCTGGGGTTAAAAACAGAATTAACATTTCACTTTTCCAAAAGGTCCTATTAGGTTCTGCACAAAGAAGGTGCTAGATAGAGCCTACAATGCTGAAGAAAGGACTTGCTCCTTTCCTAATTTTTTATTTCCCATTAGGTTTTATAGTAGTAGTTCTAGTAGTAAATAATAGTAGCACCGTAAATAGTAGTACATAAGTAACATTTCTGGTATTGTCCCACTCCTTCTTCACTTTTGCAGTAGCAGTTTGCTCCAGAATCAGGTTTCCCAGACTGAATTTTTTCCACTGCTTGCAGGACCAGTTCATCGAGCCCCCTTTCAGATGTCAGCATTGTCCATCTGGTACCACTGTACCCACCATATGTTTGGATTCCAGCTCCGCACAGCCCCACCTCTGACTCCTGGACTCTCTGGCCAGCTGAGAACTACCCCTTTTCCACAGGTCTCAGTTTTGCTCCTGGAAACCACTCCCCAACATTTAAAAATTTTAATAATGCCAACCTCTTTTCATTGTTTCCTCAAGTCTAGGGATACCGTTCCCTGAAGTCACCCAATCTATGACACCTTAATGTGTCCTCAAGAATTAATGTAGCGGGCTTGACATTGCTATCTTTAGAAAGTCCTGCTTTCAAGATGGGCCCTTAGCTAGTGTCTGGGAACTTAGATCTTGGAAAAGTTCTCACCATTCCCTGATAAGAATGGTTTATTGTGCCTTAATTGTCCAAACATTATGGTTTATTCCTTCTGGGAGTCTGGAATTTTGTATGTAACAGGTAGGGAGTGCCTTTGTGCCTACACCCAATGACAACCTTGGGTACCAAGTCTCTAATGAGACTCTGGGAAGCAACGTTTCACATATGTTGCCACAGTCCATTGCTAAGGGAGCTAAGGGTATTCTGTGTGACTCTTGGGAAGCTCAAGTCTGCTTTATTCCAGACTTGATCCAGGCACTTTCTCCTTTTACTGATTTTGCTTTATATACTTTTTGCTGAAATAATCATAACCATCAATATGACTGTATGTTAAGTTCTGTGAGTCCTGTCACCAAACCTACTGGTGTGTATGCAGACCCCTCATACATTTTCATATTCTTTTCTTCCTTATTTTTACAAACAGTTTTCCATACCTCAGTAATATTTTTTTTGTATTAAGTTTTCCCTGTTAAAATAACTGGTATAGATTAAATCCTAACCTAAAACTGTTCTATAGTAGGGCTTTTCATAGTGTACCTTATACCTGCATCAGAAAAATTACCCAGACACAGTTACATATATATCCACACACTAAAGGTACTATCATTGGCTCCAAGGCAGAGAATTGGGAATTTGGTTTAATGCACATGGCCGATGAGGAATTTGAGGAACATTTCTCAATGGTGTGAAATAAGTTTATTCTTTCTTGCATACCTAAGAGGTATTTGTAGTAAATTATATACTCTTGCCTTCATGGAATGAATTTACTTTTTTATGAGCAAGTGCTCCCCAGGAGTCAGTATATCCTTGGACACCTAATACCTGTGGGTACTTAATACTTTGGCAAACTGCTTTATAACTGTATCATTAGTTATTAATAGACTGTATATAGTATCTACTTTGAGTTTATTCCAAGGTCTTTAATAAGGTCAATAAAAGGCAAATTGTGAAAATATATTCTGGTACAGTAGGGGTTTTATCCCTTTCTTTAAAATAATATTTTATTTTAAGTAGCTGAGACAGTTTTTGAAAATTTTCTAGGAGACCCACAAGAAAATGATGTGTACAATGAGGTTATAGATATTTAAATGTGTCTAAATATTTCTTCTAGAGTGGAAATTTTTATCAATAACTTGACAGAGCAAAAATAAAGACCATAAAATTAAAAACACATAATGTGAAAATGGGATAGAGAGATTTTAATCATAAAGCAAAGCGTAATTTCCTTTCCCTTTTTGAATATATAAGCAAGTATGTTACTCTCACCTCTTCTCCCTCCTGTATTATCATCTTGGGCTGACAACTATGGACGGATCATTTATGGATTGAAAAATGAATAAACTTGCTATATGTTGTAAAATATTGTGTAAGATTCCAAAGATCGTATGGCAGTTGGTGACTTCATTATTCCATCCTGACTTTTAAAGCAACACTTTAGGAAAACAGAACATCACAAAGTCACTTCCAGAGAATTTGGAACTAAACTGGATGGTTCAAGGAGATTTTTGACTGAATGCAGGCATCTGCTGACAGTCAGGTTAGTTACCAGAGCATAGAGATAGATATCCAAGCATTACTCTGGATTCATATTTGTTCTTATAACAACCACCAGCCATGTCCTCCAGCTCTCTGTGAACATTATCGTCTTTAAATACCATCACAGGAATCTACTCCAAAACTACTAGATCTAATATCTTAATTCAGTAAAGTTGCGGGATACAAAATTAATGCACAGAAATCTGTGGCATTCCTACTCACTAACAATGACCTAGCAGAGAGAGAAATCAGGAAAACAATTCCATTCAAAGTTGCATCAAAAATAATAAAATACCTAGGAGTAACCAAGGAAGTGAAAGACCTATACTCTGAAAACTACAAGACACTCATGAGAGAGAAATTAAAGAAGATACCAATAAATGGAAACACATCCCTTGCTCATGGAAAGGAAGATTTAATATTGTCAAAATGGCCATCTTGCCTAAAGCAATCTACAGATTTAATGCAATTCCTATCAAAATACCAACAGCATTTTTCATCGAACTAGAGAAAAATCATTCTAAAATTCATATGGAAACACAAAAGACCCCGAATAGCCAAAGCAATCCTGAGAAGGAAGAATAAAGCTGGGGGGATTATGCTCCCCAAATTCAAGCTTTACTACAAAGCCACAGTACTCAAGACAGTTTGGTACTGGCACAAGAACAGACCCATAGACCAATGGAACAGACTAGAGAGCCCTGATATAAACGCAACCATATATGGTCAGTTAATAAATGATAATGGAGCCATGGACATACAATGGGGAAATGACAGCCTCTTCAACAGCTGGCCTTGGCAAAACTGGAGAGTTACATGCAAGAAAATGAAACTGGATTATTGTTGAACCCCATACACAAAAGTAAACTCAAAATGGATCAAGGACCTGCATGTAAGTCATGAAAACATAAAACTCTTAGAATACAACATAGGCAAAAATCTCCTGAATATAAGCGTGAACGACTTCTTCCTGAATGCGTCTCCTCAAGCAAGGGAAACAAAAGCAAAGATGAACTCATGGGACGATATCAAACTAAAAAGTTTCTGTACGGCAAAGGACACCATCAGCAGAACAAAAAGGCATCTTACATCATGGGAGAATATATTTGTAAATGACATATCCGACAAGGGGTTAACAACCAAAATATATAAAGAACTTACATGCCTCTACTCCCAAAAAGCAAATAACACAATTAAAAAATGGGCAGAGGATATGAAGAGACAGTTCTCCAAAGAAGAAATTCAGATGGCCAACAGACACATGAAAAGATGTTCCACATCACTAATCATCAGGGAAATGCAAATTAAAACCACAATGAGATATCACCTCACACCAGGAAGGATGGCCAGCATCCAAAAGACTAAGAACAACAAATGTTGGTGGGGATGCAGAGAAAGGGGAACCCTCCTACACTGCTGGTGGGAATGTAAGCTAGTTCAACCATTGTGGAAAGCAATATGGAGGTTCCTCAAAAAACTAAAAATACAAATACCATTTGACCCAGGAATCCCACTCCTTGGAATTTACCCAAAGAATACAACTTCTCAGATTCAAAAAGGCATATGCACCCCTATGTTTATTGCAGCACTTTGTACAATAGCCAAGATATGGAAGCAACCTAAGTGTCCATCAGTAGATGAATGGATAACAAAGAGGTGGTACATATACACAATGGAATACTATTTAGCTGTAAGAAGGAAACAAATCCTGGCATTTGCAACAGCATGGATGGACCTGGAGGATATTATGCTCGGTGAAATAAGCCAGGCAGAGAAAGACAAGTGCCAAATGATTTCCCTCATTTGTGGAGTATAACAACGAAGCAAAACTGAAGGAACGAAATAGTAGCAGACTCAGAGACTCCAAGAAGGAACTAGTGGTTACTAAAGGGGAGGCGTGTGGGAGGGTGGGTAAGGCGGGTGGGAGAAGGGGATTGTGGGGTATTATATTTAGTACACATGGTGTGGGGAATCACGGGGAAAACAGTGTAGCACAGAGAAGGCAAACAGTGAATCTGTGTCATCTTACTACACTGATGGACAGTGACTGAATTGGGGTATGAGTGGGGACTTGATAATATGGGTAAATGTAGTAACTACACTGTTTTTCATGTGAAACCTTCATAAGAGTGTGTATCAATAATACCTTAATAAAAAAATACTTTAAGAAAAAATAAAAAAATAAAAATAAATAAATACCATCACAGGATGCTTGGAGCAGGATACTTACCCACAGTGTCTCTGGGGTTAATCTGGGGGAAATGCTAGGCTATCAGCAATCACAATTCCCTTTTCTAAAGCCTCATAATACTGCCACATTCTACCAGTCCCAGTTTACCAATTCATCGTTTTCGGCTTGCCCCACACCAGAGAACATGATCTTTGTACTCATATTTCAGATTAGGAAATTTTGGACCTCCTTAAAGGAAATATTCCATACCTCTTCCAACACTTAACCCACTATTAATGAAAAATAAAGATATAAACATATAGAAATGGATCAGGAGAGCACAGGTTCTTTTTGGTTTTGCTCAACATGTTTTGAGTATCTTCCATTTGCCTCTGGACTAGGCACTTGAGGATACAGGCTCTCATTCCTCCCAAAGACATCCTTTGAGTTGCTCATTTTTTTCTTAATGGGGCAACTGGTAGATTTTGGATGGGATGACACTTTGTGTTTGCCATATTGCAGGAGAGTTAGCATCCCTCCTTTTGTCTACTAAAAGCCTACAGTATTCTCCTCCATTACTTTGGCTACCAAATATAACACACACAGCCTGATGTTAGGCCTATATTCCCCTTGAAAACCCTTGAAAACTGTACTTGAATTTTATTCTAAGATAATTTGAGTATAATTGCAATTAGATAATTTAAAAGTCAGGAAGACATCATTCCAAAATCTATTGTATCTTATTCCTGTCTGAGAGATTTCTTTTCATTAACACCTAATTCCTTCACCTCTTTTCCTGTTTAGCATCTTAACTGTCACATCCACAGAATGTGATTTTTCAGAAAAGATGACATTTTTCTTGGAGATGAAAAGCTTCACGTCAGTTTTCCGACATGAGGACTTTTTTATTCTTCCTTTTGCTCAGTTGTCCTTTAATACTTAACTACCGCTAAGTTCCAATTTTCTGTCTGTAGAAAGCCTTCAACTCTCTACTAATTTGCCAAACACAGATGAATAGTAGGCTCTTACTCATCAAGGAATTTCCAGTTTGGTTATCCAGTTTAACTGCTTCCAAGGTACTCTTCTATGAATCATTTAGATTTGTACTTTCCCCTCTCTAATCCTTCAGATGTTCCTCTATAATCATGCCACCTCCGTTTAATAACAAAAATCTGCATCATCTTTCAATAACTATAGGAGACCATGTCTACCTAAAATAAGAATTGTTTTCTTGCATTTCTTGCAAAATGCCTGAATGGCTCCAGTCTGAGGCCTTCTTAAGCATAAATCCAAGCTGACCATGATAACATATGTTTCTAAATCAGATCGGTTTCTTAATAGGAGACAAAAAAGAAAATCAAATACAAATTAATTATGTTTCAGTGTTTCAAATCACTACTCTTAATTCACTTGTTTAAAAAGATAAAATTATTCATATTTATCAATATCTTCAATTTAGTTGCATTCAAGTAGTTATACCATGTTATACCTAGTCTAGTATATATTTGAGCATATATTTAAAAAATCTCAGTGAAGTGTAGGTGTAGTGAATAATTAACTAAAATATTTTTGGTGATGGTGGTATATTTGAAATAGAGTCAAGAACATAAATTAAGTGACATACAAAATGTTAACCCTGTTATTAAGTTAAATCCATTCTTGCCATTCCTCTATGAAATCCATAGCTTTTATGTCCTATAACCACCAGTTTTGATTATGGAATGTTTCTTTTAAAATTTCTTTTACTAAAATTTACAAGGAAATGAAATAAAATTTGCCAATTCAAAAACTTAGATCTCTCCTAACTATTAGGAACTAGAGGTCATGTGGTTCTTTATATGCTGCAGGGCTGTAAGCGCTGATCACTGCATTACAGGAAGATGATACATCATCAGTTCCTGGCTCAAACTCTACAGGGCCCCTCATCTCACTCAGAATAAAACCAAAGCACTTACAGCAGCCTCCCTGTATCAACACCATGAGTCCCCGTCGTTAACTCCCTGACCTCATCCACTTCTCCAGCAGACACTCCCTCCATTCCAGACATACTGGTCTTCCTGTAATCCCTCCAACTTTTCATGTGCTCTTGTTTTAGGGCATTTGTACTGGTCATTTCCTTTGCCTGAAACGACTTTTGCTGGCTCTCTCATGTCTTTTAAGTATTTGCTTAAATAACACCTTTCCAATGAGAACTACCATTATATTTTGAATTGTAACCCATTCCATATTCCAGTTTATTCAAATCAAAAGTCAACATATAGCTTACTCTGATCTGTTTTTGCCGCTTTCCATGATATTTTATGGCTTATAAAAATACTGTATGATTTCTTCACAGATTTAATTTACTGTGTTATGTTTTTCTATATCCTAATAGAATGTAAATAGCAAAAAGCAGAGCTGTTATTTGGGTCTAAATATTTGGGTCCCACCCAGATTTATATGTTGAAAGCCTAGTGCCCAATTGATAATATTATTACTAGTTTCATCTTGGCTTCTCCAAGGAAAGAATTCAGTGGAGAGAGAAGTAGCAAATGAAAGTATCAAGGAGTTTAATAAGCAAAGCAGTTTGCTTGAAAAGGAGTCTAAGTCAGCAACTTCAGAGGGTCTAAGTGCCCTGCATGGTTACGAATTTGGGATTTTTACAGGGCTGTAAACTTCCTGTCCCCCGCTGTTCTAACCCCGATTCTCTGCTGGGCCAGGCACTGGTTTAATCACGGCATGCTCTTCTTTGCCAGTATTTGGGTGGGTGTAGCTTGTGCTGTGTGAGTTGCGAGGTTATGCATATGCCACCTTTGGTTAATTTTCCCTTACCGGTCCAGTGCTCCCAGTGGAAAGTCATATAGTGGTCAGACCCTGCCATTTTGCCTTCATCTGTGCATGGATGGCTGTGCATGGGTGTTGGGGCAGGATGTCCAACTGCCAGAGTCAAGATGTTCTGCAAAGGATAAGATATTCTGACCATCCCAGGTCATTAGTGGGAGGTGACTTGTCGAGGCTGAGGGTGGTGTTTTCCATTTCCCCCACCTGCTCCTGCCTCATATCTAATTGCCTACCCTAACATCATTAGGAGGTGGAGCCTTTGCGAAGTGACTAGACCGTGAGAGTGGAGCCCTTTTGAATGGGATCAGTGCCTTTATGAAAGAGGCCCAGAGATCTCCTTTACGCCTCCTGCCAGTGAGGACATGGTGGAGCCTGGCAGTGTATAGCCTAGAAGATGGCTCTCATTCAACCATGCTGGCACCCTGATCTCAGACTTCCAGCCTTGGGAACTGTGAGAAATAAATTTCTGTTGTTTACAAACCATTCTGTTTGTGCTATTTTGTCACAGGAGCCTGAATGGACTCATTTATGTGTTTTGTTCATTAATATGTCCTGACTACCTAAAATTATGGTTAGCTCACACCAAGCACCCATGAGTATTTTTCTGAAAAGGAATTACGTCATTGGGTGATGATGGTGAAGGTGGTGATGATAATGGTAATGATAATGATAATAGGGTGATTATTCTGTTTTCTACCCTGGGGTAAGTAATTTACTTTCATGATTGACATAAACTTCCCTCTAAACTCTATGAGATATTATAATTATTATTTTATCGATGAGTAAAATGCGACTTGAGAAGCTAAGGAAGTTGTCCAAAATTAGTCATCTAGTAGGATAGTAGAACTGAGACTACTGAATCTAGATCTTCAAGACTTCAAGATCTATGCTCTTAACATAAACTTTATGTTATAATCCTGTAAATTATAATCTTGGTAAGTTAACTTCATACTTGCTTTGATCACTAACCAATAGGGAAATAAATGTACTTTGTATGAACAGTATATTGTCCATAATGTAGTATATCACTATGACCTCTAACCAATCCTTTTGATTTTTGGATAGCCTGTTACTCTGGTCCTTGAACTCATGAAACATTTATCCCCAATCTATTCACTTTATAAAACTGTGAATTAATTGTTATGAGTATACAGTGAAAGTCTATCTGCTTAAATGAACTATTTGGACATGAAACATATACAGTGAAAACTTACTAAATTAGCTTTCTGATAACAAAAAAATCATAAGTAAGAAAAATTATGGGAGATGAGGGAGCAATACTGTCAAGGGAAGGAACATAAAACTTCCAAGTGGCTAAGCTAAAAATAAAATAAGTAAGAAATAGAATAGTTATTATCAACAAGGGGTACATTATAAGAGTGGAGAATAAGAAAAGAAAAATATGCATAAAATTAAGCAGGTGGGAAATATAGTCCCTTTGTGAAGTATAGTATACATAAAAAAAGGGCATGAGCTCTCTTTAGTTTGCTCATTTTTAAGTTGCTGATTAAAATAGTACCTATCTCAAAGAGTTGTTGAGGGAATAAAATGAGTTTTTACATTAAAAATTTTTAGAAACAGTGTCTAGCAGGCATAAATGCATTCTATGAGCATTTTTATTTTTCTGATGGGCAGAAATGTATTTCTCTTTAGTTTCCTACTTATTGTGGAAATGAGTTGTTCATGGAACAATTTGATGGCATATCTACTTAGAAGTGGGCAGATTTGAATTCCAGTCAATTTAAGATTTTGTTGTCTGTTCTTTTCTTCTCTTTTCCCACTGTAGCATCCGGGCATAGGTGGATACATAAAACATCATAATAAAGAAAGGAATAGTCTCTTAATTGAATGTCGTCCTCCAGATTTTAGCTGGCCTTTGTGGCTAACAGCTTCTGGCCCCTGGCATGCATTAACACCACGCAAATCTCTATGGTCCCCAAGGCACACAATCAGATTTAGATTTTGAAATTTCGCAAGACATTTGGATGTACAAATCTTTTCTCTGCTTTTTAAGGAATGAGGTAAACATTGACCCCTCTTTTCAGGCTTACTAGTAGAAAGTGCTAGGTGACAGGAATTATCAGAAATAAAAAACACTTAGGCTATGAATTAAAAAATAATTTAATTCTGTGAGAGTAAGAAAAGGGCAATAAAGTTATGCTTACTAAGCACCTATTACAATTTCTCAAACAGGGTTTAAAAGTTTTAATGGAATATTCAATGTTTGTTAAACAATTCATAAAGTAAACTAAAAATTGTAATTTATGCTTATTACTACTAATAATAAGTAATAATAACAACAATAATAGTTAATTCTAGTTAAGTAACAGTTCTAGGCATGGGATTATGGTTCTGGTTCCAAAGTTGCCTCCCCTACCACCAACAAGATCTTGTAATTCATTAACAATCAAATATCATTTTCTATTCCCAGCAATAATCTCTCATTTGCTATTTATTCCCATATGGGCTTGGTGTGGAACTACATCATCAGCTCTTGAGTCTCCAGCTTGCGGACTGCAGATCTTGGAACCTCTCAATGTCCCAACTGCATATGACACATAATGAACCACATGATTGAGGATTCTTTCTCTTTACCCCAATTAACTCATACATTGGGAAACACCTTTGAGATCTGCTTCTAGTATATGAATGTACAGTGCATGCAATCTTAACCCCAGACTTTAGGGTCCTAAGTGAAGTATGGTGAAAGGATGGGGTGTAGCTGAGGACTGGAGTGAGTATTTATATTTTCAAATTCTTTGGTTATAGAAATAGGTACAAATTTAGAGTCTGAATTAGAGAACAAAGTCATTATGTTGGAACAGCTTATCAAACTGGTTCCTGTTGTGTTAACGTGTCTTGCAATTCTTCTTGGCTAAATGCCTTCTGTCCTATTAAGAACAGCACAGAAGCGACTTCGCAGAGCCTTCTTTGCCTTTCCAGTCTAGTTAACTGTTTCTCCTTTGGGTTATCATAGTACACATAATACAAGACAAGACGTAAATGGCGATTTACTTCTCTTCCCCAGAATACTGGGGCCCTACTTTCAGGCACAGAGTAGAGTATTAATCTGTGTATTTCCAGACTTAGCACATGCCTGTCAAATAATGGGTACTCAATAAAAATGTATCATATAATATTAAATAATAGATTTATAATAGAAACAGCTCTTAATTCACCAGGATTAAACTACTGGATTAGAAATGTGTTATTTGATACTGACTTCAGAAATACCCATTCACTTGCCTTTGGTAAAACTCTTAACCAAAAAGCAATAATCATTTTTCTGACATAGCTATAATTTAGTCTGAAATATCACAGACATGATGGAAATGTTTAAAACTGATATGTCACATTTGTGAAAATATGAACAAGGATTGTGTCAAGTAAAAAAAAGAGAAACAATTCAAATTTCTATGATTAAGAATATTTAAGTGCCTCATGTGAATGCATCTTCTTTAATTAGTCTCCGGTTATGAAAATGTATGGATGGATTGCTATGTAAGACTAAAACTACAAATTCTAAAACTTCCTGCTTGAAATGACTATGTTGTTCCATATTCTTTACTGAAAACTGACAGTTCATAAGTAATCTTACCACAATCCAAAGTGTTAATTAGTTAATGCTTGAAAGGGTTTTTCCTCTAAAAAGCTATGGCCTTCTGAGAGCACTGCTTCACTCATTAATTGCAAAAAATAACAGGAGACAAACTATTCAAAACACAGGCCCTATTTTCAGGATCAAATCCTATTTACAAAGATACTATAAGATTAATAAATGCAATAGCTTACATTTTATGGAAATTTACTGTGAAAAGGTATTTATTTCTAACTTGGTTCTCACAACATACATAATGGTGAGTGTTAGTCTTTTTAATCCTAAATTATGGGTTTTTTTTTAAAGGCTGTTTCTCAAAATGGGTAAGTTATTTCAGTTTAAAGAGCTGACAGAAAAATATGTGGAACTGCTAATGAAACCCACACCTTTTCTCTGCACCACTGAGTAGAAAATGGAAGTTAGTGATGACTAGAAACAATTCTACTCATTGTTTTAAATTCAGAGATGTATACTTTGGAAAGACTAAGCTAAATGTTATACTGTCTATCTAAAAGCCACATAAGAATAATACCGTGAAGCTAGTATAATAAATGTGTTTGTTGAATATGGTTCAAATGTAGGATCTTCACCAGGAATTATCTTTTATCCTGGCATCTCAAACCCTTTTTTCTTTCCAATATTTTAATCAGGCATCCCATTTGAGTTGGAATTTTAAAAGGCTCAGATCTATTCCTGCCTTGACATGGAAGTTTGGGTTTTTGTTATGACTATATAACAAGTAAGGTTTTTATAATCCTGTGTTTCAGAGTAGGAATGTGAAAAGTAACTTTTAATGTTCAGTATTATTATTTGCTTTCTTTTTTTGGCAGTTGATGTTGGCATACTAGAGTGTTTTGCAAACACTGTGGCAATAGCATGCAATAGTAATAGCATACCCTCCCACAGCTTTGCTACTAATTTAGAGCAAAGAGGTTGGATATCCTCCAGATAATTCCCTAATCAGTAATTTCTTGATTTTAATTTTGGTTAGATTTTCATTCTAAGTTAATTAACTCTAAATATAAAATTGTTTCATTAATATGTGATATTAATACAGAAAATGTCAGGCATGATAAATTATCTGAAGTGAGTTTTGGTAATAAATGTAGAGTTGACCAAAACAATGATTTCTAATTTAAATAATTTACCAACTCCAGTGCACTTATAATTTGGAAAGGAAATACAAATCTGTTATCTGTAACCCAAAGTATTATCACCCATAACACTGCATTGTTCTAGGAATCTAGTCTAAATTTCTCTGCATATTATTATATAACTATTTTTCCTGCTATTTTGTTTGTCTTAATCATCATTTACTGTAATTTCAATGCCTTATTTACTTAAAAAATATAATGAACTACCTCTGTTTAGTTTTAGATCATTTTACTTGAAAAACATAGGAGTGCATTGTATCTTGAAATGATATAGGATTATTTGCATATATATATTTTATGAAAATTTTTATTTGCTACTTAAGTTATGATTTAAATGTTATCTCCTAATCTTAGACATCTCCTAACAAATGTATAGTAAAAATTAAAAATTGTAGTAAAATATAAATGAATTTATGTCGAACAGAAATAACAACTGAAAATAAACTAAACATATTATGTATTACAAACTCATTCATTCATTTGTACAATCATATCATCTAGAAGTCTGTAGCTCCCAGGTGAAGGGTGTTCCCCACCTGGAATGAATCCCCTGTGAAACAGGTGAAACTGAAATAAGTGAAGGGACAGGGTGGGTTGGCAGAAACTATTTTTTATTGCTCATAGCTTCCTCAGATTTGCTAGTTAGGCCCAGCTCCATTTGTCTTCTCCAGCAGCTGCTCATACTTTGCCTCCTCCGTGTGCTCTCTACTTTCTGCCTGACCTTTCCAGGAGGAACTCCATTGACGGATCCTTGGTGACTTACAGACGCCAAACCAATTACATACCAGGAATTGAGGGAGGGGAGAATGGCCATTATCTCTCCACCCCTTGCCCAGGAGGCTGTGGGATGCTGTGGGGGTGAACACCTATTGATATGTAAATGGACTAAGGCCAGAAGGGAGAATCTGGAAATTCTGCCATTTATTCACAAAGCCCCATTTTACAAATGAGGAAACTGAGGCTCATAGAGGTAGAGCATATTGTACAAATTCCACTAGTTAACAAATTTATCAGCTAACATCTGAACCCTGTTATAACTAAAACAGAACACCATGTTTGGAGCCACTTGCTATGGGGCTGATAAATTAGAATGTATATGTTATGTGTATGGACTGTTCAGAAATGTAAACTTAAGAATACTGGATATGACTGTCACATTATCCTTGTGACTTTGGATAGGCTGGCCATTGAGATTCAATATCTTCATCCATAAAATGAAAGGATGATTTAGCCCAATTCAATTCAAACTATGTTTTTGAGGGACTGCATTGCAAAATTGACCATGACCTTTCTTATGATGGTAAGTATTAAAAACAACAATTGGCAACAAAAGTAGTTTACACAGGTGGATGTCTCAATATTCAGTGCTTCAAAACTCTGTACTTTCCTGTCAATACAACTGCCACTTACAAATTATTGCAATGTACAATTAGGGAACCGCAAAAGGCACCAAAACAGAGCCCAAAAAACTCTGGTCAGATATAACAAGAACATACTTGAATACTAGTAAAGGAATAACAAGCCTGATGTTCTTCAGTTTATGAGAAAATGCTCACTTTTAAAACAGTTTGTTTGCAAAAATATTGATGAGTTTCAATTTTTAGCTTATTTTCCAATTACACTGGAATAAAAGCAATTATATTGAGATTATATGTAGGAAACAAAATAGCTCATCACCAATGTGAAACAAACATTGGGTTGCTTGGGATGGGTGGTGATGGAAGGACTCCAGTGTAGTTCTTCAGAATCTCAACCACCTTTTGGTGTATTTTTATTGGATATAGTAAAGAGCAGATGTTGGATCACAGGATATCTAGAACTGTTATGAAATACTACCAAAAATTTCTAATGTTAATATACCAAACATTCTCTGAACAGCAGAGGGAAAGAATTCTCATTTCTTCACTTGAAATCCCTGAAAACAACTTTGTATTTAATTTTTTTCTCTTTAGTCATTTTTGGGTTTGTGTTAGAACACTATGATTTTGATCTGCATTTTCTTGCTGATTAGAAGAGATTTTTTCCAAAATTTTTAGGTCATTTGTTAGCCTTTTTATAAAGCCTCTGTTTAAGCTTTTAGTGCATTTTTCCATTGTATTGTTTAATTATTATTGGGCTGTTAATATTATTTGGATATTTTGATAATAAATCTTAAGTAAAATGCATGTAAAGCAATTGTGTTTCTCAGAATCTAGCAGTCTTTTTGCTCTTTTAATAATGTCTTTTTGTAAACATAACATTCATTTTAATGCAGTGAAATTTATCAATCATTTTCTCTAGGTTAGTGTCCTATTTAAGAAATGTTGGTCCTCACAAATGTGATGATATTGTTGCCCTTTTTGTTTCTCCCTTACAGCTTGTTTGCAATTCACATTTCAGTCTGCACTCCTTTAGAAATTGATTTTTGTGGATGGAATGCACAAAGAAAATGTCTTTTATTTCTATCATTGTCTTACACTGCACTGTTTTAATAAGTGCAGATTTTTCAGGCCCTTCAAATAGTTAGTGCACATGCGTAAAACATCAAGCACTGATAGAGTTGTTGAGGTAATGTCATCAGAGAAACCATTTTTAAGAAAAGGAAAGTGGATGGATGAATAGGAACATATTTAGGAAACTGTACCTTAACTGTTTTGATGTTTCCATCTACCACAGTTTTCATTGTTCATACACCATCTTTCTTTGGCCATAGGATGCTCTTCTCATTGGCTTCTGTGTATTTTAGACATGACCCTAGTAGCTTTGAAAGCTTCTTTGTTCTCTGGTATGTGAAGCTGGTTCAGATCCATCTTATATTTTTTCTGCCCCTAACTTGCAATTGTTTCTTTTTCCAAGGAGTCTTAGTTCCTATGAATAGAAAAGAGATATTTAAAGATCATAATCTGAGCACTATGTGTCATCACGTCAGTACTGTTGGTTTGGTATGACCCAATTTGAGGTTAAATCTGCTCTAAGCAATCTTGCTATTTGACTCCTCTATCATTCTTGTGTGTTCTGCGCATTTCTTTTGGTTGAGTAGAGAATATACATCTGTTACCCCCCAGAGTTTAGAGGTCTGGCAACTTGAATGACCTCATTGTCATGTTTTGAAACGCTAGGATTCAAGTCCTTCTGAAGTGTGACACATGAGAGGTTGGGACAGAATTTGGTAAAGAATTTAATGTGATGCTGTCACTGGGTAACATTCTTAGATAAGAACAAAGTGGGGAAAGATTATTTTTAACTGTCATGATGTTACTCTTGACAGGACAAGAGAGTTTATGGTTATTTGATTTGTATCCTCACCACAAGACTTAATACTACTGCTTGGTAAAAGTTTGTGTCTTTTGTCTTAATTTTTGTTTTGATGAACTCTGAAGTCTAATTGCTGACCAACAAGTATATTATGACTTGTAACTATATGCCTAGAGATATGATAAAATCACAGAGATTTAGAAGAAATATACATAGTGTCATCTTAAAGGGAGTTTTTAAGACAATTTCAAGACATAAAAATTATATCAATTCTAAAAGAAGATTTAAAAAAAGAACACAGACAAAAAGTTGTGAAATAGTGAAATAATGCAATAAAATCACATATGACTTTAAAGCGAAGATCAGTTTGGATTGGAAACATGTCCATTTATTTATTAATTCATTTATTTATTCATGTATCTTCTTCCAAACATGTTGAAGTGCTGTATAGAAATTGTATAGTATAAATATAAAAGGAATCATAATGTCCTCAGTTGTCAAATAAACAGGAAATTTGTGTGAAGAGAAATTTGACAAAGATTAATCATTTTAAGAATATGTACAACTTACGAATAAATTAAAAACTTTCACTTATATTAATTTGCATACATAATATAAAAATAAAGATTTAACAATGAAGATATTCAACACAATGCTATTTATCATAGTAGTAAAACATTTACCACTGAACACAGCATAAATGTCCAGCCATATGGGAATATTTCAATTAAATGATGCATTAATATGATATAGTATTACTAAACCACTAGATATCATGTTTTCAAATAATACTTAACAACATGAAAATATCAAGTTTTCAAATAATAATGACATGAAGATATTCATATGTTTTGAAATGTAATATGAAATTATTTTTGCATATTCCAAGCCTGATAAGATAATCATAAACACAAAATTCATAGAAAAATGTAGTATGGGTAAGTCCAAATATTTGAAGTGATTTTTTGGATGGTTATTTGAAATTCATTAATTTAAAATAAACAAATTAATTTAAAATTTCAATTCCTAATTTGTTGTATATTATTTTCTATATTTTCAATGATTTTTATAAGGATTTCATTTTATAGGTTATTTTTTATGGGTAAATTTTTTTATTTTGGTATTATTAATGTACAATTACATGAGCAATATTATGGTTACTAGACTTCCCCTATGTTCAAGTCCCCACCTTATACCCCATTACAGTCACTGTCCATCAGTGTAGTAAGATGCTATAGTATCACTACTTCTCTTCTTTGTGTTACACTGCCTTCCCTGTATCCCCCCCTCTGCAACATTATGTGTGCCAATTGTAATACTCATTTTCCCCCTTAATCCCTCCCTTCTTACCCATCCTCCCCAGTCCCTTTCCCTTTGGTAACTGTTAGTCTGTTCTTTGGTTCTGTGAGTCCGCTGCTGTTTTGTTCCCTCAGTTTTTTCTTTGTTCTTATATTCCAAAGAAGAGTGAAATCATTTGATATTTGTCTTTCTCCACCTGGCTTATTTCACTGAGCATAATACCCTCTACCTCCATCCATATTGCTGCAAACGGTAGGATTTGTTTTCTTCTTATGGCTGAATAATATTCCATTGCGTATATGTACCACCTCTTCTTTATCCATTCATCTACTGATGGACACTTAGGCTGCTTCCATTTCTTGGCTATTGTAAATGGTGCCATGATAAACATATGGGTGCATATGTCTTTTTCAAACTGGGCTCCTGCATTTTTAGGGTAAATTTCTAGGAGTGGAATTCCTGGGTCAAATGGTATTTCTATTTTGAGTTTTTTAAGAAACCTCCATACAGCTTTCCACAATGGTTGAACTAATTTACATTCCCACCAGCAGTGTAGGAGGGTTCCCCTTTCTCCACATCCTCGCCAACATTTGTTGTTGTTTGTGTTTTGGATGTTGGCCATCCTCACTGGTGTGAGGTGATATCTCATTGTGGTTTTAATTTGCATTTCTCTGATGATTAGTGATGTGGAGCATCTTTCCATATGCCTGTTGGGCATCTGAATTTCTTCTTTGGAGAAGTGTCTGTTCAGCTCCCTTGACCATTTTTTAATTGGCTTATTTGTTTTTTGTTTGTTGAGGTGTGTGAGCTTTTTGTTTGTTGATGTGTGTGAGCTCTTTATATAATTTGGATGTCAACCTCTTATTGGATATGTCATTTATGAATATAGTTTCCCATACTGTAGGATGTCTTTTTGTTCTACTGATGTACAGAAGATTTTTAGTTTGATATAGTCCCATTTGTTCATTTTTGCTTTTGTTTTCTTTGCCCGGGGAGATATTTTCATGAAGAAGTTGCTCATGTTTATGTCCAAGAGATTTTTGCCTATGATTTTTTCTAAGAGTGTTATGTTTTCATGACTTACATTCAGGTCTTTGATCCATTTTGAGTTTACTTTGGTGTATGGGGTTAAACAATAATCTAGTTTCATTCTCTTGCATGTAGCTGTCCAGTTTTGCCAACACCGGATGTTGAAGAGGCTGTCATTTCCCCATTGTATATCCATGGTTCCTTTATCGTATATTAATTGACCATATATGCTTTGGTTTATATTTGGGCTCTCTAGTCTGTTCCATTGGTCTATGGGTCTGTTCTTGTGCCAGTACCAAATTGTCTTGATTACTGTGGCTTTGTACTAGAGCTTGAAGTCAGGGAGTGTAATTCCCCCTGCTTTATTCTTCCTTTTCAGGATTGCTTTGGCTATTCAGGGTCCTTTGTGGTTCCATATGAATTTTAGAACTATTTGCCCTAGTTCACTGAAGAATGCTGTTGGAATTTTGATAGGGATTGCATTGAATCTGTAAATTGCTTTAGGCAGGATGGCCATTTTGACAATATTAATTCTTCTTATCCATGAGCACGGGATGTGTTTCCATTTATTGGTATCTTCTTTAATTTTCCCATGAGTGTCTTGTAGATTTCAGAGTATAGGTCTTTCACATCCTTGCTTAGGTTTATTCCTAGGAATTTTATTCTTTTTGATGCAACTGTGAATGGAATTGTTTTCCTGATTTCTCTTTCTGCTAGTTTATCATTAGTGTATAGGAATGCAACAGGTTTCTGTGTATTAATTTTGTGTTCCGCAACTTTACTGAATTCAGATAATTAGATCTAGTAGTTTTGGACTGGATTCTTTATTTTTTTTTATGTAATATATCATGTCATCTGCAATCAGGGACAGTTTGACTTCTTCCTTAACAGTCTGGATGCCTTTGATTTCTTTGTGTTGTCTGATTGCTGTGGCTAGGACCTCTAGAACTGTGTTGAATAGAAGTGGGGAGAGTGGGCATCCTTGTTTTGTTCCCGATCTTAGAGGAAAAGCTTTCAGCTTCTCGCTGTTAAGTATAATGTTGGCTGTGGGTTTCTCTTATATGGCCTTTATTATGTTGAGGTACTTGCCCTCTGTACACATTTTGTTGAGAGTTTTTATCATGAATGGATGTTCAATTCTGTTGAATGCTTTTTCAGCATCTATGGAGATGATCATGTGGTTTTGGTCCTTCTTTTTATTGATGTAATGGATGCTGTTGATGGATTTTCGAATGTTGTACCATCCTTGCATCTCTGGGATGAATCCCACTTGATTATGATGGATGATCTTTTTGATGTATTTTTGAATTTGGTTTGCTAATATTTTGTTGACTATTTTTGCATCTATGTTCATCAGGGATATTGGTCTGTAATTTCCTTTTTTTGTGGTGTCTTTGCCTGGTTTTGGTATTAGAGTGATGTTGGCCTTTGATGTGGTAAAATTTTATTTTACCTTTACAATGTAATGCATGCAATAATTAGGATTAAATATGTATGACGGGATAGAGAGGGAGATACGGTAGCAAAATTAATCTATATATTAACTTAGAGAAATAGGTTGGACCTAAAATGGACCATAGACTTAGGTTCAGAGTTCCTGGAAACCAGGTATATGTTGACACAAAAAACTATTACATGATTGGCAATATAAGTAAGTTAAAAGGAAACCAGATACTCAGAGGAAATACAATTGTCCCTTGTGATGGGTCTTAAGAGTCCTTCTTTTGGGATTTACAAGATGATACTGAGTTATACTGCTAAATGGAATAGATAGTTAATCTTTGTTGAATGGGCAATATTTCAACTAAACCTTTAGGTCTGAATATTTAAAGAGGTAGAGAGGACACTGATTAGACACTTCCCAGACAGAGAATAAATTGGGAACAAAGCTACAAAGTGATGAATAATATCAACATGTTTCAGATCATTTAAGATGTCAAAATTAAATGGCTTATACTGGACAGATGTTGATAAAGTATGGCATGCAAATGTCAAATATAAGGATCTTGGGGTTAGAGATAAAGATGGAGATAGAAAGAAAGAGGAGGGGTGGGGAAATAAGTAAGTTCCACTGGGGAGAAGGAGTATGTATCAGTATCTTTAAAAAATGATTACTTATAAAAGGAGGAAATTACTCAAACAAAATTTAATTTTGTGTAGTTATTGACCTTATAGGGAGTGTGGGAAGTTTTGATTAACTTTTTTGTAATCTCTACAAAAATGTTCAAGCTAGGGATTTTATTCCCATTTTAAAGATAAGGGCATTAAATGATTAAGTTGGCAAGATTGTACAACAGGTATGTGGTAAAGGTAAGACTTGATACCTGTTCTTCCTAGTTCCACTGCTTATATTAATTTCCATTTATATATTGTGGTAGTTAAAAATGCAGGCCCTGGATTCAGTCATATGAATTTAAAAACTGGCCCCATTAGCTGTTAGAACCTTTTGGCATCTCAATTTCCTCATTTTGTAAATGAGTATGATAATATATGCCTTATAAGTCAATTTTGTGGATTAAATTATTTATTTTTCATAATATACATAAAACATTGCCTAACACATAGCATTTAGTTTTCATTATGCTTTTTATTTCTTCTAACCTTGAGCCAAATGTGATGAAAAATATAGAAAAATAAGATTGTAATTTATTCATCTGAAATAAAATGTTTAATAAGAATTATAGTCATTCCCAATTCTCTCAGACTCTCCATGTTTTTTAAGATCTGGTAGCAGTATCATAATTTTTCTGAAAATTATTTTCTGACTATCCTCATGCCCACAACTCCCAAAGCTTAGGTGCCCTATTTCATTCCACCATAGCTAGACAGGATTCACTTTGTATATTTATTTTTTGTGTATTTGTGCCAGAGTCTGGCAAATTATAGATAACACAATAAGCATCCTTTAAGATTTAAATGTTTTTTTTAATGTTTAAAAAATTTGACTTATTAATCTTAAAAGAAAAAATAAGTTCCTTCAACCTAGTACAGAGTGCTTCCTTAGAACTCAAGTGCATGGGCTATAAAATTCCGGAAAACTCTTCAAAGTTTTAGCTTAATACTCAGATATATGACTTAAGATGAGTATTAGAGACACTCCATTATTCCTGGAAGAGCATATGTTACATTCAGATATTATGTAAAGTTCTAATGACATAGAAATTATGTTTACATGTCTTGAGATTCTCTTTTGCTGATAAGCTCTAGAATGTACACCATCTCTATCATCTGTGGGAGTACTCTTATAATACTAGTATAATTATGATATTGCTTAAAGACTACTTACCAGTGTGCACTGGGCATTTTCTGTTTTAAATGTGGACTTTATAACATCAACAAGTAGCTTTAGAGATCCTCTAAATTTATAGGAAGGATTTTCTGAAAGGATTTTTTTTTTTACTACACATAACTTGCACTTTCTATCCAAACACTATAGTTCACTCAGGCCTTTTCAGATTATCTTCAACTATTCAAGCATTACTAATCCAAAGGTACATATAAGCTTGTTCTGATTTACATGTCAATATGGAAAGAAAAAAATCTTAGATTTATAATGCTACATGTCCTATGTTATAGGCTTAATTGTCTACTCTTCTCTGGTAGTAGAGACAGAACAAACAAGAAACCAAAGTTCTGACATGAAAGGTGATTACTTTGAAGTAAGATAAAAAAAAAACTGTTCAACGGAAATATAAGAAAACCTAATATGGATTAGTGTTGCTAGTAGCTAATAAATAATAGTTTAGTATTTAACCTTTCATCTTAACTTTCAAAATGCTCAAAAGCAAATTGTAACAAAAGGGTTAAGACCTTGTACAAACTTGGGAAACCTGGACTCAGGAATAGAAGAAAGAGGGAAAAAAATGATAAAATCTGGGTTGTATAATACATGTATGCTTTTTGGTCAAGTGTAGAAATTTTAATGATTTTTGTTTTTTATATGCTTGGATATCATATATAATATTTCAAAAGTTAAAATAGATGTTATTTTTCCAAATAATAGTGAAGTCACACCAGGGACACACATCATGATAAAACTTGTGAAAAGTAAAGAAAAAGAAGTAATCTTGAAAACAAGATAAGAACTATAGTTTGCCTGAAGGGAAAAAAAACAATTCAAATGACAATATATTTTTCATCAAAAATGAGGGAGGCAAGAAAGAAGTGGGATAACAAAACAAAGAAAAGAATTACCATCCCTGAATTTTATATCCAGCAAAAATATCCTCCAGGAATGAAGGGGAAATTAGACATTCTCAGGTGAAGGTAAAATAAGAAAATATGTCAACAGTAGACATCCCCTAAAAGAAATGCAAAGGAAGGTTTTTAAACAGAAAGAAAATGATAAAGCATCTTTAAGTATCAAGAAGGAAGAGAAAATAATGAAAAAAGTAAATATAAATACATTTTACTTGTCTTCTTGTGTATTTTAAATTGTATTTTACAAAGTAAAAAGTATGACATTGATGTATATATCAACATATGTAAAGGAATATTAAAGACAATTATATTATTATAGACAGTGGAGGATTAAGGAACTTAAAAAGAGGTGAAATTTCTACACCATTTGAATTAGTAAAATGCCAACACCACATAGTTCTGAATCTTAGTTGAGGGTTGAGGTGGTAATTAGAAGAATCTATACATATACATATGTGTTAAAGTGACATAGAACTGTATATACACATTGTTCCAATATAAATTCCTGGTTTTGGTTTTGTCTATAGTTATACAAGACGTAATTATTAGGGGAATTGAGTGAAGGGTACATGGAATGTCTGTGTACTGTCTTTGCAACTTGCCACAAATCTGTAAGAGTTAAACACACAGAAAAAAAAATGATGTTTTGATTAAACTTGTTTCTTAGTGCATAAACTCCTAAGACTTCATTCCATTCAGAATGATGCTTGATCTTAGGTTTCTAATGGTTTAGACTCCATAAATAGATTTTTAAATTATAATTATTCAACTAACCTTTAAGTTTATCATTAAGTAAAAACAAACAAACAAACAAAAACTGGCTACCAAGAAATACCTGAGTTACACCTTTCAAATTATTTTGAAATGGATTGTCAAGAAAAATCAACTGTCAAAAGAATCATCCACACATTAATAGAAATTAACCAACAGAATTATGATTCATTGTTTAAGGGAAAAAATCTGTTTTTTGAAATGGTAAAAATTAAGGATTTGTTTTGTTTTTAAACCCTTTTTATTTTGAAATAGATCTAAGAGGTTGCAAAGCTATGTATAGACAAGTCTTAAGTACCACAGCCTATTCCAACGATAATCTCTTACATAACTATAGAACACTATCACAAACAAGAAATTGACACTGATAAAACACACAGAGGTTTTTCAGGTTTCAACAGTTACATATGATCTTGTGTTTGTATGTGTGTGTATGTATCTCTACTCAATTTCATTACATGTGCAGCCTCATGTAACTGTTAAGTAGAAACATAGGCGTGAGCATCTGGGGAAAAGGGAAGATAAAGTTCAAGGAAAAACCACCCAGTTAGAGGGTCCTATGGGAAGACAACAAAGGCTTTGTAGGGAAATTACTTTCTTGCCTAACGGGACCAGGCCAAACTGGTTCCAACCAGATCACAGTGCAGGTGCAATAGAACAAAAAAACTGCCCAAACCACGTGTCATCATAATCTCCTTAATATAATAATGAGTTTAACTTCCTCACCCTCCCTCCATGGACTTTTCTGTGTGCATTTTAGGAAGGGACATATGAACCAAGAGGAATGGGTGTATAACTAGAGCTGTCAATCAAATGACCTCACCCTATCAATTGAAGAGGCACCTCCTGGCTAGGAAATGATAAATAGACCCTTCCCCAAAATGTCAGTGCCTTTGTTTAACTTGACTCTGGCCCATTCCTCCCTTGGAGTCTCATGGTGATAGCACAGTTGAGTGAATTGTTTTTTGATGTATATTGTAAAATTTGTTTCGATTTAAGTTCTTTAAAACTTATTTAGAGTAAGGTTTATGTACTGCCCTTGAGGTGAAGTTCTCGAATAAAATAAAAATAAGCAAGCAAGAAAATGGTGATTTTTAAAGAAATAATTTCTTAAAATCACAATCTACCATTTTCTTTTTTAGACTCTTACCATTTAAAATGTCTGGGGAAAAAAGTATTTGACAACAAATAGAATTCAAATGACCTCTTGTGTTTGTTAACCTTATTAATTGCTTTAACATCCAAGTGCCTGCATTTACTGGCACAGACAGTTCCTGTTATTTATTGCCATTTATCATGGAAGACCTTTGTTCTTTGTGTTTTTCAGCTCTGTTATTCTTAAGAGCCAGGAACTCTGACAGCTGCTGCCAACCCTGTGCAGTTTGTTCAAAACAATAGAGAAAATTGCCTAGCAACCTCACATCCAGCTTCTGGTACCCTCCTGGAGATCACATTCCACATACATTCTGCTCATCTCCACAAACTCACAGGGGAAAACGCACACACACACACACTAATAAAAACTAGACTGACCATTTTCTAGAAGATATGTTCACAACTAGTACATTTCTTCAGCATGCAAATTAGAGCTAGGTTGTTAATACTGATCGCATAGTGATTTAAAGAAATTAATTGTCCCCTCTATCCTCTCTTGCATAGTCTGTTGTTAGAGGTGTACTTTTTAAGACATGAGTGTTTAACCTCCATTGCTAAAATGGAAATATATATATATATATCTATATTCTTATACATCACTAAAATATATATTTTATAACCAGTAATATTGACAAAGTTGTTAGAAATACAAGTTTATTTTTGAGTCCATGTCAGAGCATGGCTGAGGAATGAAATCTCATTGTTTGATTCTTCGTAATAGCCAGATGTTTGGCAGCTCCTTCTCCTGTACTCCTGTTTATCATATGATTGTGGTAGATGTTTAGGATGTCATTGGATTTTGTGAGAAGAGCACTGTAACAAAGAATCAGAAAGCTGGACTTCAGCTCCAGGATTGTGTTTTCTTGCTTGTTTTGTTTTCTCTATCTAGAACTGATTTGGGCAACCAATTTTTTTTATCCCGATATCCTTTTCTGCAAAGTCGGAATTTACACTACCTGATCATCAAGGTCCCTTTTTATCTGACATTCGATGATTCTGTAAGTGGCATTGGTTTTCTTTGAGATTGTTTTATACAGAAAATTGAGTAGGAGGAAATGGGTTCAGTAGAGAATACTTTCTCTCTTTTAATTATGCTATCAGGCCAAACATTGCTATCTGTGAAACAAGGAGAGGAAATTGGGTCAGATGAGCATGAACACCTACATAACCCTGGTAGGATGTCAGAAGTACAAATGTGTACAACTATTCTATATAGTAACAACATTTATATGTATAGCTTATAAAGTTTTGGGAGATGACTTAAGGTCAAAACAGTAAGAAAGAAGAAATTCTAATACAGAGGTCAGAAATTATAACTTGTGGATGAAATCCATCCTGTTAATTAATTTCATAAATAAAGATTTATTGGAACATGGAACAGCCATTCTTTTACATATTGTCTGTGGTTGCTTTCCTGCTACCATGACAGAGTTGCGTCATTGTAACAGAAGCTGTATGTCCCACAGAGCTGAAATATTTACAATATTTACTATTTTGGTCCTTTATAGAGAAAGTTTTGATCCTTATTGTAATATATGAGAAAGTTTGATATATTTATTTAGACTTGAAATCACCTCCACCAGACCATATGCGTATAAATGAAAGAGAAAAGTTTTGTAAATATTAAATTATAGAATTCAATGTTGTATAGATTTGATTGTTTCATTAGAAAAAATTGTCAAAAAGAAATTAAAAACTGAATTTGATTGAAGAGGTCCGATGTGTGTTTGTCATTAATTTTTCAAATAGGTCAACAATTACCTTTAGGTTTTCTTACATACCATAACTGAATATTAAAAAACTGTTTGGAAATATCAAAGGTACTACATTTCAAATGTAATATCTATTCAGAGTATGTTATGTAAAAATTTCCTTTAAAAAACCTAACACTAATCCTGAGGAAAATGTGTAATTCAGGAGCCTGGATTCCCTCAATATCATTGAGATTGGTAAAATTCGTAGTCATGATTGTAAATATATACATCCGCAATGTAAAGCTGATTTTACATTGTTATACACTTTGTATACACCTTACTATCATCAGATCAGTATTATTTGATTTCTCAGTCATGTGGTACTCATTTTGAAGTGGTTAGCAGAATATTTAAAAAAACATTAAAAAATTGATAAAGGAATGTTTGTCTCTTTTGTTTCTTCATTGTTGTTAAGTTCTCTACCCAACACCCTAGATAGCAAAGTACAGGAGATAGTTTTATCTTGTGAGGAACTTCAACATATAGGTAATTTTCATTCTTCAAGATATAACATAGGTTAATAGGTCATCTCTTGATACTCCAGGAAGAAACCTTTAATTTAATGGAAAGGGTCATCACTAAGTTATAGATACAACCCTGTTCCATTGCCACAGAATTAGAATACAAGATTTTAAGAACACAGAAGTGTGGATTGTATCTTTTCCCATCACTTGTCACCTGCAGGAGAATCTCCCGGGCCCTCCAGCTACCACCCAGATTGCCTGTTGTCATGTTTAGTGATGCTATGATGCAAGATGACCACAAGAATATTACAAGAAACTGCTGCAAAAGGGCAGAGTGGAAAAAGAAGGATTCAAAATTAAGAAAGGAAAGGGAAGACAAGTAGCGGAAGGAGCCGCACTGAACTACACGAGTGGAAAGGGACTGCATTAAAGGTTAGAACTGTCACTGTGTGACACAGTCTGTATGTTAAAATTCTCTTGATTAGAGTGGTGGGAGGAAATGGAGATTAATCAACAGGAAAATCGAAGAACGAAAGATATTTACAGATTTTGTGTGATGATGTAAAACTCACTTTGATATCCAGTTACCACGTGGTTTCTGCTGTGACAACACTTATTTAATTCAGCTCTAATTTTTTCTTCTTTGGCCTTGCTTCTGTTCGTATGTGGTGCTTATCTGCCTGTAAGTGCTGAACTTTTGTGATTGGATATTCTCAAGTCTGACTCCCCTTTGCTTCCCAAGTTGGGTCAACAGTCTCTGTGATGTGAACATTTATTACCCCATTTTCCTATTAGGTCTTTTTCTCTACTCTACTCAAAATAGTCAAGTTGCCTGGAGACGGGCATCCTGAATCCTGTGTCCTTTTGCCTTTGGATCTGCTACCTGCTGATCAATTTCTCTGATTTGGGGTCAGCCCAACTGCCAGGGTTCTGCATACTGCCTGCCCGTGTTTTGCTTTTGCTGCCATCTACTGGGAAGACAATTACTTTAATCTCAAACCCTTGCTTGATTTTCTATTCTGCTCTCCAGATTTAATGCATTTCATTCCCTAGTGCTAGATCAGTTCCCCAAGGATTTGACCTACCCAGGATGATAGGTCTGCTTCCACATCTAAGTGTTCTAATCATGTTGCAAGCAACTAGAGAATATTGAAATGAAAATGGTAGTGTAAATGAGAAGGTAATTTTTTTTTTTTGCTTTCTGTTAATTTTACTTAAAGGGTATTTTTGCATTTGTGTATTTTGCCACATTCCCAGAAAACTGCCTATCTGATTACAGAATGCTTGCTAATGTTAGGCTGACATTAGTGAAGAGACCACTTTCTATACAAAGTCCATATAAAAAAGTAACTTAACATTGGCATTTCAAACAGATGACTTTATATCTAATTCGGACACCACCATTAATAAGCAGTGTTTCTGAGAAAAAGTTATGAAAGTAATTCTAAGTCTCAGTTCATTATCTTTAAAACTGTAGTAATACAAGTCTCAACCTAATAAAATTTGTGAAGAATAAGAAAAGAATGCATGTGAAGTGTTTATCTCATAGTACATAGAACTCCTAAGCTTGTGGGAGTCATTGATGCTGTACCACACATATTAAAGACAGAATACTTTAGTCAAATTATGATAAAACAAAATGAAAACACTCTCTTTTTCTAAAACATGGTCCTAATCCATGACATCATCTTTGTTTTTTCTCTCACTGTCTCGCCTAGAAGAACTTTCTGTTCACCCAGGATAATTCATATATGTATTGCCTCACTGGATACAAGCCCAAGGAAGAAATAGAATCTAAAAGGAAAATGGAAGGAGCTCTCTGGTTCTTTAACGTAGAGGGAATAATCGTGTCTTTTTTAAAACCATTAATATGCAATTTAAGAGAACTTGCATTTCGGTGATTTATACCATACTTCCTGGTTTTGATTTTAAGGTTTAAAGAACCAAGTTTAAATCATAAGAAGAGATGTCACTGATCGAGTTGAAAGAAGCCAGTTTCTAAAAGTTCATTGAGCCTTAACCCAGTGACATTTGTCAACATTGTTATTCTTTCTATTTCTTTGGAAATATACTGCTAAAAGTGTTTAATAAATAGAGTATCTGAAAAATAGAATATGCCAATAATTGAAAAAGAAACACTTGCCTCTTTAATCGGTATCTGGTATTATTATCCTAACCAGGCTTCCTATTGACCATTCGCCAGCTTGAACTACAACCAACTTCATGTAGAGGAGATTGATTTACACTCAAAACCACAATACATTAATAAAAATTGGTCAACAAAAATGGCAAATTGGTCAACAAAAAGGGCAAGGTGGCAAGTCCTACTCTGATGATTTGAACTCAGAATTTAGTGGTAATTCTTCTGACTATAAATACATAGAATAAAGTTGAAAGGCTGCAAATTAAGAAAAACTTTTCATGATAAGGTTGGTGTTTACCTTGAAATCCGAAGTTTTCAACATATACACCCAATATCTTTAGAATTGTTGAAGAAAATTCTGAGCGTATTTCATATCCTTCCAGTGAGAATAAGAAATAATGGAAATTATTACTGTGCAGTGAAAAACTGATTCCCAATTATTATGAGTCCCTTTGTCCTCAATATCCCATTAAATGCATCAGTCCCAATGTCATAGGTTGCTCAGGATATCATAATGAAATATCATAGATGGGGTGACTTAAACAACAAAAATGTATTTCTCATAGCTCTAGAATCTGGGAAGTCTGAAATTAAGGTTTGAGCCAATTCAGTTCCCAGTGAGAGCTCTGTCCTTTGCTCGCAGATGGCCTCCTTTTTGCTGTGTCTTCTTCCTATGGAGTTCAGAGAAAGAGGGAACTCTCAAGTGTCTCTTCTACAAGGATATTAATCCTATCAGATTAGGGCCCCACCCTTATGACCTCATTCAACCTTAATTACCTCCTATAAGTCCTGTCTCTAAATACAGTCACAATGGTATTTAAGGTTTTCAACATACAAGTTTTGGAGGTCCATATAACCCAATTCAGTCCCTATTACGCAATTTGTGTTTTCACATAGAAATACCATTCTCAGTGTTGGGTATGGTAGCTTTGTACATACTATCATGTTTACTTTTGCATAAGTGCCTTGTCTCATAACACAATACTCAGAGAAAACTATTGTGTCCAGGAGCACACAACTATATTTCAAAATGTTGGAAATATGTTCCTTTAAAAAAAATGAAATGAAAGTACTATAAAGTCAATATATTAAAATTATGTAAACATGGAATTAAAGTGCTGTAAACAGACCCATATTATTAAGAACTCTTTTCAGATGCTGAGTATATCATTACATGAGAAAGAGAATACTCAAAATATACATAGACTAACCCAAGGATATTTAAATTAAGCCACCTGACATTAAATGAACAATAAGTGAAAAATAAGGATGCAGATTTAGTTTGTCACAACTTCAAGATATCAGCCGAAGGTTCACTTGAAGTTAACAGAATATATGTAATTAGCACAGAAATGTCACATACTTCATTGGATTTCCTCCCACAACACCCTTCTAAAAATAAAATAATTCAAGTAGTAGTATTATTTCCTAATCATTTAAAGAAACTAGTCTAAAATATCATGAATTTGTTAAAGTTCAATACGTAAGTGGAAGTTGTCATTTTATTAGGGTAACTATTCAAGACTAAGTCTTCTAACTCAGCATCTAAATAGCATCATCTTTATTTGCTGCTGTTTGTTAATAACTAAGGTTCTTGTTCATAGGAAAATCAAGTAAGTAGATTTCAACCATGATAAGGTTTATTATTCACTCATGAAGTTAATTAGAGACAAAAATCTTAATCTGTGGATTGCCACAACTCCTCCCATTTTATCTTTTATTCTTACTGTAACTTCTTCTATTGTTACATAAACATAACACTTTCCCCTTAACAGGAAAGAAATATAAAAGATCCCCATCTATTATATTTGCCTTTAGTTGTAAGTAACTTGAGTGTATGATTTACTATCTTCCCTAAAGGATGTCTGAGCAAACAGAAGGGTTGCTAGGGTTCCCTGGGGTTACTATACATATCTAAATGATACATTTTGGTGCTTAAAACTTCTTATCTGCATAGAACTCATCACTCAGTGCCAGGGTGGTGGTTTCACACCAACGTAATTTGCGATTAGGGAAAGAAACTTCTTTGTTTCTATTTAAATAATTACATCATTCTTGTCTTGCTTGTGCATTGGAATGAATGAAGTTTAACATTAAAATGGAGAGGTTCCAAATGCAATCAGAAAATAATGCTGGTACATAGCTTTGTGACTTATCGTTTAAAGTCAGCATACATTTACTTAAGATACTGACCAGAGGAAAAATATCCTATAGAATTAGGAAGAAAAAAAGAAGACAAAACATGTGCATTCATTAGAAAGTCTGGTCCGTAACACTTTGTAAATATTTATTCTGTTGATTCAATCTCACCTTTCAAATAAAACTTCTTTTAGGAACACAATGCTTATCTTGGCTCCCAATAAAATATAGTCCTAGAATAAGAGCAGAAGAGTTTCTCCCATTATAATTTGTGTATTTCTCTCATCTGAAGCTCATGAAAATAAGACGCTTATCTCTGTGGTGAGGCGTCACTGCCCATGGTGTGGACAGAGATTTGGGGGTTGGTGGTTGTTAAAAACAGTACATAAAATCCCTAAACATTCCCAGATACAAGTGCAAGAAAATTGGGTCCATGATATTTTGTAGATAGGGCTTCTTAAAACTCCTTCTATTAAGCAACTGAGCATAAGGAATTAACAGACAATATTAAGACATGTCAAAAACTCTTCCTTAGAGCACAGAGCTCTTTGTTAAAGAGGGTTAATGTTGTATACAGAAAGGCAGAAACCAAACCAAGTGCATAAAATTGAACTTTTTCAACCTTTAAATAATAAAGTTATTTTTTTCTTAATGTTAAAATATGTTTATGGTAAGAAATAAACCATGAATCCACAGAAACATGAAATCTTTGGCTACTTGATAACCCTCTTATAGAAAATAATTTTTTAAAAATTGGCTGATCATCTCTTTTCAAACAGCTTACTAGATTTAATTTTTAGCTTAATTTAATTAAGCAAAGTATAGAAATCACAAATTATAAATTATGAAAAGGTAACTTTTTTGGGGGGGTTATTTTCAGGAAAATAGATGGAATTTCGCTAGATAGGTGAGTGTGGAAAACTTGGCCGAGATCCCATTGGCAGTTTAGGCACATTCACATTCAAATGTTAAAAAAAAAATGTAAAATCATTGATTTGATCTCTTGCTCAATAGGAGTATGAAAATTGGATCATGGAGTCAGCAGATGAGAAAGGAATTGATTTAGGCCTTTGAAGTGATATAACATCTACAGACAGTTGTGCCATGGAAGCCACAAAGCTAGAGTGAACTCAGTAAAACATTGCGGATAAGGATATATTATGTAAAGGATCTAGAAAAGTTAATATCGGACTATTTGAGCCATGGCTCACAGGCATGGACCTACCGTTTGGAGAACAGGATGATAGAAAAGTAGATGCCAATAAAAAAGATCAAAGCAAATGGAGAATATAAAAATAAGTCTGGGCCTCTCCAGTAGGCAGAGATTTAATTCTAGAAAATAATAGTCTGTTTAAAAACAATCAAGACTTCTGCAAAAGTTAAACTGTAAGGGAAAATCTGCCAAAGCTCCAGCCATTAATAAAAAAAAAAATTTATCATTAATTAAAGAAAGAAGTGCTTAAGAAAAATCATGTTGTCTATTTTGTATTATATATTTGACATTATATGTACATTAACAACATATTTACTATAATACTTTAAATTTCATACCTAGTGTTTGAATTACTCCTTAATGTCGTAACATTTTCTCTTCCTTGGATGTAGACTACATTTAAGAAGAAAAATGAATATGGTTAGATCAGAATGAATAAACTAATCAGGCCATTCATGGACTGGTTCACTGAAGTTATGTTTTCCTGGTGCTTGCAGGACTCATCTTGCAGTCTATCATGGCAGCAAGGTGGTCTCTAAGTAAGAAGTTCATATTCCTTCTAATGAATCAACTTACCAGCCTATAACTATATCAGATGGCTTTTAAATAAAATAAAGGGAAGCTTTATATTAGAGAAAAGGGCCTGTACTACCTTGGGTTTAGCACTGATTTAGTGTTTTTGTCGTTTTATAATTACACTTGAGTAGTTACAGATATTACCACTGTGCCTGATCTAACATTCTGGATCAATAAATTAAAATTATGTTGGAAATGATTTATTTCAAAAACTAGAAGATCACAATATCAATGGCCAGAAGATCCTTAGTTGCATTAATAGCTATTTCAGAATTACTCAACTTGGTTAACTGGTTGACTTAAAAATATTTAAAATTCTATCCCTAAATGTATTTTGTTTGAATCTTCTTAGGTAAGCTTATGCAAATTAGCTTCTCATTACTCATGATTATTTTCTTGAAATTTTTGTCTCATATAAAAAAATTCTTTCCTTAAGGAATCTACTCCTACCAGCATGTGAATTGTTTGACCATCTTGTGTATAAAATTTGCTTCTTTTACAAAACAAAATGACGAATTTTGTGGTGTGTCTGTTATTCCTGGTCCTGGCTATGCAGCATGCTGACATCATATAGCTACAGATAAAAGACAAGAAAAAAGTAAGGGAAAGGCAAATGTGTGTGAGAGTATGTCTGTGCAAACATGCAAAAAGACCGCAAAGCTAAAAACAAACAACAGGCTTGATTGTTTCCCCCTCAGTCTTGGTTGAATCAGCATCAGCCAATTGACTGAAGCAGATACAATGGAAAGCCACAGTCCACAGTCTATTTGGCTCCATGAAGTATCAGCATCTCACTCTGGTTCAGATCACATCCAACGGTTTGTTTTGATCCAGTCCTACTGCAATATGTGTTCATCTAATCTAAGCCTAGAAAAATTGATGCATCCCAATAAGATGGTGGTTCAAATATTCTTTCCCCATTCTATGCATTATGTTTTACTGTCTTTGCTAGATTTTATGCATAGTGAATTTTTATACCTCTAACATTCATATTTTTATAAATATATACAGCTCATTCTTTAGTTATATTTGGCATAACATCAGGCATTACGGAAGGTTTGCATTCTGAGGTGGAACTTACATAATATAAAAACTCTTAAAGTATCAGTATTGTAATCATTAGAGCTGTTTACCAATGTCCTGCTCTTTCACTCCTTGGGCACCTGGCAAGATTGTGTTTCTTTACTTCCATAGATGTTGTAATGCAGTTTGCTTTGTGAAATGTGAGCAGAAATAAACTAACTTTCTAGTGGAAGTTTCCTGAGTTCCCTTCTCCCTCTTCCCCCATGACTAAGCTCCTAAATCCTTGAGTGAAAATAAGACATGCAGAGCAGATAGCATGAGTGAAAATTTAATGAATTATATCATAATCCATTGAGATTTAGGGGTTATAACTACAGAATCTGGCTATCTTGACTAACAGACTAACTACTAAAATTTAAAGTCCATTTCCAGATTAAGAAAATATTTGGATTAGAAAAATATGATAACTTGAAATGATTTTTAAAATATGCAAACTAGATCTTCCTGCTAAAGCAATTCTTATAGAAAGAATACTTTTCATGTTGATATGTTTACAGCCAGACACAGGTTCAGCCGTGTCAAATTGCCTTTACTTGATCAGTTTTTAACCTAAAAATGGCAACTTCACATTGTTTAACTCAATAAATTTCCTGATGTTGTTATATTGTCCTGTGTATCTAAGGGACATACACATTATGTTTTATTGAGCTGATCGCTCAATAAAAATAAGATCACTCGCATTTGGTATCTGCTTGGAGCTTAATTTCACTTCATTAATGCCTTGAGGACATTAAAAAGGCCAAATAACACTGTGTGATTAACAAACATTTGTCTTTTGCAGACATGATCTAATGCATTTTTAAAGTTTTTGTTTGTTAACAGGTTAACTGTTGCTTGCTGCAGGACACATTCCTAAAGGCATAGATAATACTTATTACACTTAAAATATGATGACAGAGGCTGTTATGTTGGTTTTGAATATTTTGCCAATGAAAAGTAAGATAACTAATTAGCCAACAGGGCTTATTATGCTAAAATTATCCACGAAGAGAGCTTACAAAATGATTAAAATGTAATTTTTCATTCTCAGAGTGGGAACACTTCCACAAAAAGACAATGCACATGAACTATTTGACTGTTACTCAGGTTTTTAATTATTGAAATAATATTCCGTTAGGGACAACTCAAATCCACCACATTGAAATAGCTTACAAGAAGAACACTCAAAAATGTTTCCATGAGTTTACTCCCTCTTGATTTCTGAAGTGTACCAAATGAAAGTCAAATTGGAAGTTGTAGTTCGACATGCTTTGTAAAAATGTGACTCTCAGGTTCAAAGAAAAAAAAGTTCAAGGATGATTTATAAAACTTTAGAATTTCCAGATGTAACTTCTCCTAAAGCTCTTTGGATATCAAATGCTGTAGCATTTACCAAACATTTGATGGGTTAAGTGTAAATGAATCAGTAACGTAAGGATTAAATTTCTCCACAAATACACAAGAGCCTAAAAAATTAGGGAAAAGAGTGCCTTGGCAGGATTCAGTTGGGTTTTTTCAAATCCAAAGAGTTTCAAAACCATGTTTTGATGTTTTCTGAAACTAAAACCTCACTATTTTTGATCATCTTTTGTTACAAATCCAAATTGAATATCGTTTCCAAGTTCTACTGGTGATATAACAAATTGAAAGTGGTTAGGAGCAGAACCACTAATTCACCCTCATAAATCATTTTTTATAGCATTAAGAGCTTCATCACATCATTTCACTATAAATAATGTTTTCTAAAGTTATAAAAATTAAAACAGGAGGAAGGTGGTCTGAAGACACAAACTTCCAGTGAAAAGATAAGTAAGTACTAGGGACGTCATGTACTACATGATGACTATAGGTAACGTTGTTGTGTGATAGACAGAAAAGTTGTTAAGAGAATAGATCCTAAGATTTCTCATTACAAGGAAAAAAATTTTCTATTTTTCATTTTTTATTGTAGCTATATGAGATGATGGGTGTTGACTATACTTACTGCAGTAATCATTTCACAACATATGTAAGTCAAACCATTATACTGTACACATAAAATTTTTACCATGATTAATGTCAATTATAACTCAAAAAAATGGAAATAAATGAAAAAAACTGAATTTCAGTCAATAACAAAGTGAAAATAGAAAGCAAATAATCTGACTCCGACTCCACAGGTTCTCAAATTTTCTGTTATCAATAATAATTTTACATTACAAAGAAATCCCTAACAGTTTAATTTATTAAGTAGCTAGGTCTACACAACTTAATCATTTTTAATCAACAGCTTGGTAGTCATGTGTAAAAGCACTACACTTAAATTAAAGAAATATAATATTTTTATGTTATTCTTAAATAACCGCAATCATTTACTAATGGGTTATGTGTCCCCAGTTGTGTACCATGCAGTTTCTCAATCCTTGAGATCTGATTGGACACTGTCACCCTGATTTCCTGTTTCATACTGATTTTCTTGTAGTATTTGGCTTTTACTACAGAAAGAAATAGAAAACTCAGGTTCATAAAGCTATGACATCATTGAGAGGAAGTTAACATTGAACCTGAATTATTATGATACCTGAGATGTGGAGTGTTTCTTTATTTCCTTTAAAAATTTAAAATTCCCCATGGTACATCTATGAGTACACTCAGGACACAGTTTTGGAACTGGGCGTTTTATCAATTCTATTAAGTTATCTTACTACCTTCTCAGGATTTTGAGTATTAATTTACTTACAACCAAGAAAGTATACACAGCAGTGGAATCTAATATTAACAAACACTAATTATTTTTATTAAACTATAGTAATAGCACTTTGTAATATATTAGAATATATTCTTAATATTTAAAAATAGTTCTAATGAACTGAGAAAATAATTCAGTCATTAGACTTGTGTTTTTCATAACAAACCTAATATAAATTGACTTTAAAAGAACGCTAAAAAATTAATAGAATGTTTTCAGTTTCTCAAAAAGGCTGAAAATATAAATAGTAATATGTGTGTCAGAGAAAAACTTCAAGAGATTTCCTAAAGTGAACGTTAATTTAACATTTTTTCATTAAATTTGAAAAGCTTTATATTATAGTGTAGAGCACAGTATACTGAGGAAAAAATAAAATGACATTTATCTCCATGTTTTAGACATGACTTATGTCAAAAATAAGTAAACTGATTTTGCTATAGGAGGAGTCTACAAACGTGTCTGAGAGACATTAAATAGTGAACAAGGGTGTGCCTTAAAGTAGTGTTACCATGATTGTGTTTTCAGACTAGATATATAGATATTTTTTAGTCAGAATTCAAATCATTTGCTTGAAAACTTTAGTCACTGGAAGTTGTGGGTATATGTCCATAGTAAGTAAATACTTACAAGACTGAAGAGAGACCATACATAAGCCTTGCAGAATATATAGCATCTCTGACCAGTTGATTCAAATATTTATTGAAAGGCCACTATGTACTGGCATGGCTCTGGGTGTTCAGGGTGCTGCAGTAGACAAATCAAATAGAATCACTCCTCATGGAGCTTCCATTTTAATGAAGGGTGCAGGCAACAAATACCTTAAAGAAGTAAACTACCTAAAATATTAAAAATGCATGCTGAAAAGGAAAAGTAAGTTCGTAGAAGTTGATAGGAAGTGTTGAGGGGAGGACTGAAAATTTAGGAAGAGCCTTAGTGAGAAGGTGAGGAAAGAACCAATAGACCTAAAAAACAAACCATGTGAAAATCTAGATGAAGAGCTTTCCAGGAAGAAGAAGGACCAAGTGCAATGATCTTTACTGGGAATGTGCCTACTGATGCAAAGGTCAGCATACCTGAAGCAAAGGGAAGGAGAGGGAAAGTAGCTGGAGAAAAATCAGAGGGCAGCAAGGAGGCAAGGTCATGCTGGGGCTATGGTAACTTGGACTTCTGCTCTGAGTGGGAAGAGAAGTCTCTGGAGAGCTTTGAGACAGGGACTGGTGTGAGGTAACATTGCACCAGCATTGCTTTGACTGCTGTAGTGAAAACAGATGGGCAATGATTTAAAAGGGGGCCCTGAGAGACTGTTGACAAGACAGGATGTGGATGCCTGTGACTAGGATTACTGTGATGGGATTGGTCAGAAGTGGTGAGCTTCTTCTCTGATTATCCAGAGGTGTATTTGTGCCATCCAATATGGCCAAATGCAGTCATTTAAATATGAAACTGGGTTACTAAAAATGGACTAAAACTAAAAAATTCAGTTATGTTAGACACATTTCAAAGGCTCAAGAGACTTATGAGCTTGTGGTGCCATATTGGACAATGCATATACAGATCTTTTCTATCCATACAGAAAGAAGTATTAGACAGCATTGCTTGAACTGACAGGATCTGCTGATAAATGTGAGTGAGATGTGCAAGACAGTAGTCAATTCTTGGCCAGAAAAACTAGCAAAATTGAGTTTACTGGTACAGGAATACCATGAGAAAAGTAAGTTTGGGGGACGACCAGGAGCTCAGTTTTGGAAATGATATATTTGAGATGCTTATCAGGCATCAAATGGAGATCTCAAAGAAGCAACAGATAGATATATAAATCCAGATTGAAAAGAGAAGTCTAGGCTGGACAGCCCAAGTGAGTTCTACTTATGCCAGGCACTCTTTCAAATGCATAACCCGTCCAGTTTTCACAACAACCTTATGAAATGGACACTATTATCTCCCTTAAATCAATGAAGTAGTGAAGGCACAGAGAAAGACAGTCTTTCTTGCTAAATAGGAAAGATGAGAATCTGAGCTGTGAGAAGGGTCTCCTCCACTACACAGAGGAGCCTATCCGCAGCATAGTCAAACAAAACCAAAAAGTATGGAGAGATGAATAAAGATGGTGAGAAATAGAGAGAGATTCTGATTCTCTCAGCATTCCTTTGGATTCTGGGAGCTAACCCAGGGATTATTCCTACCCAACTGGATGAAGCAATAAAATCCCTTTCTGCTTAAAGTATTGTAACTTAAAAAGTCATAAGTAGCACAATCTTTATGAGCATCTTGTTTCAATGTGAAATGCTGTAGCTTTTCCAAGAACATGCAGATTTGCTGGTGTTAAGGAAATGTTAGCATAATAATTTATGAAAGATACACTGTTTTACTTCATCCATAGATAGTTACTCTTGGAAATAATCTTAAAACAAAACCATTTTTTTCTCCTAGCCCTTATTAAATATAAACTTTAAAACATTTTCCAAAGAAATTCTTATCTCTTTTTTGTCTGGATTATTATTTATATTACCATTAAAATAGCTTTATTTTTTTTCTTATGTAAACTTACTGAAGTGCAACTTATATTTATGGACAGCTTACAAAATGTACAATTCATAAGTTAGCAGTTGGCAAAGTAAAACCTATAAGTTTACAATTTTATCAGTTTGCTAAACCCATATACTCTGTGTACAGTTCAATAGCCTCAGAAGCCCCCTGATACAACACGATAAAATCATTAGCCCCTCCCACTAGGATTACTACGATCCTGATATTGAATAACAGTATGACATATAGTTTTTTGTGTTTGTGTTTTCTTTTATTCAACGTATTGTGTATCGTGTATAATTGTCGTTTGGGGTTTTCATATTTTAAAGGATTCCACTGTATGAATACACTGCAATTTATTTATTCATGTGACCACTGGCAGACATTTATTTTTCCAGTCTGGATCTATTGCAAATACTGCTGCTATAAGCATTTTTGTACATGCATTTTGGAGAACATATGTAAACTATTTTGCTAGTTACATACATAGGAATAAAATTGCTAGAGCATAGTTATGTTATGAATATGTTCTATTTAAACAGACATTGCTAGTTTTCCAACATTGTTGGTACCAATATTTTGAAAAAGGATAACATGTGATTGAAAATTAATTATTCTAAGGACTATTCCTAGCCCCCCTTTCCATCCAGTAAGTGGGCTGATGTCAACTGCTTTTCTATTTTGTGCAAAATGTAGCTAATTTTTAGATACAGACATTTCTATTTTACCTAAGTATGATATCAAACTAAGCAAGTCTGATCACAAACATTTATATAGAAGTTTCTGATATTAGTGTATAAACATAGAAATCTGTTGTTTTCTTCTACTGTGTGGGAAGAAATAAAACATTGCCACTATGGCTTGAATTAATAGCAACCTACTGAGAATTAAATAATATAATAGATTTTGAATAAAATATTGCCCCATTTTACCATGCATGCACCAACTGAGAGAACATAACTTCATGAATTGCTTTCTAACATGAGGTGACTTGGTGCATTCCATTGCTTTCTGCTGCCTTTACCTCACTAGGCATATACTATTACACATTTTTTGTGTATGCTATGTTCTTATGTTCCAGGATTTCAAATTAGAAAGTTTTAACAGATATTTGAATATGATACACCTACTTCAACAGGTCAAAGTTGCAATATAGAATAGGTCGATCAGGAGGTAAATTTGCTCCGCTCTGGATTCTCCCCAGAGCTTCCAGACAACCCAAACTCAGACAATAGCTAGGAATTTGGCAAAAGTTTGTATTATAACAGATTTTATAACATTTTCATGATTTAGTGGGCAAAATAAATCTCCATTCAATAATTAGGTCAATGATCATTTACTTTGTCAAATGCTTCCTACCACCTGATATAGGGCCAGATATTCTCTTTCGTGACCTTAGAGCATTGTGCACATATGTTATGTCCACTCTGTTTTGAAACTTACTGTATCGCACTAATATTAATACTTTTCCCTACTAGGTGGTGAATTTCTTGAGGACAAGGACAGTATGCTACAGATTTTTATTTGCTCAATACCCACAATGTGGTATATTATATTGACAATTCTGAATGCTCAATTCTGAATATCTTGATATATTTTTAAATTTATCTGAACAGGAATGTAATAAAATAATACACATATTTAATTTTAAAAACCATTGGAAGGTTGAATTAATTTTTTTCATTTCCATATTATATTATCTATTTCTGTAAAGTAAATAACCTCCAGATGTAATAGCTTTAAATAGCAAGCATTTATTATCTCATAGTTCTTTAGTATAGAAATCCAGAGGAAAGGAATACTGGGGGCATTTTAGAGGCAGTTTACCAGTTTACCTTCTAGCCCTCAATTTTTCTCATTTCTTCCACATGCAACTTACATTCGCCTACTCCCAAGGTCTCACTAGAGCACAATCTAAAATCTAGTCACTCATCATCTAAATCAAGTCCAGATGTGAATGAAACTCCTTGGGTGTAGTTCCTTAAGTACACCATATTTTCTACAGATACCTCTTTCTGAAGACTTGAGAAACTGAGGATAAAAGGTATATGAAGAACTATGAAACCCAAAGTTAGTATAAGGATGGACATAATAAATATCAGAGCAGAAATAAACAAAATAGGGAAGAAAAAACAATAGAAAAATTAAATGAAGCCAAGAGCTGTTTTTTTTTTTGAGAAAATAAACATAATAGACAAATCCCTAGCTAGATATATCGAGAAAAAAAGAGAGAGGACACAAATAATCAAAATCAAAGAAATGAAAAAGGAATAGTTACAACTGATACCACAGAAATACAAAGAATTATTAGAGAATTCTAGAAAAATTATATGCCAATAAATTGGACAACCTAGGAGAAATGAAAAAAATTCCTAGAAAAATACAAACTTCTAAGACTGACCCAGAAAGAAACAGAAAATCTGAACAGACAAATTACCAGTAATGAAATTGAATTGGTAATCAAAAAACACCCAACAAACAAAAGTCTAGGGCTAGATGGCTTCACAGCTGAATTCTACCAAACATTTAAAGAAGAGCTAATGCCTATCCTTCTTAAAGGATTCCAAAAAGTAGAAGATGAGGGAATACTTTCAAACTCAATCTATGAGGCCAGCATCACTGTAATACCAAAACCAGACAAAGACACCACAACACCACAAGCAAAGAAAATTATAGACTGATATCTCTGATGAACATAGACGTAAAAATCCTCAGCAAAAATATTAGCAAACTGAATTCAAAAATACATCAAAAGAATCATCCATCACAACTAAGTGAGATTTTTTCTAAGAATGCAAAGATGGTACAATATTTGTAAATCAATCATGTCATACATCACATTAATAAAAAGGATAAAAACCTATAACCATCTCAATAAATGCTGAAAAAACATTTGAAAAATTCAACATCCATTCATGAGAAAAATTTTTAATAAAATGGGTATAGAGGAAATGTACCTTAACATGATAAAGGCCACATATGACAATCATGGGCAGAAGACCTGAACAGACATTTTTCTAAAGAAGACATACAATGTCTGAATGGCACATGAAATGATGCTTCACATTCTTAATTATCAGGGAAATGCAAATCAAAGCCACAATGAGATATCACCTCACACCAGTTAGAATGGCCACAATCCAAAAGGCAAGAAATGACAAGTGTTGGTGAGGATGTGGAGAAATGGGAGCCCTTCTACACTGTTGATGGGACTGAAAATTGGTGCAGCCACTATGAAAAGCAGTCTGGAGGTTCCTCAAAAAGATAAAAATAGAAAAATCATACAACTGAGTAATTCTACTTCTAGGAATTTACCCAAAGAAAACAAAATCCCTGATTCAAAAAGATACATGCACCCCTATGTTTATTGCTGCATTATTTACAACAGCAAAGATATGGAAGCAACTGAAGTGTCCCTCAAGAGATGAATGGATAAAGAAGTGGTACATATACACAGTGGAATATTAGTTAGCCATAAAAATGAGAGAAATACTGCCATTTGCAACAACATGAATAGACCTAGAGGGTATTATGCTAAGTGAAATCAACCAGGTGAAGAAAGACAAATTCCATATGACTTCATTTATTTGTGGAATCTAAATGAAACAAAATTAACAAAATAGCAGTAGACTCATAGACATGAGAAGTGGCTGGTGGTTAACAAGGGGAGGGGTGGGGGTGGGTGAGTGAGGATGGTGAGTGGGATAAAGAGGCACAAAATCTCAATCATAATATGAGTTGGTCACAGGGATAGTAGTATAGCATAGAGAATACAGTCAATGATTCAGCAATATCTTTCTACGTTGACATACAGTAACTGCACTAACTGGGATAAGAATTTAATAATGTTTGTAACTGTTGAACTGCTGTACTGTATACTTGGAAGCAATATAATATTTATTTCAACTATACTTCCATAAAAATAAAAAAAGATAAACAGTAACTGCCTCCATGTCCTCCCCACATCCCCAGTACACTGCAGTGGGACAGGAAGAGGGGAAATTAGAAAGCAAACATGAGTCGTTGATCCACAGTATGCCTGAAATCCTGCCTAGTAAATGGTAGAGGTTTCTTCTTTGTGTCCCAAAGCCAGGGACTAATTCTAATTGGCTCTTTGCATCACCATCTGCGCTTTGGGTTCTACCCTCTGAGTCATTCCGTTGTCAGGAAAGATCACACCTGTTTTTAGCTCAGTGGTTTTCTCATGATGCTTCTTGCTGGTACAATCATGGGGAAGTTCAACCACCTCTTTTCATTTTGTGCTGTCACTTTATGAGCCTTCTGTGTATATCACTGGAGCTCACTTCATTAAACAAAAAATATACCTGCAAATCTCTCAGATATAAACCCTTAAGCTTTGCTTGAAAAATATTTTGTGAGATTGAATATCCATCTGAAGCACTGTCATTGATGTTTTTGAGGGCTTGACCAAAATGTGATAGGATCACCGTCAGATTTATTTGCAGACCATGCTTTTTTAATGATGCCATGGAACTGGTAATTTCTCTTAAGACATATTTTGATTTTAGTTTCATTTGCCAATTGGAAAGGCTGAGAATTTTCAAAACCATCAAGTTTTGCCTCCTGTTGTTAAAAACCCTTCCTTCCATGCTTTGCTTTCCTTTCATATTTTACAATAAAAAGAGAAGAACCAAGCAACACCTTCAACACTTGGCTTGGAAATCCAAGAAACATGTTATGATTTTTACCTATCAAAAATTAAACACATGTTTTCAATGGATAATGTTTAGTATTTTCTAGGGAAGATGTAAATGGTCTCTATTGCTGGAGTAAAAGTTCATGTATTTTATAGCTAGATGGTAATTATATATGATGTGTTATGACTTTTTAAAATGCTTCTATGTCTTGACCAGGTATTTTTACTCCTGTAAATTTAGAGTAATATTCTGAGATGTGGAGAGATTTATGTACAAAAATGTTAACAATACATAACAAAGCGTAATTGTACAAAATTTCATAAAGTATGACACATAGAGTCCATATGATCTAATAATTTAAAATTATAGAATCATAATAATAATTGCTATTTACTAACGATAGCTAATAGCTACTGTGTGTTTTTTAAATGTCAGTCTTGGTTTCTACACATATTGATGTAATTGTGTATATGTATGGGAGGTAGACTATTTAAAGTTACTTCTGGGTTATAGGATTATGGTCAACTTTTATCATCTCTTTTATACTTCTTTGTGTTCTAAATTTTTCTATGGTGGGCTCTTTTTTTTATTTAATAAGGAAAGTTGAAATGCCATAAAAATAAAAGTGATTAGAATGCTTTCCATGTCATGCTGACTGACTAGATCTGATTGAGTAGTTGGTAGAAGGGTATTAAATTAATCTCTAGACTCTATATGTATTCCATAAAAAAAGATACAATGGCCTACTTGTTATTATCCCCTCTTCCTTTCTTTCAAGTTAACCATCATGTTTTTGGGAGAAAGTAAATATATATGATTGCTGTATTTGTTTTTAAGAAGCAGGGATGAGTTTGGGGGACATGTTTGGACCCTCCAACAACAGTTTCCCGGCAATGAGGAGATGCTCATCTTTGAGCACAATCACTTACCTCTCACGCTCTACTAGCAACTACGTTTGGTGCTGTGATACAAGGCTGAATAGATGAGTGCCCTTAGAAAGAAAGAGAAGTTAATCATTCACCTTCTAAGTTGTTCCTTCAGACTTGAGTGCTCCCAGGCAGGCTGCAGAATAAATGTCCACATTTCTTTGTCCTCCAGAGAATGATATCCAACCTCATTCTCTCTAAAAATCTTCCTTGCAAAACAAGAAAAGCAAACCAGCTAAAAAACCAAGCTAATGAATATAAACAAGAAGAAATTGTTCCTGGCTATATTTTTAATTGATTTCTGATACGTCAAATCATATTATAGTAAATAAATCTATTTATCTTTTGCCATTTTTAAAAATTATTCATAGAGTGAGGAACATGTTTTATCCATATTCTTTCTATACTAGTTTTAGGCAAGGTCAGTGTAACTCTCACTCCAGAAAAATAAGCTTCTAAACAGATAAACCTGAAGACTTGGTGCTGTCTTTGGGGAGCTGCAATCTGGCCAGTTCATAAAAGAAAGGCAAACAAACCCTTCTCATACTGTGGGGCACACTCACCTCTCTGTGCGGAGATTGGACTGGATGGCTTTGGAAGGCTTCTTTCATCTTTATGCTTCCAGAAGCTTTGGATTTGATGGTTCTTGACCTCCTTTCTATCACATTCTGTTTTCTTCCATTTGGTCTGAAGTACTTACAGAACCAGGTTCCATGGTCAGCATTGACAATGGCACATTTTAAAAAGCAGCGAAACCACGTACAAAAACAAATAATTACTCATCATTTCTTCAACCAATTAATCTTCCTTTTTAATATAAAGTATTTTACAGTGTTAAGTATGGCACAGTTTCATGTGATCATATTAGGTTGAATGAGCTCCTGGCCAGAACAAAACAGAGCTCTCTAACACAATGGCACTGAATTTAATTTAGAACCTGAGTGCCAGCATACTGCGTATTGGAAATTTCATATGTACAATTAATACACTCCTCAGTGACATAGCAATATATTACTTCATTCAATGTAAAGCACACTCTTGGGTAATCAGGTATTGGTGCTTTAAATGAGTTGTTTGTTATGATATTTCTTCACTTGCATTTTAAGTATTAATCAACAGAGTTTATAAAATAAACATGGAACACTGAGGAGGGCAACTCATTTGGTGAGGCGACTTCAAAAGTAGAAAAGGGATGAAGAATTGGGTCATTTGGCATACTGACTGTAATTGCATTTCTCACTACTGCCTTAATTAGAGCTGTTGAATCATTTCAGTTTCTGCACATTCCGTCTCCTACACGATTAGTTTTTATTACTATGAGCAAACTCATTATCACCTTCTTTAACTTTATTTTAAATTTATTGATTTAATTACATGAATTTGCAGTGGCAAACATGCAACTTCAAGGCACCTAGTTTCATATTTCAATTTTCAAAAGCATACTCATAGAATATATGGAGCTAGTTCAAATAGTTTTTATATGAAATGAGTGAAGTTAATATGCCATTGTTTTATTTCAAATGATGATTTCTAAAAGGAAGGATTACTGAAAGGGTTTTTAAATTGAATACTGTTAATGGTCAATAAATGACGAAGAGAAATAGATATTTGTATTTTTACTTTATGTTTATAACACACAGCACCAGGTTAATATTTGTGCTGCATTTGTTAAGTACAAATGTTCACAGGTTTATGTCCATAATGTTCTCAAAATGAAGAAAAATGAAAGCATTTGAAAGGTTTAGTTAAGAGCACCCTATCAGCAAAACTAACCTAATCAGAATTCTGTTGAATGGCCAATATCAACTCAGAACAGAAAATATTGTAAAGGGAGAAGAAGAAAGTACAATAAAATGATTGAAGTCATGTCCTTGGCTACTTTAGGGTTATTAAATCATTCTATCACTCCCCAAAGTTTCTGCTGGCCCCTGTATAATCAGTCTACATTTCCCATGTAGGCAACCACATCCTAATTTTTATCAACCTAGCTTACTTTTGCCAGTTCTTAGACTTCTAAGTGGAATCATACATTATGCAGAGAAGAGAAATTTTAAAGGCCAATTTTTGCATTGTAATAGAAATACCTCAAACTTATTTTGCACAAAAACTAACATTAAACCTTCTAGGAGTGATGTCTAGAAATAATTTGTCAGGAATAATTATCAATGGGAAAAAGAACTATTTCTTTTTCACATGTTTAAGTTACATCAATATGTAATAAAAATAATATTATCATCTAAATTCTCTAAGCATTTAAGTCTATGGTGACATATAGCTACAGGTTTTAAGTAATCAGGCTCATCCAAAAGTTCTGATTTTCAGCCCTACTATGCATCAGTTTGTTTGGCAGTAGAGGTCACCTATAAAACAAGATCTGTCAATGCACTTCCCAATCACTCTAGACATAAGACACAGTGTTTTCTACATATGCATATGTTTAAAAGTTGAGAGTACAATATTTAACAACTAACCTGATCCAAGGAGTCCAAAAGACACTGGATTGTCTTTATTGTGATAGGGGCTTTTTTTTCATTAAACCTCTTTATCAGAGCCTTTTTAAAAATTAAACTCCTTTATATTGAGCCATTGAATCTCAGTGCTATTTAGCAAGCAGTCAAATTAATTTTGAGTCTTTTTTTAGTGTGTTCATTATCTATATTTCCTTCATTTTAGTTTCTCTAGAACCACCCCTCCTTATTGCTTCAATCAATTAAAGGAAATGAATTTATAAATGTTATAATATAATGAACAATATGCTAGTATGTGGGTTCCTACAAATTGCATTGGGGTCTAAGAAGTAGGAATGAGAATGCCTGTGGGAGAAATGGTTGTTACACACCCAGAAGATAACACAATATGAATCTTGTTCGAAGATTAGAAGTGTGCAGAATAACTAGAAGGATTTTCTAAGTGGAAGAAATAACATGGGAACAACTCTTTATTAAAAAGAAAACTAATTTATAGAGTTAGTACAGGATATAATTTTAGAAATAGTAGGAAATGTAGCTGTTTTAGTTGGTAAAGATGAATTTGTGAAGGATCTTGTTTATTACTTACTCTGAGCAAGGAGATATAATCCTTTGAAGATTTTTTCAAAGCAAGGTAGTTTAATCATCAGAATAACATTATTAAAGACTGGAATTAGTTTTCTTTTTCTGCCACAACAAAGTATCACAATCTTAGTGTATAGAATCAAAACAAGCTTATTACTTTATAGTTCTTTAGGTCAGGAGTCCAAAATGGGTCTTGGAGGGCTAAAGATGTCAGTAAGGCTACGCTCCTTTCTGGAAGTTCTAGAAAACCTTGCTCATTTAGTTGGCAGAATTCAGTACTCTGAATTCTGGTTGTAAGACTGAGATATTCTCTCCATGCTGATTGTCAACAGAAGGTCATTCCAAGTTTCTAAAGGTCACCTACCTTATTTGGCTTAAAAGGCTTAAATGTTCAATGATCACACACAACTATGAAAGTGCCTGTTCAAGCCAGCAACAGAGGAAAAATTCATAATTTACAGGGCATTGGGTAGAGTACTAAGGAAGCTCTTGATTTAGTAAGGAACAATTAGTCCTAGACTGATCACTGATTTAGATCCATCTAAGAAATCATAAAAGGAAGAACTAGAAGGACTAAATTATTTCCAATTAACTCAACTACATCCCAGAACAAAGCTCAAGAATATTTATAGGAATATAAAAATAGTCAATATCCAGAAGGATGAAATTCACAATGTCTGCCATGTAATTTAAGATTACCAGACAGACAAATAAGCAGAAACATAACTCATCATGAGAGGAATAATCAGTTGAAATAGACCCAGAACTAATGCAAATGTTGTTAAAAACAAATGTTAAAATTAGAAAAAAAAATTAAAATAATGTATCTATAATTCATATGTTTAAAAAAACTTAAGTAGAAGCATGGAATATATGGAAAAGATACAAATTAAACTTTTAGAGAAAACTACAATGTCTAAGGTGAAAAAACACTGGATAGATTATATCATTATGATGTCAGGTTTAGCTTGATATAAGGATGTTTAACTATAGGAATAATTTTAAATATGTGGATATATTCAGGCAGCACGTATGCACACATACATTTTCTTGCTCTGTCGTCTGAGATGGCTGAGATGTATTAACACTCAGTAGCAATGAGCACACCTAGTTCCCAGATCTTGGTTTCTAATATCATTCTTCAGTAAAAACGAATCAGGGCTCCTTGAAGAATGGCTAATTCCTGGGACAGGAAATATATGATATGAGCCAAAAAGTAATTAAGTGCTTTACAAAAACAAAAACAACATTGGGGAAATTAAAGAGACACAGGAGGCAATGGGCAGAGCTCCCAATGTCAACAGAAGGAACAATGTGAGCAAAAAATTGGGTTATATTGGATTCTAACCCAAATTATAAAATAAATACCCATGAGTTCATTGTGATATAAATAAATGATTGAATTAATAAGTAGGGACAAAAAGACTAATCTCTCATGCAGAAGAATTCCAGATGACTTAGGTAGATCTATCCTCAAGCAGGTGAAATTTAATTCCTCATTTTTTAAGTGTAAGGGGCACATAGCAACTTCCTTCCAAAGAGTACAATATGACAAGGGGGGAGAGTAACCTTATGGTGGAGAATACTAAGACACTACCTTAATCAGATGATTAAGGGTAATATCAATAGAGATGTCATGTTGAATATGTACTCTTGATATGCTGTGATGAGAATGGCACTATAACTTTCTTTTTTCTTTCCAAAAATCCATACTCCCAGTTTAATTGTCAGGAAAACACCAGATAACTCTAAATAGAGGCACATTCTACAAAATACATGATCAGTACTCAAAATAATCAAGGTCATCAAAAATAAGAAATTTCTGAAAAATCAAGTTATAGCCAAGAGATGTCTAAGGAGATATGCTGAGTAAATATAGCATGACATTCTGAAACAGAAAAAGGACATTAAATAAAAATTAAAGAAATATGACAGTGTAGACTTCAGTTGATAATAATATATCAATATTTGTTCATAAATTTTAACATGTAATTATACCATACTAATGCAAGATAATAACAGGGGAAAGTCAGAATGGGAGTATATGGAAACTGTACCATCATTATGCTGGACCATCATTATTTTTGGAAATCTAAAACTACTTTAAAATAAAAAGTTTATTAGGAAAACAAAAAACAGTAAAAAGATACCACTCAATGGAATTAATGACAAATTTGATATTACAGAAGAAAAGATCAGTGATAGGGAAGACATGAAATAGCAACTTTCCAAAATGAAACAAAGTGAAAAAAGAATACAGATAATGAAAAGTAAGGCAGTGACCTGGGAGAGAAATTAAATGTTCTGAAGAAAATACACTTGACTAAATCAACTGAAGGAAAGGAGAAAAAGGGGATGGATACATGGAAAAAATAATTGAAATAATGACCAAAAATTTAAAATTAATGCCTGTATCCAAGAAACTCAATAAACTCTAAACATAAGAAACACAAAAACTACACCAAGGCATATCGTAATCTAATTGCTCAAAACCACTGATAAGAATACAATCTCAAAAGCAGTAAAAAAACAAAAACAAAAACAAAAAACACATTACATACAAGTGAACAAAGAAAAGATAATAGTGGATTTCTCAATGCAGGTGAGAAAATAGTGGAGCAATTTCTTTGAAGTAATAGAAAAATACTGTTGTAATTATTTCATATTGTTACTATAATCAATCACCACAAACTTAGTAACTTAAAATAATATGAACTTCTTATCTCACAATTCTGGAGATCAAATGTCTAAAATCAGTTTCATGGAACTAAAATCAAGGTGTCAGTGCTATATATAATGTTCCTTCTGGAAGCTCTAGGTGAGAATCCATTCCTTAATCTTTTCCTGCTTTTAAGTCATCTGCATTTCTTAATTTATGGTCCTTTCTTCTATCTTCAGAATCTGTAGCATAGCATCTTCCCTCCTTTCTGATATCTGTTTCTATGCTTACATCATCTCTCTTTCATCAGAACACTTATTGATTACTTGTAGGCCCACCCAGAAAAGGCAGGATAATATTCCCATCTCAAAACCCTTAATCACATCCACAAAGTTCCCTTTAACATGTAACGAAGGTATCCACAGGCTCTGAGAATATAACATGGATATCTTTGAGAGGGCATTATTTAGCCTACTACAATGTCAACCTATAATACTATGTACTCCACAAATATTTCTCAAAAATTAAGGCAAATAATGGCTTTTTCAGACTTAGAAAAGCTGAAAGAATTCATCACAAGCAGACTCACAAAACAAGAAATAGTAAAGCAAGTCTTTCACATACAAGAAAAATGACACCTTATGGAATGCGTGATTCATCTACACAGAATTCTAGCAAAAGCCTTTGAGGAACATTTATGGCATATACAGCAGAAATGATGCATATTGATTATATTCACCAATTTGGAGTATCAAGTTTATTAAGTTATTTGTAATATATTTTGAGCTGTTTTTTGCTTGTATTCATGGAGTCCCAGATGCATCATGAATGATAGTAAGAAATACTAGTTATTGTTATATCAGCAATCAGAAAGTAGAGATGTTTTAGGGTGCAAATACAGTAGAGAAAATCATAGAAATCCAATAAAACAACAAAACCCCTCAAAAAACATGTTAAATAGTAAGTTTGATATTGCAAATTGAAATATGCTTTAAAAAAAAACTTTGTTTTTTATTTATTTGTTGTTTTTCCAGAAGTTTTGTATGGTTAACAAAATATCTAGTTCTACTATTAACCAGTTAGTTGATCTTTAGAAAGTAACTTGAGTTTCTCTTACTCAGTAACTTCTAATATACAAATGAAAGGATTAGATTATTTGATTTTGTAAATCCTTCCAGAATTGAGCTTTTGTTTTTGTTTTGTTCGTTTTTAATCCACTAGTAGTTGGTTAGCTAGCTTCATCAACAATCAACAAGAGGCTGAGTTGGTTTAATAATTTTAAAAATTTCATACTTGAAAATCACTCATGGACTTAGCTGCATTAGGAAAATGTATTTTTATTAGTTTAATTGCTCCCATACACAACTTTTAAAAACCATAGTGCCGTTCATACAGCCTTGTGCTCCTCAGGCATTACATGGAAATCCACAACCACCGGGAGTAACAGCAGGAAGAAAAGGCCGGCAAAGTCATCTACCTGGTCTGTTGAGCAAAAGAAAGAGCCTAATCCTTTACTATGCTTCTACTACATTCTCTGGCCCTTCATCATAGATACTAGCAGCAACTGGAGTGTGAGTGAGTAGACATTTGGTCCAACCTCCAAAATGTGTTTAAACTTATTACTTAAGCTTATTTAGAAAAAAATATTCCTATCATCTTCTTGCATTAGCATGTTTTTTTGGATAAAAATAAAATTAGATATGGCAACTGCTATATAAGCCAACAGTAAGGATAAATATAACCACAATAAAATAGAAGAAAACAAGGTGATTTAAAAAGGGCTCATAGAAAATAATAGAATATTTGAGTTTCGAGGTGACAGTATAATACAGTCTCATATGCTGAGAAATGTTCTCAATATATAAATTATCTGTGTTCTTCCCCTGTAACATGTTTCTGAGATTTTCATCAGAATATAAAATATATAGGGATAAGACATGTTTTCAAATGTTTCAGGGAAGCCAAGAATCTCAAGATATATTTCTAATATGCTCATTTTCAGAAAACTAAAAGGACTTTCACTCAGCATGTTTTGATGCAAATAACTATTAAGGAAGAGAGTAATCAAAGGAAGAATGATGACCCCAGTCTTATTTGAGTCAATGCAAATTAACATTGAAAAGCATGGATAAAGCCATTCTATAAATTAGTAATGCCTTGTTAATCTTCATTAAAAAAAGGGACTTGACAATTAAGAAGAAAAAAGATACGGTAAATAGCTGGCAAGTTAACAGATGCTCTTCTAAATTCATTATTATGTGTTTTGCTCAAACTTGTTGAAGAGGACACGTGGTGGGATAAAGATCATCAACAAAATCAGCAGGAATTTAATTAAATGGGGTGGTTTGTTCACAACTTTGTTTATTGGTTGTGTTCCATTGAACTCTAACGGTAAACAGGGCAGAAGTCAAAGAGAACAGTTTAATACAAGCTCACAAGCAAAATTGTCATGCAGTTGTCTGTCCGATAGTTACTGACACATTGCTGTGTCTCTGGCTCTGATCTATCTTCTTGCATTTTCTCTTGTTCAGAATGAGATCTGATTTGGAACCTACTCTCTCTGTCTCCTCCTGTCTGATCTCTCCTCTCTCTAAATTACTGCTCTGAAACTTCCCCTTGGATCTTGCCCACCCAAAGTGGCTATTCCCAGGCTTATCAAAGAACAGGCAGTACCAGTCAATCATCACCAAATTTATCTGTGACTCCTTTGAGAAATTCCCAGTTAGAGTCAAATGTGTAATCAACTTGGAAGTGTAACTTTCAGCCTCCTGCTTTGGTGTGGTCATTACCCATTATATATGCCTTTTCTGTCTTCTATGCCCAGAGTCTGTATCAGCTGTGAGGGTGAAGGAAACAATAAGGAGTACTCACTCTTCCCTAGTCTTCCTCCTCCTTTTCCACCTCCTCTTCTTCCTTCTTCATAGCACTTACAGATATTGACAAGACTTACAAAATAATGAAATTATGAGTTGTGATCAGCACGATCTAAGTGACTAGTTATAGTACATTCCAAACAATAACAGTTGGTGGTTTTAGGGTCTCAAAGATATTGGATGTCAAAGTTTATTTACCTCAGGAATTGTCCCTTAGATCTGTTACTGAGAATTAAAATCATAGATGTCAAATGCAAACAGAAAGGCCTTCCTAGGTAGACAGCCCATTTGTAGACGATCTGTTTTCTCCGTGCTGCACCAGAGTAGCTATTTCCTGGTGTTGAGGGCTGCAGAATAATGTGATGGAGGACAAAAGGCACAAAGGAGGGCTCAGCATGTGCTCACCATTTATCTATACATCTGGGAGAGGCCCAGCAGGGTTTTTCAGAAAATGAAGGTCATCTTCATTTTGAACCCCAAATCACAAAATAGCAAATCTGGTAAGGGTGAATGAATGCTTTCTGTCTCCATTCCCAAAAAGAAACGCTCGTAATAAAATCTAAGGTGGAAAAGAGCATCAAATACAGGAGTCAGAAAGCATGAGTGTTATTAGTATGAGTTAATTTATTGTATATAAAGTGTCCAAACATCATTATCTTATTTACATTTATAACATTTTTCAGTAAAAGAAAGATTTGATGCCTCGGGGACTTGTAGTTTTCTTCATTAAGTACGAATCTAATTATCTTGTACTAGTGGTAAAGTAGATAACATAAAGTTCCAGCAGGAAGTGGAAAAAAACACATTGCTGATATTTTCTGCTATAGTTTCTGTAAGATCAAGACACAAGAAAATTTCCACACAAACAATTATGCTCATTTTTTCTTTACAAAAAACTAAATGTGTAAATAGAAATAATAATTCAGAAGTATTATTATATATGTAATACTCAAATATCTAACTATAAAATGAATTTTTAAATTCATTATATAACACCTAGTATGTAAAATAGTATTTAGGAATTTCAAGTGAGGTTTTTATTGAATATTATTGAAAAGAGAAATAAGGTGTGTAAAATGTTTTTAGGACATACAGATGCATATACTTTATGAGCTCTATGAAACATGTATGAATATACCACATATTAACTACATATGCTCTAAGCTGTGAATAGGGGTTTGTATTCCCCTTCACTTTTGCAATAATCTCTAAAATTTCTATAATAAACTGGTATAAACAGGAAAAAATACATTGAAAAACTTATAGATTCTTGTAGAAACAAAGACATTAAAAGTGAGTTTCTCACTATATAATAAACCATTACCACCTACCTACAAATATGAAGAAAGAAAGTTGACGTTCCTGACATGGATTATGCCTTTTTTTGTCAGAGAACACTGACGGGTCTTGGATTTAGTAGTTCATCTATTAATAATACAATAGTGGCCTTTATAATCAGGTGAAAAGAAAGCACATATTTTTGAAGAGAAGAAATTTAAGAAGCATGGACAATGATGCTCAAGACCATTAATTTAATGTTAAATACTCACATAGGCAAAATGTGTGTATTTATATAAACCATGCACTAAGGAGCTTCATCAAAGAAAGTAATGTTGATTTTAGTTCCGAAGTCTCATTATCATGACTACAGCTCCCTGGAGAATGAATTTAGCCTTTCTGTGAAAAGCAATATTTATTTTTAAACAAGTACTTCAATGACACCTTCATCCTTGCAAATGTGTAACTCAATGATTTATGCATGAGAGGGAAAAGATTGCAATCTCTTCAAGTCTTCTTATTCCAAATGAAACAGAAATCTGAAATCATTTACCTTTCATTCTGAGTGATAGCAGGTTTTCACATGTATTTTTCAGATAATTGCCTCAATTTTCTCAATCAGTTTGGCTGAGAATTCCCCAATTCTCCACACACTTTTCTCCCTTTTGGCCTCTGGGCATAAGGCAAGAGCTGGGATTCTACAAAACCAACCCTGTTGCAGTTTTCAATGAATAAAGCCAAGAAAACAGCTAGGAGAGGCTCTTGGTTACTATGGAATTACAAGCAACTCCAGCAAAGCTTATGTCAACATGGGTTTTCAAATGACCAAGGAGTGTTCTGAGAGGTTTTGCATGAAAGCAAGTAAATACAAAAATTCATTTGGAAAAACTGATGCACAGATGTCCACTGGTGTGCTGGCAAACCACAGTTCCCACTGCATCTCTATATCAGCACAGTCATTGTGTGTTTTTAGTTTATCTTCTTTATTTCTATCTATTTTTTTTTTTGTTAGCACTAAATAGATTTATGTCCCTACTGAAATTGGAGAAACCACTGCAACTTAAATAAGGTACAAAAACTTCACTTCTAGCTCTAATACTGCATGAGTATCTGGGGAGAGGGTCACCTACCATTGATTTTTATTCTGCACAGCCATGTTTCTTTCTTTACAAGTAAGTGGGGTAGGAATAATGTGGGGTTTAGACACAGACAAATCTGTATTCCCTGCTTGGATGCCTACTCACTGTTGAACCATGGGCAAAATGCTTACCTTCTCTAAACTTCAGGCTCTTCACCTAGAAAATGGAAAACAGGGTAATAAAATCTATCTCGAGAATGAGTTCTCTGTAAGAATTCAATGTGTATCTATGTAAAATGCCTGGCCTAATGGAAGCAGTCAAGTGTTTTGTTCCCCCACCCTCACTTGACCTTCCTCCTTTCTTGTTATAACCCCCGTGTCCAGCCCTTGGTCCGTTTCCTGTCATTCTTTCCCTTAAAGAATATATGGGAATAAGAAAGTAGGTTGGGAATACAGTGTGCAGGGTAGAAGAGAAACACGGAGCAGGAAACAGTAAAGATGAAACGGAAGCTTCTATTCTGTGCTTTCTTGTGTTCGTGTTTGTGTTTGTTTTGTTTTGTTTGAGGTTGATTCTAACCCGGCTCTGCCTCACCTCAACTTACTGTTGAACCTGAAAAAAATTCAAAGTGACACAGACACACACAAACACACAAACAAACTCAATGGCAAAGAAAACTATTCAAGAGTGGTACTCCTTGGGAAAAAGCAAAGTAGTAGAAAAAAGTAAATGGGCACCATTTAAAAAATATTATCCAGTTGTTTTCCCTTCTATTCATTCCAAAGAATGATAGAACGAAATTGATCTTGAGAGAAAAGAAATCGAGTTATCCAACCCTCCTCAGATTCTTTGAGTAAGTCAGTCTTCTGCCTAGCTACCCACAGAGAACTCAGCCAACGGCTCCATCGTGCTCTTAGTCATGTTTGTTGGGAAGAGTGTTCCTCTTAGCTTTCCTTACTAATCAGAGACGGAAAGCCGTCAGTATGAAAGAGTAGGTGATCTCTAAGAAAAATTCCTCCATTTATCCTGTCAGCATTCTCCAACTGTCCCTGAATTATAGCAGAGATAGTTGAATCTTTGAAAGGCCTTCAAAATCTTCCCAGTTTACAAATAGGGTTAAGTGAGCCTTGTCTAGGATCACTCATTCATTTATTCAATCAATAAATAAAAAAAAATTCATCAAACACCTATTATGTGTTTATTAAGCACTGTAGAAGTTATAATGAGCAAAACAAACATGGCCCCCAACCTCATGCTCTAACAGATGGAAAGGGGAGATAAACATTAACCAAAGATCTACGGAAAAACGTGTAACTATACATTAATAGGTGGTGTGAAAAAAAAAAAACAGGCCTACTGGTTTGAATAAAAGGAAAGCCTGCTGTGGTGTGGAGTGTCAGTGAAAGCTTATCTTTGTTAGTAGAACTTTTGCTAAAATGTGATGATGTTAAATTAGGTAAGGAAAAAGGAACCACACAGAACTGAGGGAAAGCTTCGAGTATGGAGATATGAAGAGTATTGGAAATGTGAGGTGAATGAAGGTCATTTGGCTGGAGGGCTTAGAATGATGAAGGCAGAGAAGACTTGGCCAAGTCATGCTGGGGCTTTCTAGAAAAGCATTTTGATTAACATATGCCAGAAAGTAAGAAGAGATCTTAAGATTACTGATTTCAGGTTAAGTTCTTCATGGGGTAGAAGAACCAAGGTGAAGGTACAATTTTGCATTTATTATTATTGGAATGGGAAATTTCCTGTTGAATCAGAATTTCCAGTAACTCCTCAGCCTGAAAACAACAAGCACAAGGTCTCTGAACTATAAAGAAGGTAGCACAGAATTCACCCAGGCTCACTGAAAGGTTGCCAGTCCTTCATGACAGAGATGCACCATCATCCTCATGCTTTTCTGCTTTTCTCAGTCTCACTTAAAATTAAGCAGGGTTGTGAATGAGAGTTTTGCCAATTAAGATGTAAAGGGGGAAATGATAGAAACCATCTACAGGTTTAATGAGCAAAAATACACCTTGTTCTCCCACCACTCCTGTCATGATCTTCTGCTCAAGGCCACTCTCCAATGCCCACCTGCTTTGGGAGCCCATAGACTGGATTTAAGGTAGAGTAGGGCCATCTTTCAGCATCAGATTGTAATGTAAATTAAAAAAAAAATTTGTTAAGCCACTGCAATTTTGGGGACTCTGAGGGTTATTACTCATACAGCATAGCATATTTCATTACTGCTGCAGAATGAACCAAAGTGGCTTAAACAATAAATATGCATTAGTTCAGTGTCTGCAGGTCAGTGAAGCATGATTCAGGTGGCTGTCTCTGACTCAGGGTCTCTTACATGGCTCCAGTCAAGGTGTCAGAGCCACAGTCAACTCAAAACTCCGCTGGAGGTCAAACTGCTTCTAAACTCAGTTATATGGCATTGGAACACCTCCAGACTGTCAGCTGGAGACACCAATGTCTTGCCATTGGAACCTTCCAAAAAGCAGTTGATTTCTCAGAGTAGGTGAACAAGAGAAAACAAGACAGAAGTCATAGTGATTTTGTAGCCTAATTTTGGGAGCCACATCTCATCACTTTTGCCATTTTCTATCCACTAGAAATGAGATGGCAAGCTTAGCCTACAATCAAGCAGAAATAATGCCACAGGCAGGTCTCCGGGAGCCTCCCTAGAAGGTGCTTAGCACGTACAGTGCTCCTACCTGCACGTTCCCAGCTAGGCTACCGGAGGAAAAAATAAGAAAATTTATTGAGAAAATGAAATAAAAGCATGGCAGAATCTGGAATGTTAGCATGAAAATCATGGCTTTTTTATGTCTTCTCTCCATGATTCCTTCTCTCCTAATTCCATGTAGGAATTAGTCTCAAAAAGACTAATCAGAGAGACTGAGCAGATGATTCTAAGCAGCAGAAAAATGACTGTTCGTTTCTACTCTGTCCCCAGAGCAGACAGAATGGAGTGCTATGGAAAGTGGCACTACGGGTGTGGAAAGAGAACTTGATATGTAAACTTGAAATTTCCTGTAATCCTCACCTTGAGCTCCTAGATACGAATGCTAAAAGTTTCTGCACCCCAAATCTAGTGTGTTGTGTGTGGGGTTTCCCCGTTAACAAGCAATTCCCAACACCAGCTGGGTGTTCCTGCAATTCAACTCAATTCTAGTACTATCTAAAAGGGGTTAGCACCAGATCACACAGGTTATTAGCTCGGTCCCGCATATGCACCCTGCCCAATCCTCAGATGTCAGCAAGTCCAGCTTGTCACTTGTACATCTGACTTAACAGCTGTGAATCAGAGGTTCCAAAGACCCCATCCTCTGGTTCAATGAATGTGCTAGAGCAGCTCACAGAACTCAGAGAAACATCTTACTTACTAGATCATTAGTTTATTATAAAAGGATATAACTCAGGAACTGCCAGATAGTAGAGGTGCATAGGGCAAGATTTGGAGAAAGGGCACAAAGCTTTCCACGTGCTCTCTCCAAACACACCACTGTCCCTGTCTCTCCACATGTTCACCAATCCAGAGGCTCTCCAAACCTGTTCTTTGAGTTTTTATGGAGGCTTCATTACATAGGCATGAATGATTCAAATTAGTGACTGATTCAACCTCCAGCCCCTTTCTCCTTAAGGAGGTTGGGGATGGGACTGAAAAGGCCAGCCCTCTAATCACGTGGTTGGGTCCCCGAGCAACCAGCCCCATCCTGCTGCTTCCCAAAAGTCACTTCTAACACAACAAAAACTCCTCGATTGTGCTTATCACTTAAGAAATTCCAAGTGATTTAGGAGCTCTGTGCCAGAAATTGGGATTAAGACCAAATAAATATTTATCATAAACCACACTATCACATATACTTACATCCCATTTAGCAAACTGTAAGGTCTAGGATGACTGGAGTAATACAAGGTGACACGGATGAGAGAGGCTGTCAGTAGAACCATGTGCAACCCTCTCTGGTGTGTCAAGAATCTTTGAGTTTATAGAGAAATCATACGTTATAAGACACCATGTAATATTCTGCCTTCTTTTATTCTGTTCTTATTCTAATTAATAGATACTTAAGAATCTCTTACAATGGAGTTAGCACCCTGTGTGATATTGGGAAAAAGCAGACATGGTTCCTGTCCCTAATGAGTTTAGTTTCTCAGAGGAAACAGGCAGGTAAATGTGCATTATCATTCATTCAGACTAGCATGATGACAGAAGCATTTTCAAGGTGCTATAGGAGCACAAAAACAAAGCATTTTTACAATTTTATTGGGTATTTTAAATGTAATTATAGGTACATAATTGTACAGACTTTTATCATATACAAAGAAACAAACAAAACTGCATCTACCGAGACTATAGATTTGTATAATCTTTTCTCTGTCCTCCCACACCCCTTTTTTTTCATCATATGTAACTTTAAATTAGGATTCAAAATCTTGCTTTGGCATCCCATTTTCTGAATTCCTCTCTGAATCCCACTGATACATCTGACACTAACATTGACAGTCTGAGGCAATTGTTCTTATCTCTCTGTGCTGTCTTGGTCTACTGTGTGCTTTTCCTTATATGTTTCCTGGTTTACTCCAATTGTGTATTAGTGGACACTATTTCTTCCACTGGACAGCTGTTCCCCCAGATTAGAAGCCTTATGTGTGATTTATCTTTCTATGGAACTAGAACATAGTATGTGCTCAGTAAATTGCTTTTTTCAGTAATGAGAATATTTATTGAATAGCATTGATTTAGTTGTATTTCTAACTGGTGCTGTTTATATTTTTAAAGATTCCTGTGCTAAAGACACCACAGTTAGTTAGGTTAAAGCTTGCATATTTAGCAGTATTTGTATCAAGACTTCCATTTATCACTGGAAACAAATTATCACTGGAAAATATCTTTATAGATACAGAAGGAAAAACTGTAGTAGCTAATAGCTGCATTCAGTCTTAAGAGCCCACAGTATTAATAACTTAACCCCAGAGAATGGTCTTCTTATATACACTTGTCTTTTAATGCCTACAGAGGCATATTAACATAATTCTTTATACTTATTTACTAGAGCACATGTGTTTATAGTTATGTAATATTTATTTTATTTTTGTTACTTTTATGTATGCTCACACTCTGCATGTGTTTCTTTTTTAACTTTTTTATTGAAGCTCAGTATTTTTTACATCATTTGCTCTCTTTTCAAAGAAAACCCTTTTATTTAAAAATATTTGAAAAATAAAAGTCAGCAAAAGCAAGCAAATTAAAATGTCTAAGTCCATCTCAAGAGATAACTACTATTAGTATTGTAGTGTTATCATTAATGAGCCATATGAATTATATAGCTGTATAATCTGACTGATCTATAGTGGTACAAAGTAAATAGTTGCTGAATGCATCTTTTTTCCACTTCTAATGTCTTCAACAGCTTAAACAATATCATCAGATACTGTTCTTTAATACCAAGTAATACCTACTTGATATTTTGAACTACAATAAATTTATTTAACTGATCCTCTCTTGTTAGTGTTCTGGATTGATTGTAATTTTTTCACTTCTATGACTATAAATAATCCTGTCAATATCTGTGCTGTGTCAGGAAATGCGGAAGACTATGAACTGGACAAAAAGAAAAGATTACTGTTTTGTCTTCTGTAGAGCACATTTCTGGGTTATTTTATTCTATAAGGGCTACACACTTCACTGTATTGGACATATTTTCCAACTCTATAAGTTGTAGAAAACATACAGTAATACCAATGATTCTTGTCCATTCAAATGCAGATGAATGGTGTCTGATGGGATGCAGGTAATATTGTCTTCTCTTCTATTTGGATTGTCCAGTCTTACTTTTATTTATAAATTCATTTTCGTATTCTTGATTGCCTGTGTGTGTGTGTTAATTCTCCTTTAAATTGGTTGTAATAGCTTACAGGTTTGACTATTATTGAGTTAAAAATCTTTGGCATATGTTCATTAAAAAGAATGAAAAGAATCATGGGTTTTCCATGGACCAACTGGAGATAACAAGTAGATGATAAATGCTTTTAGCCTTTATGATGGAAAACCCTTTAGGTGTCTTCTAAAGATCCAGTCTTCTGGTATCCAAGACCTTGTAATCTTTTCCCATTGCGTGTGGGTGAGACCCATGACTTGCATAACCAATAAAATACAACTAAGATGATGGCTTGTCATCCAGTGGCTATGAACATTACATGAGACTTTGCCTTGCCAAAAGACTCTCCTTGCTGGTCCTAGGAAATATGTAGCCATATTGAGGAATTCCATATGGTCATGAAACTGCAGGTGATCTCTAGAGGCTAAGGATGGCCTTCAGGGCAGCCTCTGTCTGATAGCCAACGAGAAGCTGAGGCTTTCAGTGCTACAGACACAAGGAAATGAATTCTGCCAACAACCTGAGTCAGCTTGGAAGTAGATTATTCTCCATTCAAGACTCTAGATAAGAATGCACCCATCTGACACTTTGATGCAAACTTGTGAGGCACTTAGCAGAGGACCTAACTTAGCAGTGCCTGAACGCATCACCCAAAGAAACCCTAAAATAATAAACGTGTTGTTTCAAGCTGCTAAGTTTGTGGCATTTTGTATGCAGTCATAGGAAACTAATACAACTAGCTTTCAGAGGTCTTGTCCAAGAGAAAAGCTTCCAGAAAATAGAAGTGGACCAAGTCAGATGCTGTCAATAGAAGGAAGGGTTGCCAGGGGCAGTGGAGGAGATTATTATTTGCGTCCAGAGCTACGCAGGAGAGAAATCACCACAGCACCCCCAGCACTTATAAACTCTCACTTATACCCCTTCAAAAGAGTGGGGCATTTGAACCCATGTCTCAAAAAGGTCATCAACAGCCATCATATGTTAGTCACATAGGCAGAAAAGGACAAGGCATTATTATTTAAGTAAAGCTATGCCTATTCCTCCAACCATCCCTTCTTGCAACCCTGTGAAGCCAGCAGCAGGAGGAAGAGGAGCGGAAAGAAGAATTAAACTACTGACAACACATTCTGTCCAGACACTTTGGCCCTAAATGGTGGAAGGTGATAGGGGGATGTGGATTGGAAAGCTTGAAGTAGAGGTAAGCTTACAATTTTGACTTATACTGGCCTTTTCTATTTAGTACCTACAAGTGAGTCATGTTTATTGAAATGGAACTTGTTCTTACAGTTGAAGGTGAATAGAAAATATGGAATCTTCTTTTAAGAGATATTAAGGAGGATGAGTCCATTCCTGTCTTACTCCTTGAGTTCAGCTATTCAGTAAGCTAAGAAATATGTGCTTGTGTAAAATGCCCTTTAACTCTCAGTTCTCTTGACAGGAAATGGAGGTAATCCATGCCCTATCTAATTTACAAGATTGTGCTAAAATCGAATATCATGTATTATGAAAGCACTTTGTAAACTGCAATTCCCTATGTAGTTACGGAGTGTTGCCATTCCTTCTCTGTACTGACATTCTGAAGTAGGTGCAACCTGAATAAATAAGCTTACTGTAACGATTACACCACTTCCACTAGTCAGGAAGCTATATTCCTTTCTGCCACATAATATACATGGGCTTTCCTTTCAAAAGTTTATTCCTATCCTTCATTTAAGGGCATAAAAATGACCTGCTTCCTCTGCAGACTGACTTAATAATATACAAATATAATAAATATCTTCATTAAAGTCCGAGGGCTAACCTTGGAATATAAAGGGCGGCTCACCGGATCCGGAATTATGAAGGAAGGAAAGAATGATGAACTGATTCAGACTGAAGAAGACTAGAGAGACGTGACACCGGGCATGGTGCATGGCCCCTACACCGAATCATTTCCTGTATAAGGTATCAGTGGGGCAGAGGGCTAAACTTGAAGAGCTCAGTAAGAGGAACATGGAATTATTTGTATTGTTCTTATACAGCATAACCTCAAAAGATAAGATCAAAATCTTTTTGACAAAGCTAAAGGAAAAACAGACAAAACCAAAATCAGAGTGGGAGACTTAAATAAACATCTCTCAGTAATAATCAGAAAAGTAGACAGAAATCAGAAAGAACACAAACTAAAAATGCAATTAACAAACAACCTATTTTATATGTAGAATAACTTAGACTTAACTGAGGCAGAATACATATTCTTTACAAATTCATTTGACACATATCCCAGAATTGAACAAAATTGAGAAACAGAGTAAAATTTCAACAAATTACAGAGGTTTAAAATCATACAGAATAAGGGAATAGTAAGGGCTGAATTATGTCCCCTGTGTAATTCATATGTTGAAGCCCCCACACCCACTACTTCATAATGTGACTTTATTTGGAGACAGGACTTCTAAAAAGGTGATTTAAGTTAAATGAAGTTGTTAAGCTGGCCCCTAGCCCAACCTGACTGACTTCTTCATAAGAAGAGGGAATTTGGACACAGAAAGATACCAAGGATGGCACACACAGAGGAAACCCCCACGTGAGGGCACAGAGGGGAGGCAGCCTTCTGCCAGCCAAGGAGAGGAGCCTCAGGAGAAACCAAACCTGCTGACACCTTGGCCTTGATCTGGACTTTTAGCCTCCAGAACACTGAGAAAACACATTTCTATTTTTTGAGCCACCCATTAGTATTGGTTATGACTGAAACTAATGTAGAGAATATCTGGGTGACACATAAAATTAACAGAGGACTTGAGTCAAGAATATATGAAGATAATCTGGATATAAATAATAAAAGTAGTCAGAAAAAAGCATCTGAATAAGAAATGAGCAAGAGACTTGAATAGGCATGTCTCTCTCTCTCACACACACACACGCACACACACACACACACACACACACCCAATAGACATATGAAAAGTTGCTTAAAATCATGTAGCTGGATCCCTCAAACATCGCTGAGTAAAGTGTAAATTGTTATCAGCACTTTGAAACTCCTTGACAGTACTTATAATATTTAACATACACAGAGCCCCTGGGTAACAAAGGTGAGCATATATGTTTCAAGACATATACTAGAATGTTAATAGACACATTTTCGTAATGACCCCTAGCTGTAAATGTGCAACAATAATAGGATAGGAAATAAATCTTATTAGGAATAGTTTACAGAAATAAAAATAAATCAATAAACGTACTGCTCCATACAACATCTTTTATAAATCTCACAAACAAAATGTGCAAAGGAAGCTGGATATGCATTGTATGCTTGCATTTAGTACAGACTTTTTAAAAAAGCAAATTCTGTGGTTTGGAAATCATGATAGTGGTTTCCTTTGTAAGAAAGGTGCAATAATGTGTAAGACAGGGCATGGAGATCTTCTGAATTGCTGGTAGTGTTTCCTATGCAGCCCTGACAGGTGGTTACACGGGTGTGCTCACTTTGTAAGCATTCATCAGGATGTGCTTATGAATCATGCACTTCTTTGTTGTTTAAGTTATACTTCAGTTTCTTTTATATATATATATATATATATATATATATATATATGTGTAATATATATATTTATATATTTAAATTCCATATTTATATATATATTAAATATATATTTATATATACCATAGTTTCTTTTAAAAAGTAGAAATTCATTGTACCATGTTCCAACTGGTTTTTGGAACTTTTCTGTTTAAACAATGTCTGTGTCCACTAAAAATAAAGGAATTTAATTATTTTTCATTAATACCATAGATGTTTCAAGTTTACTTCCTCCAGTGGTTTCAATAATTATAGACTATATTTTAGGTTGTTCTTGGTTCTTATTCTGAACCCTGAAGAAAGTATACATTTTGATCCTGTACTCAGTGTAGATCTCAAGGGCATGAGATTTTTTTTTAAAGATGTGGTAAAGCTGTTTAATGGAGTGAAAATGTTCACCATTACAGTAAATAAAAGGAGGATTAAAGAAAAAATATAATTCCATTATACACACACAAAAAATGTGTGTAGGAATAAAGCTATAAAAGATACAACTATAAAGATGTAAGCCAAAATGTTATTCTTGGGTATATTCACTTTCTATTACTGCATAACTTATTGCTACAATTTAGTGGCTTAAGGCAAAACACATTTATTATCTGACAGTCTCTGTAGGTCAGAAGTCCAGGCACAGCTTAGGTGGGACTCTACTCAAAGCCTCCAGGCTGAAAGTAAGGTGAAAATCAGGGCAGTGGTTTTTATCAGGGGTTCAGAGTCCTCTTCCAAGCTCACTGGTTGTTGGCAGAATTCGTTTCCTTTTGGTTGTATGACTGAAGTTCTTGTTTTCCTGCCACCTCTTAAAGGTTTCCTGCAGTTTCTTGCTACATGGCTCCCCCAGACAGTTCACAACCTGGGTATTTGCTCATGTAAAGGCCAGCTGGAGCGTGTCTTTTGGACTTATTCATCTGCAGCCAACTAGTGAAAACTCTCTATTTTTATAGGATTCACCTGATTAAGTCAGGCTCACCCGGGATAATAATCCCTTTGCCGTATAATAGTACATAATCACAGGAGTGATCTCTCTCTTCATATTCACAAGTTTGCCCCCTACTCAAAGGGGCCATATTCTATGTGGACAAGGATCATGAGGCATCATCCTAAAGTTCTACCAGCTACACTACTTTCTTGGGGTTTTACATTTTCATCTTTATGTTTTTCCATTACATTTCTATAATTTAAAAAATTATATTAATAGAAACCTGTGACAATTCCTCAGGAAAATGAGTACTGTTCCTAAATTCAGTGCCCATGTTTGTCTTCCTCTTAATGTATTTGTAAGAACACTTGTAATGTGCCAATAGATCTTTAGTCTCACCAAGACCCTACAATCGGAGGGTCCTGTGCTTAGTTTAATGTTCAGTTGTCACCTTTTGAACCTTGTTAATTGCTGTTTTTGAAGTTGTGTCTTCTAAGTGAAGTCACCGGGGCAGAGGGGATGCATTCACCTTTCCTTGCTGCCTCAGCCACAGGCAAGGCTCCACTGCCCCGCGAGGACAGAATTCCTGCCCACCCACCATGCAAGGGGATTCAACAAAATTCAAGGCAAAGAAAGCATGTTACATCAACATCTGATCAAGCACAAACACTGACAGTCCGAAGAGGCCATCCGTTTGGTTCAAACTAGAACTTACAATAATTCTCTGTTTAAGTCAACAATTTACACTGAAAATAACATAGAGGGAAAGGAAAATATGTGGCATCCCATAGTTGCTTTTTCTTTCAGTGCTTATATTTAAGTAGAAGTGTTGGTAGAATGCACATACACCAAGAACTGAAATAAAAACAGTTGAGCTTTGTGCAGCATTTCCACTGTTCTGTTGAAGTACATAGGGATACATGAGTTATAAAACACGACTTGTGTAATTTCTGTGACTCCTCAAACTAAATGCTCATATTTGCATTTAAAATTGTAATTGCACACTATAAATATGAAATGTAAAATTCTTGCTAGTAATTTTAAATTTTGTGGGTTGTTTTTTTCCTAGAAAGACTTTAAATAGCAAATGAAATAAACCAAGTCAAAAAAGGGAAAAGTTTTTTATTTTAGTACTGTTGACCGTGCTTTTTAAAATCCTTTTTAAAACAAGAGGTTCTGCACTTTCATTTTATACTGAGTCTAGAAAATTTTGTAGCTGGCCTTGCTTATACCTAGGCTTGGTGTTCATCTAGGATCCTTTTATGCATGGATGGCTTTCATCCCACCTAAGCATTACAGAGATGACAAAGTCACTAACTAAATGGGCCACAAAATAGAGTTTTTATAAACCATGAAGACTGTGAGCACCTAGAGGTTTCGAGTACTAAAAAGTGCAAGCCTCTTATATCACTTCTTGGAAGTTTACCTGCTTCCAAAACCTCCATGGAAGAAGACAGCTTAGGTGATCTCTAATGCTTTACTGTTCATTTCTGGTGACCAGACTTGTCTTTCTTCATTTCACTCTTGGCTATATTGTTTACTTATTTACTTATTCTGGAGGTATTTTGCTCCATATTCACATGAATTTTTAGAGATAAGGGATCCTCCTAAATTAGGTTATTTTCCTGCCACATCTCCAAAAGTTGGCCAGCTGTTAAAACCATCAAAGCTCTATTATTTTGTTATTCCCTCTAAATTTGAAGAATATTAACAACCCTAACCCTATATTCAATTGTCCCAGATGTCATACCCATAGCTGGGTGTTAAAACGTTGTCAGCATTTACTCCTCCATAGGATTTCATATTCCTCATATAAACTTTACCTTTAGAGCCATGGGCACTTGGATTTTTTATAGGTAATACTTAAAAAAATAACAGAGTTAAGTAAGTCACATTTGTATTATGAATTCACCATTCTTTTGAATCTCTTTCTGTCTAGAAAAAAAAAGTCTTCCAATTATCTTTACCCTTTTATCTGATGTGATTCTAAATCTAGGTGGATAAATCAGTATATTGGTTCCAACTGTGTTCAAAGGTAATGCTGCAGAACAGAATCACTATCTGTGAATATAGCTTAAGTAAAAATAAATGTATTATTTTTGCCTCTTATGTACTATATGTATAAGATTATTTTGAAAAAGTAAGTGCAATAATAAAAATATTATATATTCATATATTATGATGGCATTTGGCTTTATATAATGAATTAATGACTTACAATGGAATGAAGGAATTTTTTTGTTAAAAAAATGTCAGAGTTTGGAGATTACTGACTTCAGGTCAGTGGCTCAACACACATTTTTTTTTTTTTACTTTTCCCACATGGAGCAAGATGATTGCTGATGCTCCATCCATCACCATTTTTGTTTGAGGTTGAACACATTGCCATCCCAAATAAAACTGTCAATATTTTTTGTAAGAGGGAGGAACAAATATTGAGAGCCATTAGTAATTTTATTTGGCCTAGTATTACCATTGGTAGTTTTGAAACACTGTTTATCATTATATGCCAATGCACCCACCTTTGTTTTTCTTAAAATTAATTGAAATAAAAGAAACAGTGTGTAATCTGCCCTTCATATTTAAAAATTTTAAAGGTATACTGTTTTATTTGAACATGGAATCTCATGAAATATCATATACTGGTTACAAAAACAAGGGCTACTGATTAATATACTTGGAACAATAATTTTTAGCAGTTGGACTCATGCAAGAAAGAAAATGTACATTATGACCTTTGGCATCTTGTAAAGAAAAAAAAAAGGAAGCTGGAAGGGAATATTTTTATTTGACTGGATTGAAACAAAAGGCAATTATAGCATTAACTGAGATGCTTTTTTTTCTTTGTAATTTTGAAAGCATTAAGGCAAACCATATGCCAGTGTGTGGTGAATCACTTTATATCTACAAAAGGTAGTCTAAGTAATACCAATTAGTGGTTAATTATAGCAATCAGTACAAACAACAAAAACAATCTAAAACTGTGACTGTGTCCTAATCTAAGAAACTATAGATTTTAAAATAAATTACAAGGGAATAATACTTAATACACTTCAATCTAATTGCAAGCTTCAAGGCAATATAATATTATATAGTTCAGAAAAGCACTTCCCATTTAATTAAGCTGAAGTGTGTTTGATTGCCTATAATGCCACAAGAAAAGAAGAAAGGAATTTTACAGGTTTGCTTGAAGACAACTTGAAAGGTTTCTTCATCTACTGCATCCTTTGATGTCTTTCCACTAAACAAAACATCATACGAATATGACATTAAAAAAAATAGACTAGAAAGGCAAAAAATGAAAAGCCATAATTTCCTTGTTCACATTGGCACCTTGCTCTACTCTCACTTTACACAGGCAGTATTTTTTTTCATTTTGCTATTATTAATAAACAATTACAGGATCAACATTATGGTTACTAGACTCTCCCTATTATCAAGTTCCCACCATATACCCCATTGCAGTCACTGTCCATCAACATAGAAGGATGTTATGTAATCACTACGTGTCTTCTCTGTGTTATACTGCCTTCTCCGTATCCCCCCACCCCATCCCCACACCCGCTACATTATGTGTGCTAATTGTAATAGCCCTTTTTCCCCCTTATCCCTCCCTTCCCACCCATCTTCCCCAGTCCCTTTCCCTTTGGTAACTGTTAGTCCCTTCGTGGGTTCTGTGAGTCTGCTGCTGTTGTGTTCCTTCAGTTTTTCCTTTGTTCTTATACTCCACATATGAGTGAAATCATTTGGTACTTGTCTTTCTCCACCTGGCTTATTTCACTGAGCATAATACCCTCTAGCTCCATCCATGTTGTTGCAAATGGTAGAATTTCTTTCCTTCTTATGGTTGAATAATATTCCATTGTGTATATATACCACATCTTCATTATCCATTCATCTACTGATGGACATTTAGGTTGCTTCCATTTCTTGGCTATTGTAAATAGTGCTGCAATAAACATAGGGGTGCATATATCTTTTTCAGAATGGGGCTGCTGCATTTTTAGGGTAAATTCCTAGGAGTGGAATTCCTGGATCAAATGGTATTTCTATTCTCACTTTTTTAAGGAACCTCCATACAGCTTTCCACAATGGTTGTACTAATTTACATTCCCACCAGCAGTGTAGGAGGGTTCCTCTTTCTCCACAACCTCGTCAACATTTTTTGTTGTCTTTTGGATGGCAGCCATCCTAACTGGTGTGAGGTGATATCTCATTGTTGTTTTAATTTGCATTTCTCTGATGACTAGTGATGTGGAGCATCTTTTCATGTGCTGCATGGCCATCTGAATTTCTTCTTTGGAGAAGTGTCTGTTCAGCTCCTCGGCTCAGTTTTTAATTGGCTTATTTCCTTTTTGTTTGTTGAGGTGCATGAGCTCTTTATATAATTTGGATGTCAACCCCTTATCAGATATGTCATTTATAAATATATTCTCCCATACTGTAGGAAGTATTTTTGTTCTAGTGATGGTATCCCTTGCTGTACAGAAGCTTTTTAGTTTGGGATAGTCCCATTCATTCATTTTTGCTTTTGTTTCCCTTGCCCAGGAAGACATGTTCATGAAGAAGTTGCTCATGTTTATATCCAAGAGATTTTTGCGTATATTTTTTCCCAAGAGTTTTATGGTTTCATGACTTACATTCAGGTCTTTGACCCATTTTGAGTTTACTTTGGTGTATGGGGTTAGACAGTAATCCAGTTTCATTCTCTTACATGTAGCTGTCCAGTTGTGCCAATACCAGCTGTTGAAGAGGCTGTCATTTCCCCATTGTGTACCCATGGCTCCTTTATCGTATATTAATTGACCAAATATGCTCGGGTTTATATCTGGGTCCTCTATTTTGTTCCACTGGTCTATGGGTCTATTCTTGTGCCAGTACCAAACTGTCTTGATTTCTGTAGCTTTGTAGTAGAGCTTGAAGTCAGGGAGTGTAATCCCCCTTGCTTCATTCTTCCTTCTCAGGATTGCTTTGGCTATTTGGGGTCTTTTGTGGTTCCATATGAATTTTCGAACTATTTGCTCTAGTTCATTGAAGAATGCTGCTGGTAATTTGATAGGGATTGCATGGAATCTGTAGATTGCATTAGGCAGGATGGCCATTTTGACAATATTACATCTTCCTAGCCAAGAGCATTGGATGAATTTCCATTTATTAGTGTCCTCTTTAATTTCTTTTAAGAGTGTCTTGTAGTTTTCAGGGTATAGGTCTTTCACTTCCTTTGTTAGGTTTATTCCTAGGTGTTTTATTCATTTGGATGCAATTGTGAATGGAATTGTTTTCCTGATTTCTCTTGCTGCTAGTTCATCGTTGGTGTATAGGAATGCCACAGATTTCTGTGTATTAATTTTGTACCCTGCAACTTTGCTGAATTCAGATATTAGATCTAATAGTTTTGGAGTGGATTCTTTAGGGATTTTTTTATGTACAATATCATGTCTTCTGCAAACAAAGACAGTTTGAGTTCTTCCTTAACAGTCTGGATGCCTTTGATTTCTTTGTGTTGTCTGATTGCTGTGGCTAGGACCACTAGAACTGTGTTGAATAGAAGTGGGGAGAGTGGGCATCCTTGTTTTGTTCCCGATCTTAGAGGAAAAGCTTTCAGCTTCTCGCTGTTAAGTATAATGTTGGCTGTGGGTTTCTCATATATGGCCTTTATTATGTTGAGGTACTTGCCCTCTATACACATTTTGTTGAGAGTTTTTATCGTGAATGGATGTTGAATTTTGTTGAATGCTTTTTCAGCATCTATGGAGATGATCATACGGTTTTTGTCCTTTTTGTTGTTGTGGTGGATGATGTTGATGGATTTTCGAATGTAGTACCATCCTTGCATCCCTAGGAAGAATCCCACTTGTTCATGATGGATGATCTTTTTTACGTATTTTTGAATTCAGTTTGCTAATATTCTGTTGAGTATTTTTGCATCTATGTTCATCAGGGATATTGGTCTGTAATTTTCTTTTTTGTGGTGTCTTTGCCTGGTTTTGGTATTACAGTGATGTTGACCTCGTAGAATGAGTTTGGGAGTATTCCCTCCTCTTCTACTTTTTGGAAAACTTTAATGAGGATGGGTATTAGGTCTTCACTAAATGTTTGATAAAATTCAGCAGTGAAACCATCTGGTCCAGTGGTTTTGTTCTGAGGTAGTTTTTTGATTACCAATTCAATTTCTTTGCTGGTAATTGGTCTATTCAGATTTTCTGTTTCTTCCTGGGTCAGCCTTGGAAGGTTGTATTTTTCTAGAAAGTTGTCCATTTCTTCTAGGTTATCCAGTTTGTTACCATATAATTTTTCACAGAATTCTCTCATAATTCTTTGTATTTCTGTGGTATCCGTAGCGATTGTTCAGAGGCAGTATTTTTAAGTGATTTATTTTCTTCTAGTTTTCCTTGAAATTTTTCAATAAGAAATTTATGATCCTGGCTTTTAATGATCTAATTCAACGGATAGTCTTATTCTTTATTGCTGTAGGTCATGGCAAATTATCTCACTTATTTCTTCCTCCCTCTTTCAAGTGAGATATTTCATGTTTTTCTTCCTTTCAAGTGTTGAAAATTATGTCCTTTCCTTTTATTAGTTTTTTAGTGAATGAGTTCTTAAATATATTTTATGTAATTAGTTTTATGTATTAAATAAGTCCTTATTCCTGTGTTCTTTGTGTCATCAATATTAGACAACATCTTTTAATACCCATTGCTAGAAGGTGAAGAAATCAGAGCACTTACATTTTCCCTACCTCTACCCCATTTCCTTTCCAATTAATAATAACTATATTTATCACTTAGACATTTGCAACAGAAAATGCCAACTCAGAATGAGTGACAGGCCATGTTGGTTGACTGTTCAGGTTGTCATATATATTAAACTTTTTAGCTAACCACTTTCCAGTGTCTGGAGGAGATCCAACTCTGGTGAGGCAAATGTGTGTGAGCAGGGCTTCTCGAAAAGGATCTTAAAAAAGAAAGACTCAGCTGTCTCTGACCTTTGGCATTTAGTTTCTTTACTCTTTCTTTTCTACCTACTCAAAAAGTGAATGCAACACTTAAAGATATAATATATAACCTTATTTGGATGTTGAGGAAAATATTGAAGATGAAGTCGACACACAAAATGGTGGAAACGTTATGAAAAACAACTGAATTTTATCAAGAATCGTTGAGCACTTTTGAAGCTTGACATTGTTAATTATAGAATTTTGGTTGCATGTCATAACTGATTATGCCATTCTCTGTCACTCCATTCTTACTCCCCTTATTAAGAATAAGAAAACTTATTCCTGATTGATTAAAGTGATTAAAATAAATAGAATGTATTGTGTACTTAGGTAGACATCCACAAGTATGTAGTCTTGTGGTTGATATAGCACACCAAAAATGTCAAGTTCTCAGGCGTTCCTATATTTCCTTTTGAGTAATCCTGCTATATTGATTGACAGGCTCATACTTGTTATGTCATGGTCTATGGGTGAATACCATGGCATCCATGGAGGTCATTGTTCGGAAGTTCATTCAAGAGAACCTGCTGCAGAAAACAGAGCTGACTGACAATTCCAGCTGCTGCACCTACCTCTGGATGACCCACTATGTGAAAACTGAGAGCACCATTCCCCCGGTCTGCTCTCTGATAATGACTGAGCATGCAGAGGTACTAGAGTCAGGCATTCCAGTCCAACACTAGATTCCAAGATTAAGAAAGTTTGGCCCAGGTTTACCCCATTGGCCTGAGACTTTCTAAAACTGCATTTCATTCTGAGGCTTTTCCTACCCAAGCCTTTCTTCTCTCCTTTCTTTAATATTTGCCAGACCCACTTCATGGTGGGAAAGTGCTTTTTGACTCTCCCTGTTCCCTTCCCTTTTGCTTAATACACATTCCCCTAATAGATCTCTTGTATGTCTAATTCTTTTTCGGCATCAACACAGAGGTCATGGTTCCCAAGGAGAAGAAATCTTACCCAGGGGATATAGCAAAAGTCCCACTGAACTACAGGATATGGCCACTGCAAGTACACTTTGGAATTTTGAGTTTAGGAATCATCTTTCAAGATGTTGAGGGGAGGAGGCACCATCTTGGCAGGTGTAATTAATCCCAATCTCAGGAGGAGGTGGGCTGCTTTTACACAATGGGGACAGAGATACACATGATGAACATACGCATCATAGTCAGAATTCAAAAAGACTCCCATGTCTCTTGAGCTTGTAAAATCCCCTTCCTGTGAGTGCAGCCAAGACCTAATATGATGTTATGTCATATGAGGCAAATAAAGGCATTTTGTAGATATAAAGGTCTGTAATCAGTTGATATAAGTCAATCAAAAAGGGATTAGTCTAAATTGGTCTAACTTAGGTGGAAGCCATAAACGTGAGATTTTCCTGCTTGTCTAAAAGAAGCAGTCACTTGTGACCAAGTATAGATGGACTGCTTGAGAGCTAGGAACTAAGCTTCTTAGATTTACAACAGCAAAGAATTAAATTCTGTCAGTAACTTGAATGACCCAAGGATCTAACATATGACATGGTGACTACAGTTAAGGACACTGTATTGTGTAAATAAAATTTGTTGACAGTAGAATTTAAATGTCCTCACAAAAGAAATAATAATACTAATGTCATAGATGTTTAAATACATGTGGGGTGGGAGGACTTTTTTGATGATGTCTATGCATATAAAGCCACCACAGTGTACACTTTAAATATCTTACAAGTACATTTGTCAATTATACCCCAAAAAACATGGAAAATGAAAATTGTTAGAGATGGATTTTGGGTGTGTTTCTGATCTTAGCAGAAAACTTAAAAATTTTTACTATGGAGTATCATGTTACCTGTGATTTTTATGGCTGTTGTTGGGTTTCATTAGATTAGGGAATCTCTTATTCTTCCTTGCTTACAGTTTTTAATCAGAAATGATTATTGAACGTTTTTCGTGACTTTCTGAATCCTCTGAAGGGATTCTGTGCTTCTGTTTTATTTTGTTAATATTGTGAACTATATTGATTGAATTCCAAGTGTTAAATCAACTTTCATTCCTGTTTCAAATGATACTTGGTAGTGAAGAATTAACATATTTCTCTGTTGCTGGATATGATTTTCTAGGATTTTTAATCAGTCTGTAGCTTTCTTTGTCAGTTTTGGTATCAGAGTAATGCTGCTGTGATAAAACTCATTGGGAATTGTTTGGTCCAAAACCTGTATTTTCCAGAAATAAGATTGGTTTTACTTCTTGTCTAGTGTTCAACAGTACTCACATTTAAAACCATTTGTGACTGGAATCTTCCTTGTGGGATGATTTGTAATAAGGAGTTCAATTTCTTTAGTATATATAGGACCACTTGGATCTTTGGTTTAATCTGTCAGTTTGAATAACTTGTGGTTTTAAAGTAGCTTACCCATTTCATCTGTATTGTTGGATTTGTTGATATGAAACTGTTCATATAATTTATTGAGATGTTTGTGAATTTTATTATACGAATTTTTAAATTAGATTGATGTACATAGATACATATGAGTAAACATTAAACATTTACAAAAAATATGATTGACAGAGAATTCATTTTTTTTTATCTTTATAAGGTTCTTAAAACTTCATACAAAAATTTTCAGAAAAATTATCCTAGGACATGAACAGAAGAATCACAGAAAAATTAAAATAGCCAACAAATATAAAAATAGTGTACTTTCATACACAATACAATTGTAAACAATAACAGGCTAACTTTTTTCTTTAAAATCATCATTTTAACAATAGTGTTGTTGAAAATGAAGTGACATTCTCATTTATTCTTTGTTTGTTGGCTTTTTAGGGAGCAATTTGACTACACAAATTGAAAGCCTTAAAAAAATCATTCTCTTTTAATCTTGTAATTCTATTTCAAAGACTCAATATGTAAACATAAGGGATATGAACAAAAAAACATGTTTAAATATATCCATTATAATAATGTTTGTAATAGCAAAGTTTGAAAACAAACAACACAATAACAGCATTACCTAATATGTTAACACCATTGGATGTCATATTAGGTTAACAATAATATGGCTTTGGAGAATATTAAATAGTATATTTTAAAAATAATTTCAAATAAAATAAGCAGAATTAAGGCTGAATTGAGAGTATGACCTCAATATTGAGCCATTATGTAGTTTCAAGTTATTAAGTTACTAATACTTTGATAAACATACTTTGTATAAATTTGAAGTGTCTGATATTTTATAATTTAAGGCATTTACATGTTATTAAAAGTTTTTATAAAACAGATTTATTTATGACTTCATTCTTTTCCTTGCAGAGCACTTATGGGTTTCATAACGCTTCATGATGTGGCATGAATTTTATGTGGAATTACTCTTACCATCCCCTTGAAAATGTAAACCAGAACTTGCTCCATACCAATTTTTTTCAGTGTATGGCTTGGTCATTCTGATATTATTGTCTTGTTTTAAAAATATGAAACCTTCATTATTTCAATACTAGAATTATGTTATCGACTTAACTGTATGAAATAACTTAAAAGTTCTTTATATTTCATAGTGTTGCCAATTATAAAACATAAAATTTCTCTCTCTTATTTTTATGGAAAAAATACACTTAATTTTGAAAGAATTTTCATCTTTGGAACATATTTAGTCAACTTAGAATACCATAAGAAATATAAATAGATTTTCTTTATGACAATTTAAATTTCATCCTATGATATATATGAAATACACTTTTAGAATTACTATTTGTGCAGTGTAATTTGTAACACTTAACAAAAACTTGTTAAATATACTCCTTTGTAATAGGCATATGTGAATATAAAAAATCATTCATAATCTGAATATTTAAATTAATTTAATAATGACATTCTACTCATATTATTAAATTCTGATTTCAAAATGCTCCTTTTAATTTTTTCTTGATAAAATAAAAAAGAATTTTCAAAATATTAAATATAGAGCCACTACACTGACCATTTGGAATGAACTGGCTATTCATGTCAATCAAGATTTAGATCGTTATGTTGGTCATTTTAAAAATGATTAACTCATTGGAGAGGTTCTTTTGAGCTGAGTATGGAGAACCTACTGGATTTGCAATGGCAGGAAGATGCTTGTGGTTTTCTTGGTAGTGTTTTACATATCAAACAATAAATATTCCAATGACATCACTTAAATATGGCACTTAAAAACAAACAAATAAAAACTCATAGAGACAAAGTTCATAGATGCAGAGAATGACTGGTAGCTTCCAGGGAGGGTGGGAGGTAGGAGTGAAGTGGATAGAGGGAGTCAAAAATTACTCCCCGTTACAAAATAAGTAAGTCATGAGATGTAATGTAGAGCGTGGCAACCGTAGTTAACAATACTGTGTCACATATTTGAAAGTTGCTAAAAGAGTAGATCTTGAAAGTTCTAATCACAAGAACATTTTCTTTAAACTACGTATAGGGATGGATTTAACCAGATATTTTGATGATCATTTTGCAATGTATACAAATTACAAGTCATTAAGTTGTACATCCAAAACTAATAAAATGTTATATGTCAAATATACCCAAATAAATAAATAAATAAATGCATGAATAAATAAAGTGATTCTCCCATATTTGCCTCAGAATTATGTAGGGCTGTAGGAAGCTATGAAGTTGCATACACCGTGTAGAATTTTATTGGGAGAGAAGTGTTTTCAAATCAACAAGACGGTTAAAAAAATGGCATTATTTATTGAGCCCTGAAACCATTTCCTGCCCCTTGAGGAGCTCGTAGTCTGCGTTGGGATGACAGCCAATATTAAGTTCTTCATTTCTGAAGTGCTATTTTTGATGCACAGCCAAAAAGGCACATACAATCAGACACAAGCACTCAATTAACTTAAAAAAATTATTTTCTGTGAATGCATGAACTGCTGTGAGAACATTCATAAACATAAGAATAAATTGTCAAAATAGAGTTGAAAAGTGTTGGGCTTATTCTCTGAAACACACACATGTATGTATAATTGTGCCCATGCACACATATCAGGTCACATTTTTCTTTCAACACATTGCTGTGAACATCTCTAAGCGTGTCCTTTCTTTAGTATTAGTGAGATTTGGGCATTTAAAGAGGAAGCTCCAGAGTTATTAGAAATAAATAAGATTTGATTTCGTGGAATGACATAATTAAGATGTGTGTTTGGTACATTCTCTTAAGATAAACTTATCAGTATTTTATTTAAAGAATACAATTATCATAGTTGAGAGAAGTACATATATTCAAAATATCCTCTGGCTGGTAATTTAAGGAGCATTAATGCTAAATATGCTGGAAAATGCAAAGTTCACTGGTTTATTTTAAAAGAAAAGAAAACAAACATCAAGAATAAATATTACCTTTCTTTTATTTCTCAAAATGAAAGTTGGCTTATATTTTCCTTTGGTGAGTTAGAGGTCTTCAGTATAGCCAATTATAACTATGTGGTTAGAATATGAATTATGAGCTCAGATATGAAGCAATAACTGTGGGAGATTACTTGGTATAAAATCTCTCATCCAAAGATACAAATATGTGAAGAAAAAAGTGTTCTAAAAACAGAAAACTTTACCCCAGGTGCCTGCTATTGGCAATGTCATGTAATAAAGTAGTTGGCATTGATCTATGTTTTCATAAACCCTGTGGTATTCTGCAGGCTTATTAGCAAAGTGTACTTTGTAAAGTCACAAGTTTAAATGTCTTTCTAAGGGTGACTGCTTCTCACAATAAAGAAATAAGAATCCTCTTGCTTTTTCAGCAGTTGGTATAAATGGCTCCCAGTAGGTTTGGAAAAGAAGGAAGGTCTAAGACGAAACTGACCTTAAGATACTTGGAGGTCCTCCACCACTGTACAAGGTCAACTTTAACAGTCCTGAAACATTCAGTATTTGGGCCTTCCTCGTTATCAGTTAATGGAATAGCCAGACTTGAGCACAAATTACATTGGTTATAACTGCTCAGCTGAAAATATATCATCCCAAGCCTTAGTATAAATGACAAGTAGTGGTACAGAAGTCCTGCAGAATCAAGGCTTATGCAGATTTCACTGAAGCTTCTAGGATACCACAAAACCCTACTCCATGTATCATTCATTTCAAGTTAGTTATTTTTATACAACTTGCCATTGCTTGTGTTTTGTAATACCTAACATGCAAGCCAAGTATCTAGTAGATGTCTGTTTTTATTTCTTTAATATAATGTCTCCATTTTCTCATATAATCTGTTTATGTTATGTTATAGTGTTTTTAAAAAATTTCTACTATATACTGCAGAAAAATATATAGCCATTAAAGATTAGCCATACCACCAGAAACAATCCTTAAAAAGAAAAATCCTTGAATTTCTAGAGGCTGTAAAAGGAAAACATAAACAATTACAGGGCTTCAGCTTAATATTAGTAGCTATAAATTAATAATGAAATAGTTTATGGAGGGATGTTATTAGAACCAAAGTTTTAGGTGATATAGGTACTATATTTAATGCATAAATAATCTTTACTTTAGTCTTATAATCTAATTTTTATTTCATTATGGTCTATATTGAAGAGACAAAAAAAATCCAGTCCTCTAAATATATGACTTGTGCCTCTGTCTGATTTCCCCTTGAACTTTATTAATATAACTTATTTGAGAACAGAATAATTTTCTTCAAGAATCAACCAATAGCCTGAAAACCATAAACTCTACTGACTTTCAAGGTCTAGTTCAGTAACTGAATCTGGTCTGTACCCTACAGAAAGAATCATGCCAAAAGTTCACCCTCTCTAGCATTGCATGTTCAGGATAATAGATGTAAAGACAACACAATTCTGGATATTTTTAATGTTATGCCTTTACTTATTTATGGTTGGTTATACTGAAGAATGAGCCATGCCCTCTTTCTACAACCCTTCCAAACTACCCCTGTTCTCCAATTGTTCTATGTCCTTTCTTCTTCTCATTTGCTTCCATTTTAACTTTATTCTCATTAGGATAAGAACACACATCAAGCTGGGTGAAGGAGAACATATTTCATTTCATAATTGTACATTACTAAAGCACTTTTTGGATTCACTACAGGCAGAAATCAACCAAACATGCCAACTTTCCTCATAGTTTAGTGATCATTTGCTGTTGTATCCACATTTTGTGCACTACATTTTGGGGCTGATATTTGAAAAGAGTGAAAACCGAAGGCTAAAAATTAGGTTATACTGACCCATTTCTGCAACTTGTATTCCCTTTCAATGTTTTCCATGTATGTTTCTCTAAGAATTGATAAATAACAGAAAATAATTAGTTAGCAAGATTTTGATTTGATAATTCTCATATGAGAGTGAATATGGTAAGATGCTTTCCCACAGAGTTATAGCATCATAATTTCATATTCAGAAATATTGTATTAGTATGTGATTGTAAACTGAAAAGATTTATAACAATTTCCTTTAACAAGAGAGACATTTCTTGATTTTGTACTATTTTGAAAACAATAGAAATTATTACTGCAACAGGTAGAGTGATTTGTGACTATACCAAAACATTATTTCAAAATATTGTGGAAGCACTAATTTAGTTGTAAATTGGGTAATACATTAAGAACTTTCTGAAAATTAGTTATGAATTAGGTTATATTACAGGAAGATTCCTTGTGAAATTTAACTGGAAATTATTCATGTTACATGAATAAAAATCACATTAAAATGAATCTAATTATAGTGACACTAAAAATATTCAGTTCCAAAAATAGTGCTTTTATGCTAATTCTCCAAGTTGGCCACAGTTGTCAAATTTTCTGGTTGACCGTACTGTTGGCTTAATAATAAATGAGCAAGTAGAATGTTTATTTGGATAAAGTCAAAGTTCATGTTTATAAAATTTGCCCCAAAACATTCTTGTAAAACACAAATAGAGACTAATATGTATGCATTACAAGCAACAATAGGCCCATATTTAAGACAGATTCCCTAATTGAAATACATTTTAAAATTTGTCCTGTTGCAAAAGTAAGTATTATCACCTATAAAATAATTAGTTGATATTCCTTCAAAAGATCATGCTCTTAATAATTTTTGTTAGGAGAAACAAATTGGTATAACATAGGAGTCCTGCACTGTGGTTGGGATGGGTATCAGTCACCAGGCAACTTGGACATTTGCATATGAAGAGTAAAACTGTAACTAGAAAGTTATGAAATGAAATAAAATTTCTAATTATGTTTTGGACATGAAATATAATTTTGCCTTCATTCTTAGGAGATTTTAATGAAGATGAATAATTAAAAGTAAATAGTCATTAATAGTATGTCATTAGCTGATCTAATTACATATCTAACATCTAAAGAGCTTCTAACGTCTAAAAGCCTATTCTCCCAGACTGTCAGCAAGCATATAAATTTGAGGAATTCAAAAAGAAATGGCTTACTCTAAAATCAGTGTTAAGATTTTTTTCTACTTCTTTATTGTCAAAGTATTAAAATTGAGAAGTTTTATAATTTCTATTCTTAGAATGAAATACTTTTACTGTGACCAATAATGTCTGATGGGGAAGCTTTATTTGCATTAAATTTGATTTGTATGTGTGTGTGTGTGTATGCAGCACCAACATGAAAGTGTGGGTTTTGAAATCTGACCTTTGTTGTTGATACTGACGGCCCACTTTCAGCATCTGTGAAAAGGTAATAATTTTTCATGGTGCTTTACTGAATTATCGCAAACACTGTATGACACATAATAATCACTCAGTAGATAAGAATTGTTTTCTCTGGTTGTTTCTATTGAGACAAAGGGTAAACAATGGCAAGTCTATAGACTGTCGCCTTTATTTTAAATCTTTTAATATTCTTTAACTCTTTAATAAAGTACATTTATAATTTGAGTACTGAATACTAATTAAATAGACCCTGCCACCTTGCGCAGGTGTTTGTTCCCTGACTGCCCACTGGAAGGGGCTCTTGTTTCCTATGACACCATGTCTGACAGGCTGTAAGACCAAAGAGCTGTTCTAAGAAGATTGTTCCTGTGACAGGTTCCCATTGTCGAACTTCCCTTCTGGCTGAAGCTTTCATGTGATTGATGAGGTCCCATTTAGCTTCTAAGCCCAAGTTTCCTTGCCTCCCTTCCTAGGACAGGTAGGGCTCTGACTGGTACTGTTTTCAGGAACGGGCAGTCCTGGGAGTGGAGCAGGCTTGGAGGAGTAGACTTTTGTGGGGTGGGAGCAAAGGAGAAAGGAACAGGAATCACAAGTGAAAGAGATTGGAGGCAGTGTCTCTGGGACTGTCTTGAGTTTAGGAAGGGAAACAAGGACCATTAAAAAATCAAGGCCAAAGGTATAGGCAGTGAAAATAAAACAAAGCAAAAATTTGAGAGAGAGAGTGAGTGGCTCAAGAGTTTACACTTGGAGGGATTCCCCAAAGCCATAGCCTGCAGGCTGAAGTACTCTTTTTTTTTATGGAGCCTGCCCTGGAAGCTTTGAGAGCTGCTGAGGGCCCAGAGGCACTTTGGAGAGCTCCTCCCTCTAGGCCCTCACCCAAGTTCAACCCAATCAATCTTTGTGATTCCTGTGTGCAGGATCTCAATTCTGACTACTTATCTCGCATGCTGTTTGATATTTAAAATTCCTCAGCATGTTGATCCTAAGAACAGCAGTTCAGAGGCCAATTTCTTCTTCCAGTTTCACTGCTTGGAAACTTACTTCTGATAATGGCACACCCATTTTCTTCCCAAGTGTGAATTTCCAAGACTAATTCCCTTCCATGTGCCCCAGACCCCATTCACAGATTTTTGTTCCTTTGTTATTATGAATTCTGTCCCTGTGATCTATTGGGGACCTAGGCCCAACTTTTCACTCGCCACTTCTCCAAGACATTGCATCCTGGGAATATCAGTCATCTCACTGTCTGGAATTGGTATCTGCTGAGGTCTTCCAATACCAGATTCAACTCACACCATATTCTCCATTGCCATGTCTTTCTCATTATAAGAATCCCCCCTACATGTCTTCTATGGCTATGCCATTGTTTTATGCCTTTCATACCCAACTGAATTTCTGCCAGCAGTATACATATGCCTTAAGTCATATTCCCTTATGCCTGCATTTCTGTTGCCTGACTCTGGGTTCTAAAACCTAAAAACTTTCTCCAGTAGATTCAAGTAAATGAGGATGTTTTGTAAGAATATGCCTGCACAAGCAACTGGAACTATGGAATGATACAGAATCCAAGTATCAAGTATCCATAGTGACAGCATTGTCCGTCTCTCCTGCATGAGCCACATAATCTTTCTGCTTCTCTGAATATCTGTTTCCTCTCTTGGCTACATTTACCTGCTAAATTGTATTACTTGCTTCCTCACGATTTCCCTTGTATTTCACTTTGGCTTCTTGTACTCTTTCTCTCTTCCACAAATGTTTTGTTTCAAACCCTTCTTCACATTGACAAAATTCTCTGTGTGTGTCTCAATTAAAATACCTAGCTACCAGATAATATTATTCAACTACACTTCCTGTAGGGCCACATATCATAAGTTATAAGTGAGAGGTTATTGTTTAGCCTATTAATTTGGTTATACTTGGATCAGATGCTTAAATCTGGACATAAGTTGTACAATGGGAAAGACAGGGTCATAGGACACAACATGGCTTCTCTGGCCATTGCCTCAGCAGACATACGGGCATGGCAAGACTGTGGCACCTCTAGTATAATGTTTTTTGGGGAGATTTATTTCCATGTCTCTGAAACCCAAAAACTAACAGAAAGCATACTTTCAAACCTTTCCACATCATGTGATGGCAAGAAAACTTACATAATTTTGTTCTTTCAGCAATCAGTTTGATCCGGATTATAAAGAAATGCTATTCAGAGATATCCAGAAAGATTTGTTCTTAGTAGTTATTATACAGATAAATATGATTTAAGGCAAAATATGTCTATGAAAATAATTGTTAAAATACCAAGAAAAGCTAGATTTATTTGTAAGTGATACATATAAAATGAAGAGCAGCAAGAAGACCGGCTCTTACAATTTTTAACTGCTGAAGACTATAGATTAGTGTGCTACATAGTTAATCGTCTTTTAAAAACTTTCAGATGATTAAAGAGAAATACCACAGAAGCCAGATTTCCTCCATTCCACAGATAGAGACTTAGGAGGCAGTCTTTAATGAGAAAATACACAAACCTTATAGTCTGAGCATTAGGAAAGGCTCTCTGTAAAATCGGGCTGAAAATGAGCCCAGTGCCACCATCTAGCAGGCACCTTTAACATTGTTCAGCTCTTTATTAAATTTTGAAATACAGATAAGATAATCAAAATAGACATAAAAACTGATGTGGGGAAAAAATCATTAAAATAAAGCAATTAAAATGAATTAATATTGTTCTAATATGCACATACTTTGTATTTCTTCCAGGGAAAAAGAATGTATAGCAACATTCATTATTATCTATTGTCATCTATTGTCAAGCTGTTTCACAACTGATTGTTTTTTAAAAAGGAGCTTATAGATCCTGATTCACCAAGTATCAAAGGAAGAGCTAATTGCATGAATAACTTGTCTATATCCTAAGGGATCCTCAAGAAAATAAAATGAGGGTCTCCGGAAATGCCTTCTACAAAATATGCTGACCCCAAACAAAGCAACACCTCTGTTTAGATCATTGTAGAATTGTCTTAATCATGAACCAAAGTTCCCACTGATAAGTGCTATAAAAACCATATAAAATTCAATAGTCCCCCAAATTTAGGGAGATTGCTGAGGACATTGTTACTCAATAACGCAAGTCCTCCCATTCAAGTCTCAAAAATATCCCTATATTCTGAATAATTGCTTGATTTTAAAATTTTTGTGGGAACTTTGATCATATAATTAAGCATTTTCCTCTCCATGGTTTTCTCTCTGTTATCAGGCAACTTAGAGACAGAACTGAGGTCCACCTACAGTGACTGCACAAGTCTCTCCAATGTTGCATGTCTGTGTGCATTCAGCACAGTAGCTTTGAGGTTTGTACTCATGTTCTCCCTCATCCTGACTGAGTCACTATTTATTTAGAGATTCATAAGCCAGCTCAAATCCTTTATGGAACAAAGTGGGAAATAAATAAACATATTGGCACCTCCACAGTGTGGCAAGAGCACAGTCACAACTTGCTCCAGTTCACACTGAGGACCAAATCCTGGGGACGGGTGGGTATTGTGGTGAATGGGAACCCAGCCCTGGCTGTATAAACACTGTCTCAATAACACCATTATTATCAAACCTGTTGAAAAACTGTTTTAGTTTAAGATTATAGAAATGCCATTAAAGAAGCTAATTTCACAGGTTTGGACTTGTCGTGTCTGTAGTACTTGCCAGAAATAACTATAGGACTCTACTATCTCAATTTTGTTCGCAGGGGGATTCACAGCTTAGCTTTCCAGAAGAATATAATTGACTAAAAACAACATGGACTTTCACATCTATTTTTACTTCTTACAATAATTCTTTGAATTTGTATGGAATTCCTTGCACAAGCAGCTTTGAAAAACACTCTAAAAAGAGGTTCCACCTAATTAATTGAGGATAATAGTGATGTATTAAAATTGGAAAGAATTAAAGATTATGGGATATATCATGGAAATATAACTGTACCATTGCCAAATACTTATGGGAATAGGATTCACAAGCCAGCAGCAAATGCCAAACACAAGTTCTATCTATCATATTCTGCTTAACAGAAAAGTTGCTTAAAAATTATTTTTAGGTTTATGAATAGTAATGGTGAACATATTTTAGTGTAATAAAAATACCTTATTTTTGGATGTATGATACTATTCTCCTCTGTTTTTATTGTTTACTTATTTTTTACTGTGTTCACAGAACCTTCTTCCCCCAATGATTCAAATTCAAACCTTACCACAGTCCCATCTGAATTACTCCACAGCTCCACATACATAGAGATTAAAAAGGTATTTTTTATTGTATCATGAAGACTTCTTATGGCCTATTGATTTTAAATAGGCTGACAAAGAAGTATTTGAATCTTAAATTAATTACCTTCCTAAAGGCTTACTCTCATATGAGATGTTATCATATTAAGTGAAGTTACATGAATTTAGCTCCTTAATAGTCTGTCATACTCGAAAATAGAAAGTTTGGCAGGATTCCTATAAATAAGGCTTCAGAAGAGCAGGTGGATTCATGAAAGGAAGTCCTGTGTTTATTGGAAGGTGAATGTACAGGGATAACTCTTGTTAAAAACACCTCTGCCTGTTTTCATGTCACTCTCACTTAGCTGGCTAGGGAACCACACAAAGACTTTCTGTTTCGTGCACAGAATCAGACTCAAAATATTTATCAAGCTTTCCTGAAACCATACACATAACTGGCTGAATGTCTAGACAGGAATAATTAGTATGTAAAGCAAAGGATAACTTATGATGAACTGTGAACGCTGGTGACTAGCTGATTAAATGTGTGTAGATGTTTTGATATTTAAGTTCCATGAAAAACATCAGTTTCCTGAGCTTGTCTAATGCCTAAGATTCTATTTTCACTTGGTCTCCCTGAAGTTTCTCTCATTATTCCCAGCCTGAGAGTCCACATCTGTCAAGTTAATTTGCTTACTGTCACCCTCATGAGAGATGCCTTCTCAATACCATCCTATGTGATTTGCCTTAACTGGAATTCTCTTCCCGCCCACTTGGCTCATCATATCTCTCACTTTTCAAATGCATCCTCTGCGTTTACCCTGGCTGGAGGCTCTCCATAGCTAGTTCCCCCTTACGCTCTCCCTCTCTGCAATAAATAAATATTCAGCTACTTCCAGCTGTAGGATGCGTGGCTCTGTACATTATCTATGTGTGTTTCTTGGGTCCGTTATTTTAAATGTAACTAAATTTAAAAGTCAAACCTCTGTATAAAGGCAGGTATTGTGTGTATTGGTATAAACTATCAGTTTACTATTTGTATGATAGCGATCTTCAAATACTTAATTTCCCTCCTGTTCATTGACCCCATAAATTGACTATAAGACATATTATATAAAAAATATTCCTGTCAAGTAAATTCAGAAAACCTGTTCTCAACAATATTAAAGAACATCTTGGGGCCTGTCATGTACAGAAATATAGAACTTTTTTAAGTAGGGTTATAGTAAACACTATTTGCTAAATTTATGTAGTCATAAAAATTATTTTTCATCAATGTTTTGTAGGGTATCATTAGACCGCTTTGGAAAATGTTGTTAGGTAGTTAAATGTTACATTAGGTTGTTATGATATGTTGAGCCTGGAGTCTATGATAATACAGAGAATAAGATTTAATTCTGTTATGGTTTTGCAGACTATTTAGTTACTTTCCAAAGAGTCTCATTTCATAGAACAATCTACTGAGTTATTTATGACTACCTGAGGAACATTTGTCTTAGAGCTATTAAAGGACTTACTACTTTCGCACAACTAGTGGTAGTGTTAGCTCTCAAACTCTGGCCATTGGATTTCAATCCCTGATCAGTTCTCAATGTCTGCAACTACTCAGCTATGAAATCAGTCCTGAGAAAGTTGTCGTAAAGCCCATCATTCTGAATGATTACAAAATTAAATCATCAGAGAGAAGGTGGTCCAAAGTGGTTAGAGATTTAAGGTGGTGTTTCTACTGACGTTTTTTCTGGATCGTAATAGATAAAGTTTTAATAAAAATAAAGACCCATTTTACTTTCCACCAAGAGAAAAGAATACAAAGATTTAAAGGAAAACATATATGATTTTTTTGTGATGAAGATATTGTTTCAATCCATATTAACCTCTGAAATTTTATATCCTTTTATTTCCTTCCCTGTTAATTTTAATATCTTAACAAAAGTGAAACAAATAATATTCATTTCTAGAAATATGTTCTAAATTTTAAGGAAATTATATGCAACACTTTTTAATAATATAAAAGATAATATTTGAGCAAAGGTTAATATCTCTATCAAATAAATTAAAACACAGCCAATTTTGGTTGAAAGTAACTTCTGTATCAAAAAAAAAACAGACTTATGCACACATATCCCATATATGTTTAGTTTATATGTAGCATAAAATCATGTTGTGTGTGTGTGTGTGTGTGTGTGTATTGACAGAATAGCTACTCTAAGGACCTCAGATAATCAATTTAAACAATATTCCACAATATCTCTCATTTTTATTGAATATATATTAGTTGGTCACGTCAACATTTTTCAAAAGTTTCATATTAAGTATATAATGTCCTAAGATTAACTCCTTAGTTAAACATAAAGTTAATAATGTGCATTGCTAGAAGGCTTTCCCTTTAGGGTAGCATTAAGATACAACATCTAATATAACTTATCAGCTAAAGATAAAAAGAATCATTTCAGCAAAAGAAATCACCAGAAATAAAGGACATTTTTCACATAAAAGATATGTCGTTTTGTCTACCTCTCTGAAACTTCTGATTAGCAAGAGGCAGAGGCCAGTTAGACAATAGCTATGGGTCAGTTTCTGCTCACAGTAAGTCTTAAGTGTATCTTTGATCCAGGTCTGACTAGGGGTTTAGTCCTATTAAGGCCCCTACTCTTTGTGTCTCCTCTTTTCTGAAGCCAACGAGGAGATTCAGCAAGCGTGCATGCCTCATCAGAGAGGCATGAGTCAGGTGTGGGACACAAAGTCTGGATGAAGGATGTTGCTGAGACCCATATCTCCAGAAACCTCAAAATAAAAGAAATCTGAGTGTGAACTCACAATTGATTTGGGGACAAATTGCCAGTAGATCAGCTCCCCGATATGAAACATTTATCACTATTAATTGTGATGCTTCTCACTGATGGGCATTTCTGTGCAGCCTCCATCTTACTACAATAGAGGAAACTCTGTTTTACCTTTTGTGTTTCTCTTTTGTGCTTGTCAAGTACTCTATGGATGCCCCTTCTTGCATTTTACTTAGAGTCTATCTTCTCTAATGGTCTGAGCTCTTTAAAACAAGACTCAATTTATTATCTTTGAACAAATTAATAAATAACTAAATACCTTTATCAAATGTTTTTTTTTTCTGATGTCCTTTGGCTCTAGGAAATTTCCAGTGAATGTCACTAAGCACACTATAGGGTTTAAAGTACAGGCATAATTTCATTTTAGTGAATACCATTATATTTAGTTGAGGCTCTTTCCATGTCTGGACTATTCAAACACTGCAGTATTTATAAAGATACAATCACTAGTTATTTAATGATCATTCTGTTAATCAAAAGTATGTTTAGTATAGTTTTATGTAAAATAAGCATGTTTTATATGTAAAACATCCTTAGTAGCTTTATGTATATACAAATAGATATGTATATATATAGAGAGAGACATACAGACATGTATAGACTACTGACCTTGAGAGATTACCATTCTTATACATATATGTATATATATATAAATAGAGAGAGAGACATACAGACATGTATAGACTACTGACCTTGAGAGATTGCCCATTTTCTGATCCAATCTCAGTCTAAATGTGGTGTGAGAGTATTGTTGGAAGACTAAAAACAAAAGTAACTCACGAATAATGGAGAAGCTAAAGACAGAATCCTTCCCTCGGATAAAGTGGAACTTTAAATGATATCCATCCTTCATCTGGGAAACAAGACCAACACAAAATTTATGGATAAATAAAGAATGTGAGTTAATTCCTCTTCCTATGGCTATCCTTAATTTCATACCAAACACTTGTTGATTAGAAAATCACATTCTGTTTCATCTTCTCACAGGCAGGTTCCTGAGATGCACTTTTGACTGGTGGGCATTCTTGATATCCTCTCCTCTTTTCATTAGCAAGCTCCCATTCATCCACTCTGACCCTCAGAATTCTTCAAACCTCAGTGTACTTTAGGAAAAAGGCTGTCAGAGTGGGTACAGGACTGGAATAGAGACATGAGGGAGGAAGAAGTTACATCATTGGAGGTTAGAGAGGTCAGTGTGTAAACCAAAATAATGACATTAGGGAAGGAGAACAGTGGAGAAATTTAAGGGTTTTTTAAATAAATAGAAGTAATAGAGCATTGTGGGTAATTAAATCTGGGAAGTATGGAAGGAAGAAGTGTAATGTTTAAGTTGACTCTTCCAGAAACACACCTCATCAAGGTGGAAATCACAGGCAAGTGAAAGGAGAAAGCTTTTGGAGGAAATAGAGCTCTGTGGGGCAAAGACAGAAGTGCCAGATAGGCTATTACAATTACACATCCTGGGAGCTCAAGAAACAGCCACCAAAAGAAAGTTGAAAATAAAAATTTGTGAATCACCAGGATGTAAGTGGTAAGTAACATCACAGAAGGAAAATACGGCAGTAAGTGCAGAAGAGGGCCTTGTAAACAACTTCCATGAAAAACCCATACTTAAGACATGGGAAGAGGAAGCAGAGCCCAAGAAAGATTGAGAAGGATGGGTCGTAGAAAAAGGAGATGAACCAGGAGTATCTGATACAAGGGAGAAACAAGGACCAAGTTCCAAGGAAAAATTTATGACAAAATATAATAAAGCATTTGTGCCCTACAGATAATTCAAACAGAACAAAAACACCAAAGCTTTATAATCTCCAAAACACACCCTATTTTTACGTGTTCATTCTAGTCATCTAGCAAACATAATGTTTAGCATATCAAAATTTGCTTCATGTATACAGATAGAATAAATAAATCATAAAGTAAACTCCCTATACAAGATAAAGAGTGGGACTTCCGGGAAGATGGCGGTGTGAGCAGGGTGGCAGAAATCTCCTCCCAACACTATATTTATCTACGAAAACACAGAAAATACATCTATTCCTAAAAGAGAGATGAGAATACACAGGAAAGCGCACAGCGTGCAGCTACACCCGAGAGCATTCAGCACCCCAAGAGGCGGGTAAGATATGGAGCCGCGACCCGGCGGGACCCGAGCACTCCCCCACCCCAGCGCACCGGCGGGAGGAGAGGATTCAGAGACAGGAGGGAGTGGAAGTACACCCCGCGAAGTAGCCAGCCCCGGTGATCTGCGCGGGGAGCGCTAACCCACACTGCACAGTGCAGCGGAGATTGGAGAGACAGAGGGGCAGGATCTGAGCGGGGAAGGCGCCAGGGTGCTTGCAGCCGGCTCCCGGGAAGGAAAAAAAAAAAGCATGAGCTTTCTTCAGCGGTCTTAAAGAGACAGGAGCCCAGCGGAGGAGCCGGATTGCCCCAGCACACTCAGCCCAGCAGGCTGGGAGTCCTGGGGAGTTTCAGACGCCTTAGCTGGCGACTGAGGAAGCATAGCCATACTTACACTTCCCACTGATATCAACAGTCTCCTATTCGTTCCCACCCCTGCCAGAGCGATAAAGGGCCCTGCAGAGCGGCACAGTCACAGCTGTGGAATAGTGGGGCAATAGCGCCACCTACAGCATTCCCACAGAATCTACATCCAGTGGGCATCTTTTTTGTTTTGTTTTTTTGTTTTGTTTTTTGTTTTGTTTTTGTTTTTTCTTTTCTTTCTTTTTTCTTTTTTTCATTCTTTCTTTTTTTTCTTCTCTTTTTAAAGTCTTCAAGAGCCCAGCAGACATAGGTGGCAACTATCAGTGACCAACTACATAGCCATGAAAAGAGAGAGGAATATGGTTCAGACCAAAATCAACCAGACAACCCCACAGAGGGAGTCTGAAGGGATGGAAATGCACAGACTTCCTGAAAAAGAATTCAGAATAAAAGTCATAACCATGCTGATGGACCTACAGAGCAATGTGCAAGAGCTGAGGGAGGAAGTGAGGGAACTGAGGAAAGACAGTACAGAAATCAGACAAGCGATCGACGGGCTTAACAGCAGAATGGATGAGATGCAAGAGACTGTTAATGGAATAGAAAACAGAGAACAGGAGTACAGAGCAGCTGAGGCAGAGAGAGATAAAAGGATTTCTAGGAATGAAAGAATATTAAGAGAACTGTGTGACCAATCCAAACGGAACAATATTCGCATTATAGGAGTACCAGAGGAAGAAGAGAGAGAAAAAGGGATAGAAAGTGTCTTTGAAGAAATAATTGCTGAAAACTTTCCCTCGCTGGGGAAGGAAGTAGTCTCGCAGTCCACCGAAGCTCATAGATCTCCCAACACAAGGGACCCAAGGAAGACAACACCAAGACACATAATAATTAAGATGGCAAAGATCAAAGATAAAGACAGGGTATTAAAGGTAGCTAGAGAGGGAAAAAAGATCACCTACAAAGGAAAACCCATCAGACTATCATCAGACTTCTCAACAGAAACCTTACAGGCCAGAAGAGAATGGCATGATATATTTAACTCTATGAAACAGAAGGGCCTCGAACCAAGAATATTGTATCCAGTACGATTATCATTTAAATATGATAGAGGGATTAAACAATTTCCAGACAAACGAAAGTTGAGAGAGTTTGCCTCTCATAAACCACCACTACAGGATATCTTAAATGGACGGCTCTAGACGGAGGCACACCTAAGGCTAAAAAGATGACACCAGAGAAAAAAAAAATCATAGCAAAGAAAGCAGACCATCCAAATACTAACTAAAGGCAAAGAATAAGACACCTATTATAGAAAGAATGGAGGAGGAGGAATAAGAAGGGAGAGAAAGAAAGAAATATCAGACTGTGTTTACAATAACTTAACAAGAAAGTTAAGTTAGATTTTTAGATAGTAAAGAAGCAACCCTTGAACCCTTGGTAACCACGAATCTAAAGCCAGCAATGGCAATAAGTACATACCTATCAATAATCACCCTAAATGTAAATGGACTGAATGCACCAATCAAAAGACACAGAGTAACACAATGGATAAAAAAGCAAGACCCATCTATATGCTGCCTACAAGAAACTCACCTCAAATCCAAAGATATACACAGCCTAAAAGTGAAGGGATGGAAAAAGATATTTCATGCAAACAACAAAGAGAAAAAAGCAGGTGTTGCAGTACTTGTATCAGACAAAACAGACTTCAAAAAGAAGAAAGTAGCAAAAGATAAAGAAGGACATTACATAATGATAAAGGGGTCAGTCCAACAAGAAGATATAACCATTATAAATATATATGCACCCAACACAGGAGCGCCAGCATATGTGAGACAAATACTAACAGAATTAAAGGAGGAAATAGACAGCAATGCATTCATCTTAGGAGACTTCAACACACCACTCACTCCAAGAGGACAGATCAACCAGACAGAAAATAAGTAAAGACACAGAGGCACTGAACAACACACTAGAACAGATGGACCTAACAGACATCTACAGAACTCTACACCCAAAAGCAACAGGACACACATTCTTCTCAAATGCACATGGAACATTTTCCAGAATAGACCACATACTGGGCCACAAAAAGAACCTCAGTAATTTCAAAAATATTGAAATCCTACCAGCCAATTTCTCAGATCACAAAGGTACAAAACTAGAAATAAATTTTAGAAAGAAATCAAAAAGGCTCACTAATACATGGAGACTTAACAACACTCTCCTAATTAATCAATGGGTTAACGACCAAATCAAAACAGAAATCAAAGAATATATGGAGACTAATGACAACAACAACACAAAGCCACAACTTCTGTGGGACGCAGCAAAGGCAGTTCTAAGAGGAAAGTATATTGCAATCCAGGCCTATTTAAAGAAGGAAGAACATTCCCAAATGAATAGTCTAAAGACACAATTACTGAACTTGGAAAAAGAAGAACAAATGAGGCCCAAAGTCACCAGAAGGAGGGACATAATAAAGATTAGAGAAGAAATAAATAAAATTGAGACGAATGAAACAATAGAAAAAATCAGTAAAACCAAGAGCTGGTTCTTTGAAAAAATAAACAAAATAGATAAACCCCTAACCAGACTCATTAAGAGAAAAAGAGAATCTACACACATAAACACAATCAGAAATGAGAAAGGAAAAATCACGACAGACTCCACAAAAATACAAACAATTATAAGAGAATATTATGAGAATCTATATGCTAACAAGCTGGAAAACATAGAAGAAATGGACAACTTCTTAGAAAAATACAACCTTCCAAGACTGACCAAGCAAGAAACAGAAAAACTAAACAGACCAATCACCAGCGACGAAATCGAATTGGTAATCAAAAAACTACCCAAGAACAAAACCCTGGGCCTGATGGATTCACCTCTGAATTTTACCAGACATATAGAGAAGAAATAACACTGATTCTCCTCAAAGTTTTCCAAAAAATAGAAGAGGAGGGAATACTTCCAAACTCATTCTATGAAGCCAGCATCACTCTAATACCAAAACCGGGCAAAGACCTCACCAAAAAAGAAATTACAGACGAATATCCCTGATGAACGTAGATGCAAAAATACTCAACAAAATATTAGCAAACCGAATTCAAAAATACATCAAGAGGATCATACACCATTATGAAGTGGGATTCATCCCAGGGATGCAAGGATGGTACAACATTCGAAAATCCATCAACATTATCCACCACATCAACTAAAAGAACAAAAACCACATGATCATCTCCATAGATGCTGAAAAAGCATTTGACAAAATTCAGCATCAATTCCTGATTAAAACTCTCAACAAAATGGGTATAGATGGCAAGTACCTCAACATCATAAAGGCTATATATGACAAACCCACAGCTAACATCATACTTAACGGCGAGACGCTGAAAGCTTTTCATCTAAGATTGGGAACAAGACAGGGATGCCCACTCTCTCCACTGTTTTTCAACATAGTACTGGAGGTCCTAGCTACAGCAATCAGACAAAACAAAGACATACAAGGCATCCAGATTGGTAAAGAAGAAGTCAAATTGTCACTATTTGCAGATGACATGATACTGTACATAAAAAACCCTACAGATTCCATTCCAGAACTACTAGAACTAATATCTGAATTCAGCAAAGTTGCAGGATACAAAATTAACACACAGAAATCTGTTGCTTTCCTATACACTAATGATGAACTAACAGAAAGAGAAATCAGAAAAACAATTCCATTCACAATTGCATCAAAAAGAATAAAATACCTAGGAATAAACCTAACGAAGGAAGTGAAAGACCTGTACTCTGAAAACTACAAGACACTCCTAAGAGAAATTAAAGAGGACACTAACAAATGGAAATGCATCCCATGCTCTTGGCTAGGAAGAATAAATATTGTCAAAATGGCTATACTACCTAAAGCAATCTACAGATTCAATGCAATCCCTATCAAACTACCAACAGCTTTCTTCAATGAACTGGAACAAATAATCCTAAAATTCATATGGAACCACAAAAGACCCCGAATAGCCAAATCATTCCTGAGAAGGAGGAATAAAACAGGGGGAATTACACTCCCTGACTTCAAGCTCTACTACAAAGCCACAGTAATCAAGACAATTTGGTATTGGCACAAAAACAAACCCACAGACCAGAGGAACAGAATAGAAAATCCAAACATTAACCCAAACATATACAGTCAATTAATATTTGACAAAAGGACCTTGGATATACAATGGGGAGATGACAGCCTCTTCAGCAGCTGGTGTTGGAAAAACTGGACAGCTACATGTAAGAGAATGAAACTGGACTACTGTCTAGCCCCATACAAAATGGTAAACTCAAGGTGGATCAAAGATCTGAATGTAAGTCATGAAACCATAAAACTCTTAGAAAAAAACATAGGCAAAAATCTCTTGGACATAAACATGAGCAACTTCTTCATGAACATATCTCCCCGGGCAAGGAAAACAAAAGCAAAAATGAACAAGTGGGACTATATCAAGCTGAAAAGCTTCTGTACAGCAAAGGACACCATCAGTAGAAAAAAAAGACATCCTACAGTATGGGAGAATATATTCATAAAAAACGTATCTGATAAAGGGTTGACATCCAAAATATATAAAGAACTCATGCACCTTAACAAACAGAAAGCAAATAATCCAATTAGGAAATGGGCAGAGGACATGAATAGACACTTCTCCAAAGAAGAAATTCAGATGGCCAACAGGCACATGAAAAGATGCTCCACATCGCTAATCATCAGAGAAATGCAGATTAAAACCACAATGAGATATCACCTCACACCAGTGAGGATGGCCAACATCCAAAACACAAACAACAACAAATGTTGGCAAGGATTTGGAGAAAAGGGAACCCTCCTACACTGCTGGTGGGACTGCAAATTAGTTCAACCATTGTGGAAAGCAGTATGGAGGTTCCTTAAAAAACTCAAAATAGAAATACCGTTTGACCCAGGAATTCCACTCCTAGGAATTTACCCTAAGAATGCAGCAGCCCAAATTGAAAAGGACAGATGCACCCCTATGTTTATCGCAGCACTATTTACAATAGCCAAGAAATGGAAGCAGCCTAAGTGTCCATCAGTAGATGAATGGATAAAGAAGATGTGGTACATATACACAATGGAATATTATACAGACGTAAGGAGAAAACAAATCGTATCATTTGCAACAACATGGATGGAGCTAGAGGGTATTATGCTCAGTGAAATAAGCCAAGCCGAAAAAGACAGGTATCAAATGATTTCACTCATATGTGGAGTATAAGAACAAAGAAAAAATACTGAAGGAACAAAACAGCAGCAGACTCACAGAACCCAGGAACGGACTAATAGTTACCAAAGAGAAAGGGACTGGGGAGGATCGGTGGGAAGGGAGGGATAAAGGGGAAAAAGGGGCATTACGATTAACAGATGTAATATTGGGGGGGCACGGGGAGGGCTGTACAACTCAGAGAAGACAAGTAGTGACTCTTTAGCATCTCACTGCCCTGAAGGACAGTGACTGTAGTGGGATTGATTGGGGGGACCTGATGAAGGGGGTAGTTTAATCACCATAATATTGCACATATAATTGTTAGATTAATGATACTAAAATAAATCATGAAAAAAAAAAGAAGTTCGAAGCTTAAAGCTTTTAAATTCTTGTCCGTGCCCTCTGTTTCTCTGTTATAGTCAATCGGGGTGAAAAGAAAAAGGGCAAGCACTTCTCAATTCTACTAGTGTTGGTTCTGGGAATGAAATTTTAAGTTCATTTCACATTGAAATTTCAGAAGTGGAACAAAATGCTATTTCATTTTGGCAGCAAGAGCGTAGCTATTGATAGTCTTCTGATTTTGAAGAACATGTAGGCTATGAAATCATGCCAGCAGCAGCACTGAGATGTTTTCTGTTCAGAGATCCAGTTTCTGCATCTGCACGGCTCTTCACATTCTAGAGGGCCTTAGCCAGTCTGCTGCTCTCTGCCTTTCATTTCTTTGAAAACCAAGTTTTCAGTCTTTGAAATTAAAAAAAAAAAAAGGTTTTAACAACTAGATCTATCAAATGGTTGTATCAGAAAATACAGCTTGATCTCTTTGTGAATATAAATTTATAACTGAAACATAAGGAAAATATGCTTGTAAGGCATTCATATATGTGGGTTATTTTCTCTCAACTTTTGGACTCTTTCATCATAAGAGTACTCAACTTAACAAAAATGAGTTAAATATTCAGGTATTGAATGTTCAAATAAAGACAGGGAAAAAAAATTCTATCCTCCATGGAGCAGAGCAGGGTTAGACAAAGAAAATAAAGGCACTGAAAATCAGAATGTAATAGGTGAGATTGACAAGGTAGAAATCTGAAGTCAGAATTTGTACTTACAATTCTTAGTATAGTAAGATAAATGTAAGTGGCTGATGTGCAGAATTTAGTCTGAATATTAACATGGAGTGAAAGCTACCAGATGGAAACATGTCTGTCTGTTAAAATGTCACTAGTAGACAGGTTAGCATTGTTGTTACTTAAATTCAGATCTTAGAAGGTCAAGTGCCCATCTTGAAGAAAAATGCTACACAACAAGGAATAGTGCCATCTTCTTTCAGAAATGTTAAAGAAGATGCTGTCATCTCAAATTTAGTGTTACTAATGGTGATAGAGTTAAAGCATTAGTTTCATACAATTCTCATAGGATCTTGAGGTATAGCTTTTAATAAAATTATTTTTAACATATTTTCTGTATGTTTGTCTAGTGTAAGTAGCATGGGAAAGAAGAAAGTATGATTATCTACAGGACTGGAAGTATTAATATAAAATCTACAATTCCAATATGATCATGTGACTGATCCAGAACATTGCAGATTTTGGACATAGGCTTTGTATTTTGTAGCTTTTTAACATATGTAAATGCATTCCACCATTTCATAAAGAAATTTAGTATATTACATCCGTTAACCTATTAAAAATTTTGTCAAAAACATTGTTTTAGGTTTCTATTGTTTTATTTAAAAAGACCTATGAAAAATATTAATTTGGGGGTGATGGTGCTATATCTTAATGGTTACTTCTGTTAAACTTGGGATTGAGGGAATTATCATGAAAAGAAACAGTAAACAAGGATTGTCAATATGGTCAACTCCTGTCACTATAAGAACCCAAAAGTTTAAAAATATGTATTTTGTTATTATTAATTCAAGTTCATCATACATTAAATATCTAGAATTTTACATGCACCCGCAAGTTTCCCATTGGTTAAAATACACACAGGTGGAAAGTAGTCTCCTATCCTTCAGGAAGTACATCTAACCAGGCTCTATAAAGAATGATTTGTGACATGTCAGCTGTTTTTCAGGTGACTGGCTGTATGCGAATCTTAAAATCTCATAAATAAAATCAAAATGGAAAATTTCAAGTAATGCTTCAATTCCCAGAGGTCACCTAGTCTGCTTCACATTTTTTTGTTGTCCTACATCTACTCTCCTGACACTGATAAAATGGAATCAGAGTCAAATATGATTGTCTTTAAATTGGCAATACATATACTATACCTACACATATACCACATTTATTATGAAAGAAAATATGAACATTTGTATTCATATTTATATAAAACAGAACTAAATGGACACCTTTACATTTAAATGCACTACTTCAAACAATTCTTTCATTTCTGTAACTGGGTTTTTCTCACTTTTCAAGAAAAAATTTTCACACCTTCTGGTTTCTCAAACATTACACTTCTTTTCTGCCTTCTTTCTCAACTGATGACCAAGGTTCAATTTTCACTAGAAAAATACAAGTCCTTAAATGCAAACCTCACATCTTTCAACATCCAAACTTACTCACCAATAAATGGCATTTGCTCCTTTCTTCTTCAGTCATACAGTGGCAGGGGTGTTCTCTTGCAGAGAAATACCAGTTTTTCCATCTGTGCTTTAGGTCTCAAAACTATTTCCCTTCTCAAGTAGTACAATTGTCTTGTAACTGTCTCTTGTATAATCAGACTCACCTTCTCCACTGAATAAGTTTAATGAGCAAAACATACCATCTTTATTTCTAATCCTTGATCTCACATCCCCTTTCAAATGCCGCATGTTCCATTTCACTGTCAATCTTCTTAAAACATTTGCTTACACTCTCTGATTTCACTTTCCCCACTTACAATTCATTCCTCAGCTCATTATAATTAGTTGTCACCTCACCAATCCACTGGATTTACTCTTGTTAAGTTGTCAGAAACTACAATTTCCAAATTCCAATTTCTTGTCTCCAAATACCCTGGCAAAACAATCAACAAACAAAATCCAACGCAAAATATACAGTGAAAGTCCTTGTGCAATGAAACAGGTAGATCTCAAACATCTTCCCACCGCACCACAGGGTATTAACTGCAGTAGAATCACACCTTTGAATTTTAGAGAAAATGTTTATGATGCAAGAATTCTAAAGTAACAACTCATATGTGAAAGTAAAAGAATGAACTTCTCACGAAATATGTAGCAAATATGTCGTGCATGTATGTTTCTGCAGAGAGCTTTAGTTCTCCTAATGAAATAAAACTTATAAGTTAAAAAATAAAGTATAAAGAAACTGGAGTTATAAACAGTCTTGCAGGAAACTCAGTAAGTACCAAGTTGCCAAGCTAGTATAATACACATTGACACAGAAGTAGCCAACTGCTGCAATATATTTATTGAGTGAGAAGGTGTATGAGGTATAAAAATAGTTGAATAACAACAAACAAGTTCTAAATTCCCAATTTTTTACAAACCATCATGAATGAGAAAGCAGAAGAGGGATAAAAAGGCATAATCAAGTTCTAATTCAGCATAGTATTCAAGGGTAAGGAAAAAGTTAAATTGCTTAACAATATAGGCTCAAGTAAGTTTTTCAAAATTCTAAATGCAAAGTAAGTCTACTGGATATTTTTTTCAAGAGTATACATAAGTTCAAAATATAAATATATATAATTTAAAGGATGCATTTCTGTCTGGATAGGAAGGAACTTTCTACCCATAAAAGTAATGGGAGAAAAAAGTCTGCAATTGAAAAGTGACAAAGTTTACCATGTAAAAATTAGAAACTCTTGGGTATCAAAGTAGGTCACAAATAAAAGACAAAAAAAAATACATGAAAAATATGTTATAATGTTGTTGCAGATAAAATGTTAAAAAGGTCACATAAATTAGTAAGAGAAAGACAGATGTATCAGATACTATTAATATAACTTCTTTTCATTCATCCTTATAAGTAATAATTAAATCTTGACTTACCACAGAACCAAATTATATAATCAAGCTGATTGAGATCTGTGTTAAGCAGCCTTTGTTTGCTCTTTCTTTTTGTCTTCCAGAAATGATCCCTTTATTTTCCCATTTATTTCTAGGCATTTTTGAAGCACACCAAGTGATTACTCAGTACCTTCTAGTTCCCTTTCCAAAATTAAACTCTTTTTCCCTTGCATTATTTTTATTACATGTGTCTGTTATTTTTCTGAGTATGCCAAAATTACGTCCTTAAGAATAGAGCTAATAGAAATGGTGTTTTGGTATGGCCCAAGTGGAACATCAGTCATCTAGAACAAACATAGCAGAAGGGAATTATTTCCTTTTGAAAGCATATCCTAGAAACAGGTGCTTATTTCTTACATAAAAAAAGATCTTTTAATATTCAACCTGTTTTTCTCATATTTCTGAGTGTCTACTGTGGCATTTCTAGATGTTTCTTTAGAGTGTGACAGAAGTACAATTACTGTGAAGCTCTGAAACAAGTTTCAGTCCCTCCCAGCACTCCAGGCCTCTTACAAGGCCCTCAGAGAGGCTCTGGCAATGTGTTCATGTAATTTTTTGTTTTTGCCAAGAGTGCAGAAAAAATATCTGAAGTACAACTCTTTGTCTTGGTCCTGACACTCGAACCTCCTCTCATGTCCAGTGTCATTGGAGTGTCAGGTACATTGGGAAACTCCATCTAAGGGGAAGCTGAGTTGGGTGGGCTGTGTTTCTGTGGCTCCCTGTCACTTTTGTGCCAGGAGAAGTCACTGCTGGCTTCCCAGTATAGACAGTCATCCAGGACATATATGAGGAGTCCCCAGTGTTCTGACACTGAAGCGTAGGGCTAGAAGTCATGCCGCAATATGTGTCCTATGTTTTTCCTGCCCCTGGAATATGTGCATAGTAGAGGACAATGAAAAAACATGGGCCAGAACAAGTGTGAAGATTTCTTCTTTGTGTTGGTAACTTAACACTTTAAATAGAAGACTTATTCCCATCAATGACTAGTCAGTTTCTCTCCTGTCAAAAATATATTCAATAATACATCATATGTAATTATAAATGATCTTTTCCTTTTTTTATGAGAACCTCACTGAATAAATTTTTTAAGAATTCCTGTATTGGTAGGGAACACACCTGTAGCAATATAGCAAACAGCAAATTTTGCCTCTACATGAGCAAGAATGTTTTATGCACCGTGACCCTCTCATAAACCATAGCACCCTAGCATCTCCATAGCATCCTGACAATGTCTGCTCATTTCAGGGAATTAGCATGCAAACTTTTGATTGGAAGAGCAAAAGAGCCATTGAATATAAGTGTCATTGGCAAATTTCCTACACATATTCATCAGCGGTCAATATATACAGTGTAAAACTAACTTGGTTATGAAAGTATGCTGTTCCAAGCAAGATGAAGCAACTTTTGAAAACCTGAATTGCTCCTGTGTATTATTTATTTTCAGATTATTTTTATATATTTGTCAGAATTATTGATCAAAACAAAATTCAGAAAAGAATTACACTTGCATTCTGATATTTATTAATAAATTTATTTCACTACATTTTGGAGTTTGCTGTGGTGTAGTACTTGTTAACTTAAAAGTTTATAGAGTTTGCTATTTGTCATTGTAAATAAATACTAGTTACTGTTCTTACTTTTTACATTATTTTTCTTAAATCTTAAACTGTAAAATAGATATTTACTTAGGTGAAGGGCTTCCAGAATATTACTGATGATAGACCCGTGTTAGATTAACCAAAGAGCCTATACACTATGAAAAGATAGAGGAGAACAATTTTTAGAGCTGCAACAAAAAAAAACTGAAGTCCCCTTACATCTTACCCTTTTTTTCTATAGTGAATTAAGTGAATACATTCCCAACTCTTCTTTGTAACACATTACTATTATTTTACTTCAGTTCCCTAAATTATTCTGGTACTTGACTAATACACATATGACATACAACAGATGACACACATATTAGCTTTGTTGATTCAATAGTTGAAAATGCCACCTGTATATTGTAAGTGCCCTAGTATGAAGACCTAGATTGCTCAAGAATGTGTGCTGATTAATCATATTGAAACGACCTCTTTCCTGAGTTCCAGACTCATATATAATGCCAATTTGATATCTTCACATGGAATTCAAATAGGCATCTCAAACTTAGTTTTTAATTCCTTGGTACCAGCCAGTGCCAACCCCAGTGTCCTTCAGCTCATTAAAAGTTCTAGCAACTGTCCAAGCTAATTACCAAGGAAAAGGCATTATTTCCTCCCTCTTCCTCACCTTCCACAACCATATTCAATCCATCACTAAGTCCTATTAGTTGAAACATCAGAATGTATTTCCAATACATCTTCTCCTCTCTATTTCCATTGCCACCACCCTAGGCAAAGCCAGCATAATGTATTTTGTAGATGAGCATTATTTATTTAAATTTTTTATTCACATGCAATCTAAAAGAACATGAAAACCTATGTATGCTTAGCATACACCTGAGTTGACATTTTAGATGTTATCAGAAATTTAATTGGCCAGAAAGGATATAATTTCTAAAATACCATAAATACTGTATTTTAAAATAAATTTTTTTCATGGCATTGCATACCATAGCAATTTTACACACAGCACCATCAATTAAAAAAAATGAACAAATGATTCATTAATGTTTGGAAATTTTATTTTGTATCTTTCCTTGAACTTTTATTTTCATTCACTTTCTCTCAGAAATTTAAACCAAAATAAAATTGCTTACTGATCAATACATCATATGTTTCTGCTAAAATATTTATGTATTACATTCAGTTATTTTTATAATTTCTTTGATCACATAATCTAAAAAGCTCCAAATTTGTTATTATTATAATTATTATTGATACACAAATTGATCAAAATACCAATGTATTAGATATTTTGATGAAAAATAATAGTTCTGAATCATTGGCATCTAATCTGTGGAGAAGAATTACTTTTCAAATTTTTTAATCACATGTGAATTCCTTTCACTGTTCTCTGGCTAACCCCAAACAACAAAGGCAAATACCACATAAACATTTGTGGCTGGTTTCCTTATGAAGAACTTAAAATATTAAGTTCTTTTTAGAAAAATTACATGCAAACAAAGTATAGATTTTACCTCTATTATATAAACATTTAAATTAGTGTAAAGTCTTAACATTACATTTTCTTGAAATTTATACTAAATATCAATGATAAGTGTAGCATTTAGACAGTAGATAGATGATATACAGCAGTTTAATATATCAAATGAAAATAATAAGAAATACTGCTCAGATCTTTCTTCTCTTAATTTTGAAAACAAAAAGGACTGGTCAAATTTTCCACAAATCTCATGCCCATATTAATTAAATACAAATATGTATGAAACTGAATAATTCATTGTAATAAAACAAAGAACATTTTTATATCCAAGTTTGAAATCTGAAGTGGTTTTCCCACTATTTAAGATGAATTTTAACTGGAATGTGAAATCACTCCAGTTAGGAAACAGCTAAATGACTAGTTTTAAAAGTATCTAATCTCCAGGTAAACAGTTTGAGGGAATTGTTAGAGTGAAAAAAATACCTCACTCCTATCCCAGCAAATCTTGGAAGGAAAAATAAGGTAAAACATGCAGTGGTCCTGTAAGCTAAGAGAGAGCTATCATGATGCAGACACTCAGAAATGTAATAGATACAACGCCAGTGGGTTCAGATTAAAGAAGTCTTCACTTGCTCGTTTGGAAAGTAAATTACCAAAGAACTAATATGGCTTTAGAACAAAAAGGAAAAAAAGAACTTTCTTGAACCCAGAATGATATCCTGTCCTAGAGGAGTCAGACATGCAGGTAGAGCAGGCTTGACAAAGTCTCAGCCAGCCTAGTCGACGTTGTCATGGCACCGGGTTTGCCTCCATCCATGGAGATCAATTGTTTTCGACGCCAGGATTTGGGGAGCTATAGGTGGCCAGGTGTTCTCTGTGTGCAGGAAGTCTTTCTCTAGCAAGAAAGAAGAATAAGATTAATGTGTAATGATACAAGATAAGCAGAGTTAGGCTGTGTTTAATTCTCTCCTATCAGCTCTTCTTGGGTTCCAGCTGTATCCTTGCTCTTCCCAAGGTTTAGTTGCACCAGATCTTCCAACACATTTTGTTTTTGACTATAAATTGGTTTAAGAATTTCTCTCATCTTCAATAAGGAGAGTCCTATCTGACATATAGGGAATACCAAGTTCAAAGCACGATAAACACCAAGAAGAGGCAAATCTTCAGGGAAGCCTCAAGTTCCTGCAATAAAAAGAAAATGTACTGTGTCTGTACAAGCCAACCTCCACAGCGCTGGGGGCAGAGGTCGGCACTGTAACACAGTGATAACCAGAAAGTTTTTCTCCTCACAGAGTCTGTATTTTCTAGGAGAAATAAATGATTAAATAAGCAATGCCCATACATTAAGAGGAGTGCTAGAGTATGGGAAACAGAGTGATATGGGAACATAAACTGGGCATCTCTACAGGGAGGAGAGTAAAGAGCTGACAGACACTGAGGAAGAGTATTCCATAGAAAGTAAAGATCATGTACGATTGCTCAAAGGTGAGTGAGGATAGTTCATGCCAGGACCTGAAATAGTTTATTATAGATGGATTAGAATTGGAAGAGGGCAGAAGTATGAAATAAGTCTGAACAAATAAGTATTTTTTTTTAATGTGCGCTTTATTTGAAGGTTGATAAGAATTTTTTTTTTTACATAAGAAGTATTATTATGGGATTTTATTTTAGAAAATCACTTCATCCACTATGGGAAAGAATATTGAAGGTGCTAGCAATTACAGATTGTGAGATTAGTTAAGAGGCTGTCACAGTAATCCAGTTGAACTGATCGTAGAAGTTGAATTGACAATTGGAAATTGGTGTTTTGAGGGAGTGACAATGAAGGATGAGTGAAAAAGTGATTCTCTGATTCTGGTTTGGCCACCTGGGTGGTGGTGTTTGCTATGCCGTAGGGTGATGTAGAGGAGAAGGTGTGGAGAAAGATAAATGTTTCAAATTTAAGTATGTTGATTTTGACGTACAAGCGGGCATTTAAGTTGAGATATCTAGTTGGAGATAGTAGGGTCAGAGGCTCTAGAGAAATAGTCTTAGGAAACTATGATGTATTTAATAGTTTGATAGCTCTCAATATGAGAAAGATGAAGCAGGTATTTATAAATTTAAAGAGAGATGAACTGCACAGGTCACTGTCCCTGCAGTGTTTATTCTATGGTGGCAATTTCATAGTTGGCCCTGCCCCCGTCATCTGGAGTGGAAACGGAGTTCACAGGAATTGGGATGTGTGTTAGTTAATCAGTCCTAAATTCCCTCCGCAGAAACTGGGTGGTGGCCTCCAATCGTTACGGAGATGGTGGGCCATACAGATTCCAGTGCTCAACGCAATTTCTGAGAGAGGAAGGGAAAGAAAACAGCAAAAGGGAGGGAGAAGAATGAGCTCCGGTGGCTAAGGCACCTCCTGCACTTTACTAGCTTTCTTGCTGACAGAAGTTGGATTTACTCTTAATGGAACCTAAGACCCGAAGGTAATGTGATATATCCAAGGGGAAGAAAGTGCTCATGAGGTTAATTTGCCACAACCATGTATGTAGAAAGGCTTAAGGTAAAGGTTTACGAATGTCAAGGCGTGCCTTAGCAAAACAATTGTCTTGCCAAACAATTCTCACAGAAGCGCTAAACCACTGTCTGAAACGTCTGTCAACCACAGTGAGCCACAAGCTACTTTTGAAGACCAGAGAATTTAATAAGTCAAAATGACAGATTCATGCTACCTGACTAGTGTCATTATTCCTAAATCCAGGCTAGGTACTTATAAAAGATTTCCCAGGGTTATGATCAATGATACATACAGAGGAGACTCTCCAAAGAGACATAATGGTCACAATGCCTTACGGAAGCCAGTGAGGCAGTCCTGGGACTGGATCCTGGGACTGGATCCCAGGACTGTGTCGCAGACTGGATGGGATATTGGCCTGTATCAACTTAGTTTTTCAGAGTTACTCAGTTGTTCCATAAAAATTTTGTTAACTTTCAGTCAGAGGTAGGTAGGATTTCTTTTTCTTTTTCTTTTTTCTTTTTTTGGCCATTCCAACTTTGTGATCAAATGGCATGTTAGAATGAAAAAAATCTCAGGTCAAATTCTATCAGACATAAAATATCTGCCATTAAGTAGGAAATACCATAGTCATTCAACCTATTATGTAAGCTCAGTGAGGTCCAGTTCTCTGAACTTTTAGCTGATATGATAGCACGTATCTGACAACACAGGAGTTTTACCAAGATAGCTGTTAAAATATGCTAATGGAAGAATTTAACTTTTTTTTTTTTCCTGATGGAGACCTAAGTGGCTGAAAGTGGGATGAAGGAATCCTAAAACCTGAGTGTTATGTGAGTGGTATGTGCTCCAGAGTTCACCATGTTCTTATATCCTACTTGTTAATGCAAGACCAAGAGTGTTTGAACAATACTTCTAGCCAATCCACCTATCTTAAACACCATGCTTTCACCAATGAAAAGCAGTTTCTAGCATTTCCATGCTATTTAACAACCATTTAGTGTTTGAGGAAGATAAAGAGAGCTGCAGATTTGGAGCAACCTGGTCGGAGTTGTGAACTTAACAGTTTTGGGTTGTTATTGTTTGGGTTTATGCTTTTGTTTGTTTTCAAAATGTTATCTAATCAAGCAGTTTTCAAATAAGTAATCACTGGGAGTCTGTATTTCAGACTGAAATCCTTACTGTGCTAACAAGCTTCTGCTATTGTGTAAATTAAAGTAAGCATATATATCATATTATCTATGTTGAGGCATTTGAAAAGAAATTACAAACAATGGAACAATTAGGTTGGATCACAAACTTTCTGAGTATCAGTTCCTTTATCTTTAATAGTGTGAAATATCCAGTAGAAATAGAGACAATAAGGTGCCTTTAGATAGGAACTCATAGACCTTTTTGCTCTTTTTGCTTATATTTTAGAGGAGATAGCAGTCAGTTCCATAACATATTTCCAAATGCATAAAGTAGATTACGTGGCAGTAACAAACAATTTTATCATTTATTAAGCACCTGCTTTATGCCATTCTCTCTAATTCCCATCACAAACTTGCAACATAGGTCCTGTTACTTTCCCATTCCCAGTAAAGATCCCCACACCGTGTGTCATGCCTGTCCTGATTTGTGCCAGAGCATCTCCTCTTTAAGGATAAACCTCCATCAGTATAGAGGGCAAGAACAGGCTTTGGAAGTTTCAGTATACAACTACAGTGACTAAGGTGATTATTGTCTCCAGTCCTTTGTGGCATGAGGCAAGTACTATGTTAGTTATCATTAGCCAAGCATATTGCAATTAGGATTAAGCACCGCTTTGGTTTTTTGATGTTAATATAGCCCAGCACAATTACAGCATATTCTAAAGCATGGTTCAGCCATGGTTCCCACTTCTATCAAGGTATAATAAATGGCTTGCAAATTGTCCTATGCTTTTTACCATTTAGGGAATGTTGATCTGCAATGTTAAGGGAATTTAGAAAAATATACAGGGCTGAGGTATTGCTAATAACTTATTGTTATCCTTAATAAGTCAGATGTAGTTTTAAAAAATAATCAAAAACTTAAGAGAAATCAAATGGTCTTTAAGAGTTCACATGCCTCCTCATACTCGTACCTCAATACCAAGAATGATTTAAGTAGACCCTAGGAAGACAAAAACTTAATACTTATTTAATTGACTGGTCATTTACAAGTTTTTATAAAAATCATACATTTTCATTATCAGATATCTCTTAAGTTAGATTTTATTTTAAAACATCTATCTATTCTCTTGGAGATTATGTAGTTATCTGAAATTAGAAGGCTAAATCAAAGGAGAGCCTGAGGAAGTGTATAAAATGTTTCTATGTCAGAAAGTATCCCAAACTTTTTAAAAAGTACTCTCTTTACTTCTATGATTCCATCTCTTCTTGTCCTCAGGACTACTTAGGAGCAGACAAAAAGAAAAATCAAGGATATACAACTGGATTTGGCTTCCATGGATATAACCATCTGTCTCTCTCTCTGCTCTTTCCATTTTTGGAGGCATCATGGAGTGGAGATTCCTGGAGCAGAGCTGCGGCCTGAGCAGGTGTGTGCCCCCCATCCCCAACACCCCCCATGCCTTAACTGTTCTAAGAAAGACCCCACTAGAATGCACTACTGCTCAAGTGCTTCCCCCAACAGGTTTGAAAACATAGGGACCACTGTACTCTGTTCACCGTTTTTTCCTCTTAAAGTCAATTCGTTTCCATATCTACAGTGAAATTCATGATTTAGGACTATAACAACTGCTCTTTCATTGGCTGGCACGTCACACAGTGAGGGATTCTGGTTACTCACAGGGAGTATGAAAATAATCTGAGAACTCCCCAGCAGCTTGTCATCCATTGCAAACCTTTAGATGATGTCAGAGATACAGCAGTGGGGTGTGCCTGTGCCCTAATGGGGAGGTCACCGCAGCTTAGGATGGAAGTCAGCTTTCAACTTGACATTTTATTGAAAGTGTTTTTTTTCTGATGATTCATTGGGATGTAAAGTGCAGTTGAAAAGCTGTGTATAAAACACACAGGCTTTTTTGCTCCGTCTGCCTCTTAAGAAAAATAACAATTTTCTTAGTCCAGCCCTTTCATTATTTGTTTTTGCTACTGTTTTTACTGGGGTGGCCCTGGACCAGGCATCAGGGATTGGCTTAGGAGTCAGGAAACCATAGTTCCTGCCTGGCTTTGCCTGGACTTCATTGCAACTTGCTCATATTACACCGCTTAACTTCTGCCTCCAACAAATGACATGCCCTTGCCTCCCAGAAAAGTTCTGGGAATTCATGAAAGATCTTTGATGTGCCTCTTCAGAGAGTTCAGGTTTGTACTAGAAAGAGAAAATATATCCATTTGGAGAAAATCAGAAGAGCACAATAGATTTTAACTTGGAAAGCATATTAAAAGGCAGAAACAATAATAGAAAAGCACTAGATGTCTACCGCAGGCAGATGGACTGAGCGAAAAAGCACACATTTCCCCAGTGAAACAAAGAATTGCTTGAAGTACTTTAATACAGTGCCTCAAGAGTCTGTCTCATATTTCACTTGCATAATAAATATAAAACATTTATGTTAAAAGCAACACCAGGTTATTGTTAGTGTTTTCCTTCCTCCCTCGTGCTTCCCTGAAATAAGACATCAGCATGCGTTTATAGACCCATTTTTAATTAGCCACATCCAATATTTATTTGATCATTTTCTTTGAAAAATGCCATAAGCTCCAACTCTGAAGTCACTTTCATATTTAAGAATCTGATTCTAGTACAAAACAGAAACTCTTTCTTCTGTCATTTTTGATCAAATGGGGCCTATTAGATTTTATTTACTGTGCTGGTTTCCTTCCCAGAATCTGATTTTATAATTCTTGTCCTTTCTAACCTCGTGAAAATGCAAGTTTTGATCTTCCTCCCCTAAAGCTTTTTCGGATGCGGAGCCCACCACATGTGATGGATGATTTCCATGGCAGTGAATCTCAAAAGCTTACACACAGGGAGGTCAGAGTGAATTTGGAAATTCAATTCACTTCTAGGATTCAGATATGTCAAGTTGTGTGTATGTGTGAGTATGTTTGTGACTGAATTTGGGGGGTTTTAAGTTAATATCATTCCATCCTGCTATTTGGAAAGAATGTAGTCCAATATAAAGTCTGTGTTTTCAACCCAGACTGTATTGCCCTGAAAAAGAATAGAATAGTATGTGAGTTTCCCATTAAATTCAACTCCCTAAGATGTACCGGCAAACAAAATAAACTTCAAAGCAAACTACCACAGCTTTCTCCCAACTTTGCCAACTCACTTTACAGGCAGCTGAGTACTTTGACCTTTTAATTTCATTTGCAAAGCTTAATTGGGAGCATCTAAACCATTCTTGATTTAACATAACCAGCCTGTAAATTGTAGCTGAATACAGTGATTGGATCACAAAATGATGAAGCAATGGTCTTTGAAGTTTGGCTGTTAATGCATCTCAATCAGTAAGACTTCAAAGGGGCAAGTTTGGGCCTCCTGATCACCTTTGCTTACCTAGCCAGGTTCCTAGTACAACTTCACAAAGAGGTAGGCTAGAGGGCACTTGTGTCCTGTGAAGGAGCACACATCCACATTTTAATATTCAGACTTCAAAACAAATGCGCTACCATCAAATCAATCGACATGAACCACAAATTTCTGTTCTTAAAAATGAGTGAGCGCCCTTGCTATCTTTTTCTGTTTCCATCTAATTAGCTTGCAAATATTAGCCATTCTGCCTCTGAAATGTGAGTATTTTTTCCATCAAAGTTCCATAAATCATGATTTAAACAAACAACTTTGAATTATTATTCTTACCCTTAGATACTGCACTCTTACACTTTTCTCATATGCCTGCCCCCTCACACACATGTACTCCCACACACACATCCCTCCCAATCCCAAGGAACAAAACTACACTAACAATAACTAGGGCTTTGCTTTTCTGTTCTTATCTGCCTTTTCATTCTTGAAAATCCTGCTAGCAGTTAAAATGTTTGATTATCCAACAAGATCACTCATTTGGTCTAGATAATAGTTAAAAGATGGAAGAGTGTTAAAAAATTATTCATAGCAAACTTTAAATATCCAGAGGTTCTCCCTTTAAAGACCAACATGAGAATGTGGATTTCATGTTCAGAGATATATTTAAGAGAGACTTAAACCTGAGAATAAACTCAGTGGCAGTTAAAATCACTATCCAAATGCCTGACCTAGACACTTTATAAACTGGTCAGCTCAAGAGGGTTTAGGTGAAATCTTGTCTGGAGGCTGTGGAATGAACTGCACAGTCTCTTAAATTCCCACGGAGTCCTTTGATTCCACATTAAGGAAACTGTAGACCACACACAGGCACTTTTTATGACATCCCTTCCTTGAATATTTGTTTTCTTTATGGAGCAGATGTGAAGACAGAAAAAAAAAAAGTCGTCTTTATCATAACAGAGCCTTACAAATGAAAATGATTTTACAATGGAGATAAAATTACTACGGTAAAAGATAAAATATTCATATTTATCAACTTGACATTGAATTCAATCCAAAGTTAAGAATAAAGAATAAGAAAAGTTTAAGGTTCTGCTTCATTTTGTGTTAGAATATTTATCTTCCCCTCAGTTACTATACCCCGAGAGAACATTTTTCTTCTACTAGTCAGGGTAGTGGAAGCATGTTGCTAATGTTTAGTCTGCACCATTACAGATTTTATGGTCTGGTTTTGACTCACAAGGATAATTCCAAATAAGGAATCATAAGAATTTATAAGCTCAGCACTGTGGAACAAACATATGTCACATTCAAGCAAAGGAAACAAAGTAGGGAATTTCCTTAAAATGATTAATTCATGGCTGTGCTATTTCTTGTGGTTCAAGAATGATTTCTAAATAGGCCTTGGAATGAACATAATGAGTTTCCTTCTGTTTCTTTGTAAGGGTCAAGAATCTGATGATGTCTTACTTAGAGTTTTCCTCATAGATCTGTGAGATTTTTGAGGACTTTTCAAACCATAAAGCTACTCATGAGAAATTAACTCATGAATTCTAAGCCAACGATAAAGAGCAATTCTGTTTATGATAATCCAAAACATTTTTTTATCCAGATATTGGTATTAAGTCCATTCATTGCAAAGACTAAACCAAAAAGAAGTACAGATTACCTTAAATGATGCCACTACCCTCTTCAGAAACTTTCATTCAGAAATATCCATCCCACTTTTCGTCCTTCAGGTCAATCTCACTACACTTCAGTCGTCCAAAGGTGCAAAAGTAAAATGTCCATTTTGTCCTGGTGTTTCTGTGCTCTCCATAGGTCACTGGCCTCTGAGTACTTGAAGTCACCTGAGAGTGATGGGTTTAACAAGATACAATCTACACTCATCTCAACTAATGAATATATAAAAATAATTATCATCATTTTTAATAAAAGTAATAAATAGCATAACTGATTGAATCCCTATTCGGTGGCAGGCATTTTGATAGGTACTTTATCAACATGATTGTACCCAACTCAAAATACAAGCCTGCAAGATACATGTTGTCTGCATTTCATGTAAAAGAAAGCTGAAGCTCAGAATATTGAAACATTAGCAAATTGCAAAATTTATGCAGCTATCAATGGCAGAACAGGGATTCAAACCAAGCTTATTAGTTTTAAAGTCTATGTGATTTCCACTTTAAACTTTTCTATTTGCATTCAGCATGTAAAAATGCTAGATTCCTAAACAAAACCTTGGTCAAACTTCTCTCCTGAGCTATTTATTCTCTTTTCTCCTCTTCTCTTCATAGCCAACTTTGCTAACATAATTTTTTTACTTATTGCCTCTCCTTCTTTACCTCATTTTCACTCTGTAGTCCAGTCTGATTTGGTTTCTATCACCAGCACTCCACTGACACTTCTCTGGCTAATGTTACCAATAATTTACCAATAACTTGGCTGAGTATCTAATGACTATTTCTCACACCTTGTCTAAATAGACTTATCTCCAACATTTAGTACTATTGACCACTGTCTGTATATTCCTCTCCTTCCTTGTTAATGAGCTCCTTTCTTAAATTCCCGAACAGCACACTTTTCTGCTATTTCTTTTACTTATGAAATTCAGCCTACTTTTTATCTTAATCTTGGATCATTTTCCTCTGGTTGTTTTACAAACTCTTCCTTGGTGATCTCATTAACTAGTTTCTACTACCAAACAAATACTATCTAAATCTTTATTTCTAGCTTAGTCCTTTCTCTCCAGTTCTACAGCCACATATGAAAATATCTTTTTGAGTTGGCCAATTATTTTTTTCCATAATTATCTCAAACTCAACAAGTTTCAAACAGCATTCATTATTATTCTCACCTATCCATTCTGAGTTCCCTATCTTAATGAATGAGTTCAAGTATATTCTGGTTGCCGGATCCCAAATCTGCTCATTACCCCATAGACTTCTTCTCTTATTCCATATATCTAGTCACCAACTGTGGTGATCTCTCAATGATCTGACCAATTTACAGTCTCTTAAATAGGACCTCTTCCTTTTCCTTCTCACTGACATTTCTTGACTTCAAGCCTAAGCCTGTAGAGCATGTCAGAGCATTTAGGCTAGCATAACTTCTTAGCTGGTGTTCTAGCTTCTATACTTGCCATTTTCTCATTGCAATGCAGCTTAACTCCTGTGTTTAAAGGTTTTCAATAGCAATATGGTAATATTCAAAATTTTTAGAATAGCATTTATGGCCTAACATGATCTAGCTTAGGCCTAAGCAAGCTTTTCCTGTAAGGAGCTACACAGAAAATATTTTAGGTCTGAGGGCCATAAGGTCTCTGATGTAGCTACTCAACTCCACTATTGTACAAAAAACTATAAAGCATATGTAAATAAACAAGTATGGCTGGGTTTTGATAAAATCATATTCATAAACATCGTCTTCAGGGCAGATTAGGACAGCAGGCTGGAGTTGACAGACCCCTAATCTAGCCATCCCCGACCTTATTTTTTCATCTTAACCCTCATCTTTTCCTACCTCTCATGTTATTCTCTAACCAACATAAATTATTTTAGTTTCCTCAACTTGTCATACTTTCTCTTGCTGCTAAGTCTTTGCACCTGTTGTTTTCTCTATCCTTCTGGAAGAATATTCTTATGAACTTTCTTCAAGGATATAATTCTTACTTATTTTACAAAATTCAGCTTAGATATAACACCTTCAAAGGCTTTCTCAGTTTTTTCCACCCCAAATTCCTTATGTTATCATATAAATTTTCACACTGCTATAATCATCAATTTTATTTTTTTTCCTCCCACTCTGTTGTGATAGTCCTAAAGGCAAGGACTGTAGCTTTTATCTCATTCCCCAAGATCTCCAAACACTCTACTAAAAGGTATATATTATAAATTTTTTGTTAGTGAATGAATTAATATGCACTACTGTGTGTGTGTATGTGTTCAAATCCATTTATGATTAGACCAGATGAGGATTTTCATTGCTTGCTTAGCAAGAAATCTGTTTGTAGGCAGAAGAAAACTGTAAATGTTAAATTTCTGCACGTAGGCCACTATCAGTTGCAACAATACAAGACCCTATTGGCCACAATCCTTAACTCTTTCATTGAGATGAACTTTCCAGAAAAAAAAGAAGATTTGGTCTGGGCTATGAAAACTAAGCCATATGTCTCACATTTTGGAGAATATTCAAGGATCAAGATTCTGTTTCTCAAAATACCAGGATCATCAAAATACCAGGGCAAAAAAATAATCTCTAAAACAGAAAGATTAATTTTGAGAATAGCCAGCATTAGAGAACATAATAGGAAAAAGGAATCTTTAGCCAGTTAATATTAAAGAGAAGCATGTAAAGTAGAAAAACAGTAACAAAACTGAGAGCAAGCTAGTGTGAAATATTTTGATCAAGAGAATACTTTTACACAAGTTATTTTGATTAGGAAATATATTTGTAACAGAGCAGTGAATTTACTTTGTTTCCAAATAAAATGTTGTTTTAGAAATATTATCACCAGATAGACATCCCTGAAGTAAAGGTAATACTTCTGTTATACTGCTTAGAATAAAATATCTATGTTCTCAGTTGCTAATGCAGCTCTAACTAGGCTGGCTTTGATTCCAGAAGCTTACTTTTATATCAGCTACATGTTTTAGACCTCATGTGTTAGTAATGGTGTTGAGGTGCAGTGTTTATTGCATTGAGAGCTCTGATTTTGAGCTGGACTATCTTAGCACATACACAACACCATTTGTGAGTTTTATAACTGTATACAAATTACTTAACTTTTTTTTTGTCTCTTTTTCCAGGCAATAGCAGATGGTAATCACTGGGATAATATTTCACGTCACATTATATGTTGGGATCACTTGGGTCAATGCCATTACTTTATGTAATACAATGAAACCACTTAACTGGCAAAAATTCATTTGAGGTTCTTCCCCAGTTGAAATAATAACAGCAATAATAACAATAACAGTAAGAGCAAAAGGTAGTATAGAGCTTACGGTGTAGCAAACACTCTCGACACTTTACAGCACTGATTTGTTTTAAAATCATTCATTGGCTCCTCAGTGAATGGAGGTAGTTATTATTGTCCCCAGATGAGGAAATTGAATTATAGAGAACTTACATAATTTTCTCAGAGTCATGCAGTGGCAAGACAGGGATTCAAACTTAGGCAGCCTGGCTTCTGAATGCAGGTACTTAAACACTACACTCTACTGGCTCTCAAGCTTTAAGTGGAATGTCTATTCTGGAGTGTGAAAGCTACTTTTCATTTTTATGGACCCTATCCACATTCAAATGGTGAAGAGAACAAGAATGGATTGAAAGTTTATGATAAATGGTTGTTATTTTACTGTCAGTGAACCAAATTCCAGTTCTAACACTAGAAGCCACTGGCCTGGTTCTAATAAAAACAGAACACAAAATAAAGCATAAATCACCAAAACTCTTATAAAGAACTTCCTTAAAATTGGCATCTAAAGGAATATAACCTCTATATTTGCAAGAGACAATAAAAGAAAAATTTATACTTAGATTGCCTTGGCAGAGAATTCTAAAACCTGATAAAATGTCTATAGTGACAAGTAATCTTTGAGAAACTGAAAAATAATTATTACCTTATCCGTTGGCAGGCAGGAAAAATGGAAGCACTGTTAAATGATGCACAAAAGAGATCAGTGTATTCACTGAGAATATTCTAAACTGAATAGAAAGATAATACACATTTTTCTGCTTAAACATTCAGTTCCTTGAGGAAAATTGAAAAACTGCAGTTTGTGTAGCTGAAATCAATTTTGTGGAAGTTGTTAATGCTGCTCGCCTAAACACATGGTTTGGTTGCACTTCTTACTCTTGAACTTGGGGGAGATGTGACATGTGTCATTTCTATCAAAAGGCTGTTTCTCCCAGGCTGAGACCCTCTGTGAATATAATGAGTAGAGCCCCATGGCCAACCAGTGTCACATGAATGAGAAATACATTTTTGTTGTGTTAAATCTCTGGGATTTAGGATTTTACTGTTGATGATGTTAATTCATCATAACCTAACCATTCTAGCAAATATATATTTACTTCCAGAAATTTAGGTTGGCAAATAGAGAGAGAGAAGAGAGAGAGAAGGGAAAGAGGAAGAGAGGTTATTCCTTTATTTTCTTTAAACAAACCAGAATACTTGGTTGTAGCTTCCATCTTCTTGGGTTGGCAGTAAATCTAATGTTATTTTATATTGCGTTTCACTTGTCATTCTTAAACTATACCAATATTCTGATATCTTATATAGCAATATAATGTCAGGGAATCCCATTTGGTGTTCTCTTTCTGATGGTTATTGCTCTGAAAAAACTATCCAGATCTATCTGGCATTTGAATAGGCAAGACTTGGCTGCTTTCCCAACTCCTGTTAGTGTATAATAATCTTACTGAATGATGGGAAACACTCCTCCCCCACATGCCATGCACACAATCATCTCCCGGCACTTACCTTCAGCTCCAGGTCCTGTTTTCATGTTTAAAGTCAGACAGGTAAGAGCCCAAATGTTATGAGGACCTGAACTTACACAGTTTGAGAAGATATCTTTGATAAAAGAAAAAATATATATATATATATGTATATATACATATATATATTTACATATATATAATTTCTTTATCTTAATCTGGATGGTGGTCACCAGGATATACATGTATTGGTGCTAATTCAGTTAGGATATGTGTATTTTACTATGTGAATATTATATTTCAATAAAAAGTTTAGGAAAAAATATGATTTAGAAATTAGGTTCAGGACCTTGCAAGACTTTCCTGCACCCGAAGGCCCAAAAGGTAAGCTTCATGAGCTTCTAGGAAAAACAGTGCCTCTGACCTTGAAACATCCTTCTTGACTTCTGCAGCCCTCCTACTCTGGGTAAATCTTCTATCTCTTATCCCAGGATAATCCTTGCCAGGAGCAGCAAAATTCAATAACAAAAGTCAGGAAAGGGCTTGTCTTTAATTTCCCCTGAGGCCAGGGAGCATTTAGTTCATCTACTGGGAATGGAAAAAGGTTGCAGACCAAGAAGTGTCAGAATTAATATCCCAATAAATTATCTGGCCACATATATCTGTAAAGAGGAAGCTACATACACCTTACAGAACTGCATTGCAATTGATCTCATGCATTATTCACTTAAAATGTCACATTTTTCCTTAATAAGAACTAAAATATTATATCTAGTATCTGTGTCCACATGGCATATACCATCTCAGGATGTCAATAAGTACAAGAGAAACTGAGAAAAATACAGGGTTATTCCATAGACATACTTATTTATCTGACAGTGCTTAAAAGTAAATATAATGCAAACAAATGATAGCCCATTAAATAAAGATATTTTCTGTCTTAATTCCATAATATCATAAAGAAAATTTGTTTTAAAATAAATGGTTAACGGTTCAAAAGAGTAAACTATTGTCCCATTAACTGGAAAACGCTCATCGCTGAAGGTCTGAAGGTATTTTGTTTGATCTTGAAGTCTCTATACAACATGGTCACCTACTATTGTTCTACACCTATTTACCCAGAAGAACAGAATTATGAGTTATATATTTTAATGTAACATTTCCTAAAAGGAAGTGGAAAAGCAAGTTTTCCAAAGTCTCCTATCATGAGTATCAACATGAATTCAATAAATCAGAACTTTTAAAAATGACTTTGCCATAATAATTGGTGTTTTAGTGACTGGGTCAATCATGCTGATTCTTTTACTTATATTTTGTTTGTTGTTTAATGTATATGCTTCTGGCAAATCTTCCTACCTTGAAAGACACTGTACTTTGTTAATGAATTTGATTTTATTACAAACTGCCACCTGCTTCTTGTCTTACATTAAATAGCATTAAACCTATGACACATCTTTTACTTCTATGTAATTGGTCCTATAATCCTCGTAAGAATGTCATATAATACCGCCCATCCTTCCCAGTGAACAGGTTTTGTGTATACAAATAATTACTAGTTCAAAATTGTTTAAGATATTAAATTCCATGGAAAATACTTCAATTTAAAGTAGGAAATTGATACTTCATAGCAATATAAGTATGCACTGACTTCATAGAAAACCTCTTTTAAAAAGTCTCTTTCTTAAGTGTTTTAAATTCTAATAAAATACATGAATGCAAATAGTTATTCTTCACACATGATTTGTGGAACTAGTAGTTTCAGCAATTAACACCAAAATTACAAACTGACTTATTCTGGAATGTAATTTCATGAGTAAGGCATTAGCATTCTCAAATGTGATCTTTAGATTTGCACTTTTTAGAAGCTTTCCATAAATACTTACATTTATGGATGTGTCTTTAGTCTAAAGTGCATTAGCAGAAAACATTGCTTCTGTTTCAAGTACCATATTATTTGAGAAAGTGAAAGCTGCTATGCATGTTGGTTAGAAGTTATGGATTTCTCTCATTCTCTCTCCCTCCCTCTCTCTCTCATCTAATTCCATAACAAAACAGTAAAAGGATACTAAACAAAAACATCTGGTTTACCTACATAACTTCACTAGTTCACTAGGAGAGTTCAAAGCTCTTTGTAAACATTTTGCTGCCTTACTGGTAATTAAACTAAGTAAACTACTTCCTGAGTCCACTGCTCACCTATGAAAGTTAATTAACTATTTCAATGCATTGGGGTATCATTAGGGCACCATTACTTTATTGCAGAGCAACCATAGCTTCAGAAGCTATATAAGCTGAACTATGAAAATAAACAGACACCCAAGGGCTCAGAACCTAAATGAACCTTGTTGTAACAGAGTAGTAATTTCATTATAAATAAAACAAAATGAAACATGCTTTTAGGTTACAAATAACGATGTCACATATATTATTTCACTGTAATAGCTATATAGAAGTCATTAAAATGCTAGTAAGATGACAAAGTTTGAAAGTTATTTATATGACCTGGTAGGATTTCTTTCTCCACAAATATATTTTTTAATCAAATATTACTATTGCTAGTAAATCTGAAGAGAAAATGTTGATAGAAAAGAAAATATGTAAGTATAAAGTAAAAAAAATGAAAAGGTAAGAATAACATTAAATTTTTATTATTTAAGAAAGTAACTACAAAAATAATATATGCTTACTGTTTGAAAGAAAATCATTCTATTTTTTCAGGTTATTTTGATTATAAAATGGCCATCTGCATATTGTTTAAAAGAAGAAAAACAATACCTAAACACACAGCCAAAAATCAATGCTATCTGAATAATGTTTAAAACAAAAAGAATATCTATATCCAGACTGAAATATGTAATGTCCCAATTCTTCTCCAGTCAATTTCCCAACCTGTTAATTTTCTCATGGCTGTCATTCCAGATATATTCTTCACTAACTCAATATATGCATTTAAGCATATTAAATAAGTTTATCCTTTAACACATGAGTTCATATAGAATATGATACTCTCAAACTAGCATATTTTTACTTGGTAATGTATCGTAGAATTTTTTTCGTATTAATTTATAGTATTTTACCTCATTCTTTATAGGGACTGCTTAGTGATCCATTGAATGAATATATTTACTTAATCTCCTAGTGATCAAGATATAGATCATTTCCAATTTTTCTCTCTCTGGAATTAACAACGCTGGAATGTTTACTCAATCATGTGGATACGACCTTACAAATTTTCTAGAAATAGAATTGATATATCACATAGTTTGAACATCTAAATACTGAAATTACTGTTGAATTGTCTTCTTATAAACACCGTATAATTGTTCTTATTTCTCCCAGCACTGCTAATACTGAGTATTGGTGTAAGATCTGCAAATTTGATAGATGAATATTGTACTTAAATATCATAGATTTATATTGATTTTATTTTGATTGATGGTATTATTAGCTATATGTATTGCTTTTCTGTTCTTACCTTTCGCACTTTAAAAAAAATTACAGGGACCATTCCTTTTCTTCTGATTTAAAAGTACGTTTTTAATACAAAAGATATTGGAGTGCATCTTTTGCATAAAAATAAAATTTGTATGGTTTGAAATTTATTCGATTTTCTCTAATTCTTTATTTTTAGTTATGGAATTATTATTGCTATATACATTTTTTGCTATATATAAGTTCTAAAAAATTAATTTTATATGACTACTTCAGTAGTTTTTCCCTTTTTTCTTTCTGGACTTCATAACTAACACCAAGATCATACAAAACATATGAAGTACTTCTGTTCTAATCATTTGATGATTTAATTTTTGCTTAAAATAGTTTTATGCACTTGTGTTGTAAGGATTAATGTGAGCATACAAATATTTATTACCAAGTAGTGAGCTACTTGGCCCAGCATATTTTACCAAATAATCTTGATTTTCTCACCTGGTTTGTATTATTTCTCTTTTCCTATCTTTCTTATCTCTCTGCAAGGACCCAGGGATTCATCCACCTATCCCTGAAGTAATGCTGTGTTGTTAAAAGTAAAGAGAGTTATAAAATATGTTTGATTCCTGAGAGGCTGGCAAGCCATCATTACCATTTTTGTTTTTCCCCAAGAGTTACATAATGATTATTCTTGAATATTTGGCTTCCCAGAGAAACTTACTGTGATGTTATGATGTTCCAAAAACTAACTTGTAATTTTGACTGATGTTATATTGAAATTAAATATTAATTTAGGAAATTCTCTATGTTTAAATATCATTATAATGATAATATGATATTAATTGAACAAGGCAAGTATCAAAAATTTTAGTGCCCTCAATCGACATAACCTTCTCTGGTGGCACATTCTTTGGTCTCTTGCTAAGAGATCGATCCAAAATTAGTATAACAATGAAATATTGTTCATCCATAAAAAAGAAAGAAATCCTGTCATTTGCAACAACATGGATGGTCTTAGAAGGTATTATGCTAATTGAATAAGATAGGTAAAGAAAGACACATACCGTATGATTTCACTTACACGTGGAATTTAAAAACAAAAGAAAACAAACAACACTGAGGGTGGGGGGGAAACCCCGGGGTAAAATACCTCTGAAACTGAAATCAGTCCAAGGGAGAAATAAAGTTAAGAAACCTGTTTATTGCTTACAAGCAGTCCGTCGCCCTGTCTCTCTCTTGACCAGACTGCAGCAGAAGAGAGCTCCACCCAACCTCTCCCATCCAGATAAGCCCTTGTACACCCTTGTAATTACCAATTGATACACAGATGGACCACTTCTTTCCACCCTTTGAAATGCATATTGATATGGAGATGGACTACCTTTCTCCACCCCTTGGAAACACCTATTGATATGCAGATGCACTAAAGCCAGGAGAGAGATTCTAGAAATACTACAATTTTACCCATACCATCTCATCTCTTCCAGCTGCTGTATCTTCATTATAAAATATGGACACTAATTCTACCTAAATGGATTGTTTTAAAGATTACTGCACATGAACTAGGTGGTCAATAAATGTCACTTTAATTGTTTCCAAGTGAATCAGTGTTAATATATAGTGCCTTTATTTAAATGACCAAAACTGATCAATTTTACAAAACTTCTTCCTATAGAAAAAGCTAGAAATCTTTGAGTCAGCCATTTACATTTTTTTTCCATTGTTTAACTTCTTCTATCTTACATTAAATCTCTGTATGGTCACTCATACATAACTATTATTTACCATATTCCTGGACACCGCAGCACTTCAGGCCAACAATGCTTTAGATGGATTCCACAATAAAAGTCTTCCTAACCAAACTGACTCTGGGTTTCAAAAGTACAAAAAGTAATTTCATTAAATTACAAAATTGTTAGTAAAAACAGTAATAGTGTCATATTAAGCAATACATTACACTTTCATTAGAGCTAGCATCTATCTCTTCCTAACACCTAATTTAAAGGTCTTCAAGGCTGTGTATAGTTAAGGACATAATGATTGCAGGGGACTGAACAAAGGTGCAGATTCAGCTGTAATTCTAAAGTTGACGTGGTCTTCTCATATTTTAACTAAATAGGCATTCTAGTGATAAATACAGAGAGCCATAAACATACAAACCATTGTTGTTGTTTTGTCCTAGATTAATCTTCCAAAGTCAAGTTTATTATGTCATCTCCTAACTCCGTTAAGTAAATAGTTTTCCTCTTTTCTGCCACAGCTTATCTAAATGTAGGAGCCCACATAACATGACTGAAACTCACCAGTCCAAGCTGATGCTCCTCTAATCCCTGACAAGTACTTCCCCTAATAGTTATCCCAGTGTCATCAGGATTACACTGCCATTGATAAGCTCCGCTTATAAAAGATCTATAATCTGTCATGCAAATATGACACCTTTAAAAGTAAGAAGAGAGTTACCAAATACTGTAACAGGACAGTAGTCATATCCAGGGTTATTTATACAAAGTGAAATGTATCATAAACCCTACTTCTTCATGCCCTCCTTGTGCCTCAAGAACATTTTTCTTGCACTTTTATTTCCATTTGTGATATGCATCCTTAAGACCTGGCCCAGATCCTGCCTTCTGCAGATATCTCTGTCACCCAGGCTTATCTTTTCTCTGATCCCCTTTTGGATCCAAACTTCCATCACATATTTCCAGTGTATACCTGTCGCTTTGTGATCAAGACTGTGAGCTCCTTCATGGAAATTGGTGGCTAAACATTTTATATAGTCTTCCGGAAACTTGTCCAGTGTATCACAAGTAATGGATATTCAGTGAATACCTATGGAAGTAATTGCAAAAGTCTTTCTACTTCTAAGTCCCCCGATAGCCAGGTGGGAGAGAAAATTAACTCTAATAACTTAAGCCTAATAATTAAGGAACATTTGTGCCTTTGTGTAAGAAGTGGCATACAGTATATATTATTTTAATAAAATTAAATTGAGAATCAGAACATTGAACACTATCTGGGTGAACTGAGCTGGATGTGAACTTCTCCACGCAAAAAGTCTCGCCTTCTGAAGAAAAAATAATTGCATGGGAAAAAAGACCAAGAATAGGCTGAGGACAAATTTTCCTTACTTAAGACTTTCCAACAACTGAAGGCAGGTTGTTATTGCCTGAACACTTTCTTTCCACTCACAGTAGTTTCTTCTTCATGTGCGACCCAGAAGCTGTTTAGAAACATGCTGCGCTCTCAGTCATTCATGCCCAGGCTGTCGTGTGAGGCTGTGCTCAGCATATTTTTAAGGCCTTCATCTACACTGTAAACCAAAACTTCAATGCTAGTGATCCTTTATCGGTGCTTGAAATTAGGGTTCACGGAAGATGCAAATCAAACTCCCAAGGTTTGTTTGGTGACACCTTGCTTCCAGAATTTGAGCCAACCATTACCAGGATGGGCATTCATCACCAAAGAGTACGTTCTCTGCTTGAGCACCTTTCAACCAAACACATATGATCCAAACTCATTTTAAAGGCCGATGGACCAAGGTTGACAGTGAGCTCTTACTGCTGCTGAAAGTACTACAGCTGGATTCCCCAGGCCCAGAGAAGCAAGACTCAACTTTGTTTCCAGTTTACAGAACTGCACTTAATTTGAGAAGTGGTATGTTATCTCATTCTAGTCATTTTCAGTCAGCAGTCTTGGTCCTGTTTAACTTCACAGTTGAAAGAAAGTGTAATGAAAGCATTCTATTGGCTGCAATGCTCTTGGCCAGGTGTAGTTAAATGGAATAACTGTGATTCTCTGAGCAAGCCATCACATTGATTAGATGCTAAAGACTATTCTTCCTATTTAATAAAGATGTATATACAGCCTCATGCTTTGTTTGATTACTTACCTAACAGAGATAAATAAAGGCTGTAGTTTGTCACATTTTGTTAACTGCTATACATTAAGCATTCATATTAATAGGCAAAATCCCCAAACTCCTGATTTTATGATAAAAGGCTCCTAAAGTTTTTATAATGCTTTTATAATTTAGAGGAAAAATGAATAATTCCCTCCACAGATTTTGCAAAGATTCACTAATCCCTAATCTATTATAGATATATTTTTTTAAGTAGTAAGGAGTTCATGCTGTTTTGAATATCCGCCTGTATTTGTATTTTAATTATGCTCTGTACGAACAGTGAGATTAAGTATTTTCATTTAAGAAATGACTGTCTTTCATATGCTACCACTGAGCAGCTGTCCGGCTACTGTGTTGAAGCATCCTGTTAGCACATAAAATTGCAAAGTATCAACATCTTGCTTCTCCTTATCTCTACGGTGAAGACCTGACATTTCAGGAGGGAAATGTTATCAGCATTTCTTACCTATGGCTATATTCAGTAAGTTGTGCAAGCTGCTTCTCAGGAAAAGTGCATGAAATGCATGGACCGGTGCTCTAATTTGGGGGCCATCAACTCTCAGTATGGCTTGCAGCATGAATAATTTAGTTCTAATCCATTTTAAAAGTTGGGTTATAGCTGTTCAGCAGTGTGCTTCTGTCAGCACACATTAAGTAAGCTACAAATGTCACATCATGATATGACTTCGACAAAGTAGTATAAAATAAAGAGTTCTGCCTTCGAAATGTACCTTCATGAATCCAGCTTCTTCCTTCAAGTGACATGTACTTACTAAATTTTTGAAATAAAAGAGTAACTCATCATTGCAGGAATCTAGAAAATCAATAACATAAAGAGCAAAAATGAAATTGTCTAATATTTCTACCCATTGCCATTTGAGGAATTTTTTCTGGGCTCTTCTCTATGTATGCAGTAGTATGCAATATGCCTGTGATTGTTGGTGTATATACATATATATACACATATATATCTTAGCATACACATACAAAATCTAGATTACATTGACGACTATTTTGTATAATGCTATTCAACTTTTCAAACTCTTGGGCATAGGTGTATTTTATTCAATCATATCTAAATTATTTCTTTGCATAGGTATGCAGTAGATGGTTTGGGGTCTCATAATCAGTGGGCAACTATAAAATGCAAAGCACTTTGTTAAATGTAGGCAAGTGCGGGTGAGGTGAGCTGCATAGCTCTGTCACAGTCACCGAGCACTGACCTTTATAAAGAGCTTGGCTGGTGACACCGATGCATGTGTAAAATAAGTTTCCAAGAGATTCTTTGCCGCTTAGAGACAGAATGATATCTATGCTATGCTCATCTTTCCTAATTAAGGGAATAAAATAACAGTTAAAGGTGGAAAAACAAATTTCCCAGCTTTCCCCTCCTGCTTATATAAATAAAAATTGAAATTAGAAGCCCCTCCAACCTTTATTTCTCACCCCCTACCCAGATAAAATGTGCATATGGTACTGGGCATAATACTCCAGAAGGAATAGGCAAAAAATAATAATAACCATGGGCAAATTTTTTTTGTCCCTTTCCCTTAGGTTACTATTTGTCTGCTTTCCTAGAACCCAGGAGTACGGTCTCATTAACTATATATATGTCAATATATATATTTCTAAATAAAAGATTGTAAATATTTAATATAGTATGTCAATATTTTAAATTGTGGACTGACCTGTTGCTTTTGAAGTGTGTAGTTAGCATCCATTATAACATCTAGGCAGCAGCTTCTGAAAATAAGAATTTTTTGTTATTTAATTTTGTAAGATTTCAATACCTATACCTAAAAAAATAATGCAGTATTTATGTATATTCTATACTTTTTATGTTAAAGAGGTATTTTACTTAAAAAGCTATGTGATCTAAAAACACATACACATATTATACATATATTAATATATAAGGATAGTTCACATAAAATATCTTAAAGTTTAAAGGCATTAGGAATGCATTTGTTTAAATAAACTATGATAAATTCCTTTACTAACTTATAGTCTTTTTGTACAATGAATGAATGAATACTCCTGATTTCTTTGTGTATTTTTGATGAGTACCATTTATTGGTATATATTGAATTTCCTAAAATACATGATATAAATTAGGGAGGGAAGCAATATCCATTTGAAGGCTGCCTGGTCTCTTCTAATGTCTTTGAACAGTCCTTGTTGGTGTCCAGGGGATTCTGTTCTGCAACCTTCAGCACCACAATTACATAATTGAGACTCAATCCTCAGCCCTCTTTTACATTCTCCATACCCGTCTCCCATCATTTTTAATATCACCTATGTAATGATAACTCCCAAATCCCTATTACCACTTCAAACTAATTATCTAATTATCCACTTGTCATTTCCAGCAGAATGCCTAAAAGGCCAAGTAGTGTGTTGGGATCAGCTCATACTAGCTCACATGAATTGATTGTTAAACAAAGACATTATTAAAAACTAAATTGTACAAACATATAATTTAAAAAATCATATTTGAAACAGTTATATTTCTCAAACACATTACTTTTGAATTATTTTATTATTTTGGTGTTTTCTATGCTCTTAAAAGTTTTTGTCTATTGTACTTGCATAGCAGAAATACTATATAATGATGCATCAATGTGTGTCTCTTCCTAACTCAGGGGTTAGTGTGACATGGACCTTTTGTTTCTTGAAATCAGTCATGTGGACAGCAGTTATACCAGGTAAATTGCCAAAAGCTAAAAATCAGAACTTTCTTTTTTCCTGGAAAGCCGGATGTTAAACATTTACCACCATACTACTGCTTAGATCTGAGCATATTTCTGCCAGTCTGCTCTGGAATCCATTCCTACCCCTTCCCCTGATACACAGTATCTTCCAGAGGAGCCATCTCTGTGGGATGCATTCTCCAGACTCTCTTGTCAGCTGGTTTCTAGCTGGTTTCCGCCAATGGGGAAACCTACAGAAACTGTCAGATGAGAAAAGAAAAAAGCAGCCAAAAGCTCTAATAACAATGGCCTCTCCTCTGTAGCCCTAGATCTTGCCAGAGAAGCCCACCGTTCTTGCTTCCAGTATGTATCTTAGTCCTAGTAACACGGCCTCCTCTTTGTCCCTCTCCACTTGTGAGGGCAGCGATTTCCTGCAAATGCTTATCTCCGGGTTGCCCCAGAGCCCCTAGTTCGGCTCTTTAGCTCTTCAGAGCTACAAGACCAATTCCCTGTGTAAAATGTTCTCTAGTTTTAATTACAAGTTTGTGTATCATTGGAGACAGAAACCACACAGTAATTTTAACATGGGAAGTTTAATATCAAAGAATTATTAAGCTATGATGGGAGAGACTCTATGACTATGTGGGAGGAACCCTAAAGGGAAGCTGAGAGCTGAGGGAGATCACTGAAGGAAGGACAAACCCAGACGAGAGGACCTTCTCCAAGGCTGGGCTCCAATGCCATTGGAGAAGGGGTGGCTGCAGCCCATGCGATGGCCAAGACGTTGGCTGGGTAGCACAGGCCAGAGCTGGTCTGGAGTCACCAAGAAAGCAGGAAATAAACCCGGGTGCAGCAAGCCAGGCTGGCAGTCTGCCAGGTGAGCAAGCAGAGGGAGTCTGGGTGCTGCTGTGGGGGTAAGGCCAGGAATGTGCAGTGGCAGTGGACTGGGGGTTAGAGGAAGGAGCCTCAGGAAGGTGGTCACAGGGCTTGGGCTGGCTCTGTGAGCTCATCAAGAGGCCTGTGCCCTGTGGGTGCATGGCTAGACAGAGCACAGCTGAATGCTTCCACCCCCCTGCCTCATGGTCAGACTATACAGCAGGAGCCAGAGAGGAGTGACATCAACACGAAAGCAGCCAAAACAGGAAGAGATTTACTGTCACTCTAGTGCCCACCATCAGCAAAGCTTAACATCATGTGGTGCTTAAACAGAAATGTTAAAGCAACCAGGGCATTAGTGCAGACAGGTACTGAGGGGTGAATTTGGAGTTATGAGGCAATACATTGAAATTGGCACCTTGTCCCTGATTGGGGTCTAATAGATAAAAGTCTCAAAGTTAAAGCCTTCAATTTATAATGTAACTCCTCCTCTAATCTCTTCTATCATCCAGTTAAAAAAGTCAGAATTTTAGTGTCACTCTCGATGACCCCTCTTCCTTCTTGCCTGTATTTGTCTTGAATGTCTTGAATGTACCATCGACTTTCTTCTTACTGTCACACTGATTCATGTCCTTATCATCTGTCTCATGGAATCTCGCACTCATTCTTTAAATAAGAAATGACTAAATATCTGTAAGTTATCAGGCCCTATGATTGGCACTTGGGATAGGCAGATATGATTAACTTTTCCTAATGTGGCTTAAACTTTAGGGATTAAATAAGGGCACTAATTGATGTGTAATTTCAAACATAAATTATGGCCCTGAAATAATTTTAATGCTAATATTACTAACAAGAACTACTACCTTATATCTGAAAATAGCTAAGTAACCTAATTGAAACCAAGAGGTTTTGGTCCTTGTTGGTGATATGATGGCTGAATACAGAATAATCAGGTAAAGAGGTGGGCAAAAGCATTCTAGATGGAGAGTATATAATGTGCAGAGATGGAATGGGCCTTAATTCAGGATCTGGAAGGAGGCCAGCCAATGTGTCTGGAATAAAAAAAGAGTGGGAATAACAGAGAAGCATCTTAGGAGATGAGGTTTAAGAGGGAGCCATCTCTTGCACCAATGCAAAGACTTGAAAGCAATATTGAGGATCTGGATACATATTCCAAAAGCAATGGGAAGCAGTAGCTTCGTAAGTTGATGAGCTTCCCTTTCATTGGTCTTTTCTGTCAAATTCTGTATACATTTTCCAGTTTTCCTTTTCTTCCATAAAATCTAATCATGTAACTGCTCATCTTTTACATGACCTACATGTAAAAGAAAAACATACTTTTCCCATTGCCAGTGTTGCCTCTCAGGTTGCCCTCAACAATCCCCTACTCCCTCTCCTCATGCAGCTGAGTGGAGATGACTTGTGTAATTCATTTTAGATCATGGAAGTGACAGTGTGATTTGTGGCATCATCCTTTGCTCTGCCTCTTCTCAGGTCACTTGCTCTAGAGGAAGTCACTATACACTCAAAAATTCTACAGGGAAGTTGATAAAACAAAAACTGAGGTCTCCTGCTAATAGACAATGAGGAATTGAAGCCCCCAGCTGAGGATCCTGCTGCCAGCCATATGAATTAACCATCTTAGAAGTGAATTCTCCTTTCCCAATGAAACGAGGTGATTGGGGATCTAGTCAGCATCTTACCTGCAACATCATGAGAGACTCTAAACCAGAACCACCCAGCTGAGCAGCTCCCAAATTCTAGATAACTAATACATTCAGTGTTATCCATTTGTACCCTTATGCAATCAAGACTATCAGACTCTCAGTCAGATGAGCTACTCTGCCAACTAAAATGTCAGAGGGTGAGTCCCAAGAAGCCACCTAAGTTCTGAGTTTCTTCTGTCCCTAATATTCTCTATGTTACTAATACCTGGGAGGAGATCTACACAACACTCTTCGTACTTAAGAGGACATCACAGGCTTGGATAATTGTAGAGCCTCACCTGTACGTATAAGTAGGCATACAATGTTACAACAGTCACTTTTAAGATCAAATATCACTTCCTCCAGGATGATGTCTCTGATTACTGGGGTGAGTTATATCCCATTCACTGTGCTTTTCTTTTTCCAAATTTCTACCACACATTTATTATAGTGTATAGTGATGGTTTTTTGTTATCGGGCTTTTTGTTTTGTTTTGCTTTTGCATTTAAGAATCTTCATTAATATATAAGCTATTACTGCTTTCTGAATCTATTGGAAAGTGTAATGGATACAGAGATTCATGGGGTATTGGTTTCAGCATACTCATAATATTATATCGGTTGATTACAGGGTCCCAATAACTGTGTGTGTTATAAGTGTGAAATATGTTAGGTGTTAAATACAAGTATGAAATATTTGTGGGATCAGGTCATTATCAGAAATCAGAAATCAATTCAAGAGGCAGAATAAATAATGAATAACAAGCTGTAAGAAAAATGTAGAAAACATACAAGTCAAGATCAAAATTTGTCAGGTGTCTGAGAGAAGAAGTAGAAAAAGGAAATAGAAAATCACCAAGTGAGCTCTAAAGATGTGTTTGAAATGATTATCTTTTGTCGGCTTTTTTAAGTCAACATTTAATGCTATTGAGTCTTGGGACATACAGAAGAGCTTTGTAGACATGAATTTTTTGATACTTTTGAAAGGAAAGAGATTTGCCAATTAAATGTGTTTTAAAGAATACTGGCTTCTGCATACCAGTTCAGATGAAATAGAAGTGTGATATTCATCCTTTCATTTCTAGATTTATAGGTGGAAATTTTGCAAATCAACAAGGTGCAATACACACTCTTTGTGTACCTCATTATTTACCAATAATAATACTCCTGATGTATCTGATAATTTCATGGTGCCATGTGAATTATGAGACTCTCCTCTATACTGATAGCTAAAAGAAGATTCTGCATCATAATTCTACCAAAGGTCAATATACAACTTACTTATTTCTCTACAAAAGCCTCAAAGAAAACAGAGCATCCTAAGCTCCCTGTCCCCAGCTAAATCCACTGGATCAAAATGACAACAGCAGAGGTTAGGCCTACAGAACCTAAAATGCTTACTGTCCTGGCTCTTGGCAGAAAACGTTTGCTGATACTGATCTAAAGTGATGAACAGATTCTACGAGTGATCATTTGGAACTTTTTAAATCCATGTAGAGAGTTCAGCTTGTTTGGAATAATTAGTCAACTCCCCATCTACCAAATACATGAGAACTTTTTTCCTTCTTTGCAAAATAACTGGTAGATTGACTGAAAATATTGTTTTGTCACTAATCTAGTACTAATACATCCTATATTTGCTGTGAACAGATACCACCAATATTTTAGGACAGAATTTTACTATACTGTATTGTTCTATTTTATATGGAATACCCAAGATTTTTTAAATTAAATATTATATTTTCAGGGACAAAGATAAAGTTTTCATTGAGATACAGAAATATAACTACTATTTATAAATGATACAAAGTGGAAGTTTTACTTGTTAGTCATTAGAACACATGTATGGAAATACCATGCATATAAATATTCATTTATTATATCGACAAAGATACTAATTTCCCAGGTTGCATAGAAATCCTGAGAAATGAAGACACTGAACAGAGTTTAATGAAAAAAATGTCCTGAAGTCCCTGTGATTCTCATCTGTAGACTCATTAATTAAGTACACATTGTTTACACAGTGATACCTGACCTCAGGCAGAACTTGCTGAGAAACAAGCATCTTCCTCTGACGGAAAAATATCAGGACATTTAAAATCACAAAAGTTGAGATGGATAGATTTACTTTTAAGGAATTATAAATATTCCTCGTCTCCCAGACCTCTAAAATTATAATGTGCTCATTATCAGACACACACCCTCCTCTTAGCTCCAGACTCAAGTCCAGCTGCCTACCTGGTATTCTAAAAGGCATTAAAAAGTAAACATATTTAAAACTAAAATTTTGATTCCTACTTCAACATATTGTACACCTCCCTACACCTGGTCTTCATTCTGTTTTCTAATTTACTGTAAATTGTACCATCATTCACCCAATTTCTCAAAGAAGAAAAAAATACTGTGTTATTTTTTTATTTCTCCCTTTTCCTAATACTCACATCTAATATATCAGCATGTCCTCTCATTATTCTACCTTCAAAGTATTTCCTGCATCTGCCTACCTCTCTCTAACTCTCTGGTATCACCCTAGTTGATGTCATCATTATCTCTTCCTCAGAAAGCTGCAGAACTACCTATGTAGACCCCTTCCTTCCAGTTTGCCCCCCTGCAATCCACTCTACACAAGAACCAGAATGATCTTTTAGGAATATAAAGCAATCACATCACTCCCCTGTTTAAAAGGACTTCCTTTTGCACTTATATTATAATCGATATTTTTAACCATGGTTTACAAGTCTTATATGATCTGCCTTTGAACAACCCTAACACTTAATCTGTGCTACTCTATCCTCTCTAATCCTGGCCTTCAGAAAGTGACCAGAATGCACCATGCATTTCTCTCTATCACAGTTTTTGTATACCCTGATCTTTGTACTTGGAATGCCCTGATCCATGAGAGTAAACAAGGAGCCCTATGTTTACTAGCATGATGTTTTTAAAAATTGCTAAATAGATTTAATTGTTTGAATGTTGAATTAAACATATTTAAAATAAAATGGAAACATGTAAACAAATTATTTTCATTCCATAAAAGGTGAATTTATACAAGATACTATGTTAGATTTCACTCTAAGGACAAATTAAATTTGGAAACTAATTTATATTTATTTACATATCAAATATATTTGAGTGTCTTACCTGTCTTAGGTACTCTACAAGGTGTTGGAGCTATATAGATAAAGAGTAGACATGGTCCTTGTAATGATGGATCTTCCAATCTAATGCAAGAGACAGGCAATATGCGTAGATGAACCAAATGCAATGAATGCTATGGACTATGAGGGAGCTAAACAAGAAAAGAGGATACAGAAAAGAGAAATGAGTTAGAGGATAAGACATCTACCTAAGATTACAGAGTGAGGTTACAAAGCTGTTCACTTGTTTACTGTTTAACGACTGGCTGTATAATTTTCATTATGTCTATTTCTTACCCCCCATCAGTGCTAAGACGACAGTGGTATTTTTAGCATTCTTCTCTCCTTTTCCCCTGACCACATCCAGCTGTTACAGTCCTCTAATTGTTGGTTTGATTTCCTGTTGTTTTCAAAAAGCCCTGAAGTAAATTTCTCTACAAAGCAATTGAATAAAATTCTAGCTCCTCTGAAGGAAGTTCCTGAGTCTGTGTTTGATATTTATTTTGACATGTGGGGCGTTCTTGACAGCAGTCTTATCTTCCAGTTCTCTAGTGAAATTAGCCAGCTACATCATAGGCATTATCTTCATTAATTCCACAAGCCTCTTCTGAACACATCCTCCACTTTTCTTAAGGCTGTCCTTACACTTGAATTTCTTTATGCTCTTGCAACTGATATCAGTTCATTCAAGAAGAGATTAGTAGCTACCTGTATTATGGCTTATTTTTCCTCTCAGGCAAAATCTCTGAGCAGAGTTCTGGAGCTGAGGGTCAAGACAATGGCAAGCTTCTTTCTGAGACCCCCACTGCTCTAGGAGCTCAGTGCTCAGTGTGTGCGTGGTGGTGGTGGGAGGGGCATGGAAGCAGCCTGAGGTCCTCTTGGCTGTTCTTTCTCACCTGGAATCACCACCTCCCAAGTTGGGGCAAGCATGCTCGAGGGATAAGGGGGCCCCCACCTCTCAACTGCATTCTCCTGAGAATTTGCCTCCATTACAGGTAGCTGTGGGTAGATTAAAAAAAAAGGCAGAAAGCTCTCTAACTCAGAGCTGAAGGGACAGAGAGATCTGTGATCATAGCTATAGAAGTCTGGAGGCGAGTGTCCATTTCAGTGAGCTGAAAGCAGGCGGAGGGAGAGAGGGAGCAGTCTGTTCGAATACCAGAAATACTCAACTTTTTTACCCAATATTTGCAGATTTTATTGAATAGATGAAGTTTTATTTGCTGTTTGCTCTTAGGGCCATTTCCAAAGACTTTACATTTGTGTGTGTGTGTGTGTGTGTGTGTGTATGTTTGTATGTGCATTTTATGATTTTTATCAGTTTCATCAGGGAGTGGAACTCTTCCTATTATTATGGAACTCTTCCTATTATTATGCTTTTTAAAATAACTATTTGTGTCTTTATACTTAAACTGGAATTCTTGTAGGCAGCATTTAGTTGGAGCTTCTTTTTAAATGTTATTTGACTATCCCGGCCTTTTAATTTTAGCATTTAAGTCATTTATATATAATTCAACTACTACTTATTGTATTATGAATGTAGTTTAGTTTAAACAAAATCTTTCTATTTGCTTTCTATTTGTCCCACGCATTCTTTGTTCCCATTTTCCTCTTTTTATGCTTTGTTTTGGATCAATTGCACATTTTTTTCTGATTCAAATTTATCTTCTTTTTATTTTAGCTTATTAATAATTACTCTTCGGTTTGTCTTTAGTGGTTATTTAGACTTTGTAGTATATACCTTTAATTTTTGATGATCTGCCTTAAAGAATATTATACTATTTGATATATAAGAAAATAATCTTAAAACAAATAATATATTGCCATCTTCTGCTTCCTGGCCTTTGTGCTCGTTATCACACTTATGTTATTTTATGTGTTATAATCTCCAATATGATATTAGTTATTTGCTTTAAAATATTATCTTTTTAAGAGATTTTAAAAGAATTTAAAATATATTTGTCCACATTTTATACTTTCCATTACTTTTCATTTCAGTGTTTGGATACAGTTTCATCTGTGATCATTTTCTTTCTGCCTGAAGGATTTCTTTTAACTTTTTTTATAGTGAGTCGGCTACTAATAAATTCTTCAACTGTCATAAATCTGAAAAATTTCTATTGTTCCCTTGTTTTTGAAAGATATTTTTTTGTTGGATATAGAACTCTAGTTGAATTTTTTTCTTTAAATACTTAAAGATATTTTCCCACTCTCGTAAGATCTGCATTATTTCAACTGAGAAATCTATCATTTTGTCATTGTTACTGTGTACGTAATGCATCCTCTCTTGCTGTTTTAAAAATTTTTTTATCACTGGTTTTAAAACAACTTGATTATATGTCTTTGCATAGTTTTCCCCATGTTTCTTATACTTGGGATTCGTTGAACTTCTTGGTTTATAATTTTCATCAAATTTGGGAATTTTCCAGTAATTATTATTTCTATTTTTTTCCATTTTCCTCTCTTTCTGGACTCTAACTCAATTCATTTTAGGATACTTGAAGTTGTCCTATATTTCACTGATACTCTGTTCTTTTCCTTCAGCACTTCATTTCAGATGATTCTATTGCTCTGTCTTTAGTTTCACTAATATATTCTTCCACGGTGTTAAATTTGCTATAATTTTCATTTTGAACACTGCATTTTTCACTCCAGAAGTTTAATTGGTATCTTCTTTGAACATTGTCTGTGACTGTACTTAACATGATCACTTTTTGCACTACCTTCTCAAACATGTATTACACAGTTATGATAAACACTTTAAAGACCCTGTCTGCTGTTATGATCTATTTCATTTCTTTTTCTTATTCTATTGTGTGTTTTTTCTTCTTCTTCTTCTTCCTCATAGGTTATATTTTTCTTCTTTTTTTGTTGGCTGGAAATTATTTATTAGATGCTCAACATTGTAAATTTTACTTTGCCAGTTGTATATTTTTTGTGTTCCTATGAATATTCTTAAGCTTCATTTGAAATGCATTTGAATTACTTGGAAGATATTTGATTCTTTCATGGGTTGTTTTTAAAGTTTGTTAGAGAGGACCAAGGCATCCTTTGGCCTGTGTCTGATTCTTCTCTACTACTGCAGACATCACTTCTGATTACTCTACACAATGTCCCATGAATTCTGTAGCTTTCCATTTTGCTGGTTGTAGCACAAACTATTCCTAGCCTTGTGTGATCTCCATGGATTGTTCCTTTTGCTTCTTCTGTTTTTTTTTTTTCCCTTATACTCTTGGGTAGTTTTCTCACTTAATTGTGTGCTGATCTTAGCTAAAGACTAGAGGGAGACCCTGTACAGATCACTAGAGCTTTTTGTCTGTGAAGCTGCCTGCTGTACTCTGTCACATAAAGTCTAGCTGTCTTGGCCTCTACAAGATTTCCAGCTCTGTCTTCTCAGCTCAAAGCGACCTTCATGTTATTGCTGGCTACCCCATCTCTATTCTGAGGCCTGGAATTCTATGTAGGCAGTAAGCTGGGCTAATTGTAGGGCTTACCTCATTTACATCTCATCTCTCAGGGATCACTGTCTTGTGCAACATGATGTCCAATTCACAAAAACTTTGTTTTGGCTGGTTTTATAATTGGTTCGTATGGAAATATAAATATACCTTTGGTTACTTCATTTGGTTAGAAGAATAAATTACATAACGCAATATAAAACCTTTAGTCCTTCAGACATTAAAAAAAACAATATAGTAAAATTGAGTTCAGTTGATTAGGAAAAATAATTAGATTGATTGTAAAGTTATAATAAACGTTTTGGCAGAAAATTGTTCTTATAGGTTACAGTTTCTTGCATGTTCTTCTTATAGCAGGTTACATCAGGGAATAAAAACTCACAAATATATTGAAGACTTTAAGAAAGAACAGTGAAATTAATATCAATTGTCCTACTTTATCAACTAGGATACGGGGATGTTCAGTGATGTAAGTAAGCAAACCAAGTCTAAAATGCAGAGTAATTCTAATATGCTGTATACATTAAATCAGAGATCTTAAAATAGCATACTAAGAACAAGATTTGGCTCTTGGAAACGGTTTTTTATATGATTTTTGGGCTAAATAACAGGAAAAAAAGTTGTTTTTTTAACTTTGGAATTTGATGGCATATTAAATCTTTAGATATTTCACATTAAATCTGACTTGCCAATATCTTTTGAAAATTCCAATTATCTAGGATCATGTAGCCCACATTTACTTTTAACAGCAGACTTTCTAGAGAGAAACATCAATACTGATGGTTCACACACACAACACACACACACACACACATACATTATTTCATCAGTCTCCAACAGTCTGCTTCATTTATATACATTACTTGTCCAAAAGCTAGGGAATACTTAAAATATTCCCAAAATAAATTTCTGATAATGTCTTGGAAGAATGTGTACTCACACATGCATATGTGCACAGACACACACACACAGATATACACTGTAGTCAGAGATGACATATAAACAATATGTAGCTCAGGGTATAGACTAAGAACATGTGCTATGAGATTCAAACTCCTGCTAAAATAGTTGAGATTTTCAAAAGAAAATGTTAAGTATGATTTTTAAAGCTTTTGTGTCTTTTTTCACAGAAGAATATTTATAGAAAAATAACTAATGGATGTTGTCTGAACTTTTGAAATCGATGTGATGTTAAATAATATGGTAATAATATAGCTTTACTCACTTGCAGTTTTTCTGCAAGGGAGATTGTTTCAACTTTATATGGGGTATAGCATTATTAGCGGTAATTTAAATTCCATTAAGCAGTAGAGTATCTAGATACTTCCAATGCATTCAATTGAATGCAGTACAATCTTATTAATTACAATCTAGAGTACTGAAATGCATTAAAGGGGGGTCATGGGACCACTGTAGACTATTTGAGAAATTTAAGGGAGAGGAAAAAAATTCTAAAAATCTGGAAGACAGAAAATATTCTGCAATATCTAAGAATGTGGAAAAGATGATTCCCTAAAGTATGTGTCAGTGGCTTTGCTTTCAATACCTATCTGAAAAATAAATTAAAAGTGAACTTTAAACAAATATTTTTTCAGCAAATAGCAGAGTATTCACTCTGGTCCATTATTTGGGCACCAAATGTGAGTCACAACCATCTGATAATATTATTTTCATTTTTGAGAAAGTGGATTAGATTAGAAATTTTGAAAGGCATGCAATATAGGGCGTCTGATTTTCAATAAGACATTTAATAAATTTTAAAGTCATTTTCATGTGTGTGTTTGTGTGGAAAAGAGAGATCTAGGTGGAATAATGACAGATTTGATAAATCTAAAAGTCTTAAGTGTATTCCTCCAAGATGCACTTGTTCAATGGATCAATATTCTATCTGGAATGTAGTATGGGCTCTGTCATTTATATTTTCCTATTCAATAATATATAAACATACAGAATGAAAGAAAACCTATAGCTAGTAGCTAAAAGCTACAAGTAATAAAATGCACACTAAAGGTGGCTGAGTTCAATAGATGGTCATTTTCCTCCCGACTCAATTATATCTTCCTCCATCAGTCTCCATATAGAAGAATGGATCTACACATGGTTGTTGAAGAGCCAAACAACTTTACACTACAATGTTTCATGCTGGAAAGAAAGAGTGGAGCTAAAGAGCTTTCTTTTTTCTGTGCTGCTTATTGTCATTAAATAAAATGTTGCCCAGAAGCCCTAGAACATTTCTTCTTGTGTCTCATTGGCCAGAAAAGATCATATGCCTTTCCTAGACCACTTAATGGCAAATGAGGAGACTGATATGCTTTGTTTAGACAAATTATGGCTCAGAATCTGGGCATAGACATCTGGCCAACCAAAAAAATAGAAGTTCAGTTAGGGTAAAAGAAAGAGAGACTGGCTGTCCTATAGGCAACCAACAGTATCTACCATAGTCAAAAATGATGATATAGAAGTAGGACGATAGTCACTATTTCAGATATTCAAATCAAGATTTAGAAAGCTCCCAAAAGCCTGAAATAATGGGCTAAAATTTAAGATAAAGATGTAAGTAATTGTAGAACATTTTATACTCTACCGTTTATGTTCAAGTATGCTGATGGTCAGTTGGTATAGAGAAGTTGAAATGACAAGGAGCATATCGTTTTGTTTGAGCAATGCAGGCACTAAGTAAAATTAAATCAGAACCTTCCACAACCTAAGATTGCATTCATAGAATCATATTCACCTTATCTTGTATAATAGGTTAGAATCATATTTACCCAACTGTTTAATAGGTTAGATTGTACCTAATATATTGTATTCTATCCTGGGACTAATTATAAAGAGACTATTTATAAATTAAAATGAGAAGAGCATGTTTGGATGTAGGGAAACCATGTTAGGAGAAAAAGTTTGTAAAAACTGAAGGCACTTGAAGAGAAAATAGAAGAACTAGAGTCCATGGCAGCTATCTTCAAATGAGAAATCCTATCATATGGAAGAGGATTCATTTTTGTTTTCTGGCATGGCTAACATTTTTTTGAGCTCCTACATGTTTAAGGCAATGTGAATTCTGTGCTTTCAGAGGGTTGGAATAGGATTAAACAGAGTAACTCACTTTTCACAGACTAAATCATACTGTGAGCTCAATCATTTGGTTAAATTACTATTTTTATCAAAGCAGACAAGTAAGGAAAGTTACTAATAGACATATTTTTAACTCGGTATTTAGAAGATTTTTGGATAAAGAGAATTGTTGAATTTGGATTGTTTGCCTGACGAGACAGTAACCTGTTTAGCACAAGTAGAAGTGGACAAATCCTAAGTGCCAATGTATTCATTCATTTATTTGATGTTACTTAACTGCATAATCTATATCAGGTGGTGTCCTATATTTTGGTAGTACCACTGTAAAGAAAAAGAAGGAAAAGCAAACAAAATTTTGGCCCTCTAAGACCTTATAGTGTAGGAGAGACATAGCAATAAAATCTAATGTGTTGTATGGTAATAAACACTGTCAAGTTGAATAACAAAGAGTAAGTGATAGAAAATTCCAGGGGTGCTATTGGGTAGAGGCAGGGATCAAAGACGCATTCTTTGATGGGATAATGTGAACATACTAGTGAGTGGTGTGAGAGTAGGCCATGCACTAGATAGGGAAGAACACTGCAGTCTAAAGGCCTGAGGAGTGCGCATAACATGTTCAGAAAACATCAAAATGATCCAGGGGAAGCATGGTAGGAAAGTAGGTCCATGAGGTAAAGTGAGTCTAGACTATGAAAGGTCTTGCACAAGTTTCATATACGACTGTAGCTTTTACTTTAAGTAGCTGACTGATCTTGCCAGGTGAAAAAACCAAAGCCAGAAAATGTTCCTTTCATCTGTGCTGCAAAGGGAATGAACTCATTAACTGGCTGGGTCACAAAACCAGATGATCTTTAAATTCTTTCTAACGCTGGTGTTCTAAGTCTAACGGGCCTCCTTGTGGAGTCCAAATATGCAATCTTGTCTGTCCAGAGAAGGTTTTCATTAAATCTGCAATTTTATTCAATAGTCAGCATCACAGGATTTAACACAGGGTCTGTGCTTCAGTCCCTTTTATTTCTGATTTAAAAGTTAAGAAACTTTAGATTACAGATTATTAAAACATGCAGTTTTTTTTTATTTTGGTATCGTTAATGTCCAATCACTTGAACAACATTATGGTTACTAGATGCCCTATTATAAAGTCCCCCCCACATACCCCACTACAGTCACTGTCCATCAGTATAGTAAGATGCTATAGAATCACTACTTCTCTTATCTATAAATACTGCCCTTCCTGTGTCCCCGCCACTGCATTACATGTGCTAATCGTAATGCCCCATTTCCCCCTTATCCCTCCCTTCCCACCCATCCTCCGCATTCCCATTCCCTTTGGTAACTGTTAGTCCATTCTTGGGTTCTGTGAGTCTGCTACTGTTCTGTTCCTTCAGTTTTTTTTGTTCTTATACTCCACAGATGAGTAAAATCATTTGATACTTGTCTTTCTCCACCTGGCTTATTTCACTGAGTATAATACCCTCTAGCTCCATCCATGTTGTTGCAAATGGTAGGATTTGTTTTCCTCTTATGGCTGAATAATATTCCATTGTGTATATGTACCACATCTTCTTTATCCTTTCATCTACTGATGGACACTTAGGCTGCTTCCATTTCTTGGCTATTGTAAATAGTGCTGAGATAAACATAGGGGTGCATATGTCTTTTTCAAACTGCCCTACTTCATTCTAAGGGTAAATTCCTAGGAGTGAAATTCCTGGGTCAAATGGTATTTCTATTTTGAGTTTTGTGAGGAACCTCCATACTGCTTTCCACAATGGTTGAACTAGTTTACATTCCCACCAGCAGTGTGGGAGGGTTCCACTTTCCCAACATCCTCGCCAACATTTGTTGTTGTTTGTCTTTTGAATGTTGGCCATCCTAACTGGTGTGAGGTGATATCTCATTGTGGTTTTAATTTGCATTTCTCTGATGATTAGCGATGCGGAGCATCTTTTCATGTGCCTGTTGTTGGCCATCTGAATTTCTTCTTTGGAGAAGTGTCTGTTCAGCTCCTCTGCCCATTTTTTAATTGGCTTATTTGCTTTTTGTTCATTGAGGTGTGTGAGCTCTCTATATATTTTGGATGTCAATCCCTTATCGGATATGTCATTTATGAATATATTCTCCTATACTGTAAGATGTCTTTTTGTTCTACTGATGGTGTCCTTTGCTGTACAGAAGCTTTTTAGTTTGACACAGTCCCACTTGTTCATTTTTGCTTTTGTTTCCCTTGCCCGGGGAGATATGTTCATGAAGAAGTTGCTCATGTTTATGTCCCAAGAGATTTTTGCCTATATTTTTTTCTAAGAGTGTTATGGTTTCATGACTTACATTCAGGTCTTTGATCTATTTTGAATTTACTTTTGTGTATGGGTTTAGACAGTAATCCAGTTTCATTCTCTTACATGTAGCTGTCCAGTTTGCCCACACGAGCTGTTGAAGAGGCTCTCATTTCCCCATTGTATATCCATGGCTCCTTTATCGTATATTAATTGACCATATATGCTTGGGTTTATATCTGGGCCCTCTATTCTGTTCCACTGGCCTATGGGTCTGTTCTTGTGCCAGTACCAAATTGTCTTGATTACTGAGGTTTTGTAGTAGAGCTTGAAGTCAGGGAGCATAATTCCCCTGGCTTTATTCTTCCTTCTTAGGATAGCTTTGGCTATTTGGGGTCGTTTGTGGTTCCATATGAATTTTCGAACTATTTGCTCTAGTTCATTGACAAATGTTGTTGGTATTTTGATAGGAATTGCATTGAATCTGTAGATTGCTTTAATCAGGATGGTCATTTTGACAATATTAAATCTTCCTATCCATGAGCACGGGATGTGTTCCCATTTATTAGTGTCCTCTTTAATTTCTCTTAAGAGTGTCTTATACTTTTCAGAGTATAGGTCTTTCACTTCCTTGGTTAGGTTTATTCCTTGATATTTTATTCTTTTTGATGCGATTGTGAATAGAATTGTTTTCCTGATTTCTCTTTCTGCTAGTTCACCATTAGAGTATAGGAATGCAACAGATTTCTGTGTATTAATTTTGTATCCCGCAATTTTGCTGAATTCAGATATTAGATCTAGTAGTTTTGGAGTGGATTCTTTAGGGTTTTTATGTAAACTATCATATTATCTGCAAACAGGGACAGTTTGGCTTCTTCCTTATGAATCTGGATACCTTTTATTTCTTTGTGTTGTCTGATTTTCATAACTAGGATGTCAAGAACTGTTGAATAAAAGTGGAGATTGTTGGCATCTTTGACTTGTTCCAGATCTTAAAGGAAAAGCTTTCAGCTTCTTGCTGTTAAATATAATGTTGGCTGTGGGTTTGTCATATATGACCTTTATTATGTTGAGGTACTTGCCCTCTATACCCATTTTGTTCAGAGTTTTTATCATGAATGGATGTTGAATTCTGTTGAATGCTTTTTCAGCATCTATGGAGATGATCATGTGGTTTTTGTCCTTTTTGTTGATGTGGTGGATGATGTTGATGGATTTTTGAATGTTGAACCATCCTTGCATCCCTCTGATGAATCCCACTTGATCATGATGGGTGATCTTTTTGATGTATTTTTGAATATGGTTTGCTAGTATTTTGTTGACTATTTTTGCATCTATGTTCATCAGGGATATTGGTCTGTAATTTTTTTGTGTGTGTGGTGTCTTTGCTTGGTTTTGGTATTAGAGTGATGTTGGCCTCGTAGAATGAGTTTGCAAGTATTCCCTCCTCTTCTGCTTTTTGGAAACGTTAAGGAGGATGGGTATTAGGTCTTCACTAAATGTTTGATAAAATTCAGCAGTGAAACCATCTGGTCCAGTGGTTTTCTTCTGAGGTAGTTTTTTCATTACTAATTCAATATCCTTGCTGGTAATTGGTCTATTCAGATTTTCTGTTTCTTCCTTTGTCAGCCTTGGAAGGTTGTATTTTTCTAGAAAGTTGTACATTTCTTCTAGGTTATCCAGTTTGTTACCATATAATTTTTCATAGTATTCTCTCATAAGTCTTTGTATTTCTGTCATGTGTATAGTGATTTTTCCTTTCTCATTTCTGATTCTGTTCATGTGTGTAGACTCTATTTTTTTCTTGATAAGTCTGGCTAAGGGTTTATCTATTTTGTTTATTTTCTCGAAGAAGCAGCTTCTGCTTTTATTGATTCTTTCTGTTGCTTTATTCTTCTCAATTTTATTTCTGCTTTAATCTTTATTATGTCCCTCCTTCAACTGACTTTGGCCCTCATTTGTTCTTCCTTTTCTAGTTTCATTAATTGAGTTTCAACTGTTAATTTGGGATTGTCCTTTCCTGAGGTAGGCCTGTGTTGCAATATATTTCCCTCTTAGCACAGCCTTTGCTGCATCCCACTGATTTTGCAGAGTTGAATTATTGTTTTCATTTGTCTCCATATATTGCTTGATCTCTGTTTTTATTTTGTCATTGATCCATTGATTATTTAGGAGCATGTTATTAAGCCTCCATGTGTTTGTGGGCTTTTTCATTTTCTTTTTGTAACTTATTTCTAGTTTCATACCTTTGTGATCTGAGAAGCTTGGTGGTACAATTTCAATCTCTTTGAATTTACTGAGGTTCTCTTTGTGGTCTAGTATATGATCTATTCTTAAAAATGTTCTATATGCACTTGAGAAGAATATATATTCTGTTGCTTTTTGTTGGAATGTTCTGTGGATGTCCATTAAGTCCATCTGTTCTAATATGTTGTTTATTGCCTCTATTTATTTTCTGTCTGGTTGATCTGTCCTTTGGAGTGAGTGGTGTTTTGAAGTGTCCCAAAATAAATGCATTGCATTCTATTTCCCCCTTTAATTCTGTTAATATATGTTTCACATATGTAGGTGATCCTGTGTTGGGTGCATAGATATTTATAATAGTTATATCCTCTTGTTGGACTGACCCCTTTATCATTATGTAATGTCCTCCTTTGTCTCTTGTGATTTTCTTTGTTTGGAAGTCTATTTTGTCTGATACAAGTACTGCAACTCCTGCTTTTTTCTCACTATTAGTTTCATGAAATATCTTTTTCCATCCCTTTACTTTCAGTCTGTGTATGTCTATGGGTCTGAAGTGAGTCTCTTATAGGCAGCATACAGATGGGTCTTGCTTTTTTATCCATTCAGTGACTCTATGTCTTTTGATTGGTACATTCAGACCATTTACATTTAGGTTGATTATCAATAGGTATGTACTTACTGCCATTGCAGGCGTTAGATTCGTGGTTACCAAAGGTTCAAGGGTAATTCCTCCTTTTTTCTTCCTCCTCCATTCTTTGTAAGTTATGAAGCATATTCTGTACTCTTTATCTAGCCATTGGGTGACATCTATTTAGCCTTAGAATACTTCTATCTATAGGAGTCCCTCCAAAATGCACTGTAGAGGTGGTTTGTGGGAGGTAAATTCTCTCAGATTTTGCTTATCTGAAAATTGTTTAATCCCTCCTTCAAATTTAAATGATAACCTTGCCAAGTAGAGTATTCTTGGTTCAAGGCCCTTCTGCTTCATTGCATTAAATATATCATCCCATTCCCTTCTGGCCTGTAAGGTTTCTGTTGAGAAGTCTGATGATAGTGTGATGGGTTTTCCTTTGTATATTATCTTTTTTCTCTCTCTAGTTGCTTTTAAAATCTGTCTTTAACCTTGATCTTTGTCATTTTAATTATTGTTTGTCTTGATGTTGTCTTCCTTGGGTCCCTTGTGTTGGGAGATCTGTGCATCTCCATGGCTTGAGAGACTATCTCCTTCCCCAGATTGGGGAAGTTTTCAGCAATTACCTCCACAATAACACTTTCTATCCCCTTTTCTCTCTCTTCTTCTTCTGCTACCCCTATAATGTGAATATTGTTCTGTTTGGATTGGTCACCCTGTTCTCTCAATAGTCTTTCATTCTTAGAGATTCTTTTTTCTCTCTGTGCCTCAGCTTCTTTGTATTCCTCTTCTCTAATTTCTATTCCATTTACCATCTCTCCTACTACATCTAATTTGCTTTTAAATCCCTCCACTGTATGTTTCATTTCAGATATGGAATTTCTTAATGATTGAATATCCAATTTAAATTCCTTCCTGAGCTCTTGAATATTTTTCTGTACCTCCATAAGCATGTTTATCATTTTTATTTTGAACTCTCTTTCAGGAAGATTGTTGAGTTCATTTTCATTTGTCCCTTTTTCTGGGGTTTGTGAGATTTTGGTCTGAACCCTATTCTTTTGACATTTCATATTTCTGTGAAGTGCCCACTAGTCCACAGAAACTCCAGTCTCTGGAGCTGCTCAGCCCCTAGAGTGAGGCTGGGGGTTGCAGGGGAGCCGAGCTGGTTCCTTGGGGGAGGAAAGATCTGTTTCCTGATTCCTGTCTGTGGTGAGTGTCTCCAGTGTCAGAGCCAGTGGGCCAAGCACATGTGTAAGCCTCTGTGCTCTGCGTTTCTAGCTGTTGTGAGTGGGGCCTCCCTCTGGCTTGCCTGACGCCTGTACAGTGACTGCCAATTTGCAAATAGGTGGAGGTAGGCCAGAAGGAAGGCTCAGCAGGCTGTGTGTCACAGTGGGTGGCCTCAGAGCTGAGTAGGCAGCCAGGGGGATGGAGCACCTGAAGGTCCTCAAAGTTCCCAACCAGCTGAGCAGAGCATTCCCAGACAACCTTTTCCAGCTCTCCCTTCTCCCATGAAGCAAGCACTGTTCAAACCCCACCCCTTCAGCAGCCGTCTCGCTGATAGGAAGCCTCTCAGACCACCCACCCTTCCTCTGACATGGAGTGGCTGGGTATGGATCCCATCCTCCACAATGGCTGGAATGTCAGTCTCCCAGGCCCTCCACCCATGTGAGCTCCCCAACATCCAGAGCCCCCCACAATATAGGCTTCTGCTCACAAAGCAGATCTCCAGGGCTAGGTGTTCAGCAGTCCCAAGATTCCACCCCCTCCCCCTCTGTTTCTTTTCCTCTTGCCAATGAGCTGGGGTTGGGGAAGGGCTTGGGTCCCGCCGGATTAAGGCTTTCCTACGTTACCCTGTTTCATGTGGTCTGCTCTGTTCGTGAGGTCTGTATGCAGTCTGGTTCAGCCTTCTTTCTTCTTGCTGTTCTAAGGTTAGTTGTATTAATTAACTAAATTTTTGTACTATTTTGTGGTTTTTGGAGGAGTTCTCTGTGTCACCTCTCATGATGCCATCTTGAATCTCAAAACATGCAGTTTTAAAAAGCTAACACCTATGAATTCATTTTATTTTTTGTAAATGTTCTCTCTTCATTCCCTCTGCTGCCTTTGTTGGTGAGTCCTGCTGGCAGCACCTTGGGCTGTGATGCTCACGAGGAAACTGCTATAAACAAAACAAGGTCAGGAAAGTTACTGAAGAAAATATTCTGCAACAGCAAACACATCTGTAGACTTTCCTCTGACATGATGTTACCACTGTGTGCTCACAGCTAGCTGCTGGGTCACAACATCCAGAAGGCCCCCAGGACAGAGTCTGGTTGCAGCTTTGTGATGCTGCCAGTAATTAGAAAAAAAAACCTTCTCTCAGAAAAATCATAACCTCAATTCCTGGAATTCTTCACCCTTAAAATACAGCATGCTTAGAACCAGGCAGACCTGCCAATATAGTTAGATGATGATCATTCAGATCCAGGAACAAAAGCTGATGCCAAATGAAATACATTAAGCCAAATTTACATGAATGGTATTTAAGTGAATGCATTGGCTGGACTGTGGAAGTGTTGACTAGATAACCTTATAAAATTACTTGGGTTAAATATTCCCAAGGGTTGGTCTAGATCAGTAGTTCCTGGACATTAGCATATATCAGAATTACCTGGACAAGTTGTTAAACAGCTATCTGGGGCCCATGCCTGGGGTTTCTAATCAGCAGGGATGGGCTAGAGCTGGATAATTTGCATTTCTAACAAATTCCCAGATGTTGGGGCTGTTACTGCTGCTGAGAAATCAGGAACTACTATTTGTGACTCACTAATCTAGAGTCTATTACTTGAGAAATTGGAACTTTGTCCTCAATGAACTATATTTGCCCACTCAATTAACTGAGTCTTATTTAATGGGAATTGGGAGCCTAAATGCTATAGTTACTTGACTTAGATCTAAGATTTTTCTATGGAAACTTGGACTCTATTCATTTTTTTCTTACTAAAATATACTTTTTTTGTGTGATGGCTAATACTTACGGAAACTTGGATTTGCCAGGAAATTTATAGTAATAGAATTACTCATTACTCAGTGCTCACAAAAATTCTAAGAGGCAAACATTACTATCCCAGTTTTGAGGAAAAAACAGCCTATGGTAGGTTAAGTAAATTGTGTAAGATTACAAAGCTATCAAGTAGCAATGACAGTATTAGAACCTGGGTCCTACTTATTATTTCCCCTACAATTGGGAAAATATTTAATGTGCCTATAAATTATCTAGGGATCTTGTTAAAATGCAGACTCTGTTGATCCTGTAATGCACACATAATGACAAAAAAGTCAGTATTACTATATCTTAAACAAATTTACATTATGCCAATCACAACATTATTTTCTTTTTAATCTATTTCAGTTTATGTATGTTTATAACAGACTGGTACACAAGGTGTGAAAATATTATTTATTCTATCAAAATAAATTGTGTCTACCTCTTGTGAGTTTGTGTCTTTAAAAAAATTATAATCTTCCAATTATATGAGGCACATATTTCTTAAAGACACAAAAACACATTAAAAACCTATAATTTACTTTTTTGTGTAATAGAATATTATGTTCTATTTTTAGTTATGACAGTTCTTAAGTCTCAATATGCAATCAAAATAGGAATGGCACAAATTCCACTTAAAAGCTAGAGTCAGGGAGCAGCCCATCTTATTCCAAGTAAATACATGATGCTTAAATTTCAGTTACTTCTGATCAAGCAATTCTTTTTTTTTCCTCCATGGAATTATTTGTGTTATAGCCAGTTTTTTAATGCATCTCCACAATACATTTTATTTAACTTTTCAAGCACATGTTATTTTTATTCTTATTTTAAGCCATAATATATCTCTCCCAATATTATCTCACAATATATACAGGTTTTTTTTTTTTAATACTGAAAAAAAATAGCCAAAACTTGAAAATCAAGAGTGTCAAACTGGGGCATTGCTGAAAAATATCACACAAGGTTTTTTAGGAAAATTTGACTTTACTATGTATTATTTGGTTAGCTGTCAGATACTGTGATATGTTAACATGTATATCTCTTTCCGGTAGAGAAGTAACCCAAAGGTTACGTCTTTATTGTCTTAAAGGATATTAACCTGCTTTTGTATCAAGCTGAAGATTTTATTCTAACATTTCTTTTTTCAAAATGCGTGGAAACAGCCATTTCTTCAAAGTGATTTTTTAACCTTAAACATTTTATTGACATTCTCATTAATTATTGTTGAATAAAATCTTTGACACGTGTTTATTTAATATTTGTATGAGTTATGTTTTCAACTTTATCAAAATTATGCTTGAACAGTTTTAGAGGTTATTCACAAGACACCTAAGTGGACTCATCTGCCAGAGAAATACAGTGCACCACTCTTTAGGCCCAAGCACATATTTTCTTGCCTCTCAGAATCCCAAGTGGCATTAGAATTTTCCCTAGTTGCTATCTAGGTTTTTTCCCCCCTGTGATTTTCTGTTTTTGTTTCTAGTTCTTGGTCAGATGTAGTAGTCTGCCTGCACCTTATCTAACTTACGGCTCGGTCTCTCTCCACAGCTAGAGGCAAGGACTGTGGACCGCTAGGCTAGCACGATGGCATAGTCTAGGGAGCATGCTGGGTAGACATGAGCGAGCTGGTTTCTGCATCAGTGATTCAGAACTTCCACTGGATGATGGGAATCTTCTCTGTCAGGTGAGAGATGACGGGAAATCTGGTTTGTTAGCCTTCCTTTGGTTATTCATTTTACTATATGTGAACTCAAATCAATTAAGAAAATATATTTTGAACACTGGAAGATAGAACAGATCTCTGAGATTTGTGTCTTTTTATTATTCTTGGTCTATAGTTGAGGTTATAGAATTGAAGCTGAAAGATGTCTGCATGTCTGTAATTGCGAAAAGCCTTTGCCTCTTTCTGTGTGAATTTAAATATTTTCCTACCTCTAGGGGATGTTATTACACTGGGTTATAAAAACTTTCAAATTAAGGAAACTCTGTTTTAATTTGTTTCTAGAGAACATTAAACACTTATATACATCTAATATTTTCAAAACAATAATGAAATCAAATTTTCAATACTTTAACTATGGTATCCTTTTAAGGAAAAACCCTCAGAGAAACCATTAGCTAGAAATATTTTTATATAAAAATTCAAGTTCACTAACCTGATATGACTCTTTGAACAAACAAGCTGGCTTAGTAATTTTGCTTTAAAAAGTAAATACAGAGCTATATATAATTTCCTGACTTTATCAGCATGTGGTACAAAACAGGCATACATTTTACATTTTATCTTTTAATAGGGCTCAGGTTTATTTTATGAATAAGCTAGTTAATCTGGGCTGCCTACATTTTTAAACTGGTTTACTGTATATGCTGTATGATTTATTGTTCACATACTACATATCGTTACTTCTACAGACTGTTTATGATTTGAAAATGGAAACTAATGTCTAACCATATTGAAATATAATTCTGCATTGTCTTTTATCAACAATAATTATGCTCTGAAGTGCATCAGCTTAAATATAAAGTCTGAAATCTTTGGTTAACTAAACTGAATTAAATTAATTAATGGATAAACTTTAGATATTTGGATAATTTTTAAACAAGAGACAATGCTGAAGCCTGATCATATTAATGAATGTGTTTATTTTGACTTCTTGAAGAAGTTTCAAAATTTATGTAGCTCTAAAAGATTGTACCATATGTGGCTGAGCTTTGTTGGTCTGCTAGAATGTTTGTGTATATCAGACATTACTCAATCACCCATCTCCCAGTGTTGTCTGTGAATGAGAGTCTAGTTATTTGGTTAATAGTGATTTAGACTATCCTACAAATGATAGTGGTAAAAGAGCATAAATTTATAAAAGTCAGGGATATGTTTTTGTTTATCAAGTGAAAAAATGAGAGAAGTGTGTTTGAAAGTAAAGTGCTTGGTTATTTAGGAATGGAAAAAAGATGGCAAAGTTAAAAATTTGAATAAATAAATTGCAGAAGGTTTTCAGAAAGCTTATTTTGTTTTAGGTTATAATAATTTTAATTGATGTTTCTGAAAGGAAGCAATGAAATGTATTAAAATCTTGACAAAAGTCTCTTAGTTGATGGGCTTATTAAGATCTTTTTTTAAAAGGAAGTTGTGAGTCCCTTACTACCAGACAAAACCAGAATAGTTTTTTTTTCTCTGTTAATACCAAATCGATGTTGAGGTATTTAATTTTCTAATGCCATGTTTTATCGTCCTTGAAATCAGCTAAGACAACAGAAATTCCATAACCAAAAATCAGAATAATTTTTGGTGCTTTGCATTGATTTTGGTGTGTCCTTATTATTACAAATAAACAAACATAAAACAAAGTAAAAACGTTTCTTATTCCTGGAAGAGATGTTTCCTTACAAGTGTATGAACTTCTACATTTCAATATTCTGTTTCAGTATTCTGTTGATTCAGTGGTTACCCAAATACTGTTTCTGAGGCAGGTGTGACCCTACTGTATTTAACTGTTTGAAAATTTTGCTTTGACAATAAATACTCTGGTATCTATTCATTGTAACCATCTTGCAGAAAGCTCCTGATTTAATTTACTTTTGTACTCTAGGCCAGTTGTTCTCCATTGCTCAAGACCTATATTGTGCTCAACTGATCTCAATTAAGGATAGAAATACCATCATTCTAAATTCCACTTCTGCTGGCTTTGATGTCCCAAGAAAATTTACAAGTATTTCTTTTTAAGTGATGGGTCAAATGCCATGCCCTGACTTGCCATCATATAACCAAAGACAGAAAGTAATGCAATCAGCCATGAAGCTTTGTTAAAACTGACATGTGAGTTTAAGAGCTTATATCTGTCACAGAATGACTTATTTCTCTTAATCCTTCTCTTCATTTTGGAGGATTATGATTTCTTAGACCTATAGATTTTTTAGAGTTTATAAAGATTTTTTTAAAAATTAAAAATTACCCACACATATACTTGTGCTTGTGTGTGTGTGTGTTTATTTTTGGTTTGTGATGGCTATGAATCAACACTTTACATCACTGTTTCTGAGAAGTAGAATTAGTGAGTATGGAATTTTCACCATCTCAGTGTTAGTATTTTTCACCCAATACTTTTTTTTTTTGATGTGGAAGATTCAGATGAGTGAATTACACTTTTTAGAAATATTCAAATTCCAACCAAGGAAAATTAATGTGCCTAACATCTCCATGAATTTTTACCTATTCCCCCTGACCATATGTCAATGGAAATCATTGAGATGGTAATTGTCAGTTGGTCTTAGCTCATTACTGTCAAATTACTTTCTACAATATTTACAGTTTCCTTCCCTCAGAACCCCATAGCAACAATAAAAAGCAGAGTTTCATAATTAATGCTCCACACGCATCCAGTGCAAATCATTGGCCAGGAGTGGGACTTCCCTCCTCCACTGAGCTGCTGGCAGTGAGGCTTTTCTTGAAAGCCATTGCTGGACACCTCAAAACTAAAAGGAGCCAATGCAGTAAGTGTCCTCTCAGGAGATAAGCCAGCAGCAGCCCCCAGGTAGCACACAGGACAGGAGCAAGTCCCTGCCAGGCCCGTGTGCTCCTGGCCACTTGCTTTGATTCATGCTCACATCACCCAACTGTTTGTGTTGGTTTTCTCATTATTTTAAACTATATCCCAAAATAGCTTCTGGCATGCTGTCATCAGCACAGAAGCTCATAAAAACTCAGCAAGAGGAGTATTGGCTGTATTATTCTTCTCTGTATGACTGAAGCTTTAAAAAGGGAAAATGAAGAGCCTGAGGTTGAAAGCTGTCAAAAAGCCTAGGCAGATCCTGAAAATGAGGCCACAAGCCTATTGTTAATCCTCAGGCACTCAGTGAACAAGAAATCTGCTTACTTATCACCCAGCTTTAGAAGGTGCTGATCTAGGGCAATGTTTTGGCAGATGCAAAACAGGCCAAGACCTGGAGTAAAGACATCTGCAATATTATCCCCAACGCTGTCATTAGCGACTGTATGATTTACCCCCATTTAGGATCTTTGAATTTTGTTTAATCATCCATTAAAAAAAAAGGGGGGCGTTTGTCTAGAGAAATTCATGTAAAATCTGTGAACGGTGGTCAACACATAATGCAGGTATAGTAAATGCTAGTTAGTATCATGAATTGCTTTGTAAGTCTCCTTGATCTGAATTTTAATTTTCCATAATTTATGAGAAACTAAAAATTACTCTCAATATACTTAAGGATCCAAGAATAATACACCTGTGATGATTCAAAAAGTGAGAAAAGACAATACATTTCTGTGCTAAACTGAGAGATACACTCATAAAAATTAGTAAGTTACAGAAAACGTTCTGTTCCCACTTACCCTCCCTCCACCTTAGAATATCTTGGTGTCTTCACTCTTTCTCTCTCCCTTGCTCCTTCTGAGGTAAATGAGACCTTTCTCCTTATCAAGGAGATTAATTTCATCTGCATTTCCAGACCCATTTTTCTTCTGTCTTCCTCCAGAATACTGTAGAGGATTCTCCAAAAGAAACATCTTTCCTTCCCTGCATTTCAATAGCTCTCCTTTTGTCTGTGTTTAGCAACAGTCTCAGCTCTCTCCTTCTGAGTAACTTTAACTTTGCTACCAAGTTATCACCATTTCCTACATAACCATTCATTTGTTTTGCTTTGTTTTGTTTTTCAGAATCTCATATGCCCAGAATTGAAGTTCAGGCATAAAAATTATCATTAACCTCTACAAAATTTTTTTAATGTTTTTATTTTTTGTATGTTTTCTTGTGTAAAGTATGTTCTTTCAAGCCTATTTTCCTTCTTTTTTGTAACACATGTACATCCTTGAGAAATGTACTATTTTATGTATATTTATTGACTTAAGATTCACATAAATATTTGTGGTGAAAATGGAAGTTTCTATGGCCAGGATTCTCACCTGAATCTAAACTACTTGATGATGTAACTGGCTTACTGCTAGGCTAATGCTTTCACATCCGTAGACAGTGATAATCACCTGATCCTAATCTACTTGCCCATGGTGCACATGAAATGATGTAATTGGCCTACTGAGGAGGTGCATGCTTATGCATGTGTTGGCAATGAGCATTATTGTCTGGGTTGCTATATAAAGAGCTCTGTCCAGTGTTCTGGGTGGAGATGGGAGGCTAAGGGGAGTTGTGGACTTACCAGATGTACACATGATTCTAGCACTTGACCTGCCTAGACTGAGTCACTGTATAAAGAGCTCTGCCCTGTGCTCTGGTTAGAGGCAGAAATGCAGGATGATATGGACTTGTAGACTGCTGGATGCAGATATGATTCTAGCACTTGACCTACTGATGTGAGAATAAACTTGGGTATAAACCCTTCTACCCTAAGAATGTTCCATTGTCATTTCTTGGTGTCACTGAATCCATAGTGAATTTTCCCAGGGCTAAAACCCTCAGGCAAGAAAATAGTTTAGGATTTTATTTATTTATTTTAGGATCTTATTATCTTGCTTTTCTCTTCTTTTCTTCCTAGTCAATGTTAAATTTTGTTATCTACCTAGCTAGCTATCTAAAACAACTTGGTAAGTATAGAAAGCAAATCAGTTACTCTTTTGCATAGAATTCCTTATGTATGTATTAAATTTTACATGGAAAGGGGAAAATCCTATGTTGTTTATGATGCTTCCTACAATGCACAAGTTGCAGTGGCCACCCTTTTAGAGATTACTGTGTGATTCTGAGGTTTGTTGTCGGGCAAGTATAATCCAAGGTGGGATTGCTGACACTTAAGAGAAATGAGAAAAATTTTACTGCTTTCTGGAATAGCTACATCTGCAGATATTCCATCATTTCTTGAGGTCCCTGTTTTTCACATAATTGCCTTGTCTACTAATGTCCAGCTTTCTAATTGTTACCAATAGTAAATTAACATGTATTTCCTTATTTGAGTTTACTTTTTTTCTTATCTGAATCTGTAGGGAAAATGGAAATTCCAATGGCCAAGATACTCCCCTGTGGATAAGGTGAAGGTTCCTATGGCCAAGATCCTCACCTGAACCTAAACTGCTTGATGATGTAACTGGCCTGCTGCTAGGCTACTGCTTCCACACCCATAGGCAATTAGCTATTATTGACTGAGTCACTGTATAAAGAGCTCTGCCAGTGCTCTGGGTAGAGGAAGAGACTAAGGAGGATTACAGTCCTACAGACTGTTGGATGTAGACATAATTCTATTGCTTGAAATATCACTGGGAGAACAAGCTGGGTAATAAACCCTTTCACCCCAAGAATGTTCCATTGTCATTCCTCAGTCACACTGAATCCATAGTGAACTTGACTGGGGCTGAAACCCATTGGTAAGGCAACTGGCAATGTTGACAGGATTCCTTGCTGACCAAGGAAAAGAACAGGCTTCCCATATTGGAGGGGTGCTTCAGCAGGCTGCCCCTATGAATGGGGAGACAGTGGATTGTCCCCCAGTGCATATGTGGTCTGAGGTGGCTTGCCTCCTAGAGGACTGGGCCCCACCCCAGGATTGGAGGAAGGTGGAGGTGACACCTGAGGCTGTAGGGGTGGCCCTGGGTACAGTAAGTAGGTCCTTTGAGAGACAGAGTGCCTGTGAGGCATTGGGGACTGTGGGTTGGCTTCTTATCACAGTATTAAAAAAGTCTACAGATGAGAAGAACATGCTCCTGAAAGAGACACAAGAAATGGCAGCATGAGAATGTGAGCTACAAACTGCTGTGGATTCACTGAAGAATGAAATGGCATTGATTCGAGAGGAGGCAGCACAAGAATGTTGGCAGCAAGGTGCCATTGAGGAGGTAAAAAATTTGTTGATGACTGAAATGGCATCACTACAAGGTACTGCAGAAGAAGTAAAGGCCATGAAGGAAAAGCACGAATCCTGCAAAAAACAAAGAAGAGGCAGTGTGAGAATGTGAGCTGTGAAGTCCAGTGAAGGAGGTAAAAGTTTCCTTACGGAACAAGACAGCAGCAGTGCCAGGTGCTCTGAAGGAGGAAAAGGCCATAGAAGAAAAGGAAGTACTCCTGAGGGAAGCACAGGCAGAGGTGGCATGAGAACCTTAGCTATGAGGCATTGAAGTGAAAGTAAGAGAGCTCCCAAAGACTGAGCTAGCATTGCTGTGAGGCACTGTAGAAAAAGTAAAGGATGTAGCAGAGGAGGCACTTGGGGAAGGGGAGAGAAAGGTGCCATCAGCCCTGGAAATGGAAGAGCTAGGGAAGTATTAAGGGGTGGTGCCGGGGGCACTGACACCTCCTCTAGTGAAAGCACACCCAGTGATTGTAAAGAAAATAAAGACACAGCAACCAAGGTTTCCTCCAGGAGGGGTTCAGCCCCCTCCCCAGGTCGTGGAGCACCCTATGCTCTGCCCCTATACTCAGGCTGAGCTCGTGGATTTGGGCTCCCAGTTTAGGCAGAAACCCTCAGAGTCAATATCAGTTTGGCTCCTGCATTTTCGGGACTTAGGTGTAGATGGAATTGTTCTATCTTGATCAGAGATGGGAAAGCTGGCTTCCCTTACAGTTCAGCCTGCCTTGAGGCAGCAGTTACAAAGTGCACATCAGACCCCAGGAAATCACTCCCTCCTCGATTGGCTTATGGCTGCACTTCGTGCTGTGTGTTCCTGCTAGATGGCAGACATATGCTGAGCTAGAACAGGTGTTACAGGAGCTGAGCATGAAAAATACCATCTATATTCCAGAGAATTATGGCCCAGATAAGGAGCCTTTTACTACAGGGATGAGAAATGTTGTGCTTCAAACGGCTCCTACATCCCTCTTTGGGTCTCCAGTGGCCATTCTTGCCCCTCACTTAAGGGTATCCCATAAGCAAGGTTACCCATACAGTAACAGACTTAGGAGAGGCTGAAGCAATGACAGCACAGAAAGAAATAAGGTCTGCTACTCACAAGAGGAATTTAAAGGGTCACATGAAGGTTACGAGAACCCAGATGTTGGTTCATTCAATATGGACAGGAGCAGACAGAAGGAAATTAGATGGGAAGTAAAATAGAATCTTACCAGAGCTATGGCAACAACTGAAACCAGAGCAGCCATTCCAGGCATTAAGAACAAATAGGCAGAGGCCAGAGATGGAGCCACAAGTCTGACCTGTGTGTTTGCAAGACTTCCTGCTGGAGAGTGAGCCAACCTCACTCGAGCCCACACAGAAAGATGATTGGGGAACACATTTAGACTGAGGGGAAGGTCAAGGCATCTGCCCTGAGGGACCAGGGGGGACCAGAGGACAAATGTTGAAATAGCTAACCATTGGTCCCCAGTGAACATACGTGTCCTGGCTCTGGTGGACACAGGGGTTGAATGTTCACTGATTTATGGTAACTCTGAGTGGTTCCACGGGACCGCCACTATCATAGATGGATACGGGGTTAAGGCTATCAGAGTGAAACAAGCCCAAATCCCTTTGGGAATAGGGCGTCTACCCCCAAAAGAGTATACTCTGCATATCTCGCCCACCCCCAAGTATATTTTGGGGATTGATGTCCTGCAGGGTCTTTGGTTGCAGACCACTGCAGGTGAGTTTAGACTGAAAAGGACTGCGGTGAAGGCAGTTCTGAGGGGACATGTGAGGTACCACCCATAGCTTTGCCGGTGCCTTGGTGGGGGACTAATACCAAACAATATAAATTGCCTGGAGGGCATAAATAAATTGGAGAAATCCTCCAGGAACTGGAAAAGGTGGGTATTATAAAGCCTACCCATAGTCCTTTAAATTCCCCAGTGTGGCCAGTAAAAAAGCTGGATGGATCCTGGAGTAAGACCATGGATTACAGAGAACTGAATAAAGTCATACCCCCTATGCATGCTGCTGTCCCCTCTATTGCAGGCCTGATGGGCCCTCAGCCATGAACTAGGAACATACCATTATGTGGTAGATCTTGCTAATGCCTTTTTTTCCATTGACATTGAGCAGGAAAGTGAGGAACAGTTTGCCTTCACATGGGAAGGATGGCAATGGACTTTCACAGTCCTTCCACAGGGATACCTCCACAGCCCAACGATTTGTTGTGGACTTGTAGCCCAGGACTTGGCTACATGGGAGTAACTGCCAATGGTGCAGCTGTACCATTATATTGATGATGTCATGCTCATGTCTGATTCTCTTTCAGATCTAGAAGGTGTAGCACCTAGACTGCTGCAACATTTATAGGAGAAAGGATGGGCTGTAAACAGTACCAAGGTTCAGGGACCTGATTTGTCTGTCAAATTCTTGGGGGTCATATGGTCAGGTAAGACTAAAGTTATACCAGAAGCAGTCATAGACAAAGTCCAGGCCTTTCCTACCCCTACAACTGTGGCATTGTTACAGGTGTTTTTGGGTCTTCTAGACTACTGGAGAGTGTTTATCCAGCACTTGGTACAAATTCTGAAGCCCTTATACTGGTTGGTATGAAAGGGCGTCAGGTGGGACTGGGATGAGACATGTGCATCTGCCTTTACTACAGCGAAACGGGCAGACAAGCCTGTGCAGGCCTTGAGTGTGATAGACCCATCAAGGCCCTGTGAGCTTAATGTTCCTGTGACTGAAGACAGTTATGGCTGGGGTCTCTGGCAGCAGCTTGAATGAACTAGACAACCTATTGGATTCTGGTCACAAATCTGGAAAGGGGCAGAGGTATGATACACTTTGATAGACAAATAATTGGCTGCTGTGTATCACACATTGCTGGCTACAGGACCCATCACTGGAATGGCTCCGATAAAGGTAATAACCACCTATCCCATCTTGGCGTGGGTACAAGAGTGGACCCAGAAGCCAAAGAATAATATGGCACAAACACCCACACTGGCCAAGTGGGGTGCTTACCTATAGCAGTGTAGTGCCCTCTCTAGTAGCCCCTTGAGTGAAGAACTCCAACACTTGTTGGGCCCCGTGACATATACTAGTGAAAATCAGGAAGAATTTACTTTAGAACCATTAGTAGCAGAGTCCTTATGGGGAGGGAAGAGCCCCTATACCCAAAGATGCTTGATACTCAGATGGCTCCAGCCGTGGGGGACATAGCTTTCTATCCTAAGACTAAGACAATATTGATGGAGGATTGAGAGGGCAAGAGCAGTCAATGGGCTTAGTTGCGGGTAGTGTGACTTGTGATTACCCAGGAGCCCTCCCCTATAGTTGTCTGCACTGACAGCTGGGCCATCTATCAGGGCTTGACCCTGTGGCTACTGACATGGCACCATGCCAACTGTTGGTTGGTCACCGACCCCTTTGGGGGCAAGAATTGTGGCAAGACTTATGGGCCTTTGGTCAGACTAAAACAGTTACAGTGTATCATGTGACAGGTCTTTTGCCACTGGCATCCCCAGGAAATGATGAAGCAAATAAATTAGCCCAGATATGTTGGTTAGAAGGAAAGCCTGCTTCTGATATAGCTGGTTACATCAGAGTTTGTTGTATACGGGGCAAAAGACAATGTGGGCTGTAGCCCAATAAGTGGGGCTTGCCTGAGACCTTTGAAGAATTCAGCATATCCAGGCAGGAGTGCATCATATGCTCTAAAAGTGACTTACACCAAGTTCCACAGCAACATGGGACAATAGCTAAGGGACCGATACCCTCATCATGTGGCAGACAGACTATATTGGCCTCTGCCTGTGTCAGAAGGGGACCAATATGCCATGACTTGTGTGGACACAGCTACTGGACTTCTGGTTGCTTTTCCTGCATGCTTTTCAGACCAACAGACAACCAAAGAGGCCCAGAACCTCTCTTTGCAGCCTAGGGTCAACCACAGGTAATAGAGAGTGACTAAGGCACCCACTTTACTAGACATGCACTACAGGAATGGGTGCAACATTTGGAAATCAAATGGAAGTTTCATGTGCCATACAATCCTACCACAGCAGGCATGATAGAGAGGTACAATGGTTTGTTAAAATCTGGAATGAAGTCAGATACCAGTAGTCTGTGGGGATGGTCTGTTCACTTATGGACAGTGCTATGGTGTTTGAATAAGAAACCATGAAAAGGAGCCCTGAGCCCCACAGACATGCTAACACATATTGCTGCCTCCCCTATACAACTGCAAGTACAAAACAAGGAAGAATTGTTGAAGCCGAGGTTCAGGCACTAGAAAAATATCTTGCTGCCAGCACCAACTGTACTAAACCCTGGAGATTCCACTGAGTGGACGTGGCCTTGGACCTTTCAACACATGGACCAAAAATGGCTGGCTCTTCTGGCACCTTGGGGACAATGCCTGGAAGCTGGCCTCTTGTGTATTCCCGGAGTAACAGCAGAGTGGCCCCTAAAGACCACAGTAGTATATCTGGAATGGCCAGAAGGTAGGAGCATTTTACTGGGGAATTTTGTTTTATTATTATGGCCAATGCATGCACCTCCAATAACACTATATATAGACCCATCAGTAACCCCCACAGGGAGAGGGGTAAAGGTATGGTATACTAGACTTGGATGGGACCCCCTTCCAGCTACATTTCTATCACAGGACCACTCTCTTACATGCATCCTACCTGATGGACAAGATTTGCATATGTTGGTGTCATTAAAACACATGTCTTATTGCCCCTAAGGTCTTTGTGGATTGGGCACACATGCTAGCAAAAAACTGCTACTCACTGGGGTGCATGGAGTTCCCTATCTGTACCACACTAAGTGTGAGTCATGAACTCATCTGAGTAGAAAACTAATTTTGAATATAGCTGAAACAACCTCCTCTGGCTTGAGGATTATTATAATTTTGGTATCTGTACCAAAATCTTACTGTATCTTAATTTTTGTTATTATCTCTATGTTGTTGTTATCCTCTGCTGCTGTTGTGGAATCTGGTTGCAGTGCTCCAGCTCTCTCGCACAGGGACCATTGCAGAAGATTGAGAGCGTGAAGATTGTAAGGCGAGAATCCTGGAGGGGTGGAGTGTGGATAAAGTGAAGTTTCCTATGGCCAGGATCCTCACCTGAACCTAAACTCCTTGATGATGTAACTGGCCTGCTACTAGGCTACTGCTTCCACACCTGTTATCAGTGAGCTATTATTGACTGAGTCACTATATAAAGAGCTCTGCCCAGTGCTCTTGGTGGAGGCAGAGATGGAGGATTACAGACCTGCAGATGGCTGGATGCAGATGTAATTCTAGTGCTCCACCTATCACTGGGAGAGCAAGCCAGGTAATAAGCCCGTTCACCCCAAGAACATCCCATTGTCATTTTTTGGTCACACTGAATCCATACTGAACTTGCCTGGGGCTGAAACCCATTGGCAAGACATCACTTGATTCTAATACTTGCCCACGGTGCACATGAAATGATGTAGTTGGCCTACTGAGCAGGTGCATGCTTACACATGCATTGACAATAAGCCATTATTGTCTGTGTTGTTATATAAAGAGTTCTGCCCAGTGCTCTGGGCAGAGACAGGAGGCCTAGGGGAATTGTGGACTTACTAGATGCACGCGTGATTCTAGCACTTGGCCTGCCTCTTCCAGAATAAAGTTTGGTATAAAACCTTTTACCCACAACGTTCTGTTGTTATTTGGTCTCATTGAATCCAAAGTGAACTTGCCTTGGAGTGGAAACTCTCTAGCGCTGTAGCCTCCTAGTGAGGTTGAGCACTTATACGTAATTAGTCTTTCAGATTTTTCCTTTTCTGAATTGTCTATTCAATTTTTTTGCTTATTTTTCTATTTTTAACAGATACACCAAGAAAGATTTTGCATAGCCCCTTCAGGACTTCTGACACCATTTCCACACGTACACAACCAGTGCTCAATCACCATTGTCTCCCCAAGGGATTCTCATAGTGTTTGTGTCAGTGAGTACACCTTTGGGATCCACTATCTTCCCATTACAGTTGACCCTTGACTCTGCAGGGGTTAGGGATGCTGACACCAATGCAGTTGAAAATCCACATATAACTCCTGACGCCCCACCTTAACTACCAATAGCCTACCAGAAGCCTTACCAGAAGGCTTACCAATAATATAAACAGCTAGTTAACACATTTTTGTGCTATATGTGCTATATACTTTTTCTCACAATAATGTAAACTAGAGAATAAAAAATATTTTTTCAAATCATCAAAAATCTCAAAAATTTTTTCAATATATTTATTGAAAAAAATACATAAATAAGTGGACCTGCGCAGTTCTAACCTGCATTGTTCGAGGGTTGACTGTACTTCTTTCAAACTTCCAGGAGCAAAAAGACATTGTATATTAGTCTGCTGTCTTGTTTCCCAACTTCTTGGGACCACAGGATCAACCAAATATTTTTCTTTCCTCAACAATATCTAAAATTTAAACTGAGATTATTTTCCTAGAGAACATCAAAATATATTAAAATTTCAATAGTTCTTCAGATATCAATACAAAATGTGGGTTAGCATTGGGTACTATTTGGCCCCACCCTCTCCTTATTTGTTTACCTTTCTAATTGTTTTGCTTATTTTTCTTCACCAGATACCTTTCCTAAGCACAAAATATAAGCATTTCACTAAGTTTTGGTCACAAGACAATTACTACCTCTTTCCTTTCCATTATTTCCTCTAAAGGCTCCCAAGCCCTGCTATGCTTCCAATTTCATCTATGCATATCACTTTCAAATCTATATCTGTGACTTTAATTTCTTTCCTGAACTTTATACAGGCTCTACTATCAATTTTTTAATTGCCTCCAATTATATTATAAGGTCTGCTGGAAACTTAAGTATAAAATAGCAAACATTTTCATTTCCTGGGTTTCTCATTTTCTGTTGGGGTTGCTATGATTCTCTCTGTTACCCAGTTTTCAAATCTAGTTATTTTTATTTCTTTGTCCATAACCCCATTAAGCAGTGAACAGCCAAGAAGTATAGACAATCTCAGTATTTGTTATGACACTTTTTTCAGAGTATTTTTCAGTGTAAAATGCTCGATTAGGTACTCTCTTTTTGCAATAGCTGATTTGTAATTTTCTAAATTGAGTATTTCATTCAGGTAGCTCTAGATTCACATGCAAATATTCCTGTGTACACTTTACCCAGTTTCCCCTACTGATAGCATTTGAAAAACTGTAATTTGTACTTTTGATACTATTGATGAACCTACACTGACACATCATTATTCCCCCAAATCCTTAGTTTACATTAGGGTTCACTCTGGGTATTGTGCATTGTATGAGTTTGCACAAATGTATAATGACATGTATCTACCATTGTAGTTTGTATAGAGTTGTTTCACTGCCCTAAAAATCCTCTGTGCTCTTCTTGTTCATCTCTCTTTCCCACTTAACTTGTGGCAACCACTGAGCTTTTTACTCTCTATACTTTTGCCTTTTCTAGAATGTCATATATTTGGAATCATATAGTATGTCACTTTTCAGATTGGCCTCTTTCACTTACTAATATGCATTTAAGCTTCCTGCATTTCTCCCATGGCTTGAGAGTTCATTTCTTTAGCTTATACCCTTTTAGCACTGAACGGTATTCCTTTGGCTGGATACAACATAGTTTACTTACATTCACCTACTGAAAGACATCATGGTAGCTTCCAACTTTTGGCAATGATGAATGAAGCTGCTATAAATACCCTGTGTAGGTTTTTGTGTGGGCATAACTTTCCAACTCCTTTGAGTAAATACTGGGGAGCATGATTCTGGATCATATGGTAAGACTATATTTAGTTTTACAGGGAATTCCCACACTATCTCCCAAAATGGCTAAACACTGTACATTACCATAAGCAATGAATGAGAGTTCCTATTGCTTCACATCTTCATTAGTAATCGATGTTAGCATTCTGGATTTTTACCATTCTAATAGATATGTTGTCATATCTCATTGTAGTTTTAATTTGTATTTCCCTGAGGACATATGATGTGGAGTGTCTCTTCATATGCTTGCTTGCCATCTGTATATCTTTGGTGATGTGCTTGTTCAAGTCTCTCACCCATTTTTTAATCAAATTATTAGTTTTCTTATTGATGAATTTTAAGAGTTTTTTGTGTATTTTGGGTAACAGTCCTTAATCAGATAGATCTTTGTAAATATTTTATCCTGCTCTGTGTCTTGTCTTCTCATTCCCTTGACATTACCTTTAGCAGAGCAGATTTTAGTTTTAATTTTAATGAAATCCAGCTTATAATTTATTTCATAGATTGTATCTTTGGTGTTGTATCTAAAAGGTCATCACCATTCTCAAGGTCATATCTAAGTTTTCTTCTATGTTATCTTCTAGGAGTTTCATAATTTTGAATTTTATATTTAAGTCAATGATCCATTGTAAATTAATTTTTGTGAAAGGTATAACAGCTGTGCCTGGATTATGTTTCTCTGTGTGTGTGTGTGTTAATGTGGATGTCCAGTTATTCCAGTGCCATCTGTTGCAGAGACCATTTTGCTCCATTATATTGGCTTTGTTTCTTCGTCAAAGATTAGTAGAACATATTTATGGATCTATTTCTAGGCTTTGTATTCTTTCCCACTGATCTATTTCTGTTCTTTTGCTGATACCACGCTGTCTCGATGCTTGAAGTCAGGTAATGTTGATCTTCTGGCCATGTATATTGAGTTGGCTATTCTGGGCCTTTTATTTCTACATATAAATTTTAGACTCAGTTTGTCAATATGCATAAAATAGCTTCCTGGTATTTGGGTTGGGACTGGATTGAATCTATAATCAAGTTAGGAAGAATATCTTGACAATATTGAGTCTTCCTAACCATGAATATACAATATATGCAATATCGTCCCATTTATTTAGTTCTTTGAAATCTTTCATCAGAGGTTTTTAGTTTTCCTCATACAGATCCTGTACATATTTTGTTAAACTTATAGCTAAGTATTTAATCTCTGAAGAGTGCTAGTGTAAATTGTATTCCGTTTTTAATATTGAATTTAACTTGGTCATTGGTGTACAGGAAAGTATTGACTTTACAATATTAGTTGGGAAAAGTGGGCATTGAAGGATTAGAATATAGTTTCTGGAATTGCATTTTTCAGTATGATAGGAACTACTCACAAGTGACTATTTAAATGTAAGTTAAAAACTAAAATTAGATTTTAAAAATTTCTTCCTTAGGCATACTAGCCACGTTCAAGTGATCAATAACCAACTGCAGCTAGTGGCTTAATTCTGGAGCAGCACAGAAACATTTCCATTATTTAAAAAAAGTTCTGTTAGACAGTATTGCTATACATAAGAGCAAAGAATAGAAAGGTACGGTCTTAGGTTAATTTGTTTGGAATAGGAAAGTTATCTCATCTCTATTAGAATTTTAAAAACATCCCTTCTGCTTTATAGAAAACTAAATTCCAGTATATTCTTTTTAACTTTAAGTTCATTGGTTTAGGTGAGGTTTCAAGGTCTGTGGAATCGGATGGTAGATTTCTTATTTTCTTTTAAACTAAAGGTTTCTTCAGACTTTGGTAGAGAATCTGGGAGTGATTTCTGGTTTGATGATGAACCTTGTAATAGATATACCACACTGGCCATTATGAGGGATTCAGCAGCCTTGAGGTAAATAGCAGTGCAATATTTTGGACGTTAATTTCTATAGTTTAATTTTGCTGTGTTGTCTTATGAAAATAATTCAACACAAATAAAACTGGAATAATCTCATTAGAGAAATAGGTATTGAAATTTCAGTTTGATTTTTAAAAGCATTCATTTAGTAACCAAAATAGAATAAAAGTATAATGAGTATAAGGGTAAGGTGTAAGTCAGGTTACATCTGGACTCCGTTTTGGAATAAACATGTTTTATTTGGGTCTTCTGGAAGTGGGCTAGCATCAGGCAGGTTAAGAGGCAATGAGAAGCTCTGTTCTTCTTAAGAATGCTTGTTTTTAATAATGTTGTCTCCCATAAATGTTGCCTTATTATGAGAAGAATACTAAAATTCTCCCATAATTTGGCATGTTATGACAATATATTAGACAAATTATCATTTCTATGGCTGTCTTTACCCATGTTACAGAATGTATGATGTCTGCTAGAATGTAAAGATGATTCAATATATAGCACAGTTTATAAAATTCTCACAAAAGACACTTTTTTATATCAAAAAAGAGGGGATGAGTGAGAATCCCATACAGTTCTCATTAACAAAGGGAATGTTCTCTGAAGTAAAAGCATCTGAAGGTGCTCAGTGAGACTTTTCCATCAGCTAAAAATAGCCATAAAATATTGTGGCAAATAAATATGTTATGTACTATTTATACCTTTTGAGTAGAAACTACATTTTATAGTCAACAGTTCAAAATAAATGAAATAATATAAAAGCTCCTCAATGGTATTATACAGCATGGAGAATATAGTCAATGATTCTGTAACATCTTTCTATGTTGATAGATAATAACTGCACTAAAGGGGGTGAGGATTTAATAATACGGGTAAACTGTTGAACCACTGTGTTGTATATTTGAAAACAACATAAGATTGTATGATACTTCAATAAAAAAATGAATATCCCATTATCCAAATCTAGTTAGTTCTTGGAAAAAAAATTCATATGAGCCCATTACTTTCATTTATTATTTCCATTTTGAAGGAGAAAACTGAGGCAGCAAAAGTTTACTCAGGTGCCTATGATTCGTAGAAAAAAAATATATAAAAGCCACTCAAAGGCTTTCTTTGTTCCCAAATTATTATGGTTTTGTTTTTTTCTATATTGATGTATTAAGCTTTATCATGCTTAATTTAATTCTGCTGACTTTTTACCACAGCTGCTGCTGTTTACTAGTAAGACTGGCTCTGTTTAGTCCAAAAAACAAAACAAACAGACAAAAAAACCACTAAACTATGATCTCAGAGTTTAATATATCCAGGATCACATTGATTTGGGAATCTGACATAATTGTCTAAAATAGCCTTAATTAGACCAACAGAGAACACACATGCAAAATTCCATTGATAACATATCATGTATTTAGAAGTTCTGATGAAGGCAAGTTGTGGTTTTGACCACTTTATGAACATGTTTATATATACTCTTCATGCAGCCGGCTGTACCAGAAGATGCTCCATGCCACATCTCCTGGGAGGAGCCTGTGTCAGTTTTCATAGACAGGAGAGTGACACACAGTGACTCCTGTGGGTCCCTGTATATACTCTTTCACATCAATCACTGTCTTCCAGAAGAAGAGGAAAAGAAGCAGCAAAATTGTAATCTTCTGTCATTTCTTATTAAAAATAGCAGAAACTTTCCTCAGGATCATAACAAAATTCTAGAATAAGGCAAAAGTGTTGCCAGTCTTTTTCATTCTGAAAATATAAGAGCTCCACCTTGAGGCAAAATTAGTTTCTTAGGCTTCAGGAGATTCAATTTGAAATAGAAGGCTGTATTTGTGATGACTAGTGATCAATGATCCCTCATAGAAAAAGAAATCAGTGAAAGAACTCTAAAATTATTCAAGAGATTTGAAAGCTCACCTCCCGTTTCTGCTTCTGATCAAATGCAGTTAGCATGAGTTACCAAGGGAAGACAAGTATTGTAATCCTAATGGCCATTTTCAGACTGGAATTTCACTTGGTCAAATATATGTTGATGACATTTTATTTGAAGTTGTTCAAAAGGCAAACTAGAACTTTAAAAATACTTTTACTCTTCTTGTCTCCACTGGTAAATAGATTTCTAATACTAGCTAACCAAGAAAATACCCAACTGGAACTTACTTTATAACCTACCATTTATAGCTTCCTGTTGGCATAGTTTCTGCTTGAATGAGAAAAATGATAAAAGCTAGAAGATAAAATTCCATATTTCACTCACTTTCTGAAACTAGCCCTAAGGGTACTCTTTTTGCAGTTTTTCTTTTCGACCCATCTATCAGGGATCAGGCTTGAAGCAGCAAAAAAATATGGGGAAATTGAAATCTGCCCCAAAGCAAAGATTAGAATAATTGTCATTAACTCTCCCATATTTCTTTCCTGGTTACAAATATGCTAGGAAACATAGTCACTTTAATTTTAATAAAATATTTCTCTATATTTTCTTTTGATTCGTTTACAATTTCATATGATTTATTTAACTATTTAGTTAAATAGTTTAAATAGTTAAATAGTTTAACTAGTTAAATAAATACTTAACAATTTTTGTTTATGTGTACATGAATGATATTGTAAGTTAATTTCCTTGGTTAATAGCAGTTGTCCCCAAACTACCCATTTCTAAGTGATTGCCACAGATATATGGGAAAGATATTTATCACTGGTGTTGATTTTCTATTACTGAACCAATTAATTGAAATAGTTTTTTTGTAGATTCCTCTAGATTTTTAAGACAAACATCTATATCATCTATAAGCAGTGGCACCTCTCTTGAATCAAGGTCGGCAATTGCTTTATCCTAGAAAATCATGGATCTCATAAAACTTTTGTTTTTATATCTCTCATCACTAATATTCAGGATTTACTCTATTTTTTAGTCTCAGGTTAGTTGTACAAGGAGATACAAGTGCCGCAGGCCACTTCGGGGGATTCGTGTCCAGTGGGAGTTGGGTCAGCCCTTCAGTGAACTAGCTGAGGGCTGCTTGTCACAGTTGCTGTTCACCACGCATGGCATCTGGCCTCAACCCATGGAGGCTTGAAAGAGAAGCAAGGAAGGAAGATGGAGAGAAGAATCTGAGGGAGATTTGAGTGGTAGCACTCATGTTTACTCTCCAGTTTCAGTCTGAGGAGAGCAGCTGGGTGCTGAGGAGACAAAGCCCATGAGAAAGGCACTCCTTTAAGAATGCACCAACTCTCCAGCTGTTCAGTTCTATTAAAATGCCCTTTTTCTCATGGTCCACCCTTAACAACTTCTCCAGACAGCTGCAGATGCTCTTTCAGAGTTTGGAGGGGTGAGAAATGTATTATTTAAAGAGAAAAAAAATTAATTCATTTTTGATATTCTCATTTTTGAATATTCTCAAAATAGGCAAAGAGGAAATATTTAAATGAACATGGAAGATGTTTTATAGTAATCAATAATAGAATATATTTTTTGAGATTGAAATCCATATTCTTATACTATATTAAAATTCAAGCATCATGCAGGGATATAAAATGCATTTACACATATGGTGTATTCAGTGAGATTAAATACATACTTAAAAAAAATTAGAAGCTCTTTTCATAAAGACTTTTAGAGATTGTTTTGCAATGATGACACTACTTAGAAATTTGGGATAAGAACCATAATTTTGGGTGTTAGAGGCAATGGAAAAAACTCTTGTTTTTTTTTCAGATACAAAGAATGTAAAATAGCCAGCAAAATACTAGCTATTTTTAGAGATTAAAAATTAATGTAGTTCCAGGGAAGAAACCCCTGTGCTTCAGGTTTTCTAGATGCAAAAGGAAGATAAGTATACCTGTCAGGTGACAATTATGCAAAGTGATTAAAGACCTGGGGTTGAAGGACACCCTTAAGGAAAGCATGTGTCAAGAAGCCTCAAAACCTAACAAGGAGCCCTTGAGTACTCTTGACGGAAATGTACACACTTCATTTTTTTGCTTGATGCCAAATTAATATGTTTTATAAAACCTGCAAGAAATTTGCCTTTCAGCAAAAATTCCTGAAAGTGCTCTTTTAGCATTTGTTAGCTCCAAAATAAACAGCTCTCTAGTACTTTTCTCTGAAATTAGTAACTTGGGTGGTGTTTTTATATAAAAGAAGAAAAAAATACAAGCTTTGCACTTTCTTTGGGGAGCGAGAGCCAGATAAGAAATGTAAACTACATTTTTGATATTCAGTAAATGGGCATCTCTTTAAGGGACTGAGGACTGAGGGAGCAGCAGGAGAATGGGTTGGAACAAATTCCAGTGGGAGAAAGCTCGGCTTGAACTGATGGAGTCAACATGAGGAAGAGCATACAGGTATCAAAGGGGTCCAGGAAACAGATGTTATCAATAGCAATTAGAAAATTGAGGGAGACTTCAGGGGAAACTAGCAGCTCTTCCTGGCTTCACGGCCAAACTCAGCATGTTGCTACCAATATTCCCACCACCTGAGGCTGTTCACGGCTGCTCCATTACAGACTTTACTGGGGTAGGGAAGGCCCTTGCATTCTGACCCTTGTTTCAGATTTTACCACTTACCTTGTGTGTTGATTGTGGTTTTTGTTTTCTTTATTTCCTGGTGCTTTGACATCTTGGGGCCTGGCTGACACCAGAAGGACTGTCCCTCTAAGTAAGGATTAGTTTATTCATAGAGATAGCAAATGCTTTCCAGGAAGCTGCATTCTTGTGCAAAAGAACCAGTCCAGAGCTCAGACCTCCAAACTACCTCCTTTGTCAAGCTCTTACAATCCTGGGTAATTATCCCTGTACTCTAATTTCCCCCAAGAGCCAGGTAACAAGCAAATAGGCTGTCTTGTCAATGGGTTTCAGCCCCAGGCAAGTTCACTATGGATTCATTGTGACCAAAGACTTCTCTCTATATGATGCAATAATAGCTTATTGCCTACAGGTGTGGAAGCAGTAGCCTAGCAACAGGCCAGTTACATCATCAAGTGGTTTAAGTTCAGTAAAGATCCTGGCCATAGGAACCCCAACTTCCCCACATAGGCACAGTCCCTCTGCCCCAGAGCCTGCTGAAATGATTCCAGCCAGCTAATCCTAAACCTTTATAGCCTGCCTTGGCTGTCTCATCTGTTCCTTCCTTCAAGAACCATGGTAAAGGCTCCTGCCCACATTTCTGCCTGTCTACCTCTCAGCCCCCTGCCTCCTGACTGGCCCTGGGCTCCCCTGTTTCACCTTGTGTGGCTGAATGTCCCTATTCTTGGGAACTATAACAGTCTTTACATCTCCTCACCTGTTGGTTTCACCACACATGAATAACAATAAAACCTATATTTAAAATACCATATTCCTCCCTACTCTGCCCACTTTCCACGCACACACACACTCAGATCTTTTGCTGAGGATCTATTTTTTTATGATCCATTTTGCCTGACATAGTCTTACACAGCTTCCTGATTTACAAAAATATCACTTCTTTTACTTCAAAACAATTCCTAACTTGTCTAGACAGAATTGTAGTTTTCTCTTTGGAAACTCAAAGCGGTATGATATTAATGCCTTTGTGATAGCATTTAGCACATTGTGTCACAATTGCTTACTTTCTGGTAATTTTGCTCAAGAATATTGAATTATTGAATTTTGATATTCTAAATGTCTGGAATATCTCACTAAATTATAGCTCAATAAATGTTTATAGTGTGAGTTAAGTTTTTGAATCAATAAAACCTTTCTTGATCACTTTTGCTGAAAATGACATCTTCTTTTTCCAAACTCATTATGTATACCATTTCTTCACCACTTGCTCACTACAGTGGGTAATGTCAGATGTGCACATTCTAGCTCCCGAACTAAACTAAATTGTTTCAGTCAAAACACCATATCTTTTGCCTTTTGTATGCTTAGTATTGAGCCGAGTGCTTTCCCATGCTAATAGCTGATTAATAATTGTTAGCTTAATTTAGATGTAACTAATAACCTGAACTTATCAAATTCTTTTAAAGTAGAACAAGAAATAAGCTAGTAAAATCTCTATATATATGCCTTAAAGTGTAAAATCCTTGACTACTTATGTAGAAGCCTTTACATCATGCTTCTTGGTCTCTTAAGGCTCTTAGAGTGACAGCTGGGTTGCCTGAATATTAAGGAAGCCATATCAAGACACACAAAGTAACAGAATGGTCTGTGACAGAAAAATGAGCAAATTACTATAAATTTAATAAATCATATTGTCTTATTTAGGGATATTTTGTCTCCGAAGAATATAAGGACCCTAAAACTTCTGGAAGAAAAAAAAGGACCCTCCTAGGGAATTCACTAGTATTTCACAGAACCAAAGGATGGAAGCTGCAGGTGAGCTGAGACTGTCTTTGAACATGATCAGAAACCACAGGAGTATGCCATCTCTGTATCTGCCTCTCTGTCCCTCTCTGTCCTCCTGAACTTTTTTTTTCTTTTCTATTTCATTTTTCTGCTTCCTTCCCGTGATAACTTCTTCCAGCATTTCACCAATTCATATGGTTCTGAAACACCACTCTGGTCCCAAATGGTGCATTACCTGTGAGTGTAGAATATGCAACCACACTGTTCTGGGGTCTCCACCCGAGTTTCTAGGGAGCAGGTTGTGTCAGGGATGAGTAGGGAGTAGAATCCAGGGAACACAGGGGATTCCCTGCTGGACTGGGAGGCAGTACTCATTTTCAAGATTTGCAACTCTGGAGTTATCTTTGCTTTCTTTTGCATACTTTATACTCCTAAAATATTTTTTAAAATATATTTACACTAGTTTTATAAAAATATTGTTAGATTTATCCTACAATGATCTGTGAGCCAATGCTTCTTTCTGGATAAAGTTCAGAGGTCAAATTAAGCATACCCCTTGGAAGCTTCACCTACAGAACTACTTCGGATTCCTTCTTATCCTAATTCTTGTTTTTTATTCCATAGCAGCACTTCTGCCTGTCACTTTTGGCAACCTGCATGGGCTTTTCTAATTTGGAACCATCATAAGGTCCTCCTTTTAAAATAAATGTCAAGCTATAAAGCTCCATTCTCATAAAAGAAAGAGATTTGAAAAAGAAGAAAATGATAGAATGGTGTGCATAATATGTAAATATCTTAGAAAGTAACTGGTTGTCATCTGACAAGAATATTCCAACAGTCCTAAAAGTGTTCCACTACACACCTAGGAGAATGGCCAAAATCCAAAACATTGACACCACCAAATGCTGGTGAGGATGTGGAGCAACAGGAAATACCAGCTTTGCTGGTAAGAATGCAAAGTGATACAGCTGCTTTGAAAGGTATTTTGGTGGTTTTTACCACACTAAACCTCCTACCATATGACCCAGCAATTGCACATCTTAGTATTTACCCATAGGTGTTAAAAATTTCTATCTACCTAGAAAGTTGCACGTGGATGTTTATTGCGGCTTTATTCATAATTGCCCGAAGTTGGAATCCACCAAGATGTCCTTCCACGGGTGAATGGATAAACTGTGGTACATCCAGATATCAGAATGTTACTCAACACAAGAAAGAAATGAGCTATTAAGCTATTAAGAGTTATAGGGGAACCTTAAACACGTATTACTGAGTGAAGGAAGCCAATATGAAAGGCTACATACTGCACGATTCCAACTAGCACCATGGAAAAGGCAAAACTATGCAGACAGTAAAAGATCAGTGTTTGCCAGGGATGTTCTTGGGGGAGATATAGGCAGAGCATGGAATATTTTAGGGCAGTGAAATTACTCTAACATTATAATGATGGATATATGTCATTATGTATTTAACCAAACCCTTAGATACTGAAGATGGGAAAGGATATGCATGTTTGGTGGCAAGGGATATATGGAATGTCTCTATACCTTCATTGTAATTTTTGTTGTAAACCCAAAGCAGCTCTTAAAAAAAGGCTTAAAAAAGGAGAGTAAACCATCATATATGTGAGTCTCTGAATTTGATTGTCAACTATCTATTTTCCTTAGTTCAGCTCCTTAACAGAGAAACCCAATTTATCCATCAAAGCCTCTACTTTTATTGAGAAAGAAGGGTTTTAAGTGGAGGATTTGTTTCAAGTTTTCCAGCTTCCTTTTATTTTAGGTTCATTGTACAACACAGACGTCTCTTACCAAAAGGTATCTTTAACCAAAAAAATAATGAGTTGGACCCTTCCCTTCATTTTGGTGTCCTCAGTAGGAAGGGCCAAGTGATGCAAACCATTGTAGTGCCGTGCGTTCACCTTTCCTTCATCTGTAACAGCCAGAGTACACGGAACTGAGTCAATCATTGGTCAGAAACTTTCCTTCAACCAACACTTCTAGTGTAGCCTTTTACTATGCGTGAATCTGTTAATAAAACTAAAACGTTGCTCAGCTTAAAGGTAAGACCACCATTTTTTTCTCAGCTTTCTTCTAATTATTAAAAGGCTGAAATAATACATTTAAATATAATTTTGAATTAAAAATAAGACCTCATGTTCATCTCAGTAAGACTTATCTATATAACCAGTGGTATGATCCATTTTAGAGTTTATAAAGCGATATTAAGCTTATTTTAATTCCATACAGCTGAATTGTCTCACACATAAAATTATAAGTTTAACAGATGTTTTTGCTAGCATATTTAGACCATTTCTCTCAACATTCTCTTCTGCTGATGATATTTAAAGGAATGCTTTAAACATAATTGTAGTACAGCTGTATTCATAAATGGTTTTGATGGTGTTTAAACTCCACAATATTGTAGTGGCTTCTCAAGCCTCAATCAAGAAGGTTTAGAGTGATTAAGTCAGCATTTTGTAGAAAATGATTTGTGTCTTAGGGATAATATTCAGTGGTCACCATGTTGTACCTTAAAAGATGTAAAATTTTGTATCATTGTGTAATTTTGTTTTACCACAGAATGAGATTTCTTGAATTTAAAATCAACACCAAAGTACCTTCTCAGATGAAATCAGAATGCATTATAACTTATTAATTATATCAAAATGTTCCAACTTTTAGAGTACTGTATGTTAATTTTCTTAGTCCAAGGACATATGCCAATAGCACCCAGACATCCAGAACTACTGCCACATTTACTGTCCTTGGAGCAACACACAACATTAGCACATGGTATTAACACTGTTTGACTTACTCCTTATTGTCTTTTTTAATTAAGTATTTTATTTTTTTAGAGTAGCAGAAAGATACATTCTTTACAATTGATTAGCCCACTAACACATCATAATTAACACAAAGTCCATAGTTTGCCTTAGGGTTTACTCACAGTGCTGTACATTCTGTGGGTTTGATCAAATGTATAGCCATCATTATAGTATCAAACATTTCACTGCCTTAAATTCCTCTGTGCTCTGCTGTTCATCTCTTTCCCCAAACACTACCTCTGGCAACCACTGATCTTTTTAACTATCTGCATAGTTTTGCATTTTCCACAATGATAGTTAGAATTGTGCATATTGTAGCCTTTTCAGATTGGCTTCTTTCACTTAGTAATATGCACTTAAGGTTCCTCCATATATTTTCATGGCTTGATAACTCATTTCTTTTTAGTGTTTAATAATGCTCCATTGTCTGGATTTACTGCAAGTTTATCCATTTACTTACTGAACGCCATATTAATAACTTCCATATATTGACAATTATGAATAAAAATGAATGACACTTACATGCAGCTTTTCTGTGGATATAAATTTTCAACTCCTATAGGCAAGTACCAGGAAGTGTAATTGATAGATTGTATGATGGGATTTTTTTAGTGTTGTAACAAACCATCAAACTGTCTTCCAAAGTGACTGCACCATTTTGCATTCCCAGCAATGACCAGAGTTCCCATCGCTTCATACCCTTGCTGCATTTGGTGTTATCAGCATTTAGGATTTTGGCCATTCTTATAAGGGTTGTAGCACTATCTTGCTGTTTTAATTTGCATTTTCTTGATGATTTATAATGTGGATCATCTCCTCATATGCTTGTTTGTCACTTGTACCTCTTTTATAAAGTGTCTGTTGAGGTATTTGGCCCACTTTTTAAATAGGTTGTTTTTGTTGTTGAATTTTAATAGTTCTTTGTATATTTTGGATAGTAGTCATCATCTAACAAATGTTTCTTTTACAAATATTTCATCCCAGTCTGTATCTTGTCTTCTCATTCTCTTGAAATAGTGTTGGAGACAGCAAGGTACATAGTTGTAATGCTGTCCAGCTTATCTATTATATCTTTTGGAGGTTATGCCTTTGATATTATATCTAAAAGGTCATCATCACATCCAAGGTCATCAATACTTTTTTACTATGTTATTGTTATTTTCTAGGAGTTTTATAGTTTCCATTTTACATTTAGGTGAATAATCCATGTTGCATTAATTTTTCTGAAATGTGTAAGGTCTGTTTCTAGATTCACAATTTTGCATGTGGTGGCCAGTCGTTCTGGAACCATTTGTTTCTGAAACTACCCTTACTCCATGGCATTGCCTTTGCTCTTTTGTCACTTGGCTATGCATATGTAGGTCTACTGCTGGGCTGTCTATTCTGTTCCATGACCTGTTTGTCTTTTTTCCCCCAATACCACACTGTCTTGATTACTGTAGCTTTATAGTAAGTCTTGAAGTTGGGAAATGTTCATCCTACAAGTTTGCTGCTCTCTTTCAATATTGTGTTGGCTATTCTGGGTCTTTTGCCTCTACGTATTAACTTTAGAATCAGTTTGCCTATATCCATGAAATAGCTTGCTAGTATTTTGGTTAGGATTGCATTGTATCTGTAGATCACATTAAGAAGAACTATCATTTTGACAATATTAAACTTTCCTATCCAAGAACATGCAAAAAAAAAATCTCCTTTTATTTAGTTCCTCTTTGATATCATCTATCTGCATTTTATAGTTTTTATCATATTGATCTCATACATATTTTGTTACATTTATACTTAAATGTTTAATTGGGAGTTGCTAATGTAAACAATATTGTGTTTTTAATATTAATATTAAACTATTGGTTAATTAAAACATTCAAAAAATATTGTGTTTCACTTGGTCATTGATGGCATTTAGGAAAATGTTTGACTTTTGCATATCAACCTTGTACCCTGAAAACTTACTATAATCCACTTATTAGTTCCAGGATTTACATTTCTGCTCATGTTGCCCAACCATTCTTGGATGTGGTCTACTGTATTTACTACAGTCCTTACCATACTGATCACAGGGTCTTACACTCTGATCTGACAAATCCAACATCCCTGGTAAGACTGGTTGTGAGATTTACTCTGTATCATCAAATTGTGTTTTTCCCTTTTGGTGTGCCTTGTAATTTTTTCATCTTTGGACATGATACCTTGTCAAAAAAGCTGTGGTAAGTAGGCCTTTAGTAATTTAGTGGTGAGGTCTAGGGGCGATGAGAAGCATTCTATGGCCCTATGATTAATTAGGTCTCAGTCTTCTAGTGAGTCTATGTCTCTAAACTGTGACCTTCACAAGTATTACTCAGCTTAATTTTTATGCCCCTTTAGGTGATACAAGATGACTAGAATATGTTGGAGTGGGGTGTTTCCCTTCTCCCACGTCAGTTTGGTTCTATTAATGTACCAGCAATTTAGGCTGTGGTTAACTTAGGGCAGGACACGCTAAGAAGAAGGTGCTCTGGTGTGTTTCTAAATACACCCCCTGCCAGAATCATGAGGCGATTATTTCTCCAATATTTATTATGGAGATCCTAAAGGTAAACCTCACAAAATATGAGGTCTCCCCATAACTGGTCCCCTTGGAGTTTTTAATCTCTTAGGCTTGTGTACACCGAGCCTCCAGCACTTCATCAGTGACAGCTGAGGTTTTACTAATTCAGCACTGTTTTCCCCCAGTGTTTTCTGCTTAAAAGTCTCTGCCCAGGTAAGCTGCGATTTCCTGTATCTGTATGTCTCTCTTTCCAGTCTTGCAGGCAGCAGTTTGCTCTGTATCTTCCTCTGTCTTTAGGACCTTAAAAGAGTTGTTAACTAGTCTGTTCAGTTTTTTACTTGTGGTTAAGTTGGAATGCCAACTTCCAAGCTGCTTACATATGCAGTCACTGACTGCTCCCCCCAATTTTTTTTTTTTTTTTTTTTTTACTGTAGAGTAAGGACAGGAGTAAGAGTGTAGACGTAGAGGACACAGAGTCCACTAGGAGAACACGTGACTACTTTAAGAGAGCATCACTTTGACTTTTCTCCACTTCTTATTCTCCCATTTATTTTTTAAAGAAACAACTGAAAGCTGAGCACCACGCAGATGGTTTGATCATATGTCCAGCCACAATAGTGGCACAGTTTGTAATGTGAATATAAATCACTTAGTCATTACACATTCTTAGCAGTGAGTTTCCATTAATAAGCTACTTAAGAGTAACTGCCATCTCATGAGTAAGTTTCATCAGCTTATTCTGTCTTCACATTTCCCTCCAGACCCTGATGTGGGAGAAGCCAGGGTTTTCTTGTAGCATACTTCCTAATCACTTTCCCAAAGAAAAAGACAAAGAGAGGAAAACTCCCTGGGAACAGAGTAACTCCTGTTTTCTCTGGTTATGTTCAGACTACAATTTAAAACAATACAAAACATAAAGCCATCTTTATCCAACAAGTAAGCATACTGACCTTTCAGTTTAGTTTTCCATACTCTGATCTTTACGTCAAAGGAAAGAAGGAAAGAAGAAGAAAGGAAAGAAAAGGTGTGAAATTATCCCTTTGATAAGCCTAGTTACCATACAAATCAGTGTACTAGGGGCAGAAGTGGTCAGTGTTATAAAAACTGGGGCTTTGAGATTTCAGTCTCTCATTTAATCCTCCAAAAAGAAATAAAGTTTATTATAAAGGCAAAGGTGTGATTGTTGAAATATATATTGATTGACCTCAATGAAATAACCTAAAAATAAATCCCAGTGCCGCCTCCTTCAGGTTTTATTTTTAATATATCTCAATTTCAAATTAAATTTTCACTCTTTAACAAGTATATAAAATATGGAAACCTGTTAGACAGTGGCCTGGCATGTGGGAAAGCGAGCAGAGTTGGAACAGAAAGGCCTGGACCATACCCCACCCTTCCTTTCCTGGTGTCCTGATCCTGGGATCTTTAGACTTAAGTTCTCACTGCACACATTTCCTCAAGTGCATAAAGGCAGAATCACGTAGATGTAGCAGGGGTCTTGGGTTAATTAAAGCACTAACATATATGAACACCTCATACAGTTACCAGCACCTTTGATAAATGTGAATTCTCTTCCCCAAGTCTTTGATTTTTTTGTTTCTTGGAGACTAAGGGAAAGATGTTCTTTGAAGTTGACTCATAGGGAAGAAATATGGATTATTTATTCAGAAATCTAAATGTGTCAACAATAAAATAACAAGAACCTATAAACTGCTAGTGATTAAGAGTTTAGGAAAGTTTTTTATAAGTGAGGCTATGAAAGCTCTTTCTTTCAGGTAATAAAGTACATATTCTTAGGCCTGAGCATGGGAGCAGAAGTTTCGAGTCTCCCAGATAGTGCAGCAGAAAATGACCAAACCTAACTCACTTGAAAACTACATTCCTGGATCTCATTAGCTAAGCTGGCTTGAATATGCTCATAGAATCACATCCTGACAGCAGGCCCTCAGCTTTTATCAAAGATCACAATTATCACACTGCCATTAAAAACAAAACAAAACAACAACAAAAAGCTTCTTTCAAAGACAGTGTACACTATGCTCATTTGGTGTTCTTTGCTTAAGGACCCACTTGAAAATTGTTTTACATGTAGTTAAGCTCTTTTAAAACACAGACAATCCTCCTTTTATTAAATAATTACTATTCTGCAATCCATGTTTCTGTTTACTCTTGGCTGCCAGTAACTTAGGGTTCATTTTAGTAAATATATACTAACATACACCTAGATCACTGACACGTCATTTTCTTTTTGTTGTACACTTTTTTAAAAGTATATATTCTTTTTGATATTGTACATAATAATTTGAAATTTCCTTTTCTAAATATGAAAATTAGACAGATATTGGAAATAAGTTCTTCAGCTGAATTCTAGACTGAATTAGAAGCTACTCAACTCTCCTGTTTCAGGAAAGCATGACTCAGGTTGTTATACAGACTATTCTAATTGTATTGATAATGTTGATAGCTGGTAAAATCAGATCTCTATTTTGTGGCCCAAGACAAGTAATTTGATATTTTCATAACACCAAGCTGCCAAATTTTTACCAGCAAGCACTTATAAATGGTGGAAGCCATAAACATACAGGATGCTTTAGTCAAAACAAGTCACTTCCTACTTCCCAAAACAGAATCCCAAAATAGAGGGAAAAAAATTGATTTTTAAATTATAAGATATGTTTCCCCAAAATGTGAGGATGATTTTTAAAAAATCAAAATAAATTTTTTTAAGGAATTCTAACCATAAGTCTGTGTTTAGTCCATATAAGAAAACTTCAGATAAAATAAGTCACTATCTTTCTACTTTTCCCAGATTTTGTATAAAAAGAGAATGAATCTTTTGAAAACCACAAACCAAATATTCAGTAAAGCTAAGAGAAGGATAGGTTTGCAAACTCAAAAATACGTGGGAAGGTTTGCAAAAACAGGTAAGTTGGGACAGAAGTTATTCAGGAGGAAGTAAAGGATAAAAAATATTGTGGAAATAGCTCAAGGCAGCAAATCACACCATGTGCTAGCAGAAAATGCATTTCTTGAGCTCTTGGAGCTTATTCTACAGTTATATCCATTCTTTGCAACAATGAGGAAAGGAACTGTCTGGCCAGCAGGATTGGAAGATGTCCTTTAGACACAGCTTTTAATTAAAGAAGTGAAAGAAGCAGCGCATCAGGAAAGATCCCCAAGAAAGCCACTTCTGTAGGAAGCCATCTGAGTCTGAGCAAATGGAGGCTTGTAGACTGTGAAACCTGGGTGGCTAAACTGACCTGTTGCTTTCCATGGAAATCCCTTACTGGTAGCTGGTCCTGAAAAACGCAACTCATTCCCGAGTGCATTTAAAAACATCTGACACAACATCCAAATACATACCAAAAAGGGAGAAAACTGGAAAAGAAAAAAAATGACCAAATGATGAAAATTTACTAAAATAAATGTTGCCATAGGGCAATTAAAAAATTGTGTCCAGTATTTTGCTATGAAAGAAACATCTTAATGGATTAATCACATTTATTGAATAAGACCACTGATCAGAAACACAAGAAGTTCAGAAAGTGGTGACAAGACAACAGAAGAACAAGAAATATGAGCTGGTAAGTTTATGAAAAAAAGCATAACAAAAATAAAGATATTGCAAGAACTCAAAAGAGAATCGATTTGATGGAAATCACAGTAAAGGTCATTGAGTCTAGAAATGAAAGTAATAAAATGAAATGGGGAAAAGAAGAATATTTAGAAAGAAAATGATACATATAAAAGATAGGCAAAGGAAATTCAGCATAAATATAATTTAAGCCCCAAAGTAAACATAGCAATAGAACAGAACAAATATATTAAGATTAAGGAAAATAATATTTATCAAAATAGGGTGGTAGTAAAGAAAGAGACAGAAACAATGAAAAGAGAATATGCTATTTTACCATTGTTCATAGTAGAAAACTAATAGAGAATATCCTTAAAATTTTGATATCTAAATAAAGGTATAATTATTAATAACAAGAATAAAAAGGATCAAATCTCTCAAAATACAATAAAAACCTTTTAAGATAAGAAAACGTGTACACACACAAAGAGAAAAAAAGACTGCAAAGCAAAATTCTTTCAATAACTATAAATGGAAAACATTAAATAACATAGAAGATGAAATGAGCATTTTAATAAATGTAAATAGCTAAACACTTGATTAATAGAAAAAGGAATTTTAAATCTGATAATGAAACAAAATCTAAATCTATTCTGTACACAAGAATCTCATGAAAATTAGCCATATGTTGAGCCATATATGGCTCTCAATATATTTTAAAAGAAAATCTAAATATATTTTAAAAGAAGTCAAAATTAGCACTGAAAATATTTCCTTAACAAAATTCATTAAAACAAAGAACCATTGACAGAATCATAAAGTAAAATGCCTCTTCCAACCTGAAACTTCAAAACTTTCTTAAACAAATTTTGATTCAAAGAGGAAAGATGAAACACAATTTCATAGGGTAATATTCATATTTCAATAAGGTAATATTCATAAATATCATAAATATCAAATTCATACATATCAAAACCTATAGTATATAAGTAAAAGCACTTTCATTAAAGTTTATAATTTTATGTATATCAAAAAATCATGAATTATTTAAATTTATTCAAAATGTTAGCAAAAGATGAATAGAATAAAGGAAAAGGATGAGAATAAATTAATAAAATTATAGATATAATAAATCATAAAATTAGAAAACATGTATGAGGACAGAAAAACTGGTATTAATAAATAAACAACAATAAAAATCAATATCTAGGAAGACCATGAAATAATCTAATCATGAGGACAATTTGTACAGATGAAAGAATGAGTGAAATAAAAAATATAAAATGAATGAACATAAAATCTAACAAAATTAAAAGATAATCCAAGATTACTAGATCTCTCCCCACACAGTGCAGATAAAAATGACTAAAAACTTTAAATGAAGCATGTATGAATTATTGAAGCATCTTTGTAATAATTATTGGACTAAAATTAGTTCTTCAAAGTCCTGAAAATATTAGTCACTTTTATGACTATATACACAGAATTTCATGCCTGTTTCTTTGCACATTGGCATTCCTAAGCAAATCATAGCTATAGAAGAATCTTACTTAGTCTTTTTGGCAAATAATTGTCAATTATAAAGAAAATAACTTGAGAGAGATAAATGGATGCACTTATTAAATAATATTGTTATTTAATTTATACAGAAACAGCCATTGTTTTGAGATTATTGATCAAATATTTAAATTAATATGAAAATTGGATTTATATAAATTTATTATGAATGACTTTGTTCATAAACTGTTTAATATCCATAGTTTTGCATGTTAGTATCACTCCCTTTCTAAGTGAACAATATTGAAATAATGAGAAGACATTGTAATCAATTTTGTATAGAAACTGAGAACTCAGACAAACATTCCAAGAGTCACTCATCTAAGTTGGGTTGTCCAATCTCCTTCCCCAGTCCCACCCTGCCACTTCCCTGACACAGCTCCTCTTACTCTCCTATGGCTCACTCTGCCCTAAGTTAACTAGCCTACTCACCTTTCCCCTAATACAGCAGGCATGATACCACAGGGCCTTTGTACTTGTTCTTTTTGCCACTTAGAATACTCTTCCCAATATCTTTATGGGTCATATTTAAGCATCTTCAGGTTTTGGTAATGTAATTTTGGAAATGTAATTATTTTTCATGAGACTTTACTGATAACCCTATTTAAAACTGTGACCACCTTCCCCTTCCTCCACACCAACCCAGGCCCTTCCCAGCCAACTTCTGGGCTCCTCTCCTAGGAACATGTATCACCAGCTGATACACTTTTTATCGAATTCATATTTTTGTTTAATTCCATATAAGTGGATGGACTTATCTTTTCTATATCCTACTTTATCTCCAGAATTTTTAATAGTGCCCAGCATGTAATGGGCTTTCAGTACATATTTGTTGAAGAGATGAATTAAACAATAGACAAACTGAATGTTCCTACCAGAGCATCTTAATGAAAGTTCTGTTTTCTGTATGCTATATTCTCAATGTTATATCCTCATGATTTTGAGGATGTATTCATATTTTTCAGGAAAATACACTAATATCTTCATATGTCTTATTAATTGCATTTAAATTTATACTAAATTATAAAAGCCAATAATTAAAATAATACTGACTTCAAGGTGAATCAACCAATATTTATTTAATTACCTTCCTGTGGTAGGCCCTTCCCAAGCCTCTAGGGAAAAACAGTGAATTCCAGACCTCAAAGAGCTCATAGTCTGGCTATGAGACTATTTCTTTCAATATGTACCTTCTGAGATTTGGCCTTCCTAAAAATGAAACACCTCTTTAATCTGTAAACCTTCATTTAAGGAATTTATATTAAGAAAGGGGTATATACTCTGTTTCAAGAATCTCTATTAAAAATATACCTTTCTAGTGACCTAGAACACTAAAGTAACAATACTTTAATTGAGTGGATATCTAAATTTTAAAATATATTAAGTGAAACTCCAGAAAATATGACTGTTTATACATGTTAAATGGAAACATTTAATATACATCTAAATCTGTATTTTCCTACAGCAATTTCAATGGCCTTTAATCATAAGGAAAATCTCCTCTACTGATGGAAAATCTGCATAATGTATTTGTCCAAAATATAATTGATCCCTTATGTGTTATATTCATAATAAAAATTATAATCCCTAAGGTATATCCCACAAATTCTTAGGAAACAGAGCTCTTCTTGTTCTGTTGCTAAATATGAGATATGCCCCTATATTTCCAAATGCTTTTAAATAGTCAAGATATTAAATACTTACCTGAAATTTATAATATTTGAGAGAATATTTCAAACTATTGGAACTATTAGCTTACAAAATACAGTGAATCTTCTTCTTTCTTGAATACTTTTCTCCATTTCAAAAAGCAACAAAGCATACATACAAATAAAACCTTCAAAGCACAACTTCACTTAATTCTTTTTTTACATGTTTTTACTTTTCCTTCCAAACTTTTTAAGTAATTTCTAATCATGTAAATATTGAAAAAATATAAATAAGTATCTATATTTTTCATCAAAATTTATCACTTTTTAACATTTCTATGTGTATACATGTGTGTCTGTGTGTGTCCATCTAGCTATAAATTGAAGATTTTGCATCGTTTGAAGACATAATGACACATGAAAGTTTACCCTTAAATATCTGATAGGACATTTTACTTAATAAAATACAATGTAATTATCATGTTCAGCAAATTTAACTTAAATATGATAATATTACCTAAAATATACTAATTTCCCTAGTCAAATTTCTCTAATGTTCCAAATAATGACCTTTATGGCTACTTTTCTTTCAATCAAGAATCCAATCAATGACTATGCATTGATTATATTTAGATTACAAATCTCTTCAATCTCCTTTGACAACAGTGCCCAGCATTTTTTGTTTTTCATGATAGTGATATTTTTGAAGATTATGGACCAGCAGTTTTGCAGAATTTTTCACAATTTTACATTTCTGATTGTTTACTTGAGACTCAAGTTATTTTTTTTCAGAATTACACATGGATGATGCAAGACATATTTAAGTGAGCAGAGTTGACAACAGAGGTTTCCAGAGCACCTACTTTGTGAAAATGCAATGCTGTGAGGATTCTGTGTGGATTCTGGTACAGTCTTCAACTGCTGTTAGTGAATTCATGGCCTCTTGGGCCTTATAGCAAGTGAAAAGCTAAGTAAACCCAAAAGATCAGAGCAGCACCAGTGATGAATATGGCTCTACCTTCTTGCTTGAAGGAAAATTATATCCAAAAATAAAGTGATTAGATAAAGTCATCCCATAAATCAAGTAGTCTTAAAATCATGGCATTGCACTGGCTGTTGCTACCACATTTTAAAAGTATTTTACCGGTTAGGGAAAAAAGATAGCAGCTTGAGAAGTGAGGCATAAACCTCTTCCCAAAACCACATAAAACACAGAAATACAGCAAATACAAGTAATCCTGAAAGAGAAACCTGAAGACTGAAGAACAGACTGCCTACATCTGGGGAAACAAGAAGACCTTGCAGAAAAGAGTCAAGTAGCCATGCCATGATGAGCAGGACCCAAGCATATCCACCATCCCAGCTCACAGGTAGGAGGAAGAGAAAGGGAGTGGGGAGGAAGTACAAGCCCAGGACTGTTAAACACCTAGCTCTGGAAATCTTTTCTGGCAGCATGAAACCACATTACATGGTACTCTGGATATTAGTAGGGTTGGAAATTAAAGATAGGAACCTGGGAGAGACTGAGATTCTAGCCACTTGTGGAGAACAGGTACATACAACCAGCCTCACTGGGACAAAAGAAAGGTGGGCACTTTGAAAGACTTCACAACAGTGAGAGGGGCACTAAAAGGGCAAAGTTTACATAGAACTCATAGCTCAGGAGAAAGGGCAGGTTGAAAAAATCGTCCTGGCACACTCAGCCCTGCAGGTTGGGAACTCTCAAGAGCTTCAGATTTTGTCCAAAAAAACTACAGGAAAAGATACCAGATAGAGGGCTAAGTGAAACTGAAATCACCAATTTTTTAGACAAAGATTTCAAAATAAAAATCATAAACATGATCATGGAGCTACAGAAAATATTTCAAGATCTCAGGGAGGACTTTAAGAAAGAGAAACTTTGAAAAATACAGGATCAAAAATAAAATATAAAACAAAGGGATTTAAAAGCAGATTAGATGAGGTAGAGGGTACAGTAAATGAGATAGAAATTAGAGGAGAGGAATGCAAAGAAGCTAAGTTACAGAGAAAAAAAGAATCACTAGGAAAGAAATAATAAGAGAACTGTGGAACCAATCCAAATGGAACAATATTCACATTATAGGGGTACCAGAAGAAGAAGAGAGAATAAAAGGAATAGAACATCTCTTTGAGAAAATAATTGCTGAAAACTTCCCAAATCTGGGAAGGAAATACTCTCAGGTCATAGAATGCAGAGATCTCCCAAAACAAGGAACCTTAGCAAGACAGCACCAAGACATATAATAATTAAAATGGCAAAGATCAGGACAAGGAGAAAGTACAGAAAGCAGCCAGAGAGAAAAAAGATGACGTATAAAGGTAACCCCATCAGACTATCATCAGACTTCTCATCCGAAACCTTACAAGCCAGAAGGAAGTGGCATGATATATTCAGTGCAATGAAACAGAAGAACCTTGAACCAAAAATACTCTACCCAACAAGATTATCATTTAAATTTTAAGCAGGGATTAAACAATTTCCAGATAAGCAAAAGTTGAGGAAATTTACCTCCCACAGACCATCTCTACAGTGCATTTTAAAGGGACAGTGACAGATGAAAGTGTTCCTAAGGCTAAATAGTTGTCACCACAGAAAAAAAAAACATATTAAAGGAAGTAGGCCAGTTAATTACTAAGCAAATGCAAAATTAAATCAACTACTCAAAAGTTAGTAAAAGGATACACAAAGGGTACAGACTATGACACCTAATATGTAAAGAGTGGAGGTGGAAGGAGAAGAAGGGAGAAAAAAAGAAGAACATTTAGAGTGTGTTTGAAATAGCATAATAAGTGAGTTAAGATATACTGTTAGATAGTAAGGAAGCTGCTCTTGCACCTTTGGTAATATCAAATCTAAAGCCTGCAATGGCAATAAGTACATATCCATTGACAATCACCCTAAATATAAATGGACTGAATGCACCAATCAAAAGCCATAGAGTCACTGAATGGATTAAAAAACAAGACCCATCTATATGCTGCCTACAAGAGCTTCACTTTAAACCCAAGACATACACAGACTACAAGTGAAGGGATGGGAAAGATATTTCATGAAAATAATAGGGAGAATAAAGCAGGAGTAGCAGTGCTTATATCAGACAAAACAGATTTCAAAACAAAAAAGGTAACAAGAGACAAAGAAGGACATTACATAATGATAATGGGGTCAGTCCAACAAGAAGATATACATTATAAATATCTATGCACCCAATATAGGAGCACCTAAATATGTGAAACAAATACTAACAGAATTGAAGGGGGAAATAGAATGCAATGCATTCATTTTAGGATACAACAACACAGTATTCACACCAAGAGATAGATCACCAGACAGAAAATAAGTAAGGAGACAGAGGCAATGAACAACACATTAGAATAGGTGGACCTAACAGACATCTACAGAACACTCCACCCAAAAACAGCAGGATACACACTCTTCTCAAGTGTACATGAAACATTTTCCAGGAAAGATCACATACTAGGCCACAAAAAAGAGCCTCAGAAATTCAAAAGGTTTGAAATTGTACCAAACAGCTTTTCAGACCACAAAGGTATGATACTAGAAATAAATTATGCAAAGAAAACAAAAAAGCCCACAAACACATGGAGGCTTAACAACATGCTCCTAAATAATTGATGGATCAATGACCAAATAAAAACAGAGATCAGGCAATATATGGAGACAAATGATAACAAAACTCAACACCCCAAAACCTGTGGGATATGTTGAAGGCAGTTCTAAGAGGAAGGTATATATAGCAATACAGAATCCTGAAGAAAGAAGACCAATCCCAACTAACAGTCTAAACTCACAATTAATGAAACTAGAAAAATAAGAATAAAGGAGGCCCAAAGTCAGTAGAAGGAGGGATATAAGAAACACCAGAGCATAAACAAATAAAATTAACAAGGATAAAATACAGAATCAATGAAAGCAGGAGGTAGTTCTTTGAGAAAATAAACAAAATAGATAAACTCCTAGCCTGACATATCAAAAAAACAGAGAGTATACAAAGATAAATAGAATCAGAAACAAGAAAGGAAAAATCACTACAGACACACATCTGAAAGTACAGATTTATTAAAGAATATACTTTGAAAAATAATATGCTAACAAATTGGATAACCTAGAAGAAATGGACAACTTTCTGGAAAAATACAAGCTTCCAAGACTGACCCAGGAAGAAACAGAAAATCTGAACAGACCAATTAACAGCAATGAAATTGAATTGGTAAGCAAAAAAAAAACTAAGAAAAAACTCCTGTCCCAGATGGTTTCACCACTGAATTTTATCAGACATTTACAGAAAGATCTAATGCCCATCCTCCTTAAAGTTTTCCAAAAAGTATAAGAGGATGGAATACTTCCAAACTCATTCTATTAGGCCAGCATCACTCTATACCAAAACAAGGCAAAGGCACCACAAAAAAGGAAAATAAAGACCAATATCCCTGCTGAACATAGATGCAAAAATTCTCAATAAAATATTAGCAAACTGAATTCAAAAATACATCACAAAGGTCACCCACCATGATCTAGTGGAATTTATTCCAGGGATGCAAAGATGGTACAGTATTTGAAAAACATCAACAAAAAGAAGGAGAAAAATCACATGATCATCTCAATAGACGCTGAAAAAGCATTTGACAAAATTCAACATCTACTCATGATAAAAACTCTCAACAAAATGGATATAGAGGGCAAGTATCTCAATATAATAAAGGCCATATATGACAAACCCACAGCCAACATCATACTTAACAGCAAGAAGCTGAAAGCTTTTCTTCTAAGATCCAGAACAAGACAAAGATGCCCACTCTCTCCACTTTTATTCAACACAATATTGGAGGTCCTAGCCACCACAATCAGAAAACACAAAGATATAAAAGGCATCCAGATTGGTAAGGAATAAGTTAGACTCTCATTGTTTGCAGATGACATGATATTGTACATAAAAAACCCTAAATAATCCACCGCAAACCTCTAGAACTAAAAACTGAATTCAGCAAAGATGCAGGACACAAAATTAATACACAGAAATCTGTTACATTCCTAGACACTAACGATGAACTAGCAGAAAGAAAAATCAAGAAAACAATTCCATTCACAACTGCATCAAAAAGAATAAAATACCTAGGAATAAAACTAATGAAGGAAGTGAAAGACCAATATGCTGAAAACTACAAGGCAATCATGAGATAAAATAAGAAGACACAAATAAATGTAAATACACCCCATGTTCATGGACAGGAAGAGTTAATATTGTGAAATTGGCCATCCTGCCTAACGCAATCTACAGATTCAAAGCAATCCCTATCAATATACCAACAGCATTCTTCAATGAAACAATATACCAACAGCATTCTTCAATGAAATAGAAGAAATAGTTCTAAAATTCATATGGAACCACAAAAGACCCTAAACAGCCAAAGCAATCCTGAGAAGGAAAAACAAAGCTGAGGGGATTGTGCTCCCTAACTTCAAGCTCTACAACAAAGCTACAGTAATCAAGACAATTTGGTACTGGCACAAGATCAGACCCATAGATCAATGGAACAGTATAGAGAGCCCAGATATAAACCCACACATATAGGGCCAATTAATATAAAATAAATGAACAGTATTTGAAAATCCATGAATATCATACACCACATCAACAAAAAGAAGGAGAAAAATCACATGATCAATTGATTTAGGGCCAATTAATATAAAATAAATGAACCATGGACATACAATGGGGAAATGACAGCCTCTTCAACAACCAGTGTTGGCAAAACTGGACAGCCACATGTAAGAGAATGAAGCTGGATCATTGTCTAACTCCATACATAAAAGTAAGCTCAAAATAGTTCAAAGACCTGAATGTAAGATGAAACCATAAAACTCATAGAAGAAAACATAGGCAAAAATCTCTTGAATATAAACATGATCAATGTTTTCCTGAACACATCTCCTCGGGCAAGGGAAACAAAAGCAAAAATGAACAAGTGGGTCTACATCAAACTAAAAAGCTTCTATACAGCAAAGGACACCATCAGCAGAACAAAAAGGCAACCTCCAATATGGGAGAATATATTAGTAAATGACTTATCTGATAATGAGTTAACATCCAAAATATTTAAAGAATTCACACACCTCCACACCCAAAAAACAAATAAGCCAATTAAAAAATGGGCAGAGGATCTGAACAGACCCTTCTCTAAAGAAATCCAGATGGCCAACAGGCACATGAAAAGATGCTCCATATCACTAATCATCAGAGAAATGCAAATTAAAACCCCAGTGAGGTACCACCTCACACCAATTAGGATGGCCAACATCTAAAAGACAAGAAACAACAAATGTTGGTGAGGATGCAGAAAAAGCGGAACCCTCCTAAACTTCTGGTGGGAACCAAAATGGAGGTTCCTCAAAAAACTAAAACGAGAAATACCATTTGACCCACTAATTCCACTCCTAGGAGTTTACGCAAAGAAAGCAAGATCCCTGACATATGCACCCATATGTTTATCGCAGCACTATTTACAATAGTCAAGAAATGGAAGCAACCTAAGTGTCCATCAATAGATGAATGTATAAAGAAGATGTGGTACATATACACAATGGAATATTATTCAGGCATAAGAAGAAAACAAATCCTACCATTTGCAACAACATGGATGGAGCTAGAGGATATCATGCTCAGTGAAATAAGCCAAGCCGAAAAAGACAAGTATCAAATGATTTCACTCATATGTGGAGTATAAGAACAAAGAAAAAATACTGAAGGAACAAAACAGCAGCAGACTCACAGAACCCAAGAATGGACTAATAGTTACCAAAGGGAAAGGGACTGGGGAAAATGGGCGGGAAGGGAGGGATAAGAGGGAAAAAGGGGCATTACGATTAGCAGATGTAATGTTGGGGGGGCACGGGGAGGGCAGTACAACTCAGAGAAGACAAGTAGTGATTCTATAGCATCTCACTACGCTGATGGACAGTGACTGTAATGGGGTTGGTGGGGGGGACCTGATGAAGGGGTAGTTTAATAACCATAATATTGCACATGTAATTGTAGATTAATAATAATAAAATAAATTATATTAAAAAGAAAGAAAAGAAATCCTACTATTTGCAACAACATGGATGAAGCTAGAGGGTATTATGCTCAATGAAATATGCCAGATAGGGAAGGACAAGTACCAAATGATTTCACTTATTTGTGCAGTGTAAGAACAACACAAAACTGAAGGAACAAAACAGCAGCAGCCTCACAGACTCTAAGAAGAGACAAGTGGTTACCAAGGGGAGGCGCCTGGGGAGGGAAGGAGAAGGAGATTAAGGGGAACTATAATTTGCAATCATAATATAAGTAGGTCATGGGGAAGGCAGTTACAGCAGAGATGACCAGTAATGACTCTACATCATCTTACTACACTGAAGAACAGTGAGAGCAATGGGGTGGGGGGTACTTGATAATATGGGTGAATGTTGAAACCACAATGTTGTTCATGTGAAACCTTCATAAGATTGTATTGATATATCTTAATTTTTTTTAAAAAAAGGATATTACCATGTGATCCTAAACTGCATACTTGGTAGCTCTGCCCAAGTTCAGGAAACAGAAAGCTTACTGCATATCCCTCCTCACCTTCTCTCTAATTTGCTAAACTTGTTTGCTTATCTTACCTGTTCTAAACATCACAGAATGGTCATTTGTCCTGTAGGTTCAGGATTTGCTTCAGATTTCTTCCTTTCAGAGCTCTCTGCTCCATTCCATCTTAGACAAGCAAAGGGCAAGGGCTCCATAACAAAAATAACATGATTTCCAAAGATAGTATATTCCATCATTCAACAGTATTTATTAAGCACATGTTACAAGGAAGATTCACTTCTAGCAAAGGGAATGCAAAAGTGAACAACAGTTCCTTACTTTTTTGGAGTGTATATTATACGGGGTGGAAAGGAGGCAATCCGTAAACAAATACATAAATTAGAAAGTATTAGAAGTGACATCAACAAGATGAGGGAGGAAAGTCTTAGCCATCATCTCCCTAAGAGAAACACTGGTAAAACAATATTTGGGAAAAAATACCTTTATGAGAACTCCAGATTCTAGTGAAGAGTTTAAAATAACTCAGAGAAGCACAAACCATGAAATCTCTTAGAAATGTGTAAGAGGAACAGTTTCCATTTATCCATGTCAGACCTTCCCCCAAAATACCACACAGCTCAGAGCTAAGAGAGATTCATGCAACCAGCAATTTCTGCCTTGAGAGAAAGAGCGAGTGAAGTGTTTATCCAAAACCTCCAGGCTTTGGGGGCCCTGCTCAAGAGATCTGATTCTGTCCCTCCTCACTCAGAACAAGAGACAACTGACCTACTTAAAGAGCACAGGGCAACCAAGAAAAAAGGAAAGGAGCAAGGGCTCTCAGCAGCAGCCTGCCTGGCTTTGCAAGATTGGGAGAAGTACAGAACCCTGAAACTAAACTTGTCACTCAGAAAGAAGGGAGAGAAGTGGAGTTTGACCCTAGGCTCCGAACATTTCAGAGCACTTCCCTGTGGACAAGTGGATGGCGGCTCACAGCAGCCAGTGTAGCTCAGTGAGACTGGGGAAAGGTGTCCCAACCTGAAACTTCACTAAGAGGGAGGCAGCGAAGTAGAGCTTGTACATCCACAGAAAATCCTGAGGGACTCACAAAACCTCTAAGCCAGAATAACTGGAATGTTTTTTCCACTGAAATCAGTCTATAAAATCTGGAAGAAATGGTTGCTTCTTCAAGTGTGCAGACACCAACATAAAACTATAAGGAACACAAAAAATCTCCAGTAGCAGACCCTAACAAGATGGTTATCTACTAATTGTCTGACAATGAATTCAAAATAATCTTACAGAAACAAACAAACAAAAAAAAAACCAATCAAATACAAATTCTGACTGAAACTGAAGGAAACAGTAACTGAACTACACAGGAAAGGAAACAATCAAAAAATGAAAACAAAACCTGTGGAATGGGAGAAAATATTTGCAAACCATACATCCAATAAGGGGTTAATTTCCAAAATATATAAGGAACTCCTATAACTCAATAGCAAAAACACAAACAGCCCAATTAAAAAAACTCATAAAAGACTTCAACAGACATTTCTCCAAAGAAGATACACAATTAATTGTCCAACAGGGATATGAAATGATGTCAACACCATTATCCCAGAAATGCATATCAAAACTACACTGAGCTATCATCTCACAACTGTTAGGATGGATGTCATTAAAAAAAATAAGTTATGTGTTGGCAAGGTTGTGGAGAAATTCAAACCCTTCTACATTCCTGATGGGAATAAAATCATACAGCAACTTTCCAAAATAGTATGACGTTTCCTCAAAAAATTAAAAATAGAATTTCTATATATCCATCAATCCCACTTGTAGGTATATATCCAAAAGATTTGAAATCAGGATCTCAAAGAGATATCTGTACTCTTGTGTTCATTGCAGGATTAGTCACAAAAACCAAAGTATGGAAACAATGCAGGTGTCCATCAACAGATAAATGAAAAAAGAAAATGCTGTATATACATACAATGGAAAATTATTCAACCATAAAAAGAAGGAAATACTGTCATATACTACCACATAGATGAACCTAGAGGATGTTATGCTAAATGAAATAAGCCAGTCACAGAAGGACGTATATGGCATGATTCCACTTATATGAGGTATCCAAAATACCCAACTCATAGAAGCAGAGATGAAAATTGTGGTTTCCAGGGGCCACTGGGTAAAATAGGGAGTCATTTCTCAACAGGTATAAAATTCCAGTTGTGCTAGATGAGCAAATTCTGGAGATCTGCTTTACAACTCAGTGCCTATAGTTACAGTAGGGTGTTGGGCCCTTCAAAGTTTGTCAGGAGAGTAGATCTCATGTTCAGGGTTCTTATCAAAAACAAAATACAAACAAGGATGCAAAGGATCTCAGAAAAAGCAGCAGAAAGACACACACACAAAGGGAAGGGACACGGGAACCTGGGACGTGTTGGTCATGTCTCCTGCCCTGATTGTAGGGATAGTATCAGAGATGTGTGTGTCTATGTCCCAAACCACACATATGTACACATTAAATATATGCAAGTCTTTCTTTATCAATTATACCTCAATAAAGCTATTAAAAGAAAAAAATTAAATGGCAATTAATGCTTTGAACATCTTTGAAAAGAATGATATAAAGACTGCATGGCAGATAAGTTTGAATCACCAGAGAAGGCCTTTCTTGAATAAAAACTTGAAAGACAAAACAAAACAGCCGTAAAAAAAATCATGGAAGAAAGAAACCCATGAGGTGAGAAATCATTATTAAGAATCTTCAGTGGGAAGGACTTAGTGTTTCTGAGGAACAGAAAAGCACCAGCATGGGTAGAACAGGATGGGCACGAAGGGAATCGTGAACAAGATAAAGTCAAGGATGTGCATTTCTGATATGAGATCAGATTTCTAGACAGAAGTCTCTATAAGTATCCGATTTTCAAGGATGAATTTTAGGCAATATTATTTGGAAAATGTGGAGACTTTCACTCTAAAATAAAGGTTATGGTAGTGAGGAATTCAAAATTATAGCTTTAGCTTGAAGTCACATTGCAAAAGAGTCAGTAAAATGGGTACAAATGTTATTTTCTATTTGATGATAAACGATCTTGCATTTCTGCTGCGCTGAGTGGTTTCCCATTAGACCTGGTCATCCCAACTTGATCTGGAATTTATAGACAAGAAGAAAAAGACAGAATAATGAACAGCCCAATTCCAAACAAGGTTTCTTCAACATATCTTTAAAATAGGAAGTAAAAAATGTGAGGAAGTCACTCCAAATGTTTGCAAAAATACAAGAATGGTTTATTATCATTCAAATGACATTAATTTATTGGAAAAGAACAATTGTAACCAAAGCATAGAGCTCTATGTAACCATTCATTCATTCATTCTGGTTCCATTTATGGGGTTCTTAGCATGTGCCAAAGTGGAGAGAGCAGTTGGGCACAGGCCCTGCTTTCAGTAAATTCATAATCTTCAAAGAGAGGCAGAAAACAAGAATCCTTGATTGTAGTGCAGAGTGAGAAGGTTAAGTGTGGTAAGCACAGAGTGCTCTGGGAATTAAAAAGAAGAAACCCATAGTTGGGGCACCTAACTCTGCTTGTGACTGTCAAAGAAGACTAAGTGGAAGGACATTTGTAGCTGAGCTGGCTTTCTGAGGATGATGGGTCTGACAAGAAAGATTTTACATGGTAGGAACTCTGTGCAAAAGTATAGAGGAATGAACTGTATATATTATGTTATGTGAAGTATATTAATTATTTCTATTACATTAATCAGGTTGAATCTCCATTGGCTGACTATAGGAAAAGTGCATGGTTTTATATAAGCTAAGGAATTTGAATATCATCTTGAGAATAATAAAGATGGATAGAATGACTAGGAAGTTTGAGCACAAATGTAACCCAAGTTGATTTGCATTTTAAAGTAATGGAAAGTTGGTGATGGATATGAGGGTAATTAAAGAGAGGTGATCTGCACAGCTCTTTGTGGCTTCCTGAGTGTTGGAGAGTTAAGAAGGAAAGGTCCAGAAGACCCACCCCCATGTCCTGCTTTGGGGCAAACTAGGACGGAGAAATAGAAGCAGGTGTGGGAGTAAAAACATTAGTAAGAGTAACCTCTTCTTTTCTACATTCCATTCCTTAGAATTAAAAAAAAAGAATATCAGAATTTCTCTTCTTGATAGTATGCACATCCTAGCCTGAGTTTTACATCTTTTATTTCCAAACAATAGTTAGGAAAAAAATAAGCAATGTTGAAAATGCTGCTACAAGGAAAGCATGATTTTCCAGGTTGTGCTCCTGAAAGGTGGCCTGGGCCCCAGGGAGTTATGCTCATTTTACTATTGTATCAGCAAGCATGTCATGAAGAGAGTTTGCAGGGAGATATCAAGGCATCTTAATTCATCCCCAGCTTGTCAGACGTGGAGAGTTAAAAACAGTCCTGCTGTACTTGAATAAAGTGTTAAATGAAATCCTGGGAACAGATTGAAAATTACAGACAGCTTATAATCAAAATAGAAATCAGACAGTGAATAGAGCTGTACATTTAAAAAATACTGAAGTATGTCTGGAGCCCTTCCTGAGCTACCTGCCAGCCTCTGGGCCACCTCCAGAAGGGCCACAAGAATGCGGGTGCAGTTTGAATGAGAGGCGGCAGCCTTAGCATTGTGCAAAAGAAAATCTGATACTGCAGCCTCACAAAGTAGGGACAAAAGAGGCCTGTATGAACTCTACCCAGCTCTTTTATGTGTTCTCTCCACGGGAGTGAAGGAACAGTGTGTGATGGATATGGGCTTCACTCAGGACACAGGACCACTCGTCCCACCTCATCTGTTTAAGGCAACTCTCTCTTCCCCCTGATTCGACCCTGAACTTTCATTTCAGGAGACTGTTAGGAGGCAAGGATGAAAGACCCACTTTGTAGGATTTGGAGCATTAAGATTTCATCAAATTTTCTCAAGATGGATTTACTGGCATTTCTCCCCACTGGTTTAAAAATTACCCACCAGATATCTCACTAGGATGATTCAGCAAAAATGGTGCTGAGGTTAATTTTTGTTGTTTTGAATAGTTAGTTTTATGGTTTTCCTCTTGGGATGAGCCACATTAATAGTATAAAGTAATAATTTTTAAATTTAAAAGGAAGTTTAACTTCATAGGAAGCCTATTTTATGAGGGTAAATCTCATTTCATGATGTATATCATTTTGGTTAGGGAAAAGGAGATAGACATCTGGGAATCAGTTTTAGGTGGAGAATTCAGTATGTGTTAAAGCAATGGGCTTTGCATCATCGTCTATGGCAGGGAAGGGATTAAAATCCTAGGCCTTTAATTCAGAGCTGAAGTTTGTTTTATTCTTAGGTAAATTACACTGAAAATGGAAATCTTCACTGCTCTGTGAAAAGCTCCTTTTGCAGACAAAATGTATGGCAAGATGTCAGACAACATAAACTCCAGAGGGAGATGTGCTCTGGATCTATTCTGTTGTTAGCAAGTGACAAAAATGTGTTTCAGCAGAATAATTATAAGGCTACAGTCCACAGACAGTCATTTGTAAGTAATGTACACCTGCTGGCTAGAATCTGGGATTTTAAAAATTCATTTGCTCTGTGAAAACAGAAACTTTCTTCATCAAAATGAAAATAGTTAGAGATGAAGGTACACTTTAATATCTGTTTTTAAATGGTCAAGTTTGCTACTACTAACCTAATTAGAGGAAATGCTGTGTGACCATTCTATGATGAATGCTATGAATTTAAATATCTTTAAGGAAAGCTCAAAAATGGAATGAGAAAAAATAGATAATTGAATAATACTAATTCAATTAGCAGTTGAGGCAAAGCTCAATTTATTTTAAAAGCCAAAGATTATAATTTCATGATCCTGTAGAAAAAGTACACCATGCATTAACATCAAATCCTCACTTTTTTCATTTGTAGTCAGATCACAGAGGCAACTATATTTAGATTTTTACACAGGATTTTTTTACCAAACATCTCTAAAAGGGTACCTACAAAGACAATTTCACATCAAATCCTGACATTCAAACTTCAATCAGAATATATTAAAGAAGGGAGCCTTTCCAAGGAGGATAATTTTCTTTTTGTCACCATATTACATAGGTTCATTGTCTCCTAGGCACATTAATAGGAAAGGATACACATGAAAAGACTGTGATTTATGCTGAAATAAATCCTATCATTCAATACAGTCTATGAAGCCACTGTTGCTATGGTAACTGCTTTCTTACAAGACCAGTTACACATAGTAATTTCCTAGCTTTTTCCTTTCCAATCTATGTAGCACTCTTGCACCCCTTTTGAATGACATAGTAGCACCCTTGGTTTCGCAAAAAAAGGACAGATCCACAGTTTGCAAGTAACTTTTCAGGTCCTGAATTTTCCATTAGTTTCTGACTTGACTTCACTGATACATTATTTTAATTTGTATCTACAATGAGACTAATTAACAAAAGGCAATCACTTAGCAGTGAGCTTCTTTAGCAGGCAGTATAAAGCATCTCAGTGAAGCTTTACCATTTTCTGCTATAGATTATATGCACACCTCTCTTGCTTAATGACTCCTTAAATGTTGTCTCAGTTAGGAAATGACCCTAAGGCAGAAGATAAGGATGAATTAACAACTTGTGTCAACAGCTTTTGAAGAAAAAGTTTATGTGTGTGTGATGGCTATTATTACATAAAGTGGAATTTAAAGGTAGATTAGGAGTGAAATGTTGAATTCAGTGTTGACACTAATTTTTCAATCCACAGTAGAAGACTGTCTATCACGTGTCAGGAACTGTCCTAGGCACTGGGGATGGAGCAGCAAGCAAAACCAAATGCTACAGTCATTTAACTTACAAACCAAGCAGAGCCAGGCCTAGTGGGAACCAGTCCTCTACTCTTACAAGTTCTCGGAATAGTGGGAAAAGTGAAGAGTTTGGACTAAAAATGTACGAATGCTTCTTGACCTCTTCATTGTGTATTTTGAGCAAGTTCACTTACTTCTCTGGCTTTCCACTCCTCTATTTGCAAAATAGATTATGTGTTCACCTAAGTTTATTTAGAGAATAATATACAATACAACATGTAAAAAGCATAGAATATAGTTATTTCCCACCAACTGTTTCTGGAATCTACTTGTTTTTATAAAAAGCAAGACTCTGTTATAAAAATTGCCCTGCCTCTATTCCAAAATTCAGAAGATCAGACAAATAGGAAAAAGGAAAAATTCCTGGGTAAGGAATCACTGCAACTCACATTGGAAAGTAAATTAGAAAGATATTCCCAGTAGCAGCATTGCATGGTCCTGTGAACTAGCCGGTGGAAATCTGAAGCAGCCAGGTACAGATGAAAATGTAGCAGTATAAAAGCAGTAGAGGGAGCAGTGCAGAAGTATGTATTTATGAATAAAAGGCTTACCACAGGACTGGCAAATAATAAACATTCAAAAATGCTTATTATATATTGTAAACTGTTAATAAATATATACAAATATGTTGTATTTATTATATTTATTGTATTGTTATGTTGTTATATTGTAACCCTGGGGGGAAAATATGTTCCCAGCCCAGGGCAAATAAACCTCTGAAGCCAAAATCAGTCAAAGGGAGAAATAAAGTGGGAGAAGTCCATTTATTGCTTACAAGCAGTAGTCCCCTCCTGCTGACCCATGCCTCTTGCTACTTAGCTAACAAGACTCCGCCAAACCTCTCCTGTCCTGGTGCACGCTTATTCCCCCAACCCTTGTAATCATCTGTTGATACAGAGGTGGACTACTCTCCATCTCCTGGAAACACCTATTGATTTGGAGATGCACTAAGGCCAGGTTAGAGATACTGGAAATATTGCAATTTTGCCCACATATATTTAAAAACAAGCAATGTGCTAAATATTCTACATGTATAATCTTATTTATTCCTCACCATAATCATGTGATTCATGCTTCATAAGTGAGAATGTTAAGTCCAGAAGATTCAATGAAAATGCTGAAAGTTACACTGATAAGTGGAAGAGTTGAAATGTAGGTCAAGAACAAATAATGAGTAATGACAGATGGTGGCAAGAAAGTCTCAATGAGTAATACAATATTAAGATCAAGAAAAAATACCTTTTCTGTTACAAAATATTTTTAATATGCATCAGAATGGAGTACAGTTGAGGACCTCTGAATGACACAGAAATGTAGAGGAGGCTCCAGAGATGACCATGTCAAAGGCAATTTCCTTAGGTACAGGCAAGACTTGCCAGTAACATAAAGTTGGAAGTTCTGTCCACTATTTATAATTTGACCATATATATAATCACCCCTAAATTCATCCATTCATTCTTAGTGTTATTTAATATCATTACAGCTTTCTGAAATAATGTTGGGATGATGTTTGTGAAACTAATGGACCACAAATGACAGTAGCAATCAGTTCTCAGAGTTCTAGTACCTCTTAATGGGTAGACTAGGCCAGTAACCCCTATTAGATATAGAATATTTCACCCAAGTTTATTTCTTATTAATTCATGTATTGTACTACAAATTATGTTTGCCTTATAAATACACATAAGTTTTTCAAGTTCATTTAGAATGCATTACATCTCCTCAAACATTTTCACCTTATGTTTAAAAGTTACCTAATACAGGAACAAAATAACAAGGGTCTATTATTCATGTGAATTTGTTTTAAAGAACCAATTTAATGATTTAAAGTCACTGCAGCATAATTTAATAAACCTATGTTTATTAATTACATAAAATTAATGTCCTAATTAAAATTAGTACTAAGAAACTATCAAACGCCAGGGTTAAATATCAACAGTGAAATTTTTCAAATTTCAAGCTCAATAAAATTAATAATTTTATGGTGAAAAATCAGTTTAATTATAAGTGAGTTTCAATAAGATTAATAGCTGACTTCTCAGCAGAAATAAGTAGTAGGAAGGCAGTACAATAATATATTCAAGGTGAAATAAAAAGAATGTCATGTAAGAATTCTATATCCAGCAAAACTATCCTTCAAAATCAGGAGAAATTGGTACATTCCCAGATAAGCAAAAATGATAACTCTTTATTAGCCAACCTATCTTACAATATATACTAAAAGAGATTCCTTCAAGTGGAAATGAAAGGACACTAGATGGACATTGAAATCCACCTGAATAAATAAAGAACATTGGTTGGTAAAGGTAATGAAAAAGTAAACAGCACCAGGAAGGTAACTATACAGATAATATCCTATATAAAGGACAGTATAAATGTAACCCAATTTTAAGTGGGCAAAGGATTTGAATAGGTAATTCTCTAAGAAATTATGAGAATGGCCAATTAGCACATGAAATGATGCTCAGCATTGTATCTTTAGGGAAATGTAAATAAAAACCATAGTAAAATACCATTTCATACCCAGAAGGAAGGCTGAAATAAGAAAAATAGACAATATAACAAGTGTTGTGAAGATGTAAAAAAAAAAGCCTTATTCATTACTGATGGGTATGTAAAATGGTGCAGCTATTTTGAAAAAGAGTTTGGCACCTCCTCAAAATGTTAAAATAAAGTTCCCATATGACCCAGCAATCCAATCCTAGACATACATTCAAAAAATTAAAAGTATATGTTTTCATGTGAACATACATTAAATGAAATGTGTACATGAATGTTCATAGTAGCATTATTCTAAATAGCTAAAAAGTGGAAACACCCCAAATATCTACCAACTAGTGAATGAAGAAACAAATGTATTTGGCAATAAAATGGATTAAATTGATGCATGCCACAATATGGATGAACCTTGAAAATACTTTGCTGAATAAAAGAATCCAGTCACAAAATACCATATAGTGCATGATTGCCTTTATGGGAAATATCTAGAAAAGGAAGATCCATAGACATGAAGTAGGCTAGTGATTGCCAAGGGCTAAGAGAAGGGAGAGGAGGAAGGAAGTGGTGCAACTGGTAATGAGGTGACCGAATATTAATGAATTAGATAGTGGTGATGGTTGCACAATTCCATGACTTTATTTAAAATCACTAAATCATGCACTTTAAATGATTGACTTTATGATATGTAAATTATATCTCAGTAAAGCTTTTATTTAAAAATCAGGCTAAATGGATAGTCTCTAACAATTCTTGGTTGTCATTTCTGTATTCCACAGATGAGAAAACTGAAGCCAAAATAGGATAAATTAATTGCTGAAGGGCTCAAGGCTCAGATGACTCTGAATTCAGTGTGTGTCCCACATTATCATGTAAGTAAAATGCATTTGCTTTTTTCTTTCAGAAACCCTGGGAAGACGACCCCATTGGATAAACTTTCCAAGCTATTATCAAGTATTAGTTGGAAATGTAATTCAGGTTTATATAAATGTCAAGATTTAAAAGCATTTAGAATAGAGGTTTAATACACAGATTGTTGGATTCAGACAGCCCTGCCTTAAAATTCTGGCTTAATAGTGTTACGTCAGGTGGGTAGCTTAACCAAGCAAACCCCAATTTCTTCAAATGAAGAGTCTCTGATATTCAAAAAAACTTAGGTCATGGCGTTCTGAGAATTGAATGAGAAAATACATGTGATGTGCTTATCTTGGTGCCTCATATACACAAAGTAGTCAGTTAAATGGTCCCAACAATGATAACAACGATGATGATGATGATGACAACAACAATGTTTTCAATAACAGAGCACCAAAGTTATGTAAGTGGGTTCCCCTCTCCTTTCTGAGGTTCTTGTTATAATCATGATAATTTATATAACACATTGTTGGAGCCACAGTTGACTTCCTCTCTGCTCATTTTCCGCATGAGAAAATCTGAGAACACTCCAACAAGGAAACAAAACAGAAGGCAATCAAGACCATGGAGGAGCTTCCCTACATGGCTTTTTTGTTTTACCCCTCTCTCCTGTAGTGCTGATTTCATCTTAGTTCCCATTCAGCAGCCCCCCAAAATAAGCAAGTGAAATGACTAACATTTTCAAAATGGGGACATGTTCACCTGAATTATCACTATAGTATTTCAGAGACATTACCTCTGTACAAAAAGAGTAAAAACATATTGCACATATAGAATAAATCTTGGAGGAAAAGACTTAAAATTCCTTGTGCATGATCTTTATATATTAATATAATTTTCTTCAACTATTTGCCATTTCTTATTGTTGAGAGGACATAGACTGTGACATTTTCTAGAGATTGTATTTGTTCATCTCTCTGTGATACATATAATATTTCATAAATCATACCTATTAGAAGTAATCAAGACACAGAGAAAAGGTAAAGTAAATATCATTTACTAGGGCCAGTTTATCTCAGTCAATTTTCTGAAGCCATACATGGTAAACCTAAGTATTATAAAATTCTATAGATGAGAAATCTATGACTCAGAGGGACATAAGGGCACATAGCCAACAGTAGCAGAATAAGAGGTCATAGGTTCTTCCTTTAACCTAATATTTTTCTAACAGCTTTATTGAGATAAATTCATTACACATACCATGAAAAATTTCTGGTAAAAGAAAAACATTATTGTCTAAATTGCAAAACTAATACTGTTTCCCCTATAGAAGGCTGCTTTACACATTAAGAAAAATAGTATCTTTATTACTGTACCAAGAATGAGAAAAAAAGTAGAGCTCATATCTTAGATGTTAAATTTCATATTGAAGATGATAAGAAAATCATACAGATACATACAAGATTCTTTAAAGCACCAAAGGGTTAAGTCATGGTGGCTACAAATAAACTAGTTTCCAACCTGAGTCATGGGAACCATGCCCCATGTTACCCCTGGAACAAGTTAACTTAAAATTTTTGATCTATCTTTTATTAGCTATGTGACTTCAGGCTTAAAACTCCAAAGACTCCATTTCCTCATAGGATTGATGCAAGATTTTGACAAAATGTTTATAAAGTATTTTTCCCAATGAGAGGCACATACTGAGATATCAAGGGTACATTTCTTTCCTCTCTCTTTCTTTCCTTGGTTCTCTTTAAAATATAAGTGCTTTTGGGAAGCATGGAGCATTAAACACACTTTTATAAGATATTGAATTCTCATATATATATTACCTCTCAACAATGGAGGGTTCTAAGAGTATAAGGGCCTCATGAAATCTTTGTTGCCTCTTTTAAAAACAGGAACTAGTGATCATTGTGGAAAACTATGGATTAGAGTGCATAGCCTACCTAAAATATTCAAATTCAGTATAAATTGATAACATTTACTATGTTGGTCAAAAACAAAACAAAACAGTCTGTGTTTAGATAAAATGAATGGTGATGTGTCTTCCAACTCTTACATATGACATATTCTCTGTGTTATTGAGCCTTCCATGAAACATACACAGAGTTCATCTATCTCACCAGAAGTGGAAAAACCTCTTTGTAACTAACAAAAGTCCTCCTGCCTGAATCAATAGATATCAAGAGCACATGAGAACTGGTAAGGAAATTGTAAGGCTCACACACAGCATTGTAGGTCAAGAACTCAGAGACTAAAGGAACTTGCTCCACAAGGATATCTTAAAAGTTTTTAATTAAAAACAAACAAAAAAACAACAAAATGTAAAAAAAAAAAGTTCTTCCTAAAAGACTCTAGGAAAGTTAGAGAACGGAAATTAGTTGACTTGAATTTCAGAACCCCCATTTCACTAATCTTCTACTGCAATGAAAGCTTTCTGAAAGGAAGACTGATTTTTGTTTTTGTTTTTGTTTTTCCTTCTCTGGATAAAACACAAAATCACAAGCAAATTTAAGTTATAAATATGTATATTACTAAATTAGTCCTTTAGTAAAATCTATTGGATTCGTCAGAGTGATTGGAAAAATATTTCAGGTACTTAATTTTAGAAAACCAAGCTTATACTTTTCCAACTTAAAAATATTTGATTGACTGGATTCAAGATGGCGGCATGGGAGGTGAGACAGAGAACTCCTCCCAAAACCATATATAGTGTGAAAATATAGTTAATACAACTAGCTGTAAAACAGCAACAGGAAAGAAGGCTGCACCAAACTGGATACAGACCTCACGAACAGAGCAGACCTCATGAACCAGGGTAATGTATGAAAGCCTTGATCCAATGGGACCCGAGCCCTACCCCGACCCCAGCTCACTGGTGGGAGGAAGAGAAATGGAGCAGGGAGGGGGTGGAAGCCTAGAACTGCTGAACACCCAGCCCTGGAAGTCTGCTTTGGACCACAGACCTACATTTTATGGTACTCTGGAGGTTGCTGGGGTTGGGGAGCTGGGACAGGCAGAGAGCTTGAAAGACAGATTCTGGTCATTTGTGGAGGATGGGGATCCACATTGGGCTGCTCTGGGATGAAGTAAATGTGGGTGATCTGACAGGCTTCCTAGCAGCAAGAGGGCTGCTGAAGGGGCGGGGTTTGCATGGAGCTTGCCACAGAGGAGAAGGTATAGGTGGACAAGGTTGTCTGGGCACAATCTGCCCAGTGGGTTGGGAACTTTGAGGAGCTTCAGGCGCCCCACACCCTGGCTGCCTACTCAGCCCCGAGGCTGCCCACTGTGACATGCAGCCTGCTAGCCATCCTCCTGGCCTGCTGGCATCTATGGGCAAACCAGCAGTCACTGTGCTGGCATCAGACCAGCCAGAGGCCATGCCTACAACAGCTAGAGATGCCAAGCAGAGGCTTACACCTATGTGCTCAGCCCACTGGCTCTGATACTGGAGAAAGGCACTGCAGCCGGGAATCTTGAAACAGCTCTTTTCTGCCCCAAGATATCAGTGCCACTCCCATACAACCCCCAACCTCACTCTAGGGGCTGAGCAGCTCCAGAGACTGGAGCTTCTGGGAACTATAGGGCACCACATAGAATTATTAAACATCAAAGGAACCTGGTTCAGACCAAAATATCACAAACCCCAGAAAAAGGACCAAATGAAACTGAACTAACCAATCTTCTGGAAAGAGAGTTTAAAATAAAAATCATAAACATGCTCATGGAGGCACAGAAAAATATTTAAGAACTCAGGGACAAAATTAAGATGGAGATTCAATCATTAAGAAATTCCATATCTGAAATGAAACATACAATGGAGAGATTTAAAAGCAGACTAGATGTAGTAGAAGAGACGGTAAATGGGATAGAAATTAGAGAAGAGGAATACATAGAAGCTGAGGCACAGAGAGAAAAAAGGATCTCTAAGAATGAAAGAATATTGAGAGAACTGTGTGACCAATCCAAACAGAACAATATTCACATAATAGGGGTTCCAGAAGAAGAAGAGAGACAAAAATGGATAGAAAGTGTCATAGAGGAGGTAATTGCTGAAAACTTCCCCTATCTGGGGAAGGAGATAGTCTCTTAAGCCATGGAGGTGCACAGATCTCCCAACACAAGGGACCCAAGAAAGACAACATCAAGACATATAATAATTAAAATATCAAAGATCAAGGATAAAGACAGAATTTTTAAAACAGCTAGAGAGAGAAAAAAGATCACATACAAAGGAAACCCCATCAGGCTATCATCAGATTTCCCAACAGAAACTTTACAGTTCAGAAGGGAGTGGAATGATATATTTAACGCAAAGAAGCAGAAGGGCCTCAACCCAAGAATACTATACCCGGCAAGGTTATCATTTAAATTTGAAGGGGGAATTAAACAATTTTCAGATGAGCAAAAGCTGAGAGAATTAACCTCCCACAAACCACTTCTACAGTGCATTTTGAAGGGACTGCTATAGATGGCCGTATTCCTAAGGCTAAATAGATGTCACCAGGGGAAATAAAACCACAGCAAAGTAGAACAATTAGATATTAAGCAGATGCAAAATCAAATCAACTATACCCAAAGTCAATCAAGGGATAGAAAGAGTACAGAATATGACACATAACATATAAAGAATGGAGGAGGAAAAAAAAGAACCTTTAGGTTGTAGTTGTAATAGCATATGACGTGAGTTAAATTAGACTGTTAGATAGTAAGGAAATTACCCTTGAATCTTTGGTAACCACAAATCTAAAGCCTGCAATGGCAATAAGTATATACCTATCGACAATAACCTTAAATGTGAACAGACTGAATGCACCAATCAAAAGACATAGAGTCACTGAATGGATAAAAAAACAAGACCAATCTATATGCTGCCTACAGGAGACTCACTTCAAACCCAAAGACATACACAGACTGAAAGTGAAGGGATGGAAAAGATATTTCATGCAACTAATAGGGAGAAAAAATCAGGAGTTGCAGTGCTTGTATCAGACCAAATAGACTTCAAAACAAAGAAAGTCACAAGACACAAAGAAGGACATCACATAATGATAAAGGGATCAGTCCAACAAGAGGATATAACTATTATAAATTCCAATGCACCCAACACAGGATCACCACATATGTGAAACAAATACTAACAGAATTAAAGGGGGAAATAGAATGCAATGCATTCCCTTTAGGAGACTTCAACGCACCACTCACTCCAAAGGACAGATCAACCAGACAGAAAGTAAGTAAAGAGACAGAGGTACTGAACATCGTATTAGAACAGACAGACCTAACGGACATCTACAGAACTCTACACCCAAAAGCAAAGAGATACAGGTTCTTCTCAAGTGCACATGGACCATTTTCAAGAATAGATCATATACTGAGTCACAAAAAGAGCCTCAACAAATTCAAAAAGATTGAAATTGTACCAACCAGCTTCTCAGATCACAAAGTAATTAAACTAGAAATAAATTACACAAAGAAAATGAAAAAGCCCACAAACATATGGAGGCCTAATAACATGCTCTTAAATAATCATTGGATCAATGACCAAATAAAAACAGAGATCAAGCAATATATGGAGACAAATGACAATAACAATTCAACACCACAAATCTGTGGGATGCAGCGAAGGCTATGCTAAGAGGAAAGCATATCACAATACAAGCCTACCTCAGGAAAGAAGAACAAGCCGAAATGAGCAGTCTAAAATCACAATTAATGAAACTAGAAAAGGAAGAATAAATGAGGCCCAAAGTCAGTAGGAAGGACATTAAAAGATTAGAGCATAAATAAACAAAATTGAGAAGAATAAAACAATAGAAAGAATCAATGAAAGCAAGAGCTGGTTCTTTGAGAAAATAAACAAAATAGATAAACCCCTAGCCAGACTTATCAAGAAAAAAAGAGAGTCTACACACATAAACAGAATCAAAAATGAGAAAGGAAAAAGAATGATGGACCCCACAGAAATACAAAGAATTATAAGAGAATATTATGAGAATCTATATGCTAACAAGCTGGAAAACCTAGAAGAAATGGACAACTTTCTAGAAAAATACAACCTTCCAAGGGAGACTCAGGAAGAAACAGAAAATCTGAATAGACCAATTACCAGCAAACAAATTGAATTGGTAATCAAAAATACCTAAGAATATAGTTCCTGTTCCAGATGGTTTCATTGCTGAATTTTATGCAACATTTAGTAAATACCTATTACCCATCCTCCTTAAAGTTTTCCAAAAAGTAGAAGAGGAGGGAATACTACCAAACTCATTCTACAAGGCAAACATCGCTCTAATACCAAAACAAGGCAAAGACACCACAAAAAAGGAAAATTACAGACCTATTTAGGTGAACATAGATGCAAAAAATACTCAAAAAAATATTAGCAAACTGAATTCAAAAATACATCAAAAATATCCACCATGATCAAGTGGGATTCATCCCAGGGATGCAAGGATGGTACAACACTCGAAAATCCATCAACATCATCCACCATATCAATAAAAAGAAGGACCAAAACCACATGATTATCTCTGCAGATGCTGAAAAAGCATGTGACAAAATTCAACATCCATTCATGATAAAAACTCTCAACAAAGTGGATATAGAAGGCAAGTATCCCAACATAATAATGGCCATATATGACAAACCCACAGCCAACATTATCCTTAACAGTGAGAAGCTGAAAGCTTTTCCTTTAAGATCAGTAACAAGACAAGGTTGCCCACTCTCCCTACTTTTATTCAACAAAGTTCTGGAGGTCCTAGCCATGGCAATAAGACAACACAAAGAAATAAAAGGCAACCAGATTCATAAGGAAGAAGTCAAACTGTCCCTGTTTGCAGATGACATGATATTGTACATAAAAAAAACAGAAAGAATCCACTTCAAAACTACTAGATCTGGTATCTGAATTCAACAATGTTGCGGGACACAAAATTAATATACAGAAATCTGTTGCATTTCTGTACACTAATGGTGAACTAGCAGAATGACAATCAGGAATACAATTCCATTCACAATTGCATCAAAAAGAATAAAATACCTAGGAATAAACCTAACCAATGAAGTGAAAGACCTATACTCTGAAAATGACAAAACACTCATGAGAGAAATTAAAGAAGATACCAATAAATGGAAACACATCCCGTGCTCATGCCTAGTAAGAATTAATATTGTCAAAATGGCCATCCTGCCTAAAGCAATCTACAGATTCAATGCAATCCCTATCAAAATCAACAGGATTCTTCAATGAACTAGAGCAAATAGTTCTAAAATTCATATGGAACCACAAAAGACCCCGAATAGCCAAAGCAATCCTGAGAAGGAAGAATAAAGTGGGGGGAATTACACTCCCTGACTTCAAGCTCTACTGCAAACCACACTATTCAAGACAATATGGTACTTGCACAAGAACAGACCCATAGACCAATGGAATAGACTAGAGAGCCCAGATATAAACCCAAGCATATATGGTCAATTAATATATGATAAAGGAGCCATGGATATACAATGGGGAAATGAGAGCCTGTTCAACAGCTGGTGTTGGCAATACTGGACAGCTACATGTAAGAGAATGAAACTGGACTACTCTCTAACCCCATACACAAAAGTAAACTCAGAATGGATCAAAGACCTGAATGTAAGTCATGAAACCATAAAACTCTTAGAAAAAAACCTAGGCAAAAATCTCTTGGACATAAACATGAGCAACTTCTTCATGAACGTATCTCCCTGGGCAAGGGAAACAAAAGCAAAAATGAACAAGTGGGACTGTGTCAAACTAAAAAGCTTCTGTACAGCAAAGGACATCATCAGTAGAATAAAAAGACATCCTACAGTATAGGAGAATATATTCATAAATGACATGTCCAATAAGGGGTTGACATCCAAAATATATAAAGAGCTCACACACCTCAATGAACAAAAAGCAAATAAGCCAATTAAAAATGGGCAGAGGAGCTGAACAGACACTTCTCCAAAGAAGAAATTCAGATGTCCAACAGGCACATGAAAAGATGCTCCACATTGCTAATCATCAGAGAAATGCAAATTAAAACCACAATGAGATATCACCTCACATCAGTTAGGATGGCCAACATCCAAAAGACAAATAACAAATGTTGGCAAGGATGTGGAGAAAGGGGAACCCTCCTACGCTGCTGGTTGGAATGTAAAATAGTTCAACCATTATGGAAAGCAATATGGAGGTTCCTCAAAAAACTAAAAATAGAAATATCATTTGACCCAGGAATCCCACTCCCAGGAATTTACCCTGAGAATCCAATGCAGGAGCCTTGTTTGAGAAAGACATATGCAGCCCTATGTTTATCGCAGCACTATTTACAATAGCCAAGAAATGGAAGCAACCTAAGTGTCCATCAGTAGATGAATGGATAAAGAAGATGTGGTATATATACAAAATGGAATATTATTCAGCCATAAGAAGAAAAAAAATCCTACCATTTGCAACAACATGGATGAAGGTAGAGTGTATTATGCTCAGTGAAATAAGCCAGGTGGAGAAAGACAAGTATCAAATGATTTCACTCATCTGTGGAGTATAAGAACAAAGAAATAACTGAAGGAGCAAAACAGCAGCAGATTCACAGAACCCAAGAATGGCCTTACAGTTACCAAAGGGAAAGGGCCTGAGGAATGTGGGTGGGAAGGGAGGGACAAGGGGGAGAAAGGGTCATCACCATTAGCATGTATAATGTGGGGTGGGGGACACGGGGAAGGCAGTATAACAGAGAAGACAAGTAGTGACTCTATAGCTTCTTACTATGCTGATGTACAGTGACTGTAACGGGGTATGTGATAGGGACTTGATAATAGGGGGAGTCTAGTAACCATTATGTTGTTCATGTAATTGTACATTAATGATAGCAAAATAAAAAAGTATTTGACTATGATTTTTTTTTTGTTAGATTGTCAACTCCTACCAAATGAGTTTGCTACCTTTAAATTCAGCTACTTTTTAGTGAAAATGTTGTGGTGAAGGAGAGATGATAGAGTATATTTTGCTTCTGATAATACATTGAGAAACTTAAAAATACTAGGTAAGAGAAATACAATATAAAGAAACAAAACATAAAACAGTGTACAAAAGGCATGATTCACCAGCCCTAAGTTGCAGATTAGTAAATCCTTTAGGGGAATTATTTTCAATATAAGCTTTTTCCATGATTAAATATTAAATTTCAAAGGACTTTCCAGGGTACCATTAATTTTCATTAAAATCTTTCAAATTGATGGAATGTATTGAAATGAAAATACAGAAACATTAATGCCTTTTGGTTCAAAACAAAACCTAGCAGTTATTTTCACAGCTTTGCAGTTAAAAAGGAACAATTATGCACAAGGACGGCCATGTTCAGAGTATTATGAACGAAAAGCAAAATGGTAATCCAGGTAACTAATAAGTATCCTGAGACTCAACTACCTATAGGATGTAGCCTAAATACCAGATAGTAATAACTTACTTTCTCACCGAGCTCCATTAATTCAGTGAAACTCTCAAAACAAGCCTTCTTTACATTTCAAGGTAAAAGAAAGGGTATGATCCCATGATGGCTCACAAACTTTATCTCTCTACATCCCGCCTGGTTTCTTACTCACTGGAATAATTCCAATTGGCTCTCAATGAATTAGCACAATGCTGCTGCCTCGTCAGTGAAATTGCCTTGATTGCTGAGAGTCTATAATGCTCCTGACTCTCTCTAGAGCAAAGAAACTCTGCCCTAAATCCTGAAGCTAGCAGAAGCTCATGAAGAATAGTGAGAAAGCTTGCAAATAAACTTCCTGGAAGTTGAGTGGTGCAAATAGTAACAGACAGGTTTTGACAGCTATCGTTTGTAAGAAAATTAGTTAAATTTGAAATCCCTATAAATACAGATAAAATGTTAAAGCCTAACTCTCATGAAATTTGCACTCACAATTTCAACATCATTTGAAAGATTCACAGCAGGTAATAAAATATAATTTTAAATTGTTTAGAATATAATTCTAAATATTTATACTAAATGTTTCCAAGATTCCTGCATGTTGTATCATGTTTCAGTATTTAATTCCTTGTTAGGGCTGAAAAATATTCCATTATATGTGTATACCACATTTTGTTTCCACTCATTGCTGATGGACATTTGAGTTGATTTTCACAATATGCTCGATCTTAAGCAGGAAGTCGATTCCCAGATGGTGTAATCATGTTCTATGGTGGCCCATAGCCCTCTACTTTCTCCCCCGCTTTATCAGGGGACCCTGTGTTCTTTAACACAGACAAGATGACAGTTCCTTTCCTTGTTTGGTCACCTTTATTACTGCTGTATGAGCAGAACTGAGACTTACACAACTCGCCTTTTGCCCATTTCTTCTTTCCTGGCATTAATGGTACAAGGCCTTCTTCCTACTTCAAACCTGCTTCTCAGAAACCATTTCCACCAAAACTATTCAGCACAGTCAGCCTAAGTCTTTCATCTTTCTACTAAACTTTGACTCAGTAAAGGTCAATCTTTTATTTAATTTCTTTTCAAACATATAAAGGGTCTTAGATAACTTTTGACCTTTAATAAAATTGAGTAATATAATTTGCTATGCACTAGTTAGCTGCATTTGCACAATCTGCAATTGCCGATCAAAAGAAAATGACGTTCTATATTTAGATTCACCCAAATTAAGAAAATATAATTCTAACATAAGTAGTGAAAGTTATCTTCCCCTATTTCAGAATATAGATGGTTAAGGAATTTTCTTCTTAATGTATGCCTTCCACCCAAAAGACTCTTCTCTAACCTATTTGCAGATGAGAGATTTCTAAACTGCAGCAGCTGTAACCCAGAATACCTGCATTACAAAACATGTCTTTGCCCATCTTAACACTGTTCTCAGACACTTCAATCATGTGCAAAGTTGGGTTTATTCAGGGGGTGGGAAATACATTGTTCATGGCCTAATGTTTGTTATAAGGATCGCCACACACAATTTTAAAATATTTATGAATACATGATGCCCCAAGGAACCAAGATTTATTGTCTATACTGTTGTCATACAGCTGCTCAGTGCATTAATTACACTTATTTTGGATAGTAATTTAATTTATTATCTGTTTAGACGGTCCTATGTAAAGTATATAATGACATGTACTTCTTATATTTGTGGTGGAGATTAACTTTTGTCTGTAAAGCAACTACAGTGAGTAATTATCTTTTTTTTATTTTGGTTTGATTGAGCTTTTGCTTCCCAGTGTCTGAATTCTTCCTATTTTGGGGGATTGAGACTTAGAAAAGAACAAGGTCTCTTCAAAAAAAAAATTCAGATACTTGCTCTACCTGAATAATAAGAATAAGGGCATGGATAATTGTCATAATCAAACCAATCAGATAGTACTTTCCTAAACAGATGATATTACCTGAAAAAAGAAAAGCTCAGAATATTTCAAAATGTACTGGGGCACCAGCAAAATCCATTTTTTTCGGATGGTGCCCGGCATCCAAGTGTGGTGCCTGCAGCCTTCCACTGGGCCGTCCAGTTATCCTAGCAGAGTTGGTGCCAAAGCCAAGGTTCTGTAGTATGACCTTGGTGGTGGTTTTACCCATAGTTGACCTTGACTCATGCTTATTTTCATGTCTTCACAATCAATTATTTTTATATTTAAGGAAATCAGAACCAGTTTCTGATGTTTGCTAAAATACTGCAAAAATTAGTACATCATAGATGCTCAATAAATATTGTCTTCCTCAATCCTACCAGAACCTATCAGTTAAAGCCCAATGATTTCATAGAGCCTTTTCTAACCACTCCCTCTTAAAGATGTGTACTTATAGCCAACGAGTGCCTATAGTATTCAGTTGTGAAACATTGTTCTACCAATGTAGAGGGGAAGTTTTTATGGGAAATCTAGTATTAAGAAAGACCTTGAAGGATTGGTAGGATTTTCACAGCTGTGAGAAAAAACATAACTAGGGACAAATGGCATAAGATTATGTATTAGGGTTTTCCAGGGCATGAATATCTTATATATACACATATATAGTTTATGGCCTCTTTGCATAAAAAAAAGATTTATTATCAGGAAATGGCTCACATACTAATGGAGGCTGAAGTTCCAAATTTGTTGTCAGCAAGCTGGAAGCCCAGGGGAGCCTTGACTCCCAAGGGTTGAGAACTAAAAGGGGCAATGGAGAAAATTCAAGTCTGAAAGCCAACAGGCTCAAGACCTAAGAACAGCCAATGTTTCAGTTCAAGTGTGAAGGCCAGAAAAGACGCAGCTTAAGCAGTCTGGCAGGAGGAGTTCACACTTAGTCACAGAAAGGTCAGCCTTTTTGTTCTAAGGAAGTCTTAAAATGGGTAGAACGAGGTCCACCCACATTGGAAAGGAAAATCTGCCTCACTCAGTCTACTCATTCAAGTGTTAACCTCACCCAAAATCATCCTTGCAGACACACCCAGAATAATGTTGAACAAACATCTGGCACCCCACAGCAAAGTCAAGTTGACACATAAAATTAACCATCACAGACCAAGGATGTCAAAAGTGCAGGATCTGTTCTGGGAACATTTAGCATACAGTGTGTCTGAGAAGCAAGGCAGATAATAGGGAGTGGGGCAGCCCCTGACCCACTGAGATGAGTACAGGGTGTTAGTGCTGGGAAAGGAAAGATCTTTTGTTTAAGTTTTTCTTTGTTCTTCAAATGTCTAGAGCAAAAAGATGAAGGATGAATGAAATAGAATCCTATAAAAGAATACCAAAAGACAAATTTGCAGCACTTTCATGTCATTTGTTCAGGGAAAGAGTGGGAGAAAAGAAAAGAAAAAGAAGTCATAAGCAAGACAAAACTGATAGAATGGTAAATAAGAGCATGTGCATTTATGCATTCATTCTATTCTCTGCATATTTCATTTTATCATAATTTATATTCACATGCAATAAAATAGTTTAAATATTCACAATGTAATCCCTACATAACACAATAAATATGCCCCAAACAGAAGGCAAGATTGCATTAGTGTCAGGTTAATGTAATCATTGAAGTGACCACAAATATTTTGCCAAGTGGGGAATCCTGGGAACTCAACATCAGACTGCCTCCTGCTTTTAAAAGGCATTCCCTGCTCTCTCTTATCCAGGCCTTTCCAAATCTCTTCTTTCTGCAACTCTTTTCATTTTAGAAGACAAGAACTTCAGCCTTCCTACATTTGAGAACAGAGAGGCAAAGGAAGCCAGTTGCAATGGCATTATGTCCAGATTTTCATTATTCCTGAGTGTTTAATAGTAGGATTTTCCTGTCCTAAACAATGCTAAACACACCACACACACACACATACACATATGCACACATACTAATATATTTAGTTAAAAACAGGAAAAATCATTTTTTTGTCTTTTATACTCAGTTTTTAAAATCTAAAACTGAATCCACATCCATTCTTCCCTTTTTAAGAATGTAAGTATCTCAACACAAATCACAAATGAAGTTTTTCTTATATCATCCATTTGAAAGCTGTCCACTCACTTCTGAAGAAAACGTTTTAAAGATTACTTTAGTTAATATGCATGGAAATAGTCAGAACTTCATTTTATTCAAAACAAACCATAGTTAATAGAATATTATATATAATCAACATTCAGGAAATATTCACTGAATTATTTAAAAGTGAGTTCAAGGCTTCTATTGAATACAGCATGTAGTATTTTCAAGCAGCCCTTCTAGCTTCATAGCAATGACTATGAATGAACATGCAGTAGTCCATGTGGAATGCAGTAGTTTAATCAGTTGTAGTTATTATCAGAAGATTTCCTTTTTGAGAAGCAATTTACTATGATGGTTAGGTGCTCTAGACTCTAGAATAAGACTGAGTTGCAATGTTATTCTTGTGGCCTCAACTTCATCATCTGTAAAATGCGGGTAATAATAGTACCTGCCCTGAGGAAGATTCCAAATATTAGAGGCACATACAGATATATAGATATACAGGTATACATATAGGTATATTCATATATATGAATGTATATAATGTATATCTATAATATTTTAGTGTCTAATAGCTTCTTTGGTATTCCCCCCTCTCTCTATATATATATTTATTTATATTTCTTTAATTATAAACTATGAAATAACCAAACATTTATTGCTAAATTTGTATGTAGAGCCTTAATATTTTATTACAATAGAATACAATTGTGTCTGATGACAATATATTTAATAATCCTTTAATTCCTGAAAAAATTATTTTAATATACAAGAAAATGTGAATGAATGATATTTTAAGTAACTTATTACTTCTCATATTGCATGAATGTCTACATTATAAGAAAGTAGGTAGTATTAAGTAGTAGAAAGATTCAACAGAGCATGCTATTTATTTATTTATTTACTTGTTTTGCATTATTTCCTTCAGAGAAGCAGAGCCTTTTATTTCATGTTATTTGGCTCTATGATGCAGTGTTGATACCTGCCAGTGTGACATTAGAACAACCAAACCTCATGTAGATTTACAGTTTATGTGTGACTCTTGAAGCTAACTGCATCCAGTTCATGCCCTACATAGAGTTTTCTAATAACCAAACAATGTGAATAAAATTGGTACATAAATGTGAGCTTGTATTATTCAGTAGATGGGTTAGATATAATATTTTTTGGTCAAGTGGCTCTTACAATGGGAAAAAAAAAAGAAACTAATCAGAAATATGAGAAAGAAGTCTTCCCTAAATAAGGAAAAACCAAATAAATAAGGAAGTACAAGTAACAGAACAAGAATACTTTTTCACATTTAGCTAAGAAGAAACTTTATAAAACCATGTAATACCAGTTCACTTCCAAGCCCTCCCCAACTACCTGAAAAACAGTCATGAAATTCTTTCTTTCTCTTGCTGCCTTTTGTTTTTTCAGAAAGGACTAATTATTGCCATAGAACATATTTTAAAAGAAACAATTTCTTCCATGAAAATATCTACCAGTTACTGTCTCAAAATTAATAAGCCCTGGATTAATGTGGAAATAAAGAAAAGTGGAGAAAATTGTCTGGATTTGAAAGAGCCATGTTTTACCTAAATTAGAATTTAATGATGTGAGGCAATTGTTAAGGAAATTAAGAAGCAGACTTTCTTTTTATCTGTCAATTTCTTGATAAAAAGTGTTATTAAAATAATGGGTCTGATAAAATAATGTATTTTCATTATTAGTTTATCTAGTGAATGGTTTCTGAAACTCTCATAGTTATATTTCTAATAGAAGAACATAATGTGATGAACATCTAATAAAAGTCTGTGATCTCTACAGAAGTTCTGTCCCGTAGACCTTTCAGTGACAATGAAAACGCTCTGTGCTGTGCGGTGCAGGAGACACTGACCAGCCACCTGTGGCTTTAAAATGTAGTTCGTGTGGCTGAGAACTGCATTTTTAAGCTTATTTTATTTTATTTTTATTTTTAATTTAGCCACATGTAACTAGTGCCTATACTATTGGGCAGTAAAGCTTTAGAGAATTACTTTAAAGGAAAAGCACTGTATATGAGAGATGAATTATTCAGACATTGATTGAGCTCCTCTCTAGAAAACTTCACAAGAGATGGACAATGTCAGCCTTAGCTGAGATTTGGAACTTAACCTCATTTTGTGACATTTAATATACTGAAAATTTTCTAAAGTTCTGTGAGGAATTGGTACTACTAAATTATTTTTTAATCCAAAATATAATAACTTCAACATATTGATTTTTCCAAAATATATGTGCAAAGATTTTTTAAGTCATTTATAAATAATGTAGAAACCCCTGTGATAAGAAACTATGTACTAATAGAGACTTTTTAAATCTACATATGCAATACTTCCTCCCTGCCTTTCTCTATTTTGATATCTAAAAGAAAATATGTTCTTATATTATGACATTATTTTTTTTTGTCTTTCTCTTCTCTTACTTCTTTTTTTTTTTCTTAAGGTATCTTTGATATACACTCTTATGAAGGTTTCACAAGAAAAACAATGTGGTTATTACATTCACCCTTATTATGGAGTCCCCCCCATACTCTATTGCAGTCACTGTCCATCAGTGTAGTAAGATACCACAGAGTCCCTATTTGTCTTCTCTGAGCTACACTGTCTTCTCCATGACCCCACACATACCATGTGCACCAATCATGATGCCCCACAATCCCCTTCTCCCTTTCTCCCCACTCGCCCTCCCCCAACCCTCCCCTTTGGTAACCACTAGTCCCTTCTTGGAGTCTGAGTCTGCTGCTATTTTGTTCCTTCAGTTTTGCTTCATTGTTATACTCCACAAATGAGGGAAATCATTTGGCACTTGTCTTTTTCTGCCTGGCTTATTTCACTGAGCATAATACCCTCTAGCTCCATTCATGTTGTTGAAAATGGTAGGATTTTTTTTTTCTTATGGCTGAATAGTATTCCATTGTGTATATGTACCACATCTTCTTTATCCACTCATCTACTGATGGACACTTAGGTTGCTTCCATATCTTGGCTACTGTAAATAGTGCTGCAATAAACATAGGGTACTATATTATTATAATTAAGAAGCTAGGCAAAAGCTAGCTAAGTAAATGTAATAGCTATTAGCTAACTTGAAGATTAATATAAACCCATCACTAAGTACCTCTTGATGTGCTCTGTTAATATTTTTCTTTTAATTTATCATATATGGGTGACAACAAATTTAAATGAAGGATGACTATATAGAAATGTAGGTTCTTTTCTGACATTTTATAAAAGAAAATGTTTCTCTAATATTGGAATTGGATGCTTAGCATATATATATATTTACATATAGTCTAAATAAGGGCTTACTTTTTACCCAAGGTTAATTTTAATATGATACAGATCTGAGAGTACATTACTTTTTCTTTTCCTGCCTAGCTTTTGTTATCGATTAAAGCAAATCAAACTAGTAGAAAACAAATATATCATCTCAAAAAGCAAATGTATGGAAGTTCTCAAAATTTTTACCTTTTATTAATAAAATTAATTAAAAATACATTTATGTGCATAATTGCTTCCACTTTTTCACTGAGTTGGTCAGAATAATATTTTTTAATAATTTAATACATATCATAATTTAATACATATACCTTTAATAAAAATCACTTTTCCATTATTCACACAACCTGTCAAGCTATAGACCACCAGGTGAAAGTAATCACAGAGAAAAAGAGAGGTTATCTATAAAAAAATTAAAATTTCAGTGATAGAGCACAATTCAACAACAATAATGGAAGCCAGAGGAGAGTTACCACTTCAAAGGGCTGAAAATAAATGATTGCTTTATAATTTTTACCTACTTAAAATATCATTCAAGAATATGAATAAATTAAAATGTTTGCAGATCAAAAATAAAAGGCAGACATTTTGACCTAAAACAGTTTCTCATTACTGGAATTTGAAAAGATCACTTTTATAGTGAAAAATGTTGAACCCAAAATGAAAAAGTTGAGTTGCAATAATACATCATTCTAAAGCACACATGAAAAGTTTATAAATACTAACCATGTAACCTGTAAGACTATTTTATAACCTCCAGAGTTAGAGAAAATCTAACAGGTTCAAACACTTGAAATCATTTGGATTATATTTCTTTATTACAATGTGCATTTACTGGAAATCAGTATAAAAAGAAAACTACAAATTTCATATTTTTAAAAATTATATGAAATAAGTAAAGCATATCAGGTATATAAAGACAGTACTTAAAGAAAAATATTAAATGTCTATTTGAAAAATTGGTCTAAAAATTGATTTGAACATGTAATCAAAGAGTTAGGAAAAGAGCTTAGTAAATCAATAATTTGGAAAAAAGGGAAATAATAACAAGAAAAATAGTAATTAATGCACAAAACAAAAAGATGATGTAGAGAAATTTAACAAGCTAAAACAAACTCTTTGAAAAGACTAAGCCTCTGACAAGAACTTCCGATCATAATATTGATGATCCTCATGTCATTGTACTGATATTAAAACTAGGTAGATACTACATTAAAAAGGAAAATTCAGTCCAATCTCACTGAAGAACTAATGTGTAAAATTCCTAAAAATGCCTTAGCAAATTGAATCCAGCAGTGGACTCAATAGACAAATAGGAAAAAACATCAAAATTTAAATTAATTCCTGGAATGCAAGGAAAAATTAACATTTGTAAGTCAAATAAAATTCATGTTGACTAGAGAAGAAATATGACCATTTCTATAGAAGCAAGAAAAGGCATATAATAAAATTATATCATCAGAATAATATTATATTAGCCAGTTAAGAGTCAAATGAATTTTACTTTCCCAGTGGAGTATTAGAATGGAGTTGTGCTATTTGTCTACCCAAATGTGTGTTTCCTTTCTTTCCTATATAGAAATTTTAACACAACACAAATATGAATATTCTTAATGAATCTTGTTACATGAAAATGAAAAATTTATGCCTCAAAGTAAATCTACATAGAGAGTGAAAAATGGGCTAGTGGTTTACACTAAGACCTTTGTAATGTGTAAAACTTAAAGCTTACTAGTATCTATAATAAGTGGATCAATTCTATAAAGCAATGAGAAAAACATAAAAAAGAATTCACAGAATAATACTGAATGTCCAATAAGCATAAGAAAATTTATTCAATTTCACTAGTAGTCAATAAAAATTGCCACAGAAATAATAACAATTTCACACTTGTCAGAATGGAGAAGTTAATAAGTATGATAAAACATTAAACAAACAATCTCTTGAACAAAAGACTAAAAAAAGTAATATTTAGGTGGGTGATGATGAAGTTAAAATCTTCTAATATCCTTGTATTGCTTGGAAGGGGGTGTTAAGATATAATTTGATTTTAGATGTAGTTAAGTTAAAAATTCATGGAGAAGTTCTAATATATCCACTAAAATAATAAAAGAGAGTTATGATTTCCAATACAGTAATGGAAATGAAAATAAAATAAAAAACTTCAAACTATCTCCCTCAAAAAGGAGTGGAAAGATCATAGAAAAATCACAACAAATAAATGATAAAAAGAAACACTATGGTTAAAATATAACTGTAAAGGCATTGGTATCATGATTGAAGCAACCAGTTCTGAAATCAGACTGAGTTCATAGCTCATCTTCATCACTTACTATCTGGATTATCTTAAGCAAGTCACTCAATAGTTCTGTGCTTCAAATCCCTTATTTTTAAACAGAAATATGAAAATCTTAACCCATTGGGTCACTCAGAGGAGTAAATATTATTTATACTTATGGAATTCTTAGAATAGCGCTGACCACATAGCAAGCCAAATATGTGTTTGTTGAACAAAGTAAAATAAGATACAGAAAAATAAATAAAAAGAGATCTAGCCTGCTCTTTATCCTGTGGAAGTCTAGATCCAGATAAGTCACTCAATCAACAACTAATGACATATGGAGAAGTTGAAGAGGATCCAGAAAATAGCAAAAATGAGGTAGAAAATTAGAACCTTAAGAGAAATATGGACTTACCTAACCTTCAAAGTGAAAAAAATTAGTGTTAAGCAGTGACCATGGCCATGTCATATAAATTCTGATTAGGAAATGGTGGATCATATTTCTTTAAGACTAGAGATAACTAAAATAATTCAAGTTGAAGCAAAATAATTAAGATTAGAAACAATTATTATCATCTTTATTATTCATTGACCACCTATTATGTTAGAATCTATTGAAGCAGTCTTTTAACACAAAAAGGAAATATAAGATACTCGTTTTCTGGCTTCAAATATGCCCCAATAAGCAAGGCCTAATTGCTTGTCTGATAGTTTTTACAGCAGATAATCCTGTATAAGATGAGGGAATAGAATAAAGTAAAATAAAAGTCTCTTTCAATTCTAGTGTATGTGTCTTTTTTTCTCTCTCACATACACAACCTACAGCTTGAGAGCCAAGGTTCTAAAACTTTATCTGTATAGGTATCATGAAGAAAATTGCCAAAAATGCTGATACTTTAGGGCTCCCCCGCCCAGAGATTCTGATTCACACTTGGGTTGGGAGAGGATGCTGGCAGTGGATTTTCAATAAACAACAAGGGATTAACAAATCCTAGATCAGAGCTGGGAAGGAAATTGCTTATCATCTCTACTGTAGACATAATCATCTAAAAGTGCTTATTAAGGATCTTTCTGCTTATAATTCTGTCTTCAGTTTTGCACAAACATTTTGAATTTGGTATGGCAAATATAGAACATAGGTTACATATAGATACATAGATACAGATATACATGGAACACTTTTGTGAAAAAAATAAATAACTTCTTTCCCAGAGCATTTCTAGGGAATTGGGAAAGAGTACTTTTGGAACTTGTTTTCTGGTGTTTTTAGCTTCAAAATAGTTTTTCTAGAAAGACGTTGGGATTATTCTGGACTGAAGTCTTCAATAATTTGGAGGTCTTGCATGCTCAATTCTGAATTATTTAAGGTAGTCATATTCCCCAAATTAGGATGAATCAGAGATTTCATAAAAACACTACACGCCATTACTGCCTTAGGCTGGATCATTACCATTGTCCACTTCCTCCTCACTAACAGATACAGGCCAGTCTCTGAACATCCCAGGTCCTTTTCTACCCCAATGTCCTGTTTATACTGCTTCCTCAGCCATCTCTCTCATATTTCCATGCTCTCATACATGTGTTACCTATTTTTCCAGACTCAACCTGATTGATCTCATCAAATGTTTGCTTCTTTAATAATATCCTTCACATCTATTATAACAACCACCCTTTGGGTATTATTCCTCACTAATCTGAGAGTTCCTCAAAGGTGAGGACTCTATTTATGTTTGTAACACCAATATTTAGTTAAGCAGATTCTCAGCACCTACTAAATTAATGAATTAGAGCCAGAAGAGATCAGTGACACTCTTTGAATACCACAGTGTATCTTCCACCCAACCATTCATTAATTTACTCAACAAATATATACTAAACAACCATGTTCACTATCCTAACCACTAGTGGTCTAACAATGAAAAAAAAAATTATCTTCCTGGAATTTGCTTTCAAGTAGAAAGAGATAAGCCTTAAACAAATAAAAAAGTAAAATGCATAATATGTTAAATGGTAATAAGTGTCAAGGAGAAACAAAGCAGGGAAGAGGGACAGAGTGTTTAAAGATAATATAATCAGAGATGGCCTTACAAAAGAGTTAAACTTGAGTAGAACATCGAAAGCAATGAGCAAGAACTCTACTCAGGGAAAACGTTCCAGTCATTTGGAACAGCAAGTGCAAAGACCCTAAATCAAGAAAACACTAGTTGTTCTGAGGGTCAGCTAGGAGGCTGGTAAACTGGAACAGAATAAGCAGGAAGGAAAGCTGTACAAGATGACCTCAGAGGTAACATATAGAGAAATTTGTGAGGATTTTAAGTTTATTTTGAATAAGAACAAAATGAGATGAAAAGATCAAAGGGAGAAAAGTCATGAAGAAGAACAGGCAAGAATAAACTATTATTATTATCCAAGAAAAAGATGATGGCTGAGAAGAATAACTATGGTCAAACCAGATTTGGATATATTTTGGTTTGCTTCTGAACTGGTTGTAGGGAGTAAGAGAAAGAGTGAAAGGTGAACTCAAAGTAAGTGTAAAAATAGTGTCGATATTTACTAAGCTGGAGAAGGCACAGGGGCAACCAATTTTAGGGGGATTTCCATTTGGGACATGCTGGGATTGGATACCTATTAAATAGAGTCACCAGTTTGGCTGGCAGTATATATTTGGAAGCCATTGGCATATTAATGTTACTTCAAAACATGGGACTCAGACTTTGAGAATGTGTTTAAATAGAAAGAAAAGAAGTCTAAGAGCTGAGCCCTGTGATCAAGCCAACTTTAATAGATTAAGTAAATCAGAATACAGCTAATAAGACTGGGGAAATAGGAACTGACCAGGAAAGTGTGTTCTGGACCAAGAAGGGAGGAATCGACTACGTCCAACTATGCTGATAAAGCATGATGACATCTAAGAATTGGTGTAAGCAGTGGGCAATCATTGAAGACCCAACAAGACAGACATCATGGAGAGGCAAGGATGAAAAATGTGAGTGAAGATTTCAGAGAAAATGGGAGGAGAGAAATTGGAGACAAAGAGTAGACATTACATCTGGAAGAGTTTTGCTGTAAATGGAAGGAATGAAATAGGGTGGCAAAATAAGTAATGAGTAGTTGGTTTGGGTTTTGTTTATTTTGCTTTCACTTAATAAGGGTGAAATATATATATATAAGAAGGGTGATATATATATACTATCCCTCTCTCTGATGTACTATCACGTTTCTATACTTCATCTTTCTCATATGAATTTTGAAAGAATTTAAAAGAATTTCTGCTGTCATGTCTATAAGCAGGCAAATGTGAAGGGCTATGACTCAGGCATGGAGGTGTTGCCCCATACTAGAAGTACAGACAGCTCATCACTGCAGAAGGAGAGAAGAAAGAGCAAATAAGCCCAGATGCCGTAAATGGGAAGATGTACTACAAGCAGGTGTCTGATCTCTGTTTACATCCTGTTTTCCCGTGAAATAGAAATTAAGCTCATCAAGTGAGAGTGATGAAAATGATGAAAGAAGCATTGAAGATTTCAGAAAAGAGCAACTAGAAATGAGCTAATTAGAAGAGCTGAAGAGTGAACATAGATACACAGAGCATAGCACTTGGCCATCATAAGGGGTTTACCAGAAATTAGTGATCACAAATATAAAGTCAGACTAGTTGGCATGGATGTGTGTTTTCTTCCAGCAATGGCCACCTATGTGAATTGAAGTACAGAGTAGATGAAGAGTTGAATTTAACGCAGTGAATGATTACAATGAAGCAAAACAGGGGCAAAGGAATTGTGTGTGCAGGCAAGTGAGTTCATGCTTAGCCCCAAGCATTTAATAGGCTAGCTGGACCCCGACAAAGCTCATTGAAAAATACAGATTTAGAAATGGTGCTCACTATTTTTCTTCCCACCTTAGATAGCTATGATTTATCTTTTGCTTCACAAAGTCCAAAGGGATTTCGTTGCATACCTTTTTACCCAGAAACAAGTGCTAATAAAAGAAAATTATGTTTTGTTATTTAAGAACAGAAATATGTTACAGAAAACAATAATTGTTCAAATAAATTTTGAAGGGGAAACAAAAGGAACAAGATCGGTGAAAGGTACAATATATAAAATACAGTCCAAAAGAGACTCCAGATTAAAGGAAATACAGGTTTGACACTTAGTGCCTATTTAAGGATACCAGCAAGTAAAGATATTATAATTGATTGCAATGCAATTGTCATGCTATAATCATCAGTCTGCTATAATTAACATTTATTTAAAATTCACAAAAAAGTACACATTTCAAACATTATCATTTTTCAGAAAAAAGTGTCATAAAAAAGGGTGTAAAAATAAACACATGTCATCTAGAAAGAAATTGTCCTTTCAGATAAGAATACTAGCTCTTCATCACCACCATCAAAACATGTTAATAACATCAGCTCATTCAGACCATCATGAGCACTTACAGAAGAGGATGAAATGATGACTGGGTCTACATGTGGACTGAAGCCTGGCTGTAGCAATGAAAAATAAGGGCCAGCTCAGCATGTGAACATTTGTACAACACAATAATTATTAATTTGTGCATTTGATACTGGTTTCTATGACCTTTGATGATAATACTTAGTAGGATACTGTGGCAGATCATCTTTGCCTTCATATTTGTGTATATTCCCATAACCCCTTTCATCACCATGCCCATCTCACCCACCCCCACGACCTGCCAAAGAATACATACATCACCTGATCAGATGTGTTCCAAGAAAACATACAAGTATATCCTTTACATTTTTGTAACCACAGAGGGCCTAACAGTTCCTTTTCTGAATGGGGCAGCAGCCCATACCTAACCAACCCCAGCATGAGGGTCAGTAAACATAAAGCCAAATTCAGAGTTAATGGATTTATTTTCTAGTTTTCAGATTTAGGTAGGTGATTGTTATCGTCTAACTTGTGTTCCCCCAAAATTCTTATGTTGAAGTCCTAATCCCTAGAACCTGAGAATGTAACTGTATTTGGAGACAAGGTCTTTAAAGAGGTAAATTAGTTAAAATGAGGTTATTAGAGTTAGCCCTGATTCAAAATGACTGATAGCCCTATAAGAAGAGAAAATTGGAAAACAGGCATGTACACAAGACAGAGAGAGAAGACAACCATGTGGAAGCTAAGGAGAGAAGACTCAGAAGAAACTAGTCCTGTTGAAACTTATTCTTGAACTTCTAGCCTCCACGACTGTTAGAGAATATATATCTGTTGTTTTAGCCACCAAGACTATGGTATTTTGTTATGGCAGCCCTAGGAAGCTACTGTAGTGATCAGGGTAATTTTGATTATGTACAACTAGTAAAGGGCCATAATTTTCAAAATCAGAAATGTTTATATTGCTCTCATCTTCTTCACTCTGTTTCCAAGCAATTCATGTTACAATCAAGTGTCCCAAAATAGTTCCCTTAATGATCATCCAATAATACCCACTCTCAAATTTATATTGATTCTGGAGCCATAGAAAACAGAGCTCTAAGAGTTGTGAAGTGCCTTCTTATAGTGATTATAATATGCATTAATATAATAACTGGTGAGCATCTTTTCTTGTCTTTTTTTTCCATTTGTAAATCTTCCTTAGTATAATATCTATTCAAATCTCATCTTACTTTTTAGTTTTTTTGTCCTCTTATTAGTGAGATTTTGAGTGTGTGTTATATTCTGAATGCAACTCCTTTATCAGATATATGGTCTGCAAATATTTTCTCCCAGTCTGTGGCTTTTCTTTTTATCTTCTTATTAGTGTCTTTGGAAAGGCAAACTTTTAAAAAATGTTAATAGTCTCATTTATCATGCCATATTTTAAGGACTGTGTTTTGGGTTCATAAGTAATACATCATTAACTAAGTTCATAAAGATTTTTGTGTTGTTGTTTTCTTCTACACATTTTATTGTTGCAGCTTTTAAATTTAGATCTATGATCCATTTTTATTAAATGTTTATGTATAGTGTGAGTCAAGTACTTAAGTTCAGTGTGTGTGTTTGTGTGTGTCAACACTTTTTTGTCCTAGCACCATTTGTTAAGTCTATCATAGTCCCCACTGAATTCCATTGGCATCTTTGATAAAAACCAGTTGAATATAAATGTATGGGTTTATTTCAGGGTTTTCTGATATATTCTGTTTATGTCCATAGATAATAAGCATAACCAGAACATTAGTGTAACCTATAGTAAGTTTTGCATTCAGGTGATATAAATCTGCCAAGTTTGTTCTTTCTTAAAAATGTTTTGCTACTTCAGTTCCTTTGCATTTCTGTGTAAGTATGACAATTACCTTACCAGTTTCTCCAAAAACTAAAAATTAAAATGGTGTGAGAATTTTGGTAATGATTACATTGAATCTGAAACTGGTCAATTTGGAGGAAACTTATTTGCAAAATATTTCATCTTTCAATATATGAACTTGGTATGCCTCTCCATTCTTTCATTTCTCTCAGCATGTTTGGTAGTTATCATGGTACAAGTCTTGTACAACTTTTATTGAATTTATTCATAGATATTTTTATGCTATGATTTGGAATATTTTAGTAGTATTTTTTTTTGTTGCTACCATACACAAACAAAATTAATTTTAGTATGTTGATCTTGCACCTTGCTACTTTGTTATGCTCACTAGATCTAGCAGGTTTTATAGATTCTTTGGGATTTTCTACACTTAGTATTAATTCATCTGTGAGTAAAAATGGTTGTACTTTATCCTTTCATGTGTACAATTATTTTTTCTTGTCTTATTGTCTTATCACAGAGCTTTAATATACAGTACACTGTTGCACAGAAGTCGTAAGAATAGATATTCATTCTTTGGTACTGATCTTGGGGTAAAAGCATTCAGTCTTTCACCATTAAGTATGATCTTAGCTATACGTTTTTGATAAATGATTTTTATCAGGTTGAAGAAGTTTCCTTCTACTACTTTTTAAAAAGTGTTTGTCATGAATGATAAACATTGAAAAATGCTTTTCTACATCTATAGAGATGATCATTTTATTGATGTTTGTGTTATTTGTATTATTAAAGATCATATTACTAATGATGATTTTATTAATATGTTATATTATACTGGGTGATTTTTCAGATAATAAACCAACCTGATATTCTTGGGCTAGATCTCACTTAGGCAGGATATATAATGTATAAATGCCATGGTCGTGGTATATGATCCTACTAATATTTTGTTAAGTTTTGCCTCTGTGTTCATGTGGCATATTGGGCCCTAGTTTTCTTTCCTTGTAATATATTTGTTTAATTTTTGTGGCAAGACAATACTGACCTCATAGGATGAGTTGAAAAGTATTCCCTCCTGAGTTTTCTTAAAGAGTTTGCATAGGATGGGTATTTCTCCCTTAAATATTGATATCCACCAGTAAAAATATTTGGACCTTAGCTTTTCTCTAGGGTAAACATTTGACTATTAAGTCAATGTCTTTACATGTTATACATCTAGTTTGAGTTTTGAATTCTTCTTCGGCCAGTTTTATTAATTTCTCTATTTCATTTACATTCTCTAATCTGAAAAATAAATTTCAAGTTTATCGACATAAAGTTATTCATGTTGTCCCCTTAAAATCATTTGATTACTGAGAGAAGGATTAAAGATGACGGCGTGAGAGGAGAGACAGAGGCTTCCTCCTAAAATTGCATGTAATACGAAAGTATAACTAATACAACTACTGTTGAAATAGCAACAGGAAAGAGGACTGCAACAAACTGCCTACACCTGGAGACAAGAGCAGACCTCACGGAACAGGGTAATGTACTAAAGCTGTGGCCCTGTGGGACCCAAGCCCTTCCCCCACAGCAGCTCACCGGTGGGAGGAAGAGGAATGGAGCAGGGAGGGAGTGGAGATCTGGGACTGCTGAATACATAACTCCAGAGATCTGCTCTGGGAGAACAAACCTACATTTTATGGTGCTTGTATGGTACTCTAATTAGGGGGTTGGAAAGCTAAGACAGGCAGAATTCCTGGAGAGATAAGATTCCACCTGCCTGTGGAAAGCAGGGATCCATATCCAGCTGCTCTGGGACAAAAGAAAGGTGGGCAGTCTGAGAGACTTCCTAACAAAGAAGCTCTTAGCAAGAGAGCTGCTAAGGAGCAAGGATTGCACAGAGCTTACTCCTCAGGAGAAAGGAAAGGTAGACAAAATTGCCTAGGTGCACTCTGCCTAGCAGGTTGGGAGCTTTCATGATCTTCAGGTGCTTGAACTCCTTGGCTGCCTTCACAGCTTCAAAAACCCCTTCTGTGATAGGCAGCTACTGCACCTTTCATCTGGCCAGTCCCACCAGGCTTGCAAACCAGGAAAGGCAGTGGAGACAGGCTTGGCAGCCAGGAACCAGGAAACAGCTCTTTCCTCCCCCAAGGCACCAATACCAGTACCCTGCAACACACAACATCGCTTCAGGAGCTGAGCAGCTCCAGAGAGTAGAGCTTCTGGGCACTAGAGGGCGCCATACACAAATATGAAACCTGGTCCAGAGTAAAATTATTAATACAACTCCTGAGAAAGATTTAAATGATATCGACCTCATGACTCTGTCTGAAAGAGAGTTCAAAATAAAAATCATTAACATGCTCATGGAGGTACAGAAAGATATTCAAGGACTCAGGAATGAATTCCGGTCAGAGATCCAATCATTGAAGAGCACAATGGACGGTATTAAAAGCAGATTGGATATGGTGGATGAGACAATAAATGAAATAGAAACTAGAGAAGAGGAATATAAAGAAGCTGAGGCACAGAGAGAAAAAAGGATCTCTAAGAATGAAAGAATATTGAGAGAACTGTGTGACCAATCCAAACGTAAAAATATTCGCATTATAGGGATACCAGAAGAAGAGAGAGAAAAAGGGATAGATAGTGTCTTTGAGGAGGTAATTGCTGAAAACTTTCCCAATCTGGGGAAGGAGATAGTCTCTCAGGCCATGGAGATATAGAGATCTCCCAACACAATGGACCCAAGGAAGACAATATCAAGACATACAGTAATTAAAATGGCAAAAATCAAGGATAAGGACAGACTATTAAAAGCAGCCAGAGAGAGAAATAAGATCACATACAAAGGAAAGCCCATCAGGCTATCATCAGACTTCTCAACAGAAACCTTACAGGCCAGAAGGGAGTGGCATGGTGTATTTAATGCAATGCAGCAGAAGGGCCTTGAACCAAGATTACTTTATCCAGCAAGATTATCATTTAAATTTGAAGGAGGTATTAAACAATTCCCAGATAAACAAAAGCTGAGAGAACTTACCTCCCACAAACCATCTCTACAGTGTATTTTGGAGGGACTGTTACAGATGGAAGTGTTCCTATGGTTTAATTGCTGTCACCAGAGGCAATAAAACCACAGTAAAGAAAGTAGAACAGCTAATTACTAAACAAAGGCAAAATTAAATTCACTATCCCCAAAGTCATTAAGGGATAGACAAACAGTACAGAATATGATACCTAATATATAAAGAATGGAGGAGGAAGAAAAAGGAGGAGGAAAAAAAGAAGGAACCTTTAGATTGTGTTTGTAATAGCATATTAACTGAGTTAAGTTAGACTCTTAGATAGTAAGGAAGTTAACCTTAAACCTTTGGTAACCACGAATCTGAAGCCTGCAATGCCAGTAAGTACATACCTATCCATAATCACCTTAAATGTAAATGGACTGAATGCACCAATCAAAAGACATAGAGTTACTGAATGGATAAAAAAACAAGACCCGGCTACATGCTGCCTACAAGAGACTCACTTTAAACCCAAAGACATACACAGACTAAAAGTGAAGGGATGGAAAAAGACATTTCATGCAACTAAAAGGGAGAAGAAAGCAAGTGTTGCAGTACTAATATCAGACAAAATATACTTCAAAAGAAAGAAAATCACAAGAGACAAAGAATGACATTACATAATGATAGAAGGGTCAATCCAACAAGAAGATATCACCATTATAAATATCTGTGCGCCCAACACAGGAACACCTACATATGTGAAACAAATACTAACAGAATTAAAAGGGGAAATAGAATGCAATGCATTCATTCTAGGAGACTTCAACACACCACTCACTCTGAAGGCTGCAAAAAGAGCCTCGGTAAATTCAAAAAGATTGAAATTGTAACAACCGTTTTCTCAGACCTCAAAGGTAGGAAACTAGAAATAAATTATGCAAAGAAAATGAAAAATCACACAAACACATGGAGGCTTCACAACATGCTCCTAAATAATCAATGGATCAATGAACAAATAAAAACAGAGATCAAGCAATGTATGGAGACAAATGACAAAAATAATTCAACACTGCAAAATCTGTGGGATGCAGTGAAGGCCGAGCAAGAGGATAGCATATTGCAATACAGGCCTATGTCAGGAAAGAAGAACAATCCTTTATGAGCAGTCTCAACTCACAATTAACGAACCTCAAAAAAGAAGAACAAATGAAACCCAAAGTCAGTAGGAGGAAGGACATAATAAAGATTAGAGTAGAAATTAATAAAATTGAGAAGAATAAAACAATAGAAAGGATCAATGAAAGCAAGAGCTGGTACTTCAAGAAATTAAACAAGATAGATAAACCCCTTGCCAGACTTACCAAGAAAAAAAGAGAGTCTACACCCATAAACAGAATCAGAAATGAGAAAGGAAAAATCACTATGAACACCACAGAAATAAAAAGAATTATGAGAGAATACTGTGAAAAATTGTATGCTAACAAACTGGATAACCCTAGAAGAAATGGACAACTTTCTAGGAAAATACAACCTTCCAAGGCTGACCCAGAAAGAAACAGAAAATCGCAATAGACCAATTACCAGCAACGAAATTGAACTGGTAATCAAAAACCTACGTAAAAACAAAACGCCTGGACCAGATGGCTTCACTGCTGAACCTTATCAAACATTTAGTGAAGACCTAATACCCATCCTCCTTAAAGTTTTCTAAGGAGTAAAAGAACAGGGAATAATCAAAAATTCATTCTACAAGGCCAACATCAGACTAATAAAAAAACTGGGCAAAGACTCCACAATAAAAGAACACTACAGACCAATATCCCTGATGAACAGAGATGCAAAAATACTCAACAAAATATTAGCAAACCAAATTCAAAAATATATCAAAAAGATCATACACCATGATCAAGTAGCATTTATTACAGGGATGCAGGGTTGGTACAGCATTCGAAAGTCATGAACATCATCCACCACATCAACAAAAAGAGGGACAAAAGCCACATGATCATCTCCATAGTACTGAAAAAGCATTTGACAAAATTCAACCCCCATTCATGATAAAAACTATCAGGAAAATGGGTATAGAGGGCAAGTACCTCAACAGAATAAAGGCCATATATGACAAACCCACAGCCAACATTATACTGAACAGCAAGAAGCTGAAAGCTTTTCCTTTATGATCGGGAGCAAGGCAAGGATGCCCACTCTCCCCACTTCTATTCAACATAGTACTGGAGGTCCTAGCCACAGCAATCAGACAACACAAAGAAATAAAAGGCATCCAGATTAGCAAGGAAGAAGTTAAACTGTCCCTGTTCTCAGATGACATGATATTATACATAAAAAACCCTAAAGAATCCACTCCAAAACTACTAGATCTAATAGCTGAATTCAGCAAAGTTGCAGGATACAAAATTAATACGGAGAAATCTGTGGCATTCCTATACACTAACAATGACCTAGCAGTGAGAGAAATCAGGAAAACAATTCCATTCACAGTTGCATCAAAAAGAATAAAATACCTAGGAATAAACCTAACCAAGGAAGTGAAAGACCTATACTCTGAAAACTACAAGACACTCATGAGAGAAATTAAAGAAGATACCAATAAATGGAAACACATCCCGTGTTCATGGATAGGAAGAATTAGTATTGTCAAAATGGCCATCCTGCCTAAAGCAATCTATGGATTCAATGCAATTCCTATCAAAATAACAACAGCATTTTTCAGCGAACTAGAGAAAGTCATTCTAAAATTCATATGGAACCACAAAAGACCCCAAATAGCCAAAGCAATCCTGAGAAGGAGGAATAAAGCTGTGGGGATTATGCTCCCCAGCTTCAAACTTTACTACAAAGCCATACTACTCAAGACAATTTGGTACTGGCACAAGAACAGACCCATAGACCAATGGAACAGACAAGAGAGCCCTGATATAAACCCAACCATATATGGTCAGTTAATATATGATAAAGGAGTCATGGACAAACAATGGGGAAATGACAGCCTCTTCAACAGCTGGTGTTGGCAAAACTGGACAGCTACATGCAAGAGAGTGAAACTGGATTATTGTTTAACCCCATACACAAAAGTAAACTCAAAATGGATCAAGGACCTGAATGTAAGTCATGAAACCATAAAACTCTTAGAAGACAACATAGGCAAAAATCTCCTGAATATAAGCATGAGCGACTTCTTCTGAACGCATCACCTCGCGCAAAGTAAACAAAAGCAAAAATGAACTCATGGGACTACATCAAACTAAAGTTTCTGTATGGCAAAGGACACCATCAACAGAACAAAAAGGTATCCTACAGTATGGGAGAATATATTTGTAAATGACATGTCCAACAGGGGGTTAACATCCAAAATATATAAAGAACTTACACACCTCAGCACCCAAAAAGCAAATAACCCAATTAAAAAATGGACAGAGGAGATTTCTCCAAAGAAGAAATTCAGATGGCCAACAGACACATGAAAAGATGCTCCACATCACTAATCATCAGGGAAATGCCAATTAAAACCAGAATGAGATATCACCTCACACCAGTAAGGATGAGCACCATCCAAAAGCCTAAGAGCAACAAATGCTGGTGAGGATGTGGAGAAATGGGAATGTAAGCTAGTTCAACCATTGTGGAAAGCAATATGGAGGTTCCTCAAAAACTAAAAATACAAATACCATTTTACCCAGGAATCCCACTCCTTGGAATCTACCCAAAGAATACCACTTCTCAGATTCAAAAAGACATATGCATCCCTATGTTTATTGCAGCACTTTTTACAATAGCCAAGATATGGAAGCAATCTAAGTGTCCATCAGTAGATGAATGGATAAAGAAGAGGTGGTACATATACACAATGGAATACTATTGAGCCATAAGAAGGAAACATATCCTGCCATTCCATTTGCAATAACATGGATGGAGCTGGAGGATATTATGCCAAGTGAAATAAGCCAGGCAGAGAAAGACAAATGCCAAATGATTTCCCTCATTTTGTGGAGTATAACAATGCAGCAAAACTGAAGGAACAAAATAGTAGCAGACTCAGAGACTCCAAGAAGGAGCTAGTGTTACCAAAGGGGAGAGGTGTGGGAGTGTGCGGGGGGAGGGGGGGAGAAAGGGATTGTGGTGTATTATGTTTAGTACCCATGGTGTGGGGGGTCACGGGGAAAACAGTGTAGTACAGAGAAGGCAAACAGTGAATCTGTGGCATTACTACACTGATGGACAGTGACTGCATTGGGGTATGGGTGGGAACTTGATAATATGGGTAAATGTAGTAACCACATTGTTTTTTCATGTGAAACCTTCATAAGAGTGTATATTAATAATACATTAATAAAAAATGTATATATATAAAAATATCATTTGATTACTTTAAAGTCAGTAGTAATGCACTCTATTTCATTGTTGATTTTGGTAACTTGTGTTTTCCCTCTTTTTATTTTGGTCACTTTCAATTAGAGTTTTTCAATCTTGTTGATATTTAAAATAAAACTACTTTAGGTTTCATTAAGTCTCTCTTTATTTCCATTTTATATTTCATTGATTTTTGCTCTGATCTTTATACTTATTTTTTTTACATACTTTGGGTTTTCTTTACCTTTCCTTTTCTAATTTCTTAAGGTAGAAGATTAGGTTACTGAGTTGAAATGGTTTTCTTTTCTACTATAAGTGTTTACAGCTACAACTTTCCCTTTAAGCATTTCTTTGGCTGTATTCCATAAATTTTAGTATGCTGTGTTTTCACTTTAGTTCATCTCAAAATATTTTCTAATTTTCCTGTATGTCTTCTTCGATCTACCATTATGTAGAATTCCTAATTTGTAAAACACATGTGAGTTTAGATATTTTTTAATATTTGGTATTTCTCTAATTATGTTATTGACTTCTGATTTAATTCTGTTGTAGTCAGTGGATAGACTCACTGTATGGCCTAGTATATATTAAAAACTGGAAAATGTTCCCACACAATAAAAATAATGTGTATTCTGTTGTTGGGTGGATTGTTCTAAAGATTTCGGATAGATCAAGCTGATTAGCTTGTTTATATTTGTTATACCCCTATTAATTTTCTGTCTAACTTTCGTACCAATTAATGAATGCTGAAATCTCTGTATGTGCTTTTTAATTTTCCATTTTTAACAATGGAATTTAAAAAATATTTTTATTTCTGTAGGTAGATTTATAATTGTTATATATTCCTGATGCACTGACCTCTTTCATGATGCAATATCTCTTTTGCCTCTAGTAACAATGCTTGTCTTAATGTTAGTTTCACCTGATATTAATATAACTCCACAAGTTCTCTTGTGGTAAATGTTTGTATGGTGAGAATGTTCTGGCTTTTCACTTTGAACTTATTTATGTTTCTGTATCAAAATTATGTCTCTTGTAGACAACATATTATCAGATCACATTTTTATCAAGTCTGATAATCACCATATATTTGTATATACTCCATTTACATTTTATGTAAATTTATGTTTGACATTTAACTATTTTATCTATGTATTTCATGTTAAATCTAATATTCCAATACCTTACTTACAACTTTATTTTATATTGTAACATTTTAATTCTTCTCTTGTTTTGTAAACTTACTTTTGAGGTTTTTTTTTCTTAGTGATTAATCTAGGAGTAATAATATACAAGTTAATGTGTCACAATCTACTTAAAGTTAATACTGACTTAATTTCAATAAAATATAGTAAGTCTGTTCCAATATAACTCCGTTTTTTTCCCTCATTTGTGCTGTTATTGTCATGTACATTACATTTATATGTATTATAAAACCAAAAATAAAATAAAATAGATTTGGCTTTGTGCACAGTTCTGATTTTTAAAGAAGTTAAAAGAAAAGAAAATAACATTTGTTTTACAATTAAATAGCATGTTTAATCATCTTATAACAGACAATAGGGCAGTAGTGTAAACTTAAGTTTCTTTTTAAAAAGTCACTCCCCTAAAGTAATCTGGAGTGAGGTAGATAAGTAGCTGTCCTAGAGGAGGTTAGCCCATCAAGCTAAGATACACAACAAAGTGTTAGACCTGAGAAAGGGCAAAAAAAGAATAGATAAATAAGACAAATTGGACATGAAATATGCTCTAAAGCTATCAATCCTTTTCCTGTCCCACAAAGAATTTGCTAAAGGATTTTGGATTGAAAATATAATTAGGGGACTGCAATAGGCCAGGATATGAAACGCTGGACAAAGGATTTCTTGGGAAGAGTACATAGTTAAACCTGATTAAGTAAATTAGAAAAACATAGAGTATAGGCTAACTTGGAATAGGCTTTGCATATAAATTTATATTGTAGTTTTAAATTTTTATTTATACTCCTGGAATCCTTTCCACATGCCAAGTTTAAACAAAGATTGTTTGAAAAATATTTTTAAAACAGTTCAATATTAAAGCTAAGTTATAACATGTCTGAACATAAGATCTACCAACATGTAATGGTAGCCTTTCATCAGAGTTTGAGGCTTCTGTAAGACAACTAGAAACAAATATTGGAAATTAATGATTTAAAGCAAATGTTTTTCTCTTAATAGATGCAGAAATCTATTTCTTACCCAGGCAAACTTTCCAAAATTAACATTGTTAGTCAATGGAAAGGCTTGAAAAATACTTCTTAAGTCAGTGTGTTGTATCTTCTCTTATATATTATCCCATCATGTAACACAACATAGAACACTGACCAATAGGCATTTTTAGTATTTAACATATAAAATGTACATTGGGAACAGTAGAATATCACTGTTGCTGCCAGAATTTAATAATAAGTATAAAAGTCAGTAAATAATGGTAGCAAAAACCATTTAGATGTTAATATTGACCAAATGCAAATGAAATGTAGAAATATTCCTTGCACATTTCTGTAAGATCTTCTCATTTTAGCATTAATGATAGCATGAGAATTACTAAAACATGTTTTATGTGATTTTATGATGCCTGGATTTATAAGATATGTATAAAAGAAAGTCCTCAACCATACATAATTCATTATCTTCCTAGGATGTACGGACCCACAGACAGCAAAATTCCCGCCTGTCTGTCTATCTTTGTACCTACTTATACACGTGAAGTATGTGCAAATATGCCCAAATTTATTATTTTATGAAACAGCTCCATAAGGAAGGAAAGATTAGTATCATATCAAAGGATCCTGATTCTTTTTCATTAGTAAGAGGACTGAAAAGTTTGAATATATTAAAAATAAATGTTTTCTAGCACATAACTGTAAAAACAACCATTAAAATAAATATGAGATGGTATGTGTTAGCCAGATGGATGGCAGCATTAAAGATAAATTTGAAAAACTCCTTGTTCTGTTATCATTATTTCAAATTCTTGAAAAATAGTCTCTAAATTATGTTTATGTATATAAAGGAAGTATATAGAAAATTATTTTAATTTCAGCAATAAAAAGTGCATCAAATAAAACTTTTTACATTTTGTAAAAAAATCACTGACAGAAAGAATATATTGGCATTATAGTAAAGAGTAATTTTTTTAGACTTTGCATCAATCACAAAGTCTTACATAGTTTTTTAAAGTACATGAATAATAACTGTTACTGTATCTCTAACTGATGGAAGTGATTATAGTACTTAATTCAGGCTCTAAATCATTGTCTATAATGTTAAAACATCAGTCCAATTTGCTTCTGTGTATTTGAATAATAATACATAAATTATGAAATTATAAAATTGATAATATGCTTTGACAGCTTTCTATAATTCCAATGGAGGACACCATCAGCAGAACAAAAAAGCAACCTACAGTGTGGGAGAATATATTCATAAATTATTTATCCATTAGGGGGTTAACATCCAAAATATATAAAGAATTCATATGCCTCAACACCCCAAAAAAATGACTTGGTTAGAATATGGGCAGAGGACCTGAGCAGGTATTTCTTCAAAGAAAACATACAAATGGCCAAGAGGCACATGAAAAGATGCCCACATCACTAATCATCAGGGAAATGCAAATCAAAACCATAATGAGGTATCACCTCACACCACTTAGAATGGGCAGCATCCAAAAGACAAGAAATAACAAGTGTTGGCAAGGATGTGGAGAAAAGGGAGCCCTCCCACAGTGCTGTGGAAATGTAAATTGGTGCACCCACTGTGGAAAGCAATATGGAGATTCCTCAAAAAACTAAATAGAAATACCATATGTCCCAGTAATTCCACTCCTAAGAATTTACCCAAAGGAAACAAAATCCCTGATTCAAAAAGAAATATGCACCCCTATGCGTATTGCCACATTATTTACAATAGCCAGATACAAAAGCAACCAAAATGTCTATCAACCGATGAATAAAGAAAGAAGATGTGGTACATAGACACGATGGAATTTTACTCAGCCATGAAAAAGAAAGAAATCCTTCCATTTGCAACAACACAGATGGACCTAGAGGGTATTATGCTCAGTGAAATAAGCCAGGCAGAGAAAGACTAATACCATATGATTTCACTTATTTGTGGAACCTAAAAACAAAACAAAACAAAACAAAATGAAAAAAATAGCAGTACACTCATAGATACTGAGAAGTGACTGGTCTTTACCATGGGGGAGGGATTGGAGTCGGTTGGTGAGGAGTATGAGGGGGATAAAAGGGCCCAAAATTTATCAATCATAAGTTGGTCACAGGGATGGTCATATAGCATGGAGAATATAGCCAATTATTCTGAAACATCTTTCTATGTGAACAGATAGTAATTGCACTTGTTGGGGTAAGGATTTAATAATATGGTTAATTTTTAAAGCACTGTGTTGTAACCAATATAAGAATGTACATCAACTATACTTCAATAAAAAAATAGAATTTCCTATTTTAAGAATTAAAGGTAGTATTTTAGCAATCAGGAGATGTCTCCAATATACTCATTAAACAAGTCAGGTAGATAAACCACAGATTTTTAAATTTTACTCTCAGACCTATGATTACTTTGGATCTAAAAGAGAAGCTGTGCTCTTCTCATTAAGGTAAAGAGACCCTTACAGTTTATTTGTTCAAGTTCTTCTTTTCCCTAGTGAAGTAAATACTGACATAACTTGTCACTTTAACATAAGACTCTTCTAACATGTGAGCTGTTGTTTGGAAATGGGCAAAGAAAAACGAAAATAAAAGCAGAGGACTTTTTTCTAAATACTCTTGCAGTGTTCCTGCTGCTAGAGAAACTACCTTCATAGGATGTATGAAGTTTGTATTTCTCCCAGGGATTATTCTGTGTTGGAGACAGAATAAGAAAAATTGCATCAGTGAAAAATAGTGAAATAAAAACTGGTTGGAGACTCCCAGGAGAAATGGCAAGAGCTTTAAATTCTACCAAAAATAAGGTTTGGGGTAGTTTTTTTTTTTTTAAGACTTCAGAATCTGCACCACAAGACCAAAATAGCAGAGGGTGAACGGCTAGTAACTATATTTCAAAAGCGTTAAGGGGAAAAAAAAGTAGGTTACCATTTACTGTAGATCTGATCAGGAGACATACTGTGGTCAAGAAAATGTCACAGTTCTTCGATGTCAAAATGACAAAAAGAGAGAACATCTTATGGGTTTAATTGTAAAGATAAACTACATATATTCAAAGGATTATGACAGGCACAGACAGGTCTATATTTAAAGCATCTATGTAATCGCACAAATATGGCTAATGATTGATCACTGCTGGTCTTAGAAATGACTAGAAATACCACTTGGGAATCCAAGCAGGAAATGTATGAATGCATAACTAAAATAAATTTGTTAGAAATCAAATTGCCCTATGGACTTATACAATTATGATACAGATAATTATCTGGCTCCTCTTATTTTATTTTATGAGTGTCTTTTACTCAGAATAATTAATGGTACCAATTATTATTAACTAACTAATAATTACAGTGAATTAACAAATTCACAATTTACAGGCACTTATTTAGAGGAGAGCAACTTCCTTTTTATAGTACACATTTGTAAATGTATTCAAAATATAAAGAACGTTTTTTGAAATAAAAACATTCACAAGAAATAAGTTCCCCCATCCATTTCCGATAAATAAAATGTCTTTCTCATTTGAGCTCCCATAACAATTTCCCTATATCTCCCTTAAGGTTCTTAACCTTATCTTATTGCACTATATATTTTTAATATGTCTTACCTCTTCAGCCACACGTATGAACTAATTTAAGGCAAAAACCATGTATTTTTTTCATTTCTCCATATTAGCAGATATCTCAAAGAAAATATTTATTTAAAAATTACTTAAGCAATGCCCTCTAATTTATTTAATCTGGAGATCTGAATTTTCAGATATTGGTATGCTTATAGATAGTTATTAAAAAATAAAATGTGTTATAAAAACTCATTACCCAAATTTATACTGTTGTTACTTTCAGAGAAGGTAACAGAAGAAAAAATGTCATGAAATTTTATATAAAGATAATCAATCTTTCAGTAAAATCCTAGAAAATTTACCTCAGCAGATAGAAGCATAATCCAATTACAAAGAAATTAAATCATAAAAGTCATATTATTTAATTTGGTATGTAGAACTTTCTCTTTAATGGCTTTTAGTCTAATGAAAATAATGTTTGAAATTTATATTATATATTACATTTTAAGATATTTAAGATACAATAGCTTCTGAATATTAAAGACATTTTGAATCATAGATACAGAATAAGCACCTTGTTTTGAAGGTTCATAATCCCAACCTGAGAGGTTCTGTGTTACTTTGGCCCACAGTATTTCTTGAAGCTGCAAACTCAATCATGTCATAAAATGGATAGCCCTTCTCCAACTGAATATTTCTGAATTTTAGAGATATATTGGGTAAATACAGAAACAAGTTAAAACATGTATTCCTAAAGTCTCTGTCACACTGTAATAAAATTATGTCAGAATGGAGACTCTGTGCACTGACAATTTCATAGTATTGACTATTTCATTCCACACTGGCATATGTTTCTTGGTGGCAATTATAGGAACAAAGAACTCAGGCATAGATAAAATATCCTTCCATGTGCTGTGGACACTCAAGTAGCTGCTATAATAGATGCTGCTAAGCCCCCCCAGATTCACTCAGTAACCAGCTGTGGGGAGTGCTAGCTGCCCTTGGGTCACAGGCATCCCCCTTCTCTGAGACGTCATCCTTGGCTGACATCTGACATCATTCTTGGCTACTACTTCCCACAGAAGGTTATTTCCTTTCCCTGGGAATAGCCCCAGCAAAAACAGTCAGGGCATTATAAAAGACTGGCCCCCAACAAGTGAAGGGAAGGAGCCCTGTGGGGTGATTTATGTGGATCAAGCCAAGTCTAGACTTTACCTGATACCAACAACATTCCTGCTTGGCTCTGTCCAGTTCCCTATGGTGCTGGCCCCATTTGCTTATAGGGGAAATAAAAAATAATACCTTTATTTAAATATGTCTGTTTCAGTGTGTGCTTCTACAGAATCTGAATGAAGACAGTTCAGTTCTTATCAGAAATAGTCCTAAAAAGCCATTCTCCATGAATTTTTCCCTCTCCAGCCTTATTTTCTACACCCACTCTCCTAAACACCCTCAGGATCCAGCTTTACATAGGATCCTCAGGTTCTTATTGACATATTTAGTCAGGTCCTGCAGTTGTTTGCAGCTTATGGACAGTGTTGAGGCTTGGCTTAGCCAGATTGGAGAAAAAGGCTTACATGGTGAGAAGGAGCTGATTCTAGTGAAAGCAGAACTTAGGAAAACTGGGGAATCTAGATTCTCAGAGTTGTCTTCCTAAATATATTCATCCCAGATGTGGCATCCTACTCTTCTACTATGGCCCTGATTTGATGCAGGAGCTTTGCTAAGTCTCCACGCTTTCCTCTTCTTTGAAGATCTGTTCTCCTTATAAACAGATTATTGGCCAGATTTTCAGCAAGATCTGCTAGAAAAAAAATTAAGAGGTCATTTAACACTGCCAGAAGTCCTCTGACTTTCAGAGACTGTCCTAAGATGGAAATTGACTATCCCAAGCCTCACATTCTCTTGTAATTTCTTGATTGGCAGCAAAGGTATTCACTTAATTTCAAAATTCTCCTAATTGTCATCATGTTAGTTAAGTGCCACAGCATATGATCTCCCTACACTTGCCATCTATTTGCATTTCCTCTCAAACAGAGGTGAAAGTTTACATCATCTTGGTGCAACTGCATTCCAGGAATTTTCATTCCTATTTATGATCCACAATGGATTATTTTAAATAGGTAACCCATCAACTCCTGAATCTCACCCTGAGGATTTGTTTTCTGGAACCATTCCACAGTTGTATTAATCTTTGGCTTCTTATTTAGAAGCAGAAGTAAGATAGGGATTAAAATGCTGGTTCTTCATTTGGGAGGCAAAAGCCTGAGAAGAAAACATAAGGGGAAATAAAATAAACCAAACAAGAGTGAAGCAAAGTGATGCAATGTGTTATTGCACTGGTGACAGCTTCACAGTCAGACATAAAGAGATATGCAGTCACTAGGAAGAGGAGTTCATTCCACACCTGAGCCTCCCTGGAAGGATTTCCAGGAGGAGCCAAGTCCTCTACTTGCAAAGTATTGGTCATCAAAGAAAAAACAGAGGGAGAATTTATCTGCTCAGCTCCCTCCCATCTTCTATTTTCCATTGTCCAAATTTCACCCAAGGGTGCACACTCCTCTGCACTTTCTGGATGCAACATCTGTCCTCTTTAGTGGCAACCAGAAGCGGACATCACTCATTCAAGGATATCACAGGGAAGAGAGAGAGGTCTGTATGGTCATTTGGTCCAGGACTTCTATTCACAAAAATTCTCAAATGTCAACTTTTGATACCATCTTCACAGTTCAAATAAATAAATGTCTATTAAGTTTTTATAAAATGCACATATGGAAAATGATAATTTATTAAATGCAAACATTTAAATATGCTTTATGTTATGGATTGAATTTGTCCCCCCAAAAATCATACCCTGAAGCCTAACCCCAAATGTGACCGTATTAGAAATAAAGGCCTCTAAAGAGGTAATTAAATTTAAATGAGGTCATAAGGGTGGGGGCCTAATTCAACATGACTGTATCCTTATAAGAAGAGGAAGAGATGCCAGGGATGTGCATGACAGAGAAAAGACATATGAATAGGCAGAGTGAAAAGGTAGCCGTCCACAGCCAAGGAGAGGCCTCAGGGGAAACCAAACCTCTCTCAGACTTCTAGCCTCCAGTGCTATGGGAAAATAAACTTGTATTGTTTAAGCCACCCAGCCTGCAGTATTTTGTTACAGCAGCCCTAGCAAGCTAATATACTGCATAACATATATTGTCTTCTGTTTTGTTTTTTCCCACTTTCTATTAACATTCAATGATTTTTCAGAAATGGAAGACACCAAGCCTCTGAAAAGCCATACATTTACTTTATTGTCCCTAAATAGTCTCCATGACATTTAGAGACCAAAAGATTAGCAGCTTCATTTTTTTTAATGGGTAAATTTATTAGCCTACCTATGGTTAAAATCTATATGTTTTGCTTCTTTTACAAACCCGCACTCTGTGAGCTATTGAAACCACTAAGACTAATTAGAAATACTTCATGACATCAGGTAGAATATTCCCTAATGCCCAATTTTCCAGCATAGAGATAAAATAGAAAAGTAACTCTTACAGAATGCTGGAGCATTACAAGTAAATAACAGACTAGGATTTTCACAACTAAACTTTTCTTATAATTTTTTTAAAATTAGGAATAAGACACAATACCAGTATTTAAAGATTTATGACTACATCACAAAACTACTTTTATTTTTGCATTTCATCTCCCAGAGCTAGTATGAATATGTATTTAATTATCTGTTATGACTGAATCATTGCTATTTTGTATTGTTTCTTCATATTATATCATAAAGGCTTTCATTATTCTGAGTATTACATTAATCATATTTACTTGTTTGATATTGTTTCCTGATGTCAGTTTGCCATAATTTAATGATTATTTTTCATTGCTACTAAAGTAATGTGTTTACCATAAATATTCCTTCTTTTGGGAAATGCATTTTGTCCACAACTCTTAGGAATGTGGATTTCTTATAAATGTCATTAAATCATTTAGTCTATGACTAATTTATTTACTTAAATATCTGATATAATATTGCCCAAATGCCATTATTATTTTAAATAGCATCCAGGAATTATTCTTGTAAATGTGGAGGATTTTTTAAATGTCACCTAAATTTCTTTGTAAAATACTGATTTACCTAAAATTTGAATCTATTAGTCTTTGTGACTAAGTTATAGATTCAGTATAAAAAAATAATTGTTCTTATAAATAGTATTGCAATAAACATAGGGGTACATATGTCTTTTTGAATCTGAGAACTTGTATTCTTTGTGTAAATTCCTAGGAGTGGAATTCCCAGGTCAAATGATATTTCTATTTTTAGTTTTTTGAGGAACCTCCACATTGCTTTCCACAACAGTTGAACTAGTTTACATTCCCACCAGCAGTGTCAGAGGGTTCCCCTTTCTCTGCATCCTCACCAGCGTTTGTTGTTCTTAGTTTTTTCTATGCTGGCCATCCCAACTGGTGTGAGGTGATAGGCATTGTGATCTTAATTTGCATTTCCCTGATAATTAGTGATGGAAGCAACCTAAGTGTCCATCAGTAGATGAATGGATAAAGAAGATGTGGTACATATACACAATGGAATACTATTCAGCCATAAGAAAGAAACAAATCCTACCATTTGCAACAACATGGATGGAGCTGGAGGGTAATATGCTCAGTAAAATAAGCCAGCAGAGAAAGACAAGTACCAAATGATTTCCCTCATTTATGGAGTATAACAACAAAGCAAAACTGAAGGAACAAAACAGCAACAGACTCACAGACTCAAAGAAGGGATGAACAGTTACCACAAAGGGGAGGGGTGGGGAAGGGTGGATGGGGAGGGGGGGAGAAGGGGATTGAGGGGTATTATGATTGGCACACATGGTGTGGGGGGATCATGGGGAGGACAGTGTAGCACAGAGAAGACAAGTAGTGACTCTGTGGCATCTTACTACACTGATGGACAGTGACTGCAATGGGATACGGGGGGGACTTGATAATATGGGTAATTGTAGTAACCATATTGTTTTTCATGTAAAACCTTCATAAGAGTATACATCAATAATACCTTAATTTAAAAAGTATATAAAAAAATTAAATGTTCGTCTTTAGACTTGGTCAACAAACTAACTCAAGCTGGACTATTAAACATACATTTCCTCTTAACTTTTGCAATTATTTTTTCTGTAAAATTAGGATCCAACTTAATTTTTTTAACTGTTTTCAATTCAAATCCCAAAGTTTGATTAATTAAGAACTGATGAGATAAATTAAATTATGATACATATATACAAACATCATATAGCCACTGAAAGAATAAAATAGTTCTAATTATGCTGCCACAAAAAGATTTCCACAGTACTGAGTGACAAAACAAGATATAAATTAGTATAAACAAGCTAATATCATTTGCTACCAAAGATCAAGCAATATTTATATTTTTTCATGTAAATTTTCTGAATCATACACAAGAAATAATTAACATCATTTAACTGTAGAAAGTGCAACCAGGAAAAGAGCTGGTTAGCAGAACTTTATATTCCATCTTACAGGCTTCGGGAAAAACAAACAAACATGATTAGCTCAATTATAACTGTGTTAAATCAAAAAATGAACTGAGAACAATAGAAATCTTTACTATAAACTGCAGTTCAATTTTAGACTAGGGAGTTCTAGTCTCCATTTATTCTACTCTCCTTATGACTCCATATTAATTTGTAATGTTCTCTATTTAACCCACAAGCACAAGTTTTGTAGAGAGGAAATGTAAAATTAAATCTGATTTCTATAATACCCTACATAAAATAATTTGGTGTATCCATTGCTTTGAACTTAGGTATCCTTCAAGTGTCTGTAAGTTAATTTGAAGTCTCATATAGCTCAGAAAGAATCCCCTTTTGTATCCAACTCCCATGGTGTTCTACTTTTACCTCTAGGCTGAGTCTTCCCTGAAGACAACAAAGTCCATTGAAAGAGTGTTTTCCTGTGCATCTCCCAGACCTGAGACTATTATAGTAGCTATGGCAAATGTATTTTTCCCCATGATCTCACCAGCTGTCACCTAAGACCAGAAGCAATACTATTTACAAAAATTTTACAAGTATGCTTGAAGAAAAAATACAGGCATTTCTATTTCCAGCTCATTTCTGACATCTAGTCAGCAGCTGCTCTCACCAAACCACCCATATCTTTGAATCAGCAAGCAATGATTGACAGCTACAGGACGCTCTCAGTCCACACCTGCAAAAAAGCACTGTCAATAACACAGTCCTCATTTCTATTTTAGCCTGTGGGCCAGTGCTGCAATCCAGAGCCTTTACTTCTTGTTTGAACAATTAAAGGTTTCTCTTGGTTGTTTTTCTCAGAACAAAGCAATTCTCAATATAGTATATATCTCACATATTGGGAGACAGCTTTATCTTTAACATAATGGATATTTCAACTGAGATTTTTTCCAGCCAAGAGTCAACTAGGATCAAGTCCAGGTACCCAGAATGTGCCTGTTCAATCAGGTTCTGCAAGAAACAAAAAAGTGTCTTTCCACCCCGTGTCATTGGGATGGCAGCTTGGTGCTGTGCTCATGTTTGTAGATAGTTGACACTTTCCACAAATTACTGCAGCCCCAGTGGCCTTTTCTCTGTTAAGCTTATGAAGGTTTCAAACATTTATTGCTGAGTAATTAATATATCTTACATTTAAAATAAACATGGTCTTTTCACAATTATATTTTCTGGCTCAATTCCATCTGCAGAAAAAAATTCACTTAATTTTTTGACATACATTTTTTAATCTGGCTAAATTATAGAACTGGTTAATCTGGTTAGTTATGAAACTTGTTAGTAGCATCATTTTGACAGATTCCTTTGGCTTACAAGTTGAGGAGATAAGGACAAAAAACACATTCTCAGAGTTCACAGCCTCGTCTTCACCAATATCACCAGCCCACCAGCTCTAAGGATAATTTGTTCTTACCTACTTTCCTGAGGCCCTAATGTTTATGGAGATCACAAGTGAAATTCAGAATTGAAGGAAGAAAAAAGAAAAAGTTAAATTGATCTTCATAATTAAAATTTGACACAGTGGTTTTTTGGAGAAATACAAAGAGCAACATAACAATGAGCAAGACAGACAGAAAAGGGTTTAAAGAAACAGAGTTTCTGGAGGAAGTTATCAAGATAAGTAAGATTGTGGGGCAAGTGGGGTAAAGACTTTTAGGTGATTTATGTTTCATGTGATATATTTTTGAGAAACTTCAAGACAACTTAAATTCCTAAATTTCCAGTTTACACAGATAATACATTACAAATACACCATCTTGTACTTTACTCTTTTGTGCTTAACACTAGACTTTTTTTATAGTAGCACTGCATTCTATTATTCAAATACACCATAATTTATTTAATTGATAATACATTGATGTACATTTAATTTGTTATTGATATTTAATATTGAAAACAGTGAGCAAAATTATGCATACATAATTTGCACTTATGTTATATTTATAGATAAATGCATAGAAGTAACATTGCTGAATCAGAGGATTCATTCATTTCAGTTTTGACAGAAAATACAAAATTGCTCTCTATAGGAGTTATACCAATTTACAAATAACCACCAATAATATATAGAAATGTCTGTGACTGCCCCCCACCAATTTCATTAATAGAGAATATTTCCATACAAGGAATATGTCAATATGGTGGTTAAAAAATTATATATTGGTAAAGACTTATGGATATTGATGAATAGGAAATTATATTGAAGATTCATTTCTATTACCTTCTGTAAACTGTTCATACCTGTTGATTACCTTTTAATGAGGTTGTTGGTGTCTCATAATTTTGAGTACTCCTTAAAATTTACCTTTGAGAATTAAGGAACAAAATTCAGACAAAAATTATTATCCTTTATGAATACAGATGTGAAAATCCTCATCAAAAAATTAGCAAAACAAACTTAGCAGCATATTGAAGGGGTTTATATATCATGAACCAGGGGCACTTTTCCCAGTTGTGCAAGGCTGATTCAACATAAAGAAAAACAATCAATGTACTACAGCCCATAAATAATAGAGGGGAAAAAATGCACATGCCCATTTCAGTGGACACAGAAAAGCAAAGATGCCTGCTATTCAACATTGTCTGGAAATTCTAGCCAAAGAATTAGGCAAGAAAAAGAAATAAAAGTCATCCGAACTCAGAAAGAAGTAAGACAATTTCTATTCAAAGATGTCATGATCCTATATATAGAAAAGCCCAAAGAATTCACACAAAAATTACTAGAGCTAATAAGAAAATTAAAATTTGCAAGGTAAAAGACTGACATGCAAAAATAATTGTGCTTCTATACACTAGAAATGAACAATGCAAAAGGAAATTAAAAAATGAATCCATTTACAAAAGTGTCCAAAAGAATAAAATGCCTAGGGATCATTTTAATCAAGGAACTGAAAGACTTATTCATATTTTTGGAAGAAATTAAATAATATCTAAGTGAATGGAAAGGCATATAGTTTTCATGCAATGGAGACTTAATATAGATGGAAACATTCCCTAAGCAATCTACACATTCAATGCAATTCTTATTAAATTTCAACAGTCATTTTTGCAGAAATGAGAAAGCCAATACTCAAATTAATATGGACTTTGCAAGGAACCTCAAATGCAAAACAATACTGAAAAGGAACAAACTTGAAAAATTTACATTTCTCCCTTTCAAAACTGCTACAAAGCTACATTAATCAAACAATATAGTACCAGAATAAGAAAAGACGTAGGCCAAAGAAAGATACTGAAAGTCCAGAAATAAACCCATTCATTTGTAGCTGGGTGATTTTTAACAAGGGTGCCAAGATCACTATATGAAGAAAGAATAGTTACCATTCAACAAATGATGCTCCAGCAATTGGACATCTATAAGCAAAAGAGAGATGTTGGACCCCTACCACATACCATATATAAAAATTAACTCAAAATGGATTAATTATCCAAATATAAGAACAAACCAAAAAAGTCTTAAGAAAAAATAGCCATAAATCTTTCTAACTTTGGTTATGAAAATAGATTCTTAGATATGTTAACAAAAGCATGAGCACCAAAAAAAAGCAGATAAATTGGACTTCATTAAAATTAAAACTTTTGTACAAAAAAGAATATTATCAAGATGTAAAAAAAAACCTACATAAAGGGAGAAAAATTTGCAAGTAATGCATTTGGTAAGGATCTTTCTAGTATCCATAAAATATATAAAATTATTACAACTCAATAAGAGTTGGCCAACAAATATATGAAAAGATGTACAACATCATTACTCATTATGGAAATGGAAATTGGAGCCACAGTGAGGTACCATTCACATCCACTAGGATGTCTAGAATCAAATAAATGGAAAAAACAAGTCTCAACTAAGATGTGGATAAATTAGAAACCCCATGCATTTCTGTTGAGAATCTAAAATGGTTTGGCCACTGTGGAAACAGTTTGGCAATTCCTCAAAATGTTAAATGCAGAATTACCACGATTACCAGCAATTGCAGTCCTAGGTATATACACAAAAAATTGAAACAGATATATATACACACATGTTCATAGCAGCACGATTCACAATAGCCAAAAGGTGAAAGCAACTTAAATGTACATCAGTAGATTAGTGGATAAACAAGTTGCAATATATACAAATAATGGAATAGCATTAAGTCATAAAAAGGAATGAAGTACTGATGTATGCTACTACACTGATGACTCTCAAAAGCTTTATACTAAGTGAAAGAAGCCAGCCACAAAATGTCAATATTGTATCATTGAATTTATATGAAATATCCATAATATGTAAAACCACAGAAACAGATCATAGATTGGTGGCTGTCCAAAGATAGGGGCAGGGCAACTAGGAAATACTTTAATGGGTGTGGGATAATTTAGGGGTAACAAATTTTTTTGGAACTAGGCAGAGGTGGTAGTTGTACATGATGTACTAAATGCCACTCAGTTATTCATTTTAAGATGTTTAGATATGCTATGTGAATTTCACCTCAATAAAAAAAAATACATTACAAAGAAAGTCACAGGGAAGCAGGTGTATTAGACTAATTAGGCAGAGAGATATTTGCCAGTGGAACTCAAAGACTCATGCTCAGAGATCCTTCTTTTAACTACAGTAAATAAAAAAAAAATGTGCCTAACCAGACTCCCAAAAAGTGCTATTTTCCTCACAAAATCTATTCCTCTACATTTATGTAATTTTAGTACATTTAATTCTGTTAGCCTAAGACTAGCAATAACCTTGGCCAAAAAAAAAGTTCTCTTGTTTGAGCTGTAAGTATTCTTATTTGCCCCATTCCAACATTATTACAACTAATTGTCTGAAAAATTTGAAAAAAAAGCAATTCTAAGAATGCAAACTAAATACAAAATAAATAGCCGTCTGTCTCTTTGGCAGGTCTTTCTTATGATATTGCTGTTTCCCATAGCAAGAGGCCTTAGATCAATTTGCTGACAGGGAGAAAAGCTGTAAAGTCATTGCCTTTATTCAAAGAACTTTAAACAAACATCTTTTAATAATAATGTTTAAATGAGACAAACAACTAAGACAATAAATGATTTGTTTCCTTTGCCAATTTGGTGAAGTAAAGATTCATAAAAACATACACTAAACTGTCAGAATATGTAGCTTTTTGTTTCATAATGAATAAATCTTGATAACCATCAAGAGAAATCAGTTTTAAACCTGCTACTCAACAGTTGCAATTATTTTATTTTTATTTGCTGGCAGATCCAGGAATCTCTCAAAAATGAGGATAAAGAATAGTTCTCAAATGGCAGATTTATTATTCTTTGCATGAGGGATCTCAAATGCACTTGACCTGCATTAATTCAATGTTGTGAAACCAATTTTGATGTTCTGCCAGGAATAATGCTTTTTCTCATCAGGAGAAGAATTCTTGACACTTTTATGAATTGTCTTCCTGTTTAACTGCAAAAGGTAAAAGTTGGTTTAACTAAGAGGTTCTGTCCTTTTACCATAGCAGTTTTTGGCAGGTTAATATGAGGTAGCCTAGAGAACAAGACATCCCAAAACTGCATGCTTTCCAACTTCCTCTGGGCTCTCCCAGCTACCATTTTGTTCCCATTTAATTATGTTCCACTATCAAGTTTAAAATACCAGTTGCTGCAAATTTTTTACTCAGACCTCCAAATCCCCATGTCTGAAACCTGGTCTCTCCTTTTATCAGTTCCCATTCTGCACACACGCTTAGCATCAAGATCTGCAACCTTTTAACCTTCATTCCCACTACAACATATGCCTCTGATTTTTACATTTCAATCTTTCTTCAGTGTCCTTTAAGAGTTTCACTTTTGGGAACCTACTTAAAATTACATTACCGTGGATCTCATTCTATCTCTCTGACCTGTACTTATATAATAAGATTCTTGTCGCAGAGGTTAAACATACTGATTGGAAAAAGTAGAAAACTTAAGTGAATAAAATTAAAATAGTAAACCATCTATAACCTCGTTAGTCAGATTACTTCTGAGAATAGAAATAGGTTAACTAGGACAAATGCCTTCATCTGAACACCAAAACCTTTTCTTAATTGTGTTCTACCCAAAAAGACCTCTGAGGGCAACCTATTTATAAGGGACAAAGAAAAGCTAGGAAAAATCTGCTGCTGGACTTTCAACTATCCAATGTTGGTATAGTTTGAACAGGGCAAAGCTGGGTAATCAGGGTCCCTCAGCTAGAGGCAGGTTATGCCTAGATTTACAGCATCTGAAGAGGATGCCTTTGCAGCTGTATTATTGGCCAAGTACCCCTTCTGCTCCCATTTTACAATACCAAAGTGCATTCTACTCTCTGGTTGTATTATCACGTAGTAAGTCCAATTTTAATTTATCATAAAACTAACTCTGTGGTGTACACCACACACACACATACACCTGTTAAACTTTGGGATAAATTCCTAGAATCCCTGGGTTAAGGGTACTTAAACATATTGGTTAAGACCCTTTCCGTTGCAAATGAAAATTGAACACACTCATTGGCGAGTTCATTGGGGCTTACGTTACACAAAGGCTTAGTGGTGAAAGTGATTTAAGTTGTGTCTTCTTTCTGGGCTAAAGCAATGCCACCAGAATCCATCACTTAGCTTTGCCTCTTCTGAATTGTTGCCTCTATTCTGTCCCCTTAGGGTGAACACCTACTCCAAGTGCCCCAGTGGCTTCAGGTTCACATTATTGCAGGACCATATCCAGCAGAACAGGCAGTTTCCTTAAGAAACTTTTGCAACACAAGTCCTGGAATTGAGTCTCATCACGTGTGACGTAGCCTGTGCTCATCTCTGAACAGTCCTGTCCTCTGGTGGGCTGCTAGGTCGCTCTAGAACTGAGAGGCCTGAGAGAGGACAAAGAGCGACACTCCAAAGAAAAATCAAAGCTCAGTCCTAGGAGGAGTAATTAAATTTGTGTGATGCTAACAACTGTCCATCACATGATTGTTGTGTGACATTTTGAAAACACTGGGCATTATCATAGATTTAATTATTGTCCATATGGTAATGAAAACTAGTAACTTTTATTTCAGTTGCACTGCATTTGAAGCATTGTTCCAATTTGACAGTTCGAATTCTGTCATATTTTTTATATGTCCTTTATTTTTTCCTTGCAGATTTGTTGAGATGTCATTGACAGGTGGCACTATATAATTTTAAGTATACAGCATAATGACGACTTACACTGCAAATTAATTATCACAATAAATTTAGTTTACATTCATTACCTCATATAGTTATACAAAAGAGAGAGAGAGAAATGGGTTTTCCTTGTGATGAGGATTCTTAGTATTTACTCTCAGAAACTTTCAAATGTACCGTACATTAGTGTTAGCTATAGTCTCATGTTCTGTATTACATCACCATGGCCTACTGATCTCGTAACTGGAAATCTGTGCCTTTTTACCACATTTCTCCAATTCCCTCCCCGCCTAACCCCACCTCTGGTAACCACAGTCTAATCAGTCTTTTTCTATTAGTTTGGTGTTCTTTAACAATTCAAAAATCCTGCCATTTGCAACAATGTGGATAGACCCTGGGGGCAATATGCCAACTGAAGTAAGTAAGACAAAGATAATCATCCTTATTCAACTGTCATTAGGGTGTTGAGGTTATTTGGGTTTATTTATTTATTTATTATTTTTGTCCTGCCATTTCATGCTTTCAATGTTTCTTCTACACTTGGGAAGCTCTCTGGTACTAGTCTAATTTGATTCATTTGTAACAATTTTTCCTTTCTTTTTAACTTGTATTTCTACCAAGAGTCATGTAAGATTATCATTCTTGAAGTAAAAGATTTTGATAAAGATATGGCTGTTGTTTTTTTCCCTTAACAACTTTCCTCAGCCCAGTTATTTTCCCTGGTACGTATGGACCTCTTCTAATCAGTACACAGAGGGCAACAGTCAGAATCCTCCCCTGCTGCCTGTTTCTGAATATTTGTTATATTCCAAAGTTTTCTTTTTTTTTTTTCTTATGGGGAAGCAATTAATCAATTAGACAGTACGTAGTTAGCATCTCTATTGTCTTCCCTTCACATAAAGTATAATTCTGATTGTTTTTATCTCTTTGGCTTGTCCACTGTATTCTGGAAGTTTTTATCAGTTTTGCCCTTCATATTGCTAATTCTGTTTTTACAGTTTTATCTTGGCCTTTTTCTATTTTTAATACTTTTTTTTAATTGAAGTATCATTGATTTACAATCTTATATTGGTTTCAACTATACAACACAGTGGTTCAACAGTTACCCACGTTATTAAATCCTCACCCCCTCTAGTGTGGTTACTATCTGTCAACATACAATGATATTACAGAGGCCCTGACTATATTCTCCATGCTGGACTACTATCCCCGTGACCAATTTATGACTGAGAATTTTTGTGTCCCTTTATCCCCCGCATCCTCTCTACCCACCCATCCCAACCCCTCCCCCATGGTAACCACCAGTCCTTTCTCAGTGTCTCTGAGTCTACTGCTGTTTTGTTGTTCTGTTTTGCTTTTTATATTCCACAAATGAGTGAAATCTTATGGTATCTGTCTTTCTCCATGCGGCTTATTTCACTGAGCATAATGCATTTTTTAAATATACAATTATTTTTTATAAGACATTCCTCCCTTATTCCATTATTGGATTATTTTCTATTTCTGCTGGCTTCTCTTCTGCTTCATTTTTCATGCCCCCTTATTCTCATTATCAACTTTCATCTGTTTACCTGTAGAAACCATATCTCTCTAAATTCATCAAAGTAAAAGCAGACCCTACCTAAAATATTCTCCTTCCTTTCCCTCTTTCCACTATGCTATGGAGCTTTCTATAATTCTTTTTCTTTAATCATTTATTTTATTTATTCAGCCTCAAGTTATTTAAGCAAAATTTCCTTTGAATAAGGATGAGTGGATTTTCTTAGATACTCTTGCTTTTCCACTTAGACAATTTTAGAGAACTCTAAACTGAAGAATGCAAACTGGAGGAATTGTTACATGACTGAAAAAAGATACTCAGAGGTCAGAGGATGGAATGGGAATGATGGAAGAAATGGACTAGGAAATCAGAGAGGTTCTGTCTTGTCTCTATTGGGAGGCTGGACTGCTTGTGCAGAAATAGCCTTGTTGCTTCAGTCCATCTGTGAGAACTATTAATCCAACACCTACCTGATCCAGGGACTCACTCTCTGCCCAGCTCACATTAACAATTACTTCTCATGTTGAAGACGACTCTGAGAGAATGTAGAAAAAAGTTCCCTGAGATCACACATGGCTATTAAAGGTTGTTGCTTACGACAGACTTGCATCCTGAAGCTGCCCTGTAATTCCATGGATCTGCATCAATTAAAAGAGAGTCAAAAGATTTTCCTGTCTCCCAGCTTCTTACCCTAGTTTTTATCCCAACAGTATATTTGTCATGTCTGAAACTCTTTACATATATGCCTCTCCAACACTGTGGATGCAGTTAAAAATTAAAAGAATATAGAAGACAATTACACCTTAAAACAGAATTTGCCTTGAGTCATCAACTCCACTTCAAAGAGTATATTCACACAGTGTTTACATACATGCGGGTGCATTTTCATACTCAGTCTAATAGTGATTGTATTGGCAAAATCTCAAAAACAGCCTATTCATCAGTGGGATACAAGTTGCCTGATTAGGATATATCCATTTAAAAGAATAAGTAGTGGTTAGAGGGCACAAGGTAAAAGACAAGAAAATATAACTATTATACATTATTAAGCATTTTTAAGAAAGTTAAAAAACAATATAATAAACTGATATGTGTGTAAATACATGAGACGTTATATATATTCATGAAGGCATTGAAACTGAAATACAAACTCAACACTGGACACAATGGGAAATGTGGGGAGCACTTGCTCTCCAACACACAGTTCTATTTTCTAGGATTTTTCTTTGCTTTTATAAACTTACCAAAAAATGAATAACTAGAGGTCAGCATTAACTACTGAAACTGGACTACTTTCCTTACAATCTCCTGTTGCTGTTCTCATGACCAGCTCCAGAAACTCACTTTGTGTTTTACCCCCTCTCTTAGATATCCTTCCTCTGCCCAAATTTTGTCCAAGCCCCTTTTCAGAATTCAGCTCAAATCTCACTTCTTCCAAGCAGTTTTCTCTAATGACAATTGCCCTCCATGAATGATTTAATGTAAACCTTTGCCCCACCAACGATCCATAACATGGAATTTATCCTAATACAGGCATACCTTGTTTTATTGCAATTCACTTTATTAGACTTTGCAGATATTGTATTTTTACAGATTGAAGGTATATGGCAACCCTGAATTAAGCACATCTATTGGCACCATTTTTCCAACAGCATTGGCTCACTTGTCTCTCTGTCACATTTTGGTGATTTTCATAATATTCCAAACTTCTTCATTATATTTGTTGTGGTGACCTGTGATTAGTGATTAAGACTCACTAAAATCTCAGGTGACAGCATTTTTTACTAATATAATATTTTAATTAAGCGTTTTTTAGACATAATGCCACTGTCTTTTAGACATGCACTTACTATAGTATAGTGTAAATGTAATGTTTATATGTACTGGGAAACCAAAAAATTTATTTGACTCACTTTATTTTGATCTTGCTTTATTGTGGTATGCTTGTAATACAACATCTTGTATTGCTCACTATTGCCCCTTAGTTTGTCACTAGATAGTAATTTCCTTAGGGGATGTTTGGATTAGTGACTTCTCAGATGCTCCACATTCTATGTAGAATGTGCACCCAGTATAGGTTTATAAATTCATAGATTACCATGTAAAACTGCTTTGGCCTCCCAAGTATATTTGTATTTATAAGGTTTGCTTTCTTTACCAGCAGTTTTTCTTAGCACAAGGATGTTCATCCCTTAGTTTCTAATATCATTTTCTCTATTTAAAATTAACTTTAAGTATTTAAGTTGATTTAATGATAATGTTCATAATATATTAATTCTTTTCTCTCCTGAGAATTTTACCCATCTTTATATATTAAAGATACTATTAATAGAAATCATAAATTAATTGGAGAGGGGAAGATAACAGGTAAGAATATACTAAGCTTACCTACTCTCATGGACACAACAGAGCTAAAACTATAGTTGACACTTAAACAATATGGGTTTTGAACTTCATGATCCCCTTATACTGGAATTCCTAGACACAGTAATCAAGCAAGAAAAAAGAAATAAAGACATCTAAATTGGTAAGAAAGAAGTAAAACTGTTACTATGACATGATACTATATGCAGAAAACTACATATAGAAACCCTAAAGACTCTACCAAAAAATACTATTAGGACTAACACATGAATTCAGTAAAATTCCAAAATAAAAAGTTAATATACAGAAATTTGTTTCATTTATAACATAGTAATGAACTAGCAGAAAGAGAAATTAGGAAAATAATACCATTTACAGTTGCATTAAAAAGAATAAAATACCTATGAGTAAATTTAACCAAGGAAGTGAAAGATCTGTACTCTGAAATCTGTGAATTGATGAAAGAAATTGAAGATGACACAAATAAATGAAAAGATATACCATGCTGATGGATTGGAAGAACTAATATTTTTTAAATGTCTATACTACCCAAAGCAATCTACTACCCAATGATTCTACAGACTCAATGTAAATACTATTACCAATCAAAATACTAATACCATTTCTCACAGAAATAAAAAAAAATAATCCTAAAATTTGTATGGAATCACAAAAGAGCCTAAATAAGCAAAGTAATTTGAAAAAGAAGAATAAAACTGGAGCTACCATGCTTCCTGATTTCATACTATAGTACAAAGCTATAGTAATCAAAAAAGTATGGTACTTTTACAAAAATAGACACAGATTAATAGGACAGAATAGAGAGCCCAGAAACAAGGCCATGCTTATATGGTCAATTAACTTATAACCAGGGAAGCAAAAATATACAATGGGGAAAGAATATCTCTTTAATAAATGGTGTTGGGAAAACTGGACTGCTACATGCCAAAGAATAAATCTGGATCACTTTCTTACACCACACACAAAAAAAACCTCAAAATGAATTGAAGACTGAAATTTAAGACCTGAAACAATAAAACTCATAAAATAGGCAGTAAACTCTAGGACATCAAACTTAGCAACATTTTTCTGGATCTGTCTCCTCAGGCAAGGGTAACAAAAGCAAAAATAACAACTGGGACTATCTCAGATAAAAAGCTTTTAGCACTGAAAAGGAAACCACCACCAACATGAAAAGACAATCTACTGAATGGGAGAAGATATGCGCAAATTATATATCCAATAAGGAGTTCATATCCAAACTCATATAACTCAATCCGCCCCAAAAAATAAAATCTAATTTTAAAAGTGGGCAGAACACCTGAATAGACATTTTTCCAAAGAAAACAATGATGGCCAATAGGTACTTGAAATGATGCACAATATCACTAATCATCAGAAAAAAGTAAATTAAAACCACAGTAATATATCACTCATACCAGTCTGAATGGCTAGTATCAAAGAGATAAGAAATAACAAGTGTTAGTAAGGATGCAAAATAAAGGGAACTCAAATGCATTGCTGGTGGGAATGCAAATTGGTCCAGCCACTATGGAAAACAATATGGTGATCTTCAGAAAATTAAAATAGAAATACCACACAATCCATTAATTCCACTTCCCTGAAGAAATTTTTAAAATGTATGTAACCCTATACTTATTGTAACATTATTTATAATAACCAAGATATGGAGGCAACCTAAATGGTCATTGATAGATGAATAGATAAAGAGGTAGTGATATATATATATATAATGGAATATTACTCAGCCATAGAAAAGAATGAAATCTTGCCATGTGGGTCAACATAGATGGATCTAGAAGGTATTATGCTAAGTGAAATAAGTCAGACTCAGAAAAACAAATACCGTATGATTTTACTTATATGTGGAATCCAAGAAACAAAACAAATGAAAATTAAATAGAAATAGTCTTATAAATACTGAGAACAAGCTGTTGGTTGCTAGAGGGCAGTGAGGATTGGGGCTGTGTGAAAAGGATGAAGGCGATCAGGAGGTACAAAATTCCAATTATAAAATAAATGACAGGCCAACATAAAGTACAGTATAGGGAATATAGGCAATAATACTGTAATAAGTTTGTACAATGACAGATGGTAACTACACTTATCATTGAGAGCATTTTTTAATGGATATAAATGTAGAATCACTATGTTTTACATCTGAAACCAATATAATATCGTGTGCCAACAATAATTTGGTTAAATATAAATGTAACTCAGAGTATGTCTTCTGTTGCTTAAAATGGCTTTTATGTCAGCCTGAGTATTGAAGTGGTTTCTTCTAGTACTGTAGAAACTTTTTTCCTTTCTTTCTGGCCCTCTCACCTTTTTCTTTAAAGGCAGCATGATGGCCTCCCATAGTGCTGCTGTGTTTATTCCACAGTCGTACAAGAATATTCAACAGGATAAAGGAAAATGCATCATGTGAAATTTTGTTTTGAGTTTAAAGAGCGTGTCTGTACACTCAAAAAGAAATGCCTTTCCTAATGGAAAAACACATTTATTATCTTTCTTTCTAAGGCTTTGCCTCTAATGGAAGGTAATGTTTGAGCAGTCGCAGTTCATTTCTGTTACCGTTTTGAGTTACTGAATTTGTACAAATCCTAATGTGTACCTAGGCATATGGAATACTAAGGAGCTTATTCATTTAGGCCTAATATTCTCATATTTTCCTGTCTGCATTCAGTTTCCAACAAAGGTAATTACAATAAATAGAAATACATACATTCAAAGAATGAAGACTCAAAGGCTTCCATTGTAATAGAACTAAGAATAAATACTTAAGCACAATATTTACCATCTCACTATAACCTCATTTTGCACAATTATTCCTTTGGGTTAATCCATAAAATATAGCTAGGCTTAATAAAATTTATCAGTTAACAGGATCAAACAAATTAGAAGTTTTACTAATAATATTTCCACATCAAAATAATATTAGCATATAATATCAGTTAGACATAAATTCTTATGTTGAATAAATTTAACTTTAGAAAAAAAGAGATTTTATTTGCATTATGTTACAGACTGGTGAACACTTCACACTAATCAGCAGTCAGCAGTTGTTAGCAGACCAACCTCTGATCTGGATTAACTCTTTTGGAAAATAGGAAATAAACCCAGCACTTTTTGAAGAACTCACTCCTCAAAGGTCATGGAATTGTTAATGGACTGATGTGGAATTAAACTCAGACTTCCTCTGTCAGAGGCAAAGGCACTAGCCTTTGATGCCCTTCTAATGGTAAGATTCAACTTATCTTCCTCATTAACATAAGTGCCCTTTTAATGGTTAAATGATTTTGATGGTTAAATGTATTTCCAGAGGTTGATTTTATTTCCAGAAAACCTGTGATTAAAGCTAATATTGCAGCTGAAGATCTTGCCTTGTCAGTAATGACAATCTTGAATTTTCAGTAGACCAAGGTCAATTACCCTCCCTATAACCTGTGCAGCTATTAACAAGTATTTATTAATATCTGGAAAAGAACTTCTTTTGCTATCTATTTAGGTGTCACTATGGAAAATTCTTATAGTTTAAAATCAAAAGAGTAAGTTGTAAGTAGGGTGACTATATGATTTATTACCACAAACCAAGACACTTTGAGAGTGAGAGTTGCTATTAATAATTGTGTCAGTAAAACAGGGGCAAACCAGAATGGTCCCCAACAAACTGGGACTTATCATCACTTTAGTAGCATTTTATAGGCAGTTTTCAAACTAGAATTCACATTGAGAAAATAACCGATGCTGGATTTTTCTGTGTCATTGGGTTTGGTAAAGAGATGAGTTTATCAATAAATCATTTGATCTTTGTGTTGGCAAAGTCTACTGTGACTCTTGCAGTGTTGGAAAATAAAACAAGAAATAATCTTTTCAAAATCATCATTTTTCATCTATGTCGGTGTTGTTGACTCAGGTTATTTTTTATGAATTCAGAGAAAAGATTTATTTAATTTTCAAAAACACAAACACTTTAGCATATTTGATGTGTTTATAGTTTATATTTTTAAAAGCCCCCAGGTGATATGTTATTTTCTTCAATGGTATGTTGTACCTCCAAGAGTAAGGGGGAACGAACTCCCTATGGATTTCTAAAACCAAAGTAGGACAAGGGAAAAGACAGGTTGGGTTAAAGGGTCTATTTTCTCACAGCTTACTTGGGCTCGCTAGCCAGGCTCCTACTGTTCATTTCCTGGGGCAGTGGTGCGCACTCTCCAAGGTATTTCTCCCTGGTCCCTGCTAGCAAAACCTGCTCCGTGCTCCATTTCCTTGCAGACATGGCATGAGTTGTCCTACTCTGCCTGCCCACTCTGGGAAGAACTCCATGGGCTGATCCGTGGTGACTGGCAAACACTAGACCAATTACATACCAGGAAAGGAGGAGTGGAGAGAATGGCCGTTTCCTCTATACCCCCTGCCCTGGACTGACCAGGAATGGCAGAGGCTCTGCAGTGGTAAATGCACTAAGGCCAAGTGGGAGATTCTGGAAATTCTGACCCAAAACTTCTGTTTACTCCACATATGTGAAATGCCATAATAAAGGCGTTGCATAACTCAGTGCCTTGTCCAGGACAAGTGGAAAGATTGGTGAGAAGAAAAAGAGATGAAAGAAGGTGATATAAAAACGTATTTTCATCCTTGCAAACAATTTTTAGAACGCATAATGTCAGGAATGAACATACTCATAAATTTAGAATTCAGTGAATCCTCAAAATACTTTTATCAATATACTTCAGTGCTCCCCTTCTTTGGAGTTGAAAAGCCTTAATCAGAAGTTTGACATTTCATGGTCGTAAAAAATTGCAAAAAGGGTGACTAAGCAAACATTTGCCTTGAGTTATGTGGCCGCAGATCCTACTGTGTTTGCTCCTACATGTGCTATGGTAGCCGTAGAGAGGATTTGGTGGAACCTGGACGGGATTGCCCCCGATGGAAGAACCAAGCAGCTCTGCGACGTCTTGGAGGGTGGAAGTTTATTTCACACCAGCGGGCTCAGAGGACAGTGATCTCCAAAGGTCTGAGCCACAGGCACAAGCAAGGGGAGCAATTTATATTTTTCTACTTCCGTATGTGGCATTTTGGCGCACTTGCAAGCAGGGCAGAAGAAGAACCCAGAAAGGTCCCAAGGTGGGGGCGGGGCCGAGATTCTCTTGTTGGCTCTATTGACCATGTTGAATATTTTCCTTATCAATTTTCCTTTTTATTCTTCCTTCCTTCCTTCCTTCTGACCTTCTTTCCTTTCTTCTTTTTCTCCTTTTTTAATCAAGTCATTCTCATGGAAAGTCAGTATATAAACCGTTCTTTCTATGAAATTGTTTTATCTTCAGGGTAAGAAGCATTTTTCAGAATACTTGCTTAAGATGCTAGTTGTGGGGCCCCAATATTGGAAGGAACCTTCTACTGTCAAATTACAGCTAAGGTTTAAAATGTGATTCAAAGGGGGGATTCAAGATGGTGGCATGAGAGGTGACATGGACAACTCCTCCCAAAACCACAAATAGTACAAAAATAGAGTTAATTAATACAGCTAACTCTAAACAGCAACAAGAAAGAAGGCTGAACCGGATTGCATACAGACCTCAGGAAAAAAGCAGACCTCAAAAAACAGGGTAACATAGGAAGCCTTAATCTGTCACGACCCAGGCCCTTCCCCCACCCCAGATCACTGGCGGGGGGAAGAGAAAATGAATGGGGGAGGGGGTGGAAGCTTGGGTCGGCTGAGCGCCTAGCCCGGGAGATCTGCTTTGTGAGCAGAAGCCTGTATTGTGTGGTGCTCTGGATGTTGGGGAGCTCAGACAGGCGGAGTGCTTGGGAGAATGACATTCTGGCCGTTTGTGGAGGGGGGGAATCCACATCCAGCCGCTCTGTGTGAGAGGAGGGGCAGGCGGTCTGAGAGGCTTCCTAGCAGCAAGAGGGCTGCTGAAGGGGTCGGGTTTGCACGGAGTTTGCTTCACAGGAGAAGGGACAGCTGGAGAAGGTTGTCTGGGTGCGCTCTGCCCAGTGTTTGGGAACTCTGAGGAGCTTCAGGTGCTCCATTCCCCTGGCTGCCTACTCAGCTCCGAGGCCCCCGAATGTGACACACAGTCTGCTGCACCTTCCTCCTAGCCTGCCGCACCATTTTCAAACTGGCAGTCACTGTGCAAGTGTCAGGCCAGCCAGAGGGAGGCCCCGCCTACAACAGCTAGAGACGCAGAGCACAGAGGCTTACACGTGTGTGCTTGGCCCACTGGCTCTGACACTTGAGATAGACACCGCAGATGGGAATCGGGAAACAGAACTTTCCTCACCACAGGCACAAGCTCCGCTCTCCTACAAGCCCCAACCTCACTCTAGGGGCTGAGCAGCTCCAGAGACTGGAGTTTCTGTGCACTAGTGGACACCACACAGAAATATGAAATGTCAAAAGAATATGGTTCAGACCAAAATCTCACAGACCCCAGAAAAAGGGCCAAATGAAACTGAACTCACCAATCTTCCTGAAAGAGTTCAAAATAAAAATTATAAACATGCTTATGGAGGTATAGAAAAATATTCAAGAACTCAGGAGTGAATTTAACACAGAGATTCAATATTTAAGAAATTCCATATTTAAATGAAACATACAGTGGAGGGATTTAAAAGCAGATTAGATGTAGTAGAAGAGACAGTAAATGGAATAGAAATTATAGAAGAGAAATACAAAGAACCTGAGGTACAGAGAGAAAAAAGGATCTCTAAGAATGAAAGAATATTGAGAGAACTATGTGACCTATCCAAATATAACAATATTCACATTATAAAGGCACCAGGAGAAGAAGAGAGAGAAAAAGGGATAGAAAGTGTCACTGAGGAGGTAATTGCTTAAAACTTCCCCAGTCTGGGGAAGGAGATAGTCTCTCAAGCCATGGAGGTGCACAGATCTCCCAACACAAGGGACCCAAGGAAGACAACATCAAGACATATAATAATCAAAATGGCAAAGATCACGGATAAAGACAAATGTTTAAAAGCAGCTAGAGAGAGAAAAAAGATCACATACAAAGAAAAACCCATCAAGCTATCACCATGTTTCTCAACAGAAACATTACAGGCCAGAAGGGAATGGGATGATATATTTAATGCAATGAAGCAGAAGGGCCTTGAACCAAGAATACTCTACTCGGCAAGGTTATAATTTAAATTTGAAGGAGGGATTAAACAATTTTCAGATAAGCAAAAGCTGAGAGAATTTACCTCCCACAAACCACCTCTACAGTGCATTTTGGAGGGACTCCTATAGATAGAAGTATTCCTAAGGCTAAATGGATGTCACCCAAGGGATAGACAAAGAGTATAGAATATGCTTCATAACATGCAAAGAATGGAGGAGGAAAAAAAAAAGAATCTTTAGGTTGTGTTTGTAATAGCATAAAAAGTGAGTTAAATTAGACTGTTAGATAGTAAGAGAATTACCCTTGAACCTTTGGTAACTAGGAATCTGAAGCCTGCAATGGCAATAAGTATATACCTATCGATAATCACCCTAAATGTAAATGGTTTGAATGCACCAACCAAAAGACAGAGTTACTGAATGGATAAAAAAACAAGACCCATCTATATGCTGCCTACAAGAGACTCACTTCAGACCCATAGACATACACACTGAAAGTAAAGGGATGGAAAAAGATATTTCATGAAACTAATAGAAAAAAGCAGGAGTTGCAGTACTTGTATCAGACAAAATAGACTTCAAAACAAAGAAAGTCACAAGAGACAAAGGACATTACATAATGATAAAGGGGTCAGTCCAACAAGAGGATATAACTATTATAAATATCTATGTACCCAACATAGGATCACCTACATATGTGAAACAAATACTAACAGAATTAAAAGGGGAAATACAATGCAATGCATTCATTTTAGGAGACTTCAACACACCACTCACTCCAAAGGACAGATCAACCAGACAGAAAATAAATAAAGAGACAGATACACTGAAGAACGTATTAGAATACATGGAACTAATGGATATCTACAGAACTCTACACCCAAAAGCAGCAGGATACACATTCTTCTCAAGTGCACATGGAACATTTTCAAGAATAGATCATATACTAGGCCACAAAAAGAACCTCAGTCAATTAAAAAAGATTGAAATTGTAACAACCAGTTTCTTAGACCACAAAGGTATGAAACTAAAAATAAATTACACAGAAAAAAATGAAAAAGCCCACAAACACATGGAGGTTTAATAACATGCTCCTAAATAATCAATGGATCAATGACCAAATATAAACAGAGATCAAGCAATACATGGAGACAAATGACAACAATAATTCAACACTGCAAAATCTGTGGGACGCAGCAAAGGCCATGATAAGAGGGAAATATAGTGCAATACAAGCCTACCTCAGGAAAGAAGAACAATCGCAAACAAACAGTCTAAACTCACAATTACTGAAACTAGCAAAGGAAGAACAAATGAGGCCAAAAGTCAGTGGATAGAGGGACATAATAAAGATTAAAGCAGAAAAAAATTAAACTGAGAAGAATAAAACAAAAGAAAGAATCAACGAAAGCAGGAGCTGGTTCTTCGAGAAAATAAAGAAAATAGATAAACCCCTAGCTAGACTTATCAAGAAAAAAAGAGAGTCTATACACATAAACAGAATCAGAAATGAGAAAGGAAAAATCACTATGGACACCACAGAAATACAAAGAATTATGTGAGAATACTATAAAATTATATGGTAACAAATTAGATAACCTAGATGAAATGGACAACATTCAAGAAAAATACAACTTTCCAAGGCTCACCCAGGAAGAAACAGAAAATATGAATATACCAATGACCAGAAAAGAAATTGAATTGGTAATCAAAAAACTACCTCAGAACAAAATTCCTGGACCAGATGGTTTCACTGCTGACATTTATCAAACATTTAGTGAAGACCTAATACCCACCCTCATTAAAGTTGTCCAAAAAGTAGAAGAGAAAGGAATACTCCCGAACTCATTCTACGAGACCAACATCACTCTAATACCAAAACCAGGCAAAGACACCACAAAAAAGAAAATTACAGACCAATATCCCTGATAAACATAGATGCAAAAATACTCAACAAAATATTAGCAAACCAAATTTAAAAATACATCAAAAGGATCATCCATCATTATCAAGTGGGATTCATCCCAGGGATGCAAGGATGGTACAATATTCGAAAATCCATCAACATCATCCACTACATCAACAAAAAGAAAGGCAAAAACCACATGTTCATCTCAATAGATGCTGAAAAAGCATTTGACAAAATTCAACATCCATTCAAGATAAAAACTCTCAACAAAATGAGCATAGAGGGCAAGTACCTCAACATAATAAAGGCCATATATGACAAACCCACAGCCAACATTATACTTAACAGTGAGAAGCTGAAAGCTTTTCCTTTAAGATCGGAAACAAGACAAGGATGCCCACTCTCCCCACTTTTATTCAACATAGTTCTGGAGGTCCTAGCCACGGCAATCAGACAACACAAAGAAATAAAAAGCATCCAAATTAGCATGGAAGAAGTCAAAGTGTCTGTGTTTGCAGATGACATGATATTGTACATAAAAAGCCATAAAGTATTCAGTCCAAACTACTAGATCGAATATCTGAATTCAGCAAAGTTGTGGAATACAAAATTAATACACAGAAATCTGTTGCTTTCCTATGCACTAATGAATCGTGAACTAGCAGAAAGAGAAATCAGGAAAACAATTTCATTCACAATCACATCAAAAATAATAAAATACCTAGGAATAAACCTAACCAAGGAAATAAAAGACCTATACTATGAAAACTACAAGACACTCATGAGAGAAATGAAAGAGGACACTAATAAATGGAAATTCATCCCATGCTCTTGGCTCCAAAGAATTAATATTGTCAAAATGGCCATCCTGCCTAAAGCAATCTACAGATTCAATGCAATCCCTATCAAAATACCTACAGCATTCTTCAATGAACTAGAGCAAATAGTTCAAAAATTCATATGGAACCACAAATGATCCCGAATAGCCAAAGCTATCCTGAGAAGGAAGAATAAAGCAAGGGGAATTATGCTCCCTGACTTCAAGCTCTACTACAAAGCCACAGTAATCAAGACAATTTGGTACTGGCACAAGAATGGACCATAGACCAGTGGAACAGAATAGAGAGCCCAGATATAAACCCAAGTATATATGGTCAATTAATATATGGTAAAGGAGCCATGGATATACAATGGGGAAATGACAGCCTCTTCAACAGCTGGTGTGGGCAAAACCGGACAGCCACATGTAAGAAAATGAAACTGGATTACTGTCTAACCCCATACAAAAAAGTAAACTCAAAATGGATCAAAGACCTGAATGTAAGTCATGAAACCACAAAACTCTTAGAAAAAAACATAGGCAAAAATCTCTTGGACATAAACATGAGCCACTTCTTCATGAACATATCTCCCCAGGCAAGGGAAACAAAAGCAAAAATGAAAAAGTGGGACTATATCAAACTAAAAACTTCTGTACAGCAAAGGACACCATCAGTAGAACAAAAAGACATCCTACGGTATGGGAGAATATATTCATAAATGACATATCAAATAAGGGGTTGACATCCAAAATATATAAAGAGCTCACACAGCTCAATGAACAAAAAGCAAATAAGCCAATTAAAAAATGGGCAGAGGAGCTGAACAGACACTTCTCCAAAGAAGAAATTCAGATGGCCAACAGGCACATGAAAAGATGCTCCACATCCCTAATCATCAAGAGAAATGCAAATTAAAACCACAATGAGATATCACCTCACACCAGTGAGGATGGCCAACCTCCAAAAGACAAACAACAACAAATGTTGGCAAGGATATGGAGAAAGGGGAATCCTCCTACACTGCTGGTGGGAATGTAAATTAGTTCAACCGTTGTGGAAAGCAGAATGGAGGTTCCTCAAAAAACTCAAAATAGAAATACCATTTTACTCAGGAATTCCACTCTTAGGAATTTGCCTTTAGAATGAAGCAGCACATTTTGAAAAAGACATATGCACCCCTATGTTTATCGCAGCACTATTTACAATAGCCAAGAAATGGAAGCAACCTAAGAAGATGTGGTACATACACACAATGGAATATTATTCAGCCATAAGAAGAAAACAAATCCTACCATTTGCAACAACATGGATGGAGCTAGAGGGTATTATGCTCAGTGAAATAAGCCAGGTGGGGAAAGACAAGTATCAAATGATTTCACTCATCTGTGGAGTATAAGAACAAAGAAAAAACTGAAGGAACAAAACAGCAGCAGACTCACAGAACCCAAGAATGGATTAACAGTTACCAAAGGGAAAAGGACTGGGGAGGATGCATGGGAAGGGAGGGATAAGGGGGAATAAGGGGCATTACAATTAGCACACATAATATAGTGGGTAGGGGGACACAGGTAAGACAGTATTTACAAAGATGACAGGTAGTGATTCTATAGCATCTTACTACACTGATGGACAGTGACTGTAATGGGGTATGTGGGGGGGACTTGATAATAGGGGGTCTACTTGCCATAATGTTGTTCAAGTGATTGTACATTAACAGTACCAAAATAAAAAACATGAAAATGTGACTCAGAGACTCTGTACAATGAATTTAGAATGTCAGTTTGATGAGTTTTTCTGTAGTACACCACATGAATTTTTAAATTGCCCTTTAGGTCTATTAAAAAAAAATCAACCCAGCTTCTTTTAATCCTAGTGCTAAATATCAGAGACTGACACAGACATGATTCATCACACTTAACAAATACATTATGATTTCAAGTGACTGTGTCACCATTAGACATACTCTCATCCCAAAGACCTAAATGCCTAACAAAAAACACTGACCACACCAAATCAGTGTATCATGGAATCCAGGTGTGAGACTATTTTAAAGTAATGTTTTTACTTAATATTCAATAAAGGGCATTTATGGTTCATGAGAAAATATAGATTACTTGCAAAATCATGTTAGGGCAAGTGGCTTAACATTTGGAGGAGAAGAAAGACTCATATTATGATTGTACATAAAAAAATGTTGAAGTACTAGAAAAAGTCTGCATGAATAGATGATGATAGAACTTTGGCATGTGAAAGTCTTTCTAAATCAGAAAACATCAATTATTCAATAGAATCTGATTCATTTTGATATTAATCATTATGAAAAATATACTCCCATATATGATGGCATGTGTATATATGTATGTGTACATAAATATGTATACACCCAGACAGCTGGTCATCAGTGCTACCAATCCCAAAGACAGTCTGTGCAACAACAACAAGAAAAATGAATCAATAGCTTGTGGTCACCTTGTATTTGTATTAAATAAAACCATAAATAACAAGTATATATAAGATTATATGTATGTGCAATATAATACATGTGTATGTTACACATACATATGTAATTTTTAACCTTGTAAAAAAATTAAGTTTATAATATTCTGATGGAAAATTTTCACTAGTACATTTTTATTTCTTCACTGTATTCCAGGATAATCATAATCATCATAACCTAGAATTTTAAACCTAATTCATTATCAATTTCTTTAAATGGAATATGTTTTAAAATAAACCTTTTATTTAAGAAATTTCTGACCTTTAGAAAAGTCACAAAAATGTCCTAGTGAATTCCTTTATACCCTTTGGGTTAGGCAGAATAATGACCACCCTAGAGATGCCCATGTATTATCTCCCAGCACCTGTAAATATGTTATTTTACATGACAAAAAGGACTATGCAGATTTGGCTGATTTAAAGCTTTTAAAATGAGGAGATTATCCTTGATCATCTGGATGGGTGCAGTGTAAACACAAAGCTCTTTATAAGAGGGAGGCAGGTGGGTCAGTATCAGACAAAGATTCGAAGATGAAACACTCTTGGCTCTGAAGATGGAGGAAGGGACCATCAGCAAGGAATGCAGGAGGCCTTGAGAAACTAGAAACAGTGAGAGAACAGATTTTCCCCTATAATCTTCAAAAGAAATGTAGCCCTGCTGACACATGATGGTTACAAAATGATGATTTTTCTGACTGTATTGTTCCTTGTACTTTTATTAGCTGTCATTCTCAGCATAAGATTTGTTTGTCTTGTAGTTAGAAGGATCCAGATCCCAATTCCAAATCTGTAGAGGGGAAAGTGTTTCCCCAACCAACAAGCAATTCTGACACTAGCTGGATGTCCTCCACTGCCGCTTAATTCTGACTCTACAATGCAGATAATTCACCAGATTCCACATGGTAAGGGCTCAGTCAGGCAAGACTCCCCCTGCACTACACTTCACCCTCACCACTGCAGACACCGATCAAAAACCCAGGTTAGCATTTGTGCTTCCCACCCATGGGCTATAGATGTGAGGTTCCCATGGACCTTCTCCTAAGGTTCAATTAAGTTGATAGAACACAAAACTTAGAAAAACATTTTACTTACTGTATCACTGATTTATTTGTTATAAAAGGTTATAACTCAGGAACAGCCATGTTGAAGAGATACATAGAACAAGGTATGGGGAAAGGGCATAGAGTTTCCATGCCCTTTCCAAGCCCACCACTATCCTCCAATTTCCTTGGTTCACCAGTCCAGAAGCTCTCCAAACTCTTATCTTTTTGTATTTTTATGGATGCTTCACTGCATAGGATGACTGATTAAATTTGTTGCCATTGGCTATGGATTCAACCTCCATCAACTATCCACGCCCCAGAAACTGAGGGGTGGCCATGCTTAGATGATATAGGGGCATTCTAAAAGTCACCTCATTAACACACACAAGACTCCTTCATCTCTCTCACCACTTAGGAAATTCCAAGTGTTTTGATGTTCTGCTGTAGAAACAGAATGATGACCAAACATACATTTCTTTAAAAAATTTTTTTAATTGAAGTATAATTGACACACAGTATTATATTAGTTTTGGATGTAAAACATAGTGATTCAGCAATCCTATACATGATGAAATGCTCACCAAGGTAGGTGTAATTAGCAGCTGTCACCATACAAAGTTATTACCTTATTAGTGACTATATTCCTTATACTGTATTTTTCACAATATTGCAATAGCATTACTATTGACTTTTGAATTTTTAAATGTTATGTTAACTATTACTGTCATTCGTGTTTATGCTCAGATTTCCCCAGGTCTGGCCAATGGAGGCTTGTGAAATGGGTCCTTGTATCATTTTGAGGTCTTCCCCTGTATTTAACTTCTTTCCTATTTTCTAATACAATATGTTGTAGGCTTATTTTGTCCTTTCTTTATTAGAGCCTTGAAGTCAGACATTTTCCCAAAGAATTCAGACACCTTTTGTTACAGTGACAACTCTGGCACCCGACACTATTAATATATGCATTAATCTTCTAATCCTACAATATACACAAAATGGTTTCAAGTTATTACATCTGTACCACTACTAACAACATATCAGTTAAGAGAAATTTGAGATTTCTTTGCAGTTATTTCTTTAAATTGAAAGTACAGTGCTGAAGTACTATGCTCAGTTGTTACTTTATTTTTTGTTGCTGTTAATACAAAGGTGAGTCTGAATTGTTTTGTTTTTTCTTTTACAGCTCACATGTGTTTACGTTTAAAGCTGTGCCAGAATCATTGTATGTATTAGGAAGAGTTCCTCATTGCTTTATTCTTTGAAAGACTTTGTATTAGGATGTTAAAAGAATTATCTTTTACCAGACTGCATAATAGAATCTCTTTCTAAACCATCTTGATAAGGAAAGTATTTAACATAGCCAACAAGGTCAGCAGGAAACTCCTGGCCCCTCCCCTTCTCTCTCACTCCTCCAGGCTCCTCTTTTTCCCTGCTTACTGTGCATGCTGAAATGCCACATATACGAAAGCAAAATAGTATAAATTGCTCCTCTTGCTTGTGTTTGGGGCTCAGACTTTTGGAGATCACTCTACTCTGAGCCTGCGGGTGTGAAATAAACCTCCACCCTCCAAGACCTCTGAGTGTCACTTGGTTCTTCCATCAGCAATCCAGTCTAGGTTTTCCGGTTTTCTGTAACAATCTGAGACAGTTGTTTTAATTTGAGACAGAAATTACTTTAATTAAATTATAATGGTGTTCCCTTTTTATTGTTTTAATTCATTTTATTGATTTATTATCTTTGTAAAGCGTATCATTTTGCATACATTGTCAAGTTTATCTATTTTGCTATGCTTTCCAAAAAAATAGCTGTGTGTCTTTGAGGATTCTTATTTGCATCTTTTGTTCTATTTTATTAATATTTGGTCTTCTTTTTACCATTAATCAGCTTTTATCTATCCTATTGCTCACTTTCTAACTGCTGAATTGGAGATTTAGTTTTTCAGTTTTTGGTGTTCTTTTTGATTTGTTATAATGTCAGAAATTAAATTTAAATACTTTCAGTGTATTTAAAATACACTAGTATAGATATATAATATTATATGTATTCAAGTTAAACTGTAAGAGGAGTTAAGTGGTTCTAATAACTAATGCACACAGAAAGAGTGCTGTGTTTGTATTTGTGCCTAAAAAAAGATTAAAAAACATGAAATAAACATAAAATGCTCACCACTACTTAAAAAGAGTATTAGGACATCATTTTACTCTTAGGTTTTATTGTCTGTTTCAATGTCTTATTGCTGTTGAATATGTAGTATTATCTGGTTTTAGAATATAATTTGGTACTTTCTATTATAAAAATTACCTGGTAAAGTTTATAAGAGAGAAACCTTTGAATACCTTTAACTCTAATAGTTGGTAGATACCAGTAGCTACAATGACAACAACAAAAATTAGTGGTTGTAGACAGTCACATTGGCTAATAACACTTCATAAAATTAATAAAAACTCATACAATACACGTCACTCTGAGAATATTGGAATCTGCTTAATATATCTATATTTGCGAGACTTGTGTTATCCCACAGTTTCAATGGATTGATCTATTTCACCTATTTCTGCCAATTTTTTATTTACATATTTTGCAGTTATTAGCTGCATAAAGGTTAATATTTTAAGGTCTTCTTATTCCACTTCTGAGTTTTGTCACCAACTACTGATCTGCTCAGATTTGCTTCCACCATCTTATTTTGTACTTTCTATTTGTCTTTTTTTCCCCCCTGCATTTCTTTTCTTCTATCTTTCTTACCTTCAGTTGGATTGATTGCTTTTGTGCTTTGTCTATTTCACTTTTTCTTTAATTATTCTTCAAATTATACTGTTTATTTCTGGTCTTTCATTACATATTTTATAGATATTTCACTAGGTATTTCTATGTATATTTAACTTAGAAAAATCCAAATTAGTCATTTGCTTTATAGTGTTCCCTTCAAACAAGGTACAGGACACAAATAAATACTTATTCTGCAATTTGTTGCTTATCTGGCTCTCACATCAGGTTTTTTTGTTGTTGTTATGTGTTTCTGATTCTTGATTATAAACACATGCTCCATGTATATTTTTTATGGGAATTTTTCAGGATAATTTTAACATGAGTTTCTCATGTAAGAAGGTATAGTAAATTCCTCCAAACAAATGCAAGCTTTGACTTTTCACTTCTCTACATTTTAATTTACCCATTCTTTCTGGACTCTTATTTTTCTTATTTTCAAGAAAACTCAACTATCTTAAAAATACTTTAAGCATATTATTCATCACTTTAAAGTGTACAGTACATCTAGCTTGCCATAATGGTAGAAAAATAAATCAATCTATAATTCTTTGCTAAAGTACTCATTAAAGATTTCAGAATACTATGAGATAGACATGTCAAAAGGATTTTTAAGCCAATTCTTTTATTATCCAATAGATAATATTATATAATAGTAAATATTACCTTGAAGATCTCTACCACCTTAGAAGAAGCAGACAAAAGGAGAGATTATTACCTGGCCAAGCTCTGACAAATAACTCCAAGAGAAACACTCCTTACACTGAACCAGACAATTGATAAGTTGTGAAAATACAACTGATACTTTTTTCACATTCAAGGCAATGAGAGCCAACTTATTAATTTTTTTCTTTTCTTTAAGGAAATATTAAAAAATATTAAGCATGCATAATTTATGTGTATGTGAATAGAGAGAAGGAGATACAGAGAGGTTTCCTTTTTCTTATTAAATATGTAGAAATGATGTTCTTGAGTAGAATGGCCAGAGCCTACAAGAACCATGCAAGATATGAATTCTATATCTTTCCAGAGGAGGGAGCAATTGTAGAAATGGAAAAATAACCAGGAGACTTTCAGTCTACAAGAAAATAATCTGAGTGTCTCCAGGAACAATCATCCTCAGGATATTTCTATGAGCAACAGGAAAAAAATGCTCTCACTTCCACTGAGACTATGGGCTACAACAGAAGTGTCGCTGTAGTTGTTCGAGGCATTTTTTTCTTACCAACCAGAGAATCTCCTACAGAAGGTGAGGATAACATCATGGAGAAGCAAAGCTGGGAAACTAAAAAGCAAACACCAGTTGATCTCGCTCAGTTGTGCCTAAATCTGGCACTGTATGTGAATATTTACTTTCATGGGGCAATACATTCCCTTCTCTTTTATTCTTAAGTTTTTCCTACTTTGTTTATGTTATTTTAAAACAAAATCCATCATACTAATACAATCATCCTCTCGTAGCCATCCAGCCATGAGATGTGTATATATCTATATCTCCAATATTACCAGTATATGCAAACATAAGTAAAATTACAAATTCCAATACGTGTGTGTGTATATAATATATGCATATATAAACACAATATATAATGTGTATATGTATGTGTATATATATATATATATATAGTCCTTAGTGAAAATTTTACCTTTTGAATAAAATTTAAAATCGTACTTACTTTATACATTGCTCTGGATCTCTCTTTTCATTTATCATGCTAACTCTGTAGATCAATTCATATCTAACTAATTATTTATGTAAGTAGAACAAATACCATAATGTCTTCAACCATTTATTTCTTTATAGCATTTCAGTTGCCCCAGGTCTTTTATATATTGCAAGCAGTGCTACAAAAAATCCTAACACCAAATAGCCTGATTTTAGCAGGTATATAACCAGAGAAGAAATAGGCAATGAAGCAGAAGTAGAAGTAGACACTAGGCTGTCCTAACTAGCTTCATAAGTTTAGGTTATTTACTAAGAGTTTTTGAACCTTATTATGTTAATTTAAAATGAAATTTTTAACTGTCAACAATAACAAATCAGTTTCAATTTCTGTACGCATTTGGCTGCCTGGAATACAGTATTGAGAGAGGTTCTAATGTCATATTTTGTCACAGTGGGAAACATACTATAGAAATAATAAAGTAGTGACAATTGTGGAGTTCTAGCTTTACATTTTCTGACTATAACTTAAAGGATTGTATGAGATCTGAATTGTTTATGAAAATCATATAAATGAACTAGTATTGTTTGACTTAGAAAAAGAGAAAACTGGAGAATGTATAGTATTTCAAATATTTCACTTGAGTTTCTCAACATAAGAAAACTAGAATCAGTGGTTGGAAATGACAGTCAGATTTTGACTGCAAAAATGGAAGAATTTTCTAGCAATGATAGTGCTTAGTAATGAAACAAGATGCTTCTTTATTGGATTTATTGATAAGAAGCTAGGTCACTGTTGAGGATGCTTTAAAAACAACCCATATCAGAATAATAAAGGAAAGAACATTTACCAAGTACTAGATGCCATAATAAACAGTTTCATGTACATAAAATCATAATTGATGATTAGAAAAAATTCTCACACATAGTAGGCATGGAATTAATTATACCAATCATACTAGAGGAAAAGGAAGTGTTTTTATCAGTCTGAAGAAACAATAGTTCTGAACATGCTTCAAACTAATTTATCCCAATAAATAAGCCAATTTCAATTAACTCACATTTCCTTAATGCTCTGTCAGAATTTCCACTGTAAAGCCTCATTTCCAAGCCTTAACTGACATACCACTAAGGGCAAGCGAAGGGGAAGTTATGAGGTAAAAGTAAGTCAACCAGCTGTGGCCCTCAGTACATTTCTTTTATACTCAAATTATATTAAGTCACAATAAAAAACTGAGATTAGAGAAAAATAGTCTACTAGTGGAAAATGATCTACTGCAAAGCGCTGAAATCTTCAATTTTAAAAGTAAATATTATTCATTTTAAATAAATAACTGGATATAATTTTTATGACAAATAGAGGGTGATCTTTTAGAATTATTAATAGAAACCAAGACATTCAAAATCTCAGAAAAACATGAGAAACTACAAATTTTAACCTAGTCTAGAGAATTCTGACAAGATACAATCATCTCTTTACTAAACCTGAATGGTTTTCTCAGACCAAATTTTAGGAGAGAGGAATTCACACACTGTTAGTCAGGTGGAAGTATGATAACTTTAGAGGCAGAAGACTGATGAAAGAAATATTATCCTATTTCTAGAAATTTGTTGCATTTAAAGCTAAATGGAAGTTTTAGTACAGTATTTTCCTTAAAACCATTCTTATTTAATCCCTAATTATCCTGATTATTATAACTCCTTATTATAACCTCGTCATCACCTCATCCTCATCTAATTTACACACAGGAAAAAAAACTATCTTCTATTAATATTATTTCATCATATTGCTCAGTTGTTTTTAAAAAACCAGGGTTTTTAATGTATATTGTATACTTTAATATATATTGTAAGGGCTAGCAATCTGTACTATGTGTAAAAAGTTGCTATAAAAGATTATTTTAAATGGTAGAATGAAGATTTTAGCTGGACAGTATCATGATGTTGCCATCAGTTATGTCTTTATTTTTCTCCTTTACTCACACTTCTCTCTCCTGTGCTCTTTCCCTTCACTCCAGGCCATTTTAAAGCATCAATAATGAACCCTTCTTACAGCTCTGCATTTCTCTTGTCTTCTCTGCAATGTGATGACAGTACTATGTTCCTTAATAGAGTAGGGTAGTGTCAGTAAGAAAAACAGACATTTACATGATCCCTTAAATATCTTACTTTCCTAGAAGGAAAATTTTAGACATCAATTTGTGTCAGGGTTAGGGGGTAGAGGTAGGGAGGATGATGCTTGACTAAACCTAGAGTAGTGCTGAAGAATATAAGTCAACTATTTTTTAAGTGTTTTTCATTCCAAAAGTAAATCAATACTCATTGTAACAAAATTTGGTAGTTCCAGATCACAGGAATCCAAGGGGCAAATAAGAAGCCATTGAATAATTTAATCAGGTAAGGGAGTCACGTTTTTCTTTTATTGTCTCTAAGACTGTAAAAAATTTGAACCAACAGTTTTGAATAGCTAGGTGATATTTAAATATGAAAGTTTTTAAATAATAGAATAATGTTAAGACTAATGTCAGTTAGATATATTTGACAAATAACAATATTGTCCTCAAAGCACCATTTCTCAACGTGGCCAAGTCATTACCCAGAAAAGAGTTGAAGAAATCTAGATTTAGGAAATAGGGACAATATTTTAAAATTAACTTTTGCTCTAATTTCCAAAAAGAAAATAAAGAGGTTAAAAACAAAACAAAACAAAAAAAAACTTTAAATGTCTTTCTGAATGATACTCTAGTTTTCAAACAGTAAAACCAATTTAGTCCCTAATTATTGTAAAATACTAATTTTTCAAATATTGATTCTCTATACATACACACACACATACACACAGACCTGGTAAATTTCATTTATCTGTTATGTTGATTTTTTTAATCCAAGATCTTTCTTGTTTAATATCACGTTTTCTTTGTCTCTCATTCTTTTGTTATGAATTTGACTTTTTAAAAATTCTCTTCTTACCCCACATCCTACTGAGTTTTTTTTCTCCTCACACCACAATAAAGTGTACTCTATCATTTACTTGGTCTTCTCTTCCATGTTTCCAGTTTCTTCCCTTGTTGGGCTAGTTTTTTTTTTTCAGTTCATGTGTAATAGACATCTGGGTTGTTGTGCCTGGGTAGTTGTGTGAATGTCCTTGGCTAGGACTCTCCTGACAATCTGGACTCCCTGAAAGTTCTGTTCCATATTGCTGCCCACCTGAGTGTCTCTGGGTAGCAGGGGAGAGCAACCTGTCCTAGGAAGAGTACTCATCAAAATGACACATTTATTTATAAGGTTCTGGTATATGCCTGGCTGCAATGTTTTCTCCAATCAGTTCTTTTAGTTTATTTAAACAAAAGTCAGAGAATTGTTTTATTTGTCTCTGGGGGTAAAACACTGGACTTCCTGAGCTTGTTTTTCGGGCATTAGGAGGTAGGGAAGACCCATGTCCAAGAATGTTGAGTAGTAGCTGCTCATATTTACATTTATATTATATTTACGAGTGTTCTTACTTTTAGAAAAATGAATTGAGAACACAGGTTTTCACGAAATCTCTGTAATGCCATCTTTTACCATGAAATATAGTAAGAGTTTATACACTTTCTCACTGTGCCGAAGTCAGTGTCAGAAAGTCTTTGAATTCTGAAAGAATGTGATCTGAATTGTAGCCTAACCACAAACTTGTGTCTTGGGGGAAGATGTCTAATGTCTGAAGTAATGCTTACTTCACAGGGATGTGAAGGAACAAAAAAATCTAAAGTATGTGTGATGCATATCGATGTCTAGAATAAAATAATGAGTACTCTATTAATATTAGTATAGGTTTTATTATAAGCATTGATTTAGATAAGCATAGAAATAAATATATAGACTGACTGCAAAGTGCTAAGCATTCACTGTACTAGGCACTAACTATCCGTAATAATAGAAAGAAAGATAGCCGTATTTTCTGCCCTCAGGAAACTCTCAGATAATTAAGAGGTGAACAATTGCAGTGAAGTGTATTACTAAATTAGGAGAAGTAGAAGTTGGTTTTAAAAGATTGTGGCCTTATGTGGTAAAAAGTTGTTTTTAGCAAACCTTCCAGAAAATTCTTCCAATGCCCTTTAGCCATTAGAAAGACCTCAGTCTGCCTACTTGTGAGCTGTAATACGCCATGGGGCTTATCAATTCAGCAGAATCAGGCTGAATCATTTATTAAATTAGAGGCCTACAAAGAGAACCCCCAGTGTGAGTCAGAGAGAGCCAGTTGCTAACTCGATTGCCTGCTGATTCCTTGCGGCTTTCCTGAACCGTGTCCCAGCGTGGGAGGGCCAAGACAAAGGAGACAGAGGCAGGGGATGTTCAAACACTACAGTTCAATTCATTTCATTTAAGGGCCTGTATGGCTTTTTTTCTGGCCTTAGGGTCAATCTGCAATGATGTCTCCTTCTGCCCCAAAGAATGTGATGCTAAAGAAAAGGAATTCATGCAAAAGAAAACTGAAGCTGCTTCTCCTGGTTCACCCACACCACACCATCTATCCTGGGACAAGAACAGGAGTCTTTCTTTTCGTCCTATTTTCTCAGGGCTTCCTTTTGATGTATATCCTGAATCTGACAACTTCTCAGCCTGCAGTGTTTCACTGTGATCTATTACCTTAGGAGTAAGGATCTCCTGCTGACAGACTTCTCTGAATTAGAAAAACACCTGCATATTCAGCCAGTTTGAAGAGCAGTTGGAAAAAATTCCATGTAGTCAAATGAATTGGGAATTAAGGTGGTTCAGAAATTATATATTTTAGAGCAACATCAAACTTCCTGGATTGAAAACAGGGGGGCTCATATCCTTTGACTGAATATTGAAACTAAATCAAGAGAGTTCCTGTTTTAAATAAAAATTGCAGCATGAAGCCATAGAAGAAACAAGCTGTCAAGATCTTAGTGAAAAAAAAAATTAATAAAAAAATGGCAAATATATCTGGGATTTGCTTTCTGCAGATAATAAAGACACTCAAAATGTAGGTTTCATTCCTAAACTTCATTGTCCTTTCAGGCCTGGTATCCTCAGGCCATTCCTCTCTCTGCACATAAAAAGAGCAGCTGAAGATGCTTGTTTACAATGTGCACATAAAACACTCTTTAGAGCCACTTGTTAGAGCCAATGCTTTTAATTACAAAAAAATCTTTGAATTTAAAGAAATTTGGTTGATTGTGCTATTTTAAAATTACATACCAATGATTTTCATTAAATGGCTTTTTATTTCTGTCAAAAAAAAGTTTCATTCTTCAACTATCAGATGCTTTGTACAATTTCTTTTGATAACAGAATATAATAGTATTATTTATAAGTAGTAATCAAATTTACCTCGTGAGCTTGCTGGTTTTCGTTCCCAGTGCCCTTTGCCTCCTTTCCTACCCTCCAGCTCTGTTTCCTTTGAGGTTATCTGGTGTCACAAATGTGGTTTTCAGCTCGGAGCCACCCTTCAGAAGGTGTGACATGTCTGTCCTCTAGGCCTCGCTTGCCGTCCATGCTGCCTTTCCAGGGTCCACTGAACTGCAATGACACCACGACCTTTTCAGCAGGTTCTGTCCTTCATTTAATTAGCAAAAACAAAGAGCACGTATTGAAAAGATTTGGGAGTTTTCTTTACCCAGGTCCACCAGACCATCAGTTTTATTATATCATAGCAATACTTTTTCATGTAATATGTAATAAATAGTTCAGCCTTACCAAGGAACACTTAATTTACCATGGAGACAATTTCATTTGCCAAAATTCCAGGGGTTCTGGCTTACTGATGAGTTCAAGAAGTGGTCCACATTTCTCCGAAGATTCTAAGAAGGTCTTCTGTCAGCCACCAGGTCTTTGGAAAGTGTTGGAATATGAGCAAATTAAATTATCAAAACTGCGGAAGACTATTCATGGAGTATGCGATGATTTGTTCCCTCTGCTACCTTCCATCTTCAAAATGCTGGTTTGATCTGATATTTCAGAGATAATGGGGAGTAAAGTTTAATATTTCAGCAGTCTACAATGTCAAGACAAAGAGAAAACAAGAAGAAATGAGTCATGGAAAGTATGGGAGGGCCTTGACCTGCCCAGGGCTGACCAACTGGAGATCTGGATAGCCTTACTCTGATCACCACGGGGCACGGTGCCTTTCCAAGTATTACACAGACTATTTACTACATGATAGAAATATGCAATAGGTCAGATAATACTACTGATCAAAAACCAAAAAGTGCAGAGAAGTATTAAGATAATATGGTGTCCCTACAAGGCAGAGACCCAGAGTAACAAAGGGGTTCCATGCATACTTTGCAATGTAAATTGAAATAATTTACATTGAATTAATAAATTGAATCAATGCAATGTAAATTGAAATAATAGGGATATTTCTTCCTTCAGATTGAGTTAACAAGAAACAATGAATCCTTCTAAGTCAAGAAGGAAGAAATAACCTTTCTGTCCTTATTCCTAGCTGTTGAATAACCATCTCATTATACACTGTCCTTCTAAGAGTTCAGTGTAAATGAACACCATAAAGAATATAAACAGTGACTCAACATGTCTTAGAGTTATGGGTCAGGGAAGCTACAGTCTAGGTCTCTGTCACACATTTGGCTGCATCTTCTATGAAAGTCTGTAACTCTGGGGGAAAATCCTGGGGCAAAATACCTTTGAAACAGAACTCAGTCAAAAGGAGAAATAAAGTCAGAGAAACCTATTTATTTCTTACAAGCAATTGTCCACTTCTTTTCTTCCATGTCTCCCATGACCTGGCTGCAGAAGAGACCTAACCTGACCTCTTCAGTCCAGATATACCTACGCTCACCCTTGTAATTACCTATTGGAGATGGACTACTTCTCTCCACTCCTTGGAAACACCTATTGATATGGAGATGCACTAAGGCCAGGTGAGAGATTCTGGAAATATTGTGATTTTACCTACAGAGTCACTTTTCAAATTATGCAGATATAGTGCTAAATTAAACAAAACCACTTTGTTCTTAGGCTTTAATGAACATGTATGTGCATATATGTATTTTATATGTACATAACAGAAATTATATTTAATATATAATTTATCTTATATATATATATATATATATATACGTGTATATAGGTAAAGATAGTTCAGTCAGAAGATTTAGCACAATCTATGCTCCATTGCAATAGGTCTTTTGGGCAAAGGTAATTAAGATCCATTTTCCTAATAGTGTGTTTCTCTGAGCAAAAAGTTCTTCATTGAAATGTTTGGGTTTTCTCCATTTAATTAAAAGTTGAAAACTGATATTCCCATTAGGAGATCTTAGATAACATACTTGATTATTTTGCTTGACATGAAGTTGTTGACAACCATGCATATCTACTGTGCCTAATCTTCTGTCCTGCCATTCAGTTTTATGAAGGACTCTAAAGTTACTGGAAGTAAATACAGATGTTCTCATTTACTTTGCATCTGCTCTATCAGCTTGTTTCCTTGCACTACCCTTTAGTAATTATTTAAGGTCAGAAAACTTGAGACACATTTCCATTCAATATTATGAGTGAAATAAGGAGATGTCTGAGAAAAATAACAAAAATGTTCTAGTGGTGGTGGAGAGTAGACTCTTGCTTTTAATCACTAATTAAAGCGGTCTATAAACATGAACCATTCATTGTATGACTTGGTGGAATTTTGTTTTATAGCTTGAGTATTTATACTTTTATTGGCTACAGCAAACACCTGGAGTAAAAAAGGTTTGCTTTCATGTAATAAAAAATGTAATAGCTTTCTTGTCATTATTGAATGTAAATGGCAATCTGATCGATTGGATATAGCAAATAAATGACCTACCCTTAATTTAATGTTAACCAAATGAATGTATATACCAAATGTCTCATTGTACCCTTGAAAATTGAATCAAAAGCTCCTCATAATAAACAGCATCACTGCAAATCAGAAAGTCAGAAAGATTTCTACTTAGTAAGCTTTCTCATGGATCATTTCCATTATGAAGAGACTAATTTGACCAAGGCCCAAGTGTCTATGACTCTTGATGTATAAAATTCTTCTTATTGTCATCAGGGAATTCCAAATTAATGAAACAAGTTTAGAAAATTGTCATTGTGCAATTGCAGTTTTGCATTAATATTTCTAATGTTCTAGGCAACAAAGAATAAATAATTTTAAATCAGTAGCTATTTTATTACCTTTTGCATGAGATAGGGAAGGAACTCAGACAGTACTTTTAGAAAACTATAGCTTGCATTCAAACAAGAGGGAAAGTTTCAGCCCTCTGAAGTATTAATGTAACTATTGTTTTTAGATTTCTGTATATGCCAGTTATAGTCACTGAAGACCACCTAGCATGACTAAATCAAAGAAATTACATACTAAAAAATGCTTTCCCTGTTCGAAGTTGTGGATGATGTAGTGTAACTCGGAGTGGGGGCGGGGCGGGCGGGCAGAATATTTTCCCAGCCCGGGACAAAATACCTTTGAAACCAAAATCAGTCAAGGGGAGAAGTAAAGTGGAAGAAACTCGTTTATTGCTTACAAGCAGTTGCCTACTTCTGCTCGCCCGTGTCTGTTGCAACCCATCCTTAAAAGGGACACCATCCAAACTGTCCAGTCCAGATATGCCCTCTCTTACCCTTATAATTACCTATTGACATGGAGATGGACTGACTACTTCTCTCTACCCCTTGGAAACACCTATTGATATGGAGATGCACTAAGGCCACGTGAGAGATTCAGGAAATATTGCAAATTTACCCACATGCAGCATTATCAACAGTCGTTGCTACAATAATTTGAAATAAATTCAAAATTAATAGTGGTGAGCCAGAAATATCATCCATATATAAAGGATCTCATTTGAAAATATACATATATCTGTATATCCTTACAGATAGAGGCAAGAAAGAACAAAAATCTCCACAGATATAAGAAGGGGAGCCTGGGGATAGGGAGAGAGGGAAGAAATACTCATATCAAGGGCTTTTTATATAACGAGGAAAATGTCTTTGTTCCTAATCTCTGAGAATCATGCCCCCAGGTGAGTCTTAGTTTTAAAAAAGCCTGAAAGCTGCCATAGTTAATAGATAGTATTCCAGTTGCCTCAGGGAAGCCAGCTGAAATCTTAAGACTTTAAAAAAAGGAATCAGATACAAAAAACATACAAAAGTAGATGTTTGTCATAAAGAATGACTTTGGCATCCCTCTTCCTTCCTTCTTTCCTCCTTTCCCTTCTCTCCATCCCTTCCCACTCTTTTTCTTTCTTTCTTTATCTACCTGACTATCTGTTTTCCTATCTCTCTATAGATGAGCAAGATACTTGGCACACAACAGGGCATTTGGCATGCTGACTATTTGCTATGTGCAAATAATGCCTTCTAGACAATATTGAAGAACAATTTGCTCCCTCTCCATCCATCTATTCCCACGCACATATTTATACAGGGTACAACTGTATTCCATCAGGACACTTGAAAATGTCCTTCCAAATTATACACACTCAATGTGTGAGTTTCAATTTTAATGTATTTTGCCATCTATGCATTTTCCCAGTCAATAAATCTGTACTATTTATGCAACCTCTTGTTCTATTCACATAGATTTGAGGTTTAAAAATATCATATAAAAAGCCTATTATAAACATGTTCCTATGCATAAGCTGTATAATTCACATGAAATTCTGATATGGGTAATCAATGACATAGCAATTATAATGGGCTACTGATAGAGTAAACTAAGGATTTCTCTGCTTCTGAAGCAATATCCTTATTAATGTTTGGTTCTTATTATCCTTAGAGGGATGGAAATTTTTGACCTGCTACTAAAATCAAATCTGTTTCATCACTATCAACTATGAGTCATTCTTTTCTTAAATGATTAGACAGAAACCTGTAATTAAAGCACTTTAATGGCAAGAGGCTACACAGAACACACCTGTTTCAAGTTCTTCATAAACAAAAAGGAGAGAAAAATAAATTAAAATGCTAAATGATCAACTTGGAAAAAATTTGGATTTGATGATAATAACAGAGTAAAATAACCAGAGGTATAATAGGAAAGAGGACTTAGAAGAGACAGGGAATTTCATCAGACCTTATACTTATAAAGATCCAAGAAAATATGAGTCTACGAGGAACCACAAATGGGCCACCAAGGGTAAGAGAGTTTATAGGAGGAGGAGGAAAACAATAAATAGAATTGCTTGAAGTCAGTTGCTTTCTCCTTTTGGATTTTTCTCTGCTTGTCCTTTTGTGTGTTTTTTTGTCACCATCTTCTTCACTTCAATGGAGCTTTTAAGTCAGCTAGATTCCAGGGAGGCCTCTCAGGAAGGTGGTTCCTTGGGGTGAACCTGGGACAAAGGAGCAATGAGGCTCAGGTCAGCTTCACACCTGGCCTTCAGTTAACATGTTCTTGATGTTCAAAAGTGGCTCAGTTCACTAGCCTACAATCTGATAGCCAGATTAGGATTTAGGGGTAATACCCTCAACTAATGATTAAGAGGTATTTTATACATGACTCTCCCCCATTCACATACCCTTAGGAATGCATTCAGAAGGGAAACCTAACAACATTTGATAGATTAGGGTGTGATTATTGTTTCTCACCTTTTTCATGATTAACAGTTACTAAGTTAAAAATTCACTCTCAACGTGCGGGAAGATGGTGGCATGAGCAGGGTGGCGGAAATCTTCTCCCAAAATCAAATATATTTATGAAAATACAACAAATACAACTATTCCGAAAAGAGAGACCAGAAGATACAGGACAGCACCCAGCCTGCAGCTACACCTGAGAGGACTCAGCACCCCACGAAGCGGGTAAGATACAGAGCCGCGACCGGTGGGACCGAACACTCCCCCACCCCAGCTCACTGGAGGGAGGAGAGGATTCAGAGCCGGGAGGGAGTGGAAGCACAGGCCCGCAGAATAACCAGTCCTGGTGATCTGCGCGGGGAGCACAGACACACTTCACATGGTGTACCGGAGATTGGAGAGACAGAGGTACAGATTCCAAGACGGTAGTTCCACTCAGCCAGTTCCCTGAGACAAAAGAAAAGCGTGTGCTTTTTTAGGGGTCTTAAAGAGACAGGGATCCAACGGAGGAGCAGGATCATCCCAGCACACTAAGCCAAGCAGGGTGGAAGTCCTGGGGAATTTCGGTCCCTTGGACTAAGGCTGGGAAAAGCCGTTGCACAGAGAATTCCCACAGAAATCAGCAGCCTCCCATTCGCTCCCTCCCCAGCCAGGGTCACAAAGGGCCGGGGGAGTGGTGTGTCTGTGGAATAGTGGAGCAGCAGCACCACCTACAGGATCCTCACAGAAACTGCACCTGGGAGGCGTTACTTGTTTTTTATTGATTTTTCTCTATTTTCCCTTTCTTCTTTTTTTCTTTTTCAGACCACTTCTATCGCCATGAGAAGAGCCAGGAATATGGTACAAACAAAGCTTACCCAGACAACCCCAGACCAGACAACCCCAGAGAGGAAGCCTGGTGGGGTGGACATGCACAATCTTCCTGAAAAAGAATTCCGAATAAAAGTCATAACCATACTAATGTATCTACAGAGAAATATGCAAGAGCTGAGGGAGGAAGTGAGGGAAGTGAGGAAAGACAATGCAGAGATGAGACAAACTATCGACGGGCTTAGCAGCAGACGGGACGAGATGCAAGAGACTGTTAATGGAATAGAAATCAGAGAACAGGAATACAGAGAAGCTGAGGCAGAGAGAGATAAAAGGATCTCTAGAAATGAAAGAATGTTAAGAGAAATGTGTGACCAATCCAAACGGAACAATACTGGCATTATAGCAGTACCAGAAGAAGACGAGAGAGAAAAAGGAATAGAAAGTGTCTTTGAAGAAATAATTGCTGAAAATTTCCCCATGTTGGGGAAGGAAATAGTGTCACAGTCCATGGAAGCCCACAGACCTCCCAACAAAAGGGACCCAAGGAAGACAACACCAAGACACATAATAATTAAAATGTCAAAGATCAAAGATAAGGAGAGAGTATTAAAGGCAGCTAGAGAGAGAAAAAAGATCACCTACAAAGGAAAACCCATCAGACTATCATCAGACTTCTCAACAGAAACCTACAGGCCAGAAGAGAATGGCATGATATATTTAACATAATTAAACAGAAGGGCCTTGAACCAAGGATATTGTATCCAGCACGATTATCATTAAAATATGATGGAGGGACTAAACAACTTCCAGACAAGTGAAAGCTGAGGGAATTTGCCTCCCATAAACCACCTCTTCAGGATATCTTAAAGGGACTGCTCTAGATGGAAGCACTCCTAAGGCTAAAAAGAGGTCACCAGAGAAAATAAAATCATAGCAAAGAAAGCAGACTATCCAAATACTAACTAAAGGCAAAGAATAAAACACCTAATATATAAAGAATGGAGGAGGAAGAATAAGAAGGGAGAGAAATAAAGAATCATCAGACTGTGTTGACAATAACTTAACAAGAAAGTTAAGTTACACTATTAGATAGTAGAGAAGCTACCCTTGAACCTTTGGTAACCACGAATCTAAAGCCAGCAATGATAATAAGTACATATCTAACGATAATCACCTTAAATGTAAATGGACTGAATGCACCAATCAAAAGACACAGAGTTACTGAATGGATAAAAAAAGCAAAACCCATCTATACGCTGCTTCAGGAGACTTACCTCAAGCCCAAAGATATTCACAGACTAAAGGTAAAGGGATGGAAAAAGATATTTCAGGCAAACAACAAGGAGAAAAAAGCAGGTATTGCAGTACTTGTATCAGACAAAATAGACTTCAAAACGAAGAAAGTAGCAAGAGATAAAGAAGGACATTACATAATGATAAAGGGGTCAGTCCAACAAGAGGATATAACCATTATAAATATATATGCACCCAACACAGGAGCACCAGCATATGTGAGACAAATACTAACAGAATTAAAGGAGGAAATAGAAAGCAATGCAGTCATTTTAGGAGACTTCAACACACCACTCAATCCAAAGGACAGATCAACCAGACAGAAAATAAGTAAAGACACAGAGGCACTGAACAACACACTAGAACAGATGGACCTAACAGACATCTACAGAAATCTACACCCAAAAGTAACAGGATACACATTCTTCTCAAGTGCACATGGAACGTTTTCCAGAATAGACCACATACTAGGCCACAAAAAGAACCTCAGTAAATTCAAAAATATTGAAATTCTACCAACCAACTTCTCAGACCACAAAGGTATAAAACTAGAAATAAGTTTTAGAAAGATAAAAAAAGGCTCACAAAAACATGGAGACTTAAAAACATGCTCCTAAATAATCAGTGGGTTAACGACCAAATCAAAACAGAAATCAAAGAATATATGGAGACTAATGACAACAACAACACAAAGCCACAACTTCCATGGGACGCAGCAAAGGCAGTTCTAAGAGGAAAGTATATTGCAATCCAGGCCTATTTAAAGAAGTAAGAAAAATCGCAAATGAATAGTCTAAAGAAACAATTACTGAAATTGGAAAAAGAAGAACAAATGAGGCTCAAAGTCACCAGAAGGAGGGACATAATAAAGATCAGAGAAGAAATAAATAAAATTGAGAAGAATAAACCAAGGGAAAAAAATCAATGAAACCAAGAGCTGGTTCTTTGAAAAAATAAACAAAATAGATAAACCCCTAGCTAGACTTATTAAGAGAAAAAGAGAATCTACGCACATAAACAGAATCAGAAATGAGAAAGGAAAAATCACGACGGATCCCAAAGAAATACAAAGATTATAAGAGAATATTATGAGAATCTATATGCTAACAAGCTGGAAAACCTAGAAGAAATGGACAACTTCTTAGAAAAGTACAACCTACCAAGACTGACCAAGCAAGAAACAGAAAAACTAAACAGACCAATCACCAGCAACGAAATTGAATTGGTAATCAAAAAGCTACCCAAGAACAAAACCCCCAGGACAGATGGATTCACCTTTGAATTCTACCAGACATATAGAGAAGAAATAACATCCATTCTCCTTAAAGTTTTCCAAAAAATAGAAGAAGAGGGAATACTTCCAAACTCATTCTATGAAGCCAGCATCACTCTAATACCAAAACCGGGCAAAGGCCTCACCAAAAAAGAAAATTACAGACCAATATCCCTGATGAACGTAGATGCAAAAATACTCAACAAAATATTAGCAAACCGAATTCAAAAATACATCAAGAGGATCATACATCATGATCAAGTGGGATTCATCCCAGGGATGCAAGGATGGTACAGCATTCGAAAATCCATCAACATCATCCACCACATCAACAAAAAGAAGAACAAAAACCACATGATCATCTCCATAGATGCTGAAAAAGCATTTGACAAAATTCAGCATCCATTCCTGATTAAAACTCTCAACAAAATGGGTATAGAGGGCAAGTACCTCAACATCATAAAGGTCATATATGACAAACCCACAGCTAACATCATACTTAACAGTGAGAAGCTGAAAGCTTTTCATCTAAGATCGGGAACAAGATAGGGATGCCCCCTCTCTCCACTGTTATTCAACATAGTACTGGAGGTCCTAGCTACGGCAATCAGACAAAACAAAGAAATACAAGGCATCCAGATTGGTAAATAAGAAGTCAAATTGTCACTATTTGCAGATGACATGATATTGTACATAAAAAACCCTGAAGACTCCACTCCAAAACTACTAGAACTAATATCTGAATTCAACAAAGTTGCAGGATACAAAATTAACACACAAAAATCTGTTGCTTTCCTATACACTAATGATGAACTAACAGAAAGAGAAATCAGAAAAACAATTCCATTCACAATTGCATCAAAAAGAATAAAATACCTAGGAATAAAACTAACGAAGGAAGTGAAAGACCTATACCCTGAAAACTACAAGACACTCCTAAGAGAAATTAAAGAGGACACTAACAAATGGAAATTCATCCCATGTTCTTGGCTAGGAAGAATTAATATTGTCAAAATGGCTATACTTCCTAAAGCAATCTTCAGATTCAACACAATCCGTATCAAACTACCAACAGCTTTCTTCAATGAACTGGAAGAAATAATTCTAAAATTCATATGGAACCACAAAAGACCTCGAATAGCCAAAGCAATCCTGAGAAGGAGGAATAAAACAGGGGGAATTATGCTCCCTGACTTCAAGCTGTACTACAAAGCCACAGTAATCAAGACAATTTGGTATTGGCACAAAAACTGACTCACAGACCGGTAGAACAGAATAGAAAATCCAAACATTGACCCAAACATATACAATCAATTAACATATTATAAAGGAGCCTTGGATATACAATGGGGAGATGACAGCCTCTTCAGCAGCTGGTGTTGGCAAAACTGGACAGCTACATGTAAGAGAATGAAACTGGACTACCGTCTAACCCCATACACAAAAGCAAATTCAAAATGGTCAAAGACCTGAATGTAAGTCCTGAAACCATAAACCTTTTAGAAAAAAACATAGGCAAAAATCTCTTGGACATAAACATGGGCAACTTTTTCATGAACATATCTCCCCGGGCAAGGGAAACAAAAGCAAAAATGAACAAGTGGGACTATATCAACCTTATAAGCTTCTATACAGCAAAGGACACCATCAGTAGAAACAAAAGACATCCTACCGTATGGGAGAATATATTCATGAATCACATATCCGATAAGGGGTTGACATCCAAAATACATAAAGAACTCATGCACCTCAACAAACATAAAGTAAATAATCCAATTAAGAAATGGGCAGAGGACATGAATAGACACTTCTCCAAAGAAGAAATTCAGATGGCCAACAGGCACATGAAAAGATGCTCCACATCGCTAATCACCAGAGAAATGAAAATTAAAACCACAATGAGATATCACGTCACACCCGTGAGGATGGCCAACATCCAAAACACAAACAACAACAAACGTTGGCAAGCATGTGGAAAAAAGGGAACCCTCCTACACTGCTGGTGGGAATGCAAATTAGTTCAACCATTGTGGAAAGCAGTATGGAGGTTCCTCAAAAAACTAAAAATAGAAATACCATTTGACCAAGGAATCCCACTCCTAGGGATTTACCCTAAGAATGCAGCAGCCCAATTTGAAAAAAACATATGCACCCCTATGTTTATCACAGTACTATTTACAATAGCCGAGAAATGGAAGCAACCTAAGTGTCCATCAGTAGATGAATGGATAAAGAAGAGGTGGTACATATACACAATGGAATATTACTCAGCCACAAGAAGAAAACAAATACTACCATTTGCAACAACATGGATGGAGCTAGAGGGTATTATGTTCAGTGAAATAAGCCAAGCGGAAAAAGACAAATATCAAATTATCTCACTCATATGTGGAGTATAAGAACAAAGAAAAAACTGAAGGAACAAAATAGCAGCAAATTTAAAGAACCCAAGAACGGACTAATAGTTACCAAAGGGAAAAGAACTGAAGAGAACAGGTGGGAAGGGAGGGACAAGGGGGAAAAGGGGGCATTACGATTAGCAGACATAATGTTGGGGGGGCACCGGGAGGTCTGTACAACTCAGAGAAGACAAGTAATGATTCTATAGCATCTCACTACGCTGATGGACAGTGACTGTAATGGGTTTGGGGGGGGGCCTGATGAAGGGGGCAATTTAATAACCATAATATTACACATGTAATTGTAGATTAATGATACCAAAATAAATTACAAAAAAAAAATTCAGTCTCAACAAAATAACAGTAATGTGCTCTTTAGACTGTCTTGCAATAATGGTTTTATATCTACTGTCAGTGTAATTCCCAATGGATCAACCAATTTGAAATAGACAATAACCATTATATTAGAATGATATTATCATGGATCAGAAACTTTTTGTTCCAATTTTATAAAAAGCATTAGTGCCACATGCACACCCAAAAGTCAGTAGAAACTTCATGAATGATATGCTGTGAGCATTTTACACAATGGGAATCTCATTCAAGTGCTAATTCCACATACTTTTCTTTAGAGGTTTTTGTATTTAATTTTAGTGATTTCATAAATTGCAATATAACTTTCAATAGATAACATAATTTGTCCTTTTCAAAAGATGTAAGGTGAACAATAAATAAATCAAATTAGCCTTAAGTCACAAAAATGTATTATATTTTAAATAATGTTGTAGTCAGACTTCAGAATTAGAATAAATTTGAGTAACTATATGAAATATATTCCTGCATATTTAAGAAAAAATACTGAACAGAACACACTGAAAAGTCTACTTCAATCTAGAGAGTTTAAAAAGCACTGGAGCCTTTTAATAAAACTTTAGAAAAAGAAGTTTGTCTAAGTCAAGTATGCATTTTATATAAAGAATTACATGAGGTCTGTGACTTCAAGTAAGAAAAAGTTTTGTCAAGAAATCAGAAGGTATGGGGAATTTAACCACCCAAGAAATGTCAGTGTTTCCTTCCTTGTATTTCTAAATACCTTAGTGTTGAAATAGTCTCTTGCCTGTTGATGATGAACAATACAGAGACGAAGACAGCCAAAGTTTGTTTTAATCCAAAAAGAGCAAAATTTAACTACCTAGACTCATTTGTAATACTGGATTGTGAAAATATAACACATGGAACAGAATAGTAACCAATGTTCAGAATGGCCAAGAGAGCGAAAGATTGACACATAATTAACTCCAGCTACTACTCTTGTGAAGTGAGCACTTGCTATAGAAATTAATTTGAGGTCATCAGTTAAAAATCTAGCTTTTAGGAAGAAATGAAGCTTGTATTTATGAAACTATGGAATAAACCTAATAACTGGGGAATGATTATTACTAATTTTTAGTAATTTAGTAATAAATAATTAATATTTAAATAATTACTTTGTTTTTCTTCATTCTTCATTTTTCAGAATAGAGCTATTCTATTATATGGAAAATGTGTTTAATTCATGAAAATTCAACTTACAAAAGGCTTTTCCTTTGTAATTTCCAGCATCAAGATGTTAACTTTATGGTTATAGCTGTAAAAGTGGAAATGACTATAACATGAAACCACCATGCAACATAGCAACTGCACTCTTGTGCATTTATCCCAGAGAAATGAAGACACATTTAGATAAAAACCTGCACACAAATGTTCGTAGAAAATTTATTCATAATATCCCAAAACTGGAAACAACCTAAGTGTCCTTTAAAAAAAAAAGAAAAGCAAAAAATTGTGATGCATTCATACCATGTTCTACTCAGCAATAATAAAGAAAAAAATATTGATACACACATCAACCTCAATGTATCTTCAAAGAAATACAGTGAATGAACAAAGCCTATCTTAAAAGTTATGTATTATATGATTACATTTATATAATGTTGTATGACAAATGACAAAATTATAGAAATGGAGAATAGATTGGTAGTTCCCAGGGGTTGAAGGTCAGGGCAAGGTGAGCAGGAGGGAAGTGGGTTCGGCTATGACAGGACACACAGAAAAATCCCTGTGGTGATGGAAATGTTCTGTATCTTGTCTGTATCGATTTGCATTTCCTGCCACTGATAATATAGTATTATTTCACAAAGTGTTAACCATTGGGGGAAAGTGGGTAAAGGGTGCATTGGCTCTCTCTGCATTATTTCTTACAACTGACTGTTAATCTACAACTATCAACTATCTCAAAATAAAAAGCTAATTTTAAAAAGTATTGATTAAAAAATAAAAAACTTAAACTTAGAGAAATACTATTCTAAACCAGTTCCCAAGGTATTAGATATATATCAGATACAATTTTATCATCATTCATTCAAACTTCACATGAACAAGTGTACAGAATTATTACACTACCTACTGAATGTTAATGCTAGTTGAATTCTGATCCAGTTCTCTTTAGAACAAAAGAGAAAATTTCTCTAATTACTAAGTACTACTAAATAAATATTCTTTCAATGGAAGCAATTTCAAAACAAATAGTAATTTTCTAAATATCTGTCTAGTGCATGGAAACTTCCCTAAAATTGTTATCAATGAATGGCATGTTTAATGTTGCTACATTCATTGTGCCACTAAATCAGTAATTCTGTTCAGTGGGTGACATTGCAATCTTGAACCTCTTTAACCAATAAAAATGTAAAACACATTCCTCTTTTTACCTACCATAAGGTAGAGGACACCTATAAGGCACCATGTAAGTTGACAGTAAGAATGGAACCTAGCACAGAGGAGAATGAGGTCTCAGGTCCTTACAGATGGGGAAAAAAGGACTCTGAAGTGAGGGGTACACAATACAGAAATGACTGGAGGAAGCAATCAGACTAGGTGGACAAGCAGACTCTGAGCCTTATGAACTTTGATCTAAGAAAGATATTTCCCAGCCCTGAATCCAAACCCCATGTTTGCTACATCACATTTGAAATTTTCAGGAAGGAAAAAAAAAGCAAAGGGAAATCAATAGGTAAATGACTGGTGTGTTGCTGTAGCTCCAGGGGTAAAATACATTCCCAGCTCAGGGCAAATTACCTTTGAAGCCAAAATCAGTCAAAGGGAGAAATAAAGTGGGAGAAACCCATTTATTTCTTACAAACAGTAGTCTACTTCTGCTCACCCACATATCTTGCAACCTGGCTGCAGAAAGGGGCCCCACCCAACCTCTCTGGTCCAGATGCCTTCACTCCCCCTTGTATCTCACACATATGGTGATGGACCACATCTCTCCACCCCTTGGAGATACCTATTGATATGGAGATGCACTAAGGCCAGGTGAGAGAGTCTGGAATTATTGCAATTTTACCCAGAGCTGCTGTGTAGAATGCCCCTCTCTACTTCCCTGTGTCACTTGTTGCCAGGTTTCTTTAAGTATACCCACCAATGGCAGTTTAGCTATTGACCTAATTACTAAATGAAAAATTGGTAACATTTTCAAATAAATTTGAGCTAGGTAGGTGATATATCTATCATTTCACTTATATTTCTTTACAATTTTGATATGCAAAAAACGAGTGAGAACAGATGTATATTTAGGTGCCAACACTCTAAATATAAAAATATAATCAAATATAGATATTTTCCTTAAAGCTGCTGCACTTTTCTTTTTATTTCTGTTGTTTCTTTCTGTAGGTTTAAATGCAAATATCTATTTCTAACCATTCCATTAGACATGGTTGTGTTTTGAAGAAAACTAATAGGTTTTTTAGTAAATTTTTTAGCATATCTGAGAGATAAGAAGCAGGATGTTTGGTGGAAAAAGCAATAGAGTGGAAGTACATATGCCATGCTAGCAAACGTCAAATTTTATTAATGCTGGCATGAAATGCAATACTGAGTAAACAGAAATGTCTTTGTCTTTAGGTTTAGTTTATATAAAACATATGATACAGTTCCTTACCTTTCTTCTTGGGAAAAAAAGTGGTATCAAGGCATTTATTCTTTTTATTATATTCTTCCTTGAGTAGAGGACTTTAATCCAATGGTTTAGAACCTACAAATCAATTAACATAAAAGAAACATTATAGAATAGCAAAATACATGAGAAAAGAAAATATATTTTGTGAATCTATATTCTTGGAAATTTTGTTTCTTTGCCAACAAAGAAAATGATAATTTAATATTATATAACATCAAATCTAGAATAAAACATTAAAATCATGAGCTTTAACTCTGTCATTTTGCAATTATGGAGAATTTGGGCATGAAGAGTTTCAGTGATCTGCATTGCCTAGCAAGTTAGTGGCAGATTGGAAACAACAGAATTACCTTCGTTTCCATTCCATTGCTTTTTTCACCAAACATCTTGCTTCTTATCTTCCAGAGATGCTAAAATATTTACTAAGAAAAGAGCTAGACCTTATTACTTCTCCTCAAAACACAACCACATCTAACGGAATGTTTAGAAATAATTTTTTTCATTTAATCTACAAAAAAAGAAACCAACAGAAATAAAAAGAAAATTACAGAAACTATAAGGTAAATATCTATATTTTATTCATTTTGTATATTTAGATAGTTGGCATCTATAATTGCCATATCATGTATTTTGAAAGGTAGTTTCTTGATTAATGGAAAATATCTCACACATATGCCTAAGCAGAATCTGTCGCTCACATACACACACACATACACACAAGCACATGCAACAAAAGAAGTGCAAAGCAGAGCCATTATTATTATTTTAATGACACATGGGAGCACAAAGATCTTTGATCTTTACATGCCATCCACATGACAGGCTGGTATTTAACGTAGTTCAGGAAAATAAAGCAAATCAAAGTAAAACATTTTTAAGTAGTGGTTTAACTACGTGATTAATGATGTCTTTTTAAAGAAAATGTCTGTACCAGTAAATGAAAAACTCATTATTTCTAAAAGCTGGTTTCTTCTACTTAATGACCTCTTTTAATAGTCTGATAAATTGCAAAACAACATATGAAACCTATTAAACTGAACATTTTCACAGGGAACAAAATTGAATGTTGTGTTACAGGTCGTTGATCAACTAATCTGAAAGTAATGAAACAAACAACATTACACCAAGTCTTTATTAAATGGCTTACAACTCACTTTTAAACAAATATACAACAGAGCTGAATGTTTTTGGCATAATAGAATAATCTGTACTAAAATGAAAAGCACTTACAAAAAGAACAAATTAGTCTTGGTAAACACAATTCTGTTTGTGTTAATATGCTTTATTTTTTATTTGGGGGAAATTTCAACTTGGTTTCAAATGCCCAGAAAATAAATTGTTTTTATCCCAGAAAAAGAGGTCAAATATGTCTTTAAATATCTGTTTAATAATACTGGGAGTACAGAGAATTCAAAAGCAAAGTTCCTTTAAAAGTCAGTAAAGCAGTGACTTTGTCAGTAGAATATAAAAACCAAAGACATGGTCTCTAGGGCCAGCTGAACTCTGTATGACTCTAGCTTAGCAATTTCACAGATGAATGTCTTTGAATGTAGCCTGAACCTCTCTGAGTCTCAGTGGATTCATCTGCAAATTGGAGATAATAATATTACCTATTTCAAAGGGTTATAGTAAAGTGTGAGATGATGCATGTAAACCATTCAGCACATAGTAGTTGTAGATATCATTTTTATTAACCATAATTATTGTTACACTATATGCCAATAAAATGTGGTTAAAAACTTCATCAATTAATTGTGGTTATCACTATGTAATAGGGCTCCAAAAGTAGAGATAGTATATCTGCTTCTTTGAAAACTTGGCCAATTTCTCCTATGCTGTTTATATGAATAAATTATCAAAATAAAACATAAATATGACTGTTAGAGTTTTCCTAAGGTGATTATATATCATTCGTGATTATAGAATTGAGAAAGGGCTAATTCCTCAACTTCATTTTTTGAGGGGGAGGGTATGTGTTTATTTAAGGTGGGAGAGTATCTATTTATTGAATATAGTTTAATATACCAGAAACTTTCCATTGGAACTACTTATTCACACTCTAGAATATATGGAAAGTGGTTATGTCCTTTCTCCCCATCTACTGAAATTGTATTCATCCTTCAAGGTATAAATGTGATCTCTTTCAAGAAAAACTTATCCCTTGCCCTAGTCAGATTAGACTGTTCTTTTTCTCTAGTGCAACAGTGAGTTCTCTGTACCTCTATGTGGCCCTGCTTTCATTCTGTTCCTTTTATAATTGTCCTACCTGTGTAGACTATATGCTGTGGTCTCAAATAGCATCTGAGTATGTCCCAAACACCACACAGGGTTTACAAAGACAGACATGATCTGACTCTTATTTATTTCTCTAGTCTTTCCCTGAATTCTTTTCTCCATTGGTCATTTGCCAGCTCGCTACCACACACAAATAACCAGAATCTGTCTGGAAGGCTCTATTCCAGATTCTTCTGTGTCTGTTCTCATCCTCCGATTTCAGCTCAAAAGCTGACCCTTAAGCGAGACTTCCTCTGACTCCACTTTCAAAGTATCCAAGCCACCATCATCTCTCCCCTGGGACAAGCAATAGCTTTACAAATGGTATCCCAGTTGCTATTCTTGGCTTGCACCCTCACTAGTATAGCAACCAGAGTAATCATTTAAAAAATAAGTCAAGGTAAGATGGTGACAGCTTCACAGATTTTGAAGATCCCTAATTCTCCCACAAAAACAGAGCATGGCAAATGGAGAAAAGAATAAATGAATGAAAGGAAAAAAATGAATGAACAAACAAACAAATAAATAAATCCTATGAACAGATTACATTTAGGAAAAACTCTAGTCTAGGGGATGATGGGTGGGGCCAAGACTCCAAAAGTAAAATGATCTGGTTTCTTATAACAACTATGTGGAATGCTATAGGAAAGACAAATACACTTCTAACAGTTTCACTATCCAAGGAAAAAAATCACAAACAGGTAGTAATCCTCAAACTGATGAGTTGTCAACATGGAGGGTTCAGTGAACTAGTCTGAAAACTGAAACTAAATATCCAATTAACTAGGCTTCACTGATGGAAAGTTACAAGAGAAATTCAAAAAGTTTAGAGCAGCCGGGGTCTTAGAAATTAGCCAAGCAAATAATATACAATGAGGAAAAAGAAAGAAAAAAGCAGGTTAAATACAATGTAAACCAAAAGAAAGAAGAGACTGACAGCTAAGTTAAAAGCAGTAATGAATGCATATGAAAATCAAAGAAATTAAATAGGTACATGTATCAAAATCTGGTTTCTTGAAAAAAGCAAAGCAGACAAACCACTAACCAACTTAAGCAAAGAGGAGCATATCAGATTAAGTGATGAGAAGAGTAACCATATAGTTAAGGGAATATATAAAATTATATTACTTTTTATTAGATTAAGAAAATTTATTCACAGGGGTTGCACCGTTTTACATTCCTACCAGCAAAGCACAAGGGCTCCACTTTCACCATATCCTCACCAACACTTATTTTCTATTTTTTTGTTGTTGTTAATAACTATTCTGATGAACCTCAGTGCAGTAATTTGCATTTCCCTAACAATAAGCTCGTGCACTTATTGGCTATTTTTTTATTTTGGTATTATTAATGTACAATTACATGAGCAACATTATGGTTACTAGACTCCCTCTATTATCAAGTCCCCACCACATACCCCATTACAGTCACTGTCCATCAGCATAATAAGATACTATAGAATCACTACTTGTCTTCTCTGTGTTATATTGCCTTCCCCATTTCCCCCCCTACATTATGTGTGCTAATAGTAATAACCCTTTTTCCCCCTTGTCCCTCCCTTCCCACCCATCTTCCCTAGTACCCTACCTTTTGGTAACTGTTAGTGGGTTCTGTGAGTCTGCTGCTGTTTTGTTCCTTCAGTTTTTTCTTTGTTCTTATATTCCACAAATGAGTGAAATCATTTGATACTTGTCTTTCTCCACCTGGCTTATTTCACTGAGCATAACACCCTCTAGCTCCATCCGTGTTGTTGCAAATAGTAGGATTTGTTTTCTTCTTATTGCTGAATAATATTCCATTGTGTATATGTACAACATCTTCTTTATCCATTCATCTACTGATGGACACTTAGGTTGCTTCCATTTCTTGGCTATTGTAAATAGTACTGCAATAAACATAGGGGCGAATATATCTTTTCAAACTGGGCTGCTGCATTCTTAGGGTAAATTCCTAGGAGTGGGATTCCTGGGTCAAATGGTATTTCTATTTTTAGTTTTTTGAGGAACCTCCATACTGCTTTCCACAATGGTTGAACTAATTTGCATTCCCACCAGCAGTGTAGGAGGGTTCCCTTTTCTCCACATCCTCACCAACATTTGTTGTTGTTTGTTCTTTGGATGTTGGCCATCCTCACTGGTGTGAGGTGATATCTTATTGTGGTTTTAATTTTCATTTCTCTGATGATTAGTGACGTGGAGCATCTTTTCATGTGCCTGTTGGCCATCTGAATTTCTTCTTTGGAGAAGTGTCTGTTCAGCTCCTCTGCCCATTTTTTTAATTGGCGTATTTGCTTTGTGTTGTTGAGGTGCATAAGCTCTTTATATAATTTGGATGTCAACCCCTTATTGGATATGTCATTCATGAATATATTCTCCCATACTGTAAGATGTCTTTTTGTTCTACTGATAGTGTTCTTTGCTGTACAGAAGCTTTTTAGTTTGATATAGTCCCACTTGTTCATTTTTGCTTTTGTTTCCCTTGCCCGGGGAGATATGTTCATGAAGTTGCTCATGTTTATATTCAAGAGATGTTTGCTTATGTTTTTTTTCTGAGAGTTTTATAGTTTCATGACTTACATTCAGATCTTTGATCCACTCTGAATTTACTTTTGTGCATGGGGTTACAAAATAATCCAGTTTCATTCCCTTAAATGTAGTGGTCCAGTTTTGCAAACATCACCTGTTGAAAAGGCTATTTCCCCATTGTATATCCATGGTTCCTTTCTCATATACTATTGACCATATATGCTTGTGTTTATATCTAGGCTTTCTAGTCTGTTTCATTGGTCTATTGGTCTGTTCTTGTGCCAATACCAAATTGTCTTGATTACTGTGGCTTTGTAGTAGAGCTTGAAGTCCAGGAGCATAATTCCCCCTCTTTTATTCTTCCTTCTCAGGATTTCTTTGGCTATTCAGGGTCTTTTGTGGTTCCTTATGAATTTTAGAACTATTTGTTCCAGTTCATTGAAGAATGCTCTCAGTATTTTGACAGGGATTGCAATGAATCTATAGATTGCTTTAGGCAGGAAGGCCATTTTGACAATATTAATTCTTCCTATCCATGAGCATGGGATGTTTCCATTTATTAGTTTCTTCTTTAATTTCTTTCATGAGTATCTTGTAGTTTTCAGAGTATAAGTCTTTCACTTCCTTGGTTAGGTTTATTCCAAGGTATTTTATTCTTTTTGATGCAGTTGTGAATGGAATTGTTTTCCTGATTTCTCTTTCTGCTAGTTCATTGTTGGTGTATAGGAATGCCACAGGTTTCTGTGTATTAATTTTGTATCCCGCAACTTTGCTGAATTCAGATATTAGATCTAGTAGTTTGGGAGTGGATTCTTTGGGGTTCTTTACGTACAATATCATGTCATCTACAAACAGAGGCAGTTTGAATTCTTCCTTACCAATCTGGATGCCTTTTATTTCTTTGTGTTGTCTGATTGCCAAGGCTAGGACCTCTAGAACTATGTTGAATAAAAGTGGGAAGAGTGCACATCCTTGCCTTGTTCCCCATCTTAAAGGAAAAGGTTTCAGCTTCTTGCTGTTAAGTATAATGTTGGCTGTGGGTTTGACATATATGGCCTTTAATATGTTGAGGTACTTGCCCTCTATACCCATTTTGTTGAGAGTTTTTATCATGAATTCATGTTGAATTTTTTCAAATGCTTTTCCAGCATCTGGAGATGATCATGTGGTTTTTGTCCTTTTTGTTGATGTGGTGGATGATGTTGATGGATTTTGGAATGTTGTACCATCCTTACATCTCCGGGATGAATCCCACTTGATCATGATGGATGATCCTTTTGATGTATTTTTAAACTCGGTTTGCTAATATTTTATTGAGTATTTTTGCATCTGTGTTCATCAGGGATATTGGTCTCTAATTTTCTTATTTTGTGGTGTCTTTGCCTGGTTTTGGTATTAGAGTGGTGTTGGTCTCGTAGAAATAGTTTGGGAGTATTCCCTCCTCTTCTACTTTCTGGAAAACTTTAAGGAGGATGGGTATTAGGTCTTCACTAAATGTTTCATAAAATTCAGCAGTGAAACCATCTGGTTCAGGAGTTTTGTTCTTAGTTTTTGATTACCTTTTCAATTTCTTTGCTGGTAATTGGTCTATTCAGATTTTCTATTTCTTCCTTGGTCTGACTTGAAAGGCTGAATTTTTCTAAAAAGTTGTCCATTTCTTCAAGGTTATTCAGTTTGTTAGCATGTAATTTTTCATAGTATTCTCTCATAGTTCTTTGTATTTCTGTGGTGTCCATAGTGATTTTTCCTTTCTTATTTCTGGTTCTGTTTATGTGTGTAGACTCTATTTATCTTGATAAGTTTGGCTAGGGGTTTATTTATATTGTTTATTTTCTGGAAGAACCAGTCCCTGCTTTCACTGATTCTTTCTATTTTTTTTCTATTGTTTTATTCTTCTCAATTTTATTTATTTCTGCTTTAATCTTTATTATGTCCCTCCTTCTACTGACTTTGGGCCTCATTTGTTCTTCCTTGGCTAGTTTCATTAATTGTGTGTTTAGACTGTTCATTTCAGATTGTTCTTTCCTGAGGTAGGCATGTATTGCAATATACTTCCATCTTAGCATGGTCTTCGCTGTGTCCCACAGATTTTGCAGTATTGAATTATTATTGTCATTTGTATCAATATATTGCTTGATCTCTGTTTTTATTTGGTCATTGATCCATTGATTATTTAGGCGCCTGTTATTAAGCCTCCATATGTTTGTGGGTTTTTTCATTTTCTTTGAGTAATTTATTTCTAGTTTCATACCTTTGTGATCTAAGAAGCTGGTTGGTACTATTTCAATCTTTTTTACTTTACTGAGGTTCTTTTTGTGGCCTAGTTTATGATCTATTCTTGAAAATGTTCCATGTGCGCTTGAGAAGAATGTGTATCCTGATACTTTTGGATGGAGTGTTCTGTAGATGTCCATTAGGTCCCTTCTTCCTATATGTTGTTCAGTGCCTCTGTCTCTTTATTTTCTGTCTGGTTGATTGTCCTTTGGAGTGAGTGGTGTGTTGAAGTCTCCTAAAATGAATGCATTGCATTCTATTTCCCCCTTTAATTCTGTTAGTATTTGTTTCACAAATGTAGGTGATCCTGTGTTGGGTGCATAATATTTATAATAGTTATATCCTCTTGTTGGACTGACCCCTTTATCATTATGTAATGTACTTCTTTGTCTCTTGTTACTTTCTTTGTTTTGAAGTCTATTTTGTCTGATAAAAGTACTGCAACTCCTGCTTTTTTCTCCCTATTTGTTTCATGAAATATCTTTTTCCATCCCTTTACTTTCAGTCTATGTATGTCTATGCGTTTGAAGTGAGTCTCTTGTAGGCAGCATATAGATGGGTCTTGTTTTTTTTATACATTCAATGACTCTGCATCTTTTGATTGGTGCATTCAGACCATCCACATTTAGTGTGATTATCGATAGGTATGTACTTATTGCCATTGCAGGCTTTAGATTCATGGTTACCAAAGGTTCAAGGGTAATTCCCTTACTATCTAACAGTCTAATTCTCACTTTGTAAGCTATTAAAAACACAACCTAAGATTCTTTTTTTTTTACTCCTTTTTCTTCCTCCTCTATATATGTTATGAATCATATTCTGTACTCTTTGTCTATCCCTTGGGTGACATCTATTTAGCCTTAGGAATACTTCCATCTATAGCAGTACCTCCAAAATGCACTGTAAAGGTGGTTTGTGGAAGGTGAATTCTCTCAGCTTTTGCTTCTCTGAAAATTGTTTAATCCCTCCTTCAAATTTAAATGATAACCTTGCTGGGTAAAGTGTTCTTGGTTCAAGGCCCTTCTGCTTCATTGCATTAAATATATCATGACACTCCCTTCTGGCCTGTAAGGTTTCTGTTGATAAATCTGATGATAGCCTGTTGGGTTATCCTTTGTATGTGATCTTTTTTCTCTCTCTAGCTGCTTTTAAAAGTCTGTCTTTAACCTTGATCTTTGCCATTTTGATTATTATATGTCTTGATGTTGTCTTCCTTGGGTCCCTTGTGTTGGGAGTTCTGTGTACCTCCATGACTTGAGAGACTATCTCCTTCCCTAGATTGGGGAAGTTATCAGCAATTAGCTCCTCAGTGACACTGTCTATCCCTTTTTCTCTCTCTTCTTCTTCTGATACCCCTATTATGTGAATATTATTCCATTTGGATTGGTCACACAGTTCTTTCAATATAGTTTCATTCTTGGAGATTCTTTTTTCTCTCTGTTCCTCAGCTTCTTTGTGTTCCTCTTCTCTAATTTCTTTTTTCCATTTACCGTCTCTTCAACTACATCTAATCTGCTTTTAAATCCCTTCATACTATGTTTCATTTCAGACATGGAATTTCTCAATGATTGAATCTTCATCTTAAATTCGTTCCTGAGTTCTTGAATATGTTTCAGTACCTACATAAGCATGTTTATAATTTTTATTTTGAACTCTTTCAGGAAATTGGTGAGTTCAGTTTCATTTGTCCCTTTTTCTGGAGTTTGTGAGATTTTGATCTGAACCATGTTCTTCTGAAGTTTCATATTTCTATGTGGTGCCCTCTAGTGCCAAGAAGCTCCAGTCTCTGGAGCTGCTCACCCCTAGAGTGAGGCTGAGGGTCATAGGGGAGTGGAGCTGGTGCATGGGGGGGAGGAAAGATCTGTTTCCTGATTCCTGCCTACTGTGCCTGTCTCCAATATCAGAGCCAGTTGGCCAAGCACACAGGTGTAAGCCTCTGTGCCTTGTGTCTCTAGCGGGGCCTCCCTCTGGCCTGATGCCAGATCCATAACTGCTGGTTTCTGAGCTGGTGCTGTTAGGCCAGGAGAAGGTGCAGCAGGCTTTGAGTCACAGTGGGGCACCTCAGAGCTGAGTAGCCAGCCTATGGGATAGAACGCCTGAAGCTCCTCAAAGTTCCCAATCTTCTGGGCAGAGTGTGCCCAGAAAACCTTGTTCCCCTATTCCTTCTCCCACACAGCAAGCTCCATGCAAACCCTTCCCCTTCAGCAGCCCTCTCTTTGCTAGGAAGTCTCTCAGACTGACTGCCTTTTCTTGTCTCAGAGTGGCCTGGTATGGTTCCCATCCTCCACAAACGACCGGAATCTGTTTTTCAAGCATTTTGTCTGTCCCAGCTCCCCATCCTCCACAGCACCACACAATGTATATTTCTGCTCACAAAACAGATATCCAGGACTAGGTGTTCAGCTGTCCCAGGCTTCCACCACACTCCGTTTCTCTTCCTCCTGCTGGTGAGCTAGGGTGGAGGAAGGGCCTGGGTCCCGCTGGATCAAGGCTTTGGTACGTTACCCTGTTTCGTGAGGTCTGCTCTGTTCATGAGGTCTTTATAGAGTCTGGTGCAGCCTTCTTTCCCATTGCTGTTTTAGGGTTAGTTGTATTAACTATATTTTCACACTATCTGTGGTTTTGGGAGGAATTCTCTATCTCACCTCTCACACTGCCATCTTAGGGTGGAAACATTTTTACTCTCCACTTATTGGCTATTTTGCGTTTTGGGGGGAAACATATATTCAAGTCCTTTGCCCAGTTTCAAATTAGGTTGTATGTTTTGTCATCAAGTTGTAGGAGTTTGTTATATATTCTGGGTGTTAACCATTTATCAGATATATGATTTGCAAATATTTTCTCTCATCCTGTGGGTTGCCTTTTCATTCTGTTGCTAGTATCCTTTGACTCACAGAAGGTTTCAATTTTAATGAAGTCCACTTTATCAATCCCTTTGCTTCATTGCCAGAGTTTTTGGCATCATACACAGGAAGACCCTTCAGTCTTTCACAATTGGATATGATGGTGGTTGTGGGTTTTCATATATGTGCTTTATTATGTTGAGATTGTTTCTTTCTGTGCCTAGTTTGTTTAGTGTTTTTATCATAAAATCTGTCAAGTGCTCTTTTTGTATCAATTGAGATGATCACGTGAAGTTTTTCTCCATTTTATTAATGTGGTTTATTACCTCCACTGATTTTTATAGGCTAAGCCATCCTTACATTCCAGAAATAAGTCTCTCTTGGTTATGATGTGTAATCTTTCACATATGCTGCTGAATTTGGTTTTATGGTGATTTGTTAAAGATTTTTATACCTATATTCATGGGGGATACTGGCCTTCAGTTTTCTTTTGTAGTGTTCCTTTTTGGCTTTGGTAATTCTGCCATCACAGAATGAGTTAGGAAATTCTACCCCTCTTCAATTTTGTGAAAGAGTTTGAGAAGGGTTAACACTAATTCTTCTTTAAATGTTTGGTAGAATTCACCAGTGAATCTGTCTGGTACAGTAAGACATTTTTGTAGTACAGACATAGAACCTGGAAGTCTAACCCAACAATGATCCAAGGGGAAGTAGTGATCTCTTGGTGGGCTGGGATCAAACAAAATATAGATGATTTGGTCACTTTAATTTGATGCTATATGATAAAGCTTCCCACTGTACATAATAAAGTTAAGGTCAAGTTGATGAATTGAAAATGTTTTTTAGTGAGTTTATTCAGTGACATTTTCACCATTAGTTTTTTGGAAGCCTAATTAGCCTCTTATTTAAGAGCATGATTATGCTCACTGCATTTATAATGCTTCCCAATTCTTAGGAAACTGAAGTGAATGGAAAGAGAAAGCATTCTTCTCTAATAAAAATATAGTGCATTTTGGTCACCTGGAACTCTATTTCTAAACAATGGACTAGAATGATGAACGGTGATTAACTTCATGTTTTATATTGATCAGGGCATCAAAACATTACTTTCCCAGCTTTTAGGTAACACAGAGGTGACATGAACTTGTGGTTCTGAATGTCTGTTTCAGTACCAGAGAACCTGCTTTTCCCCAGTGGATTGATCATACTCACATATTTTATAGGCTACTGTGTGCTTCCGTGCAATCTAACAAAATAATAAAACAGTGTCTTACAGTAAGCCCCTAAATATTCCCTAAAAATCCCACTAAATTCCAGTGATTGAACTAACTATAAGGAAAATATAGATTGTAGAGTAATAAAATGGATTTTCTAAATGTACATTGTAAACAATAAGCACTATATCCAAGAATTAACATTAATTTGCTAAACTGGCTAAAAATTATAAAAGTCTACTTTCAATTATATCAATAATGTTATTCCATAAACCCTTGAAATTTATATCTATTATTCACTACAGTAACAAAATCAAATGTATTTCACTTAATTCTCATCAAATTTAATGAATACAGAAATTAAGTTCTAAAAACCTTATAAATAAATAAAATATCTGATTCGATCAATGAGCCTGAATATACTTTTAAATAACAGACATATTCTTTAATAAATTATGTTTGAAAAGAACCTTTATAAATTCTGGGAAAATGTCAGAATAAATATTAATACTGAAGATTAGGGAAAAAAGGTGTCCTGACCAATGTTTATTATGTCTTTTATATTTGCATTTATAAACTAATCATTGTCTACATCTTTTCACAGTGTAAACACTTGAGACAGATTGATGTGTTAAATGAGACTATTCCACATTTTTCAGGCTGTTTAGTGTTACTGGTTGGCTATATAAGGGCCACTTGAGTTTCCTAGTCATTGAAGTGGCAACTCAAGCATGCACTAATTTATCCAAAAAGACTCTAGGAAACATAATGCCCCCAGATGAGATACTCTGACCTTGAGGCATTCTAGAACTCAACACAAGTTCTGAAAACCTATTTTAGGTATTCCTATAAGGAAGGTTTATGAGGGATTATTTTGTGGTTAAAATGTTTATAGTAATTAACTATTATAAACAATGGTTTGATTTACATTTATATATACTTACATAAATAAATGTTTGTGACTGGGGATTAATTTAATTGACTAAAGGGAGAGTAGCTTAATGTCCTCTTTAAAACTATATTTCAAAAGTGATGAAATTCATATAGGCATAGATAATGATGTGGTTTTGAAACAAAACTTCCCAAATGGTAAAACATTGTTTCAGTCATTTGTTAATATTTAGTTCATTTTTACTTAGGCCAAAATTATATTTTTAGTTCGTAAAAGTAAATCACATTTCTTAATCTCTTGAAAATAAATTTCAACTGACATAATTTGAAATGTTTTTAATTTGCAAGACAAATTATAGACTATTAAGTATCTAAACACTGAACATAAATTTTGTCTGTTCATTATAGGACCTTAATTTATTAGCTTATTTAATATTTATTTAAAAGAGTAGAGAGAAGTTTCTATGTTATATAGGAATACCATATTACATGATATTATTTCAAAATTCGATAATTTTGAAATACTTGCAGGAATATTATTTACTTCTTTGTCCATATTTAAGCAACAGTATCACAACTTACTATTAGAGAAAATGTTAAAGTATTCTAATATTTCAAGTTAGGTTTTGCAGGAAGCAGACTAAGATGAAGATCAGAGCACAAGACATTACTTACACAGTACTCTTGAAATTAACATTTGTGGAAGAAAGGAAAAAGAAAAGGGACTAGGCAGAGCAAGGACTTGAAATAAAATGCAACCCCAAAAGGCCATAGTTGACCCCAGGTGGAGCATTAGGGCTAGGAAAGATTTTCAGAGAATCCATGTCTTGATGAGTCGTTACATTCCAGATATCCAAAGAAGGAGGTAAGACTAATGATAAGGCAGTCGCCTTCAAAGGAAGCAAAATGCAGAGGCTGACACCTGAGGGACATTTTCAGCTGTACTTCCATCTTCTGGGAGAATGATCCCCCAACTCCTGATGGGAGAAATGCTTGAATAGCAGGTGAAAACTTTGTTAATTACTGTGGACTTCTAATGTCTGATGTGGTTGAATGTTCCAGTGTAGTGACTAGCCATATACCTCATCTCCTATTTTTTAGATTGTGATAGTAGTAGCTTCTTGAGTCTGTTGTAGTTTGTGTTTATTTAACTTCACTTTCCAAGATAGTACTAAAACTGCCTTTGTGAGACCCTAAAGTTAGCATAAGAGAAGCCATTTTAACAAATCTGACTGTGTGAACCTAAATGAAGGACAGAACAGGACTGACTCTGTTTTTTGTGCCTAATCTCCATCTGAGGCCTAAGCAGGCCTGGCTCTGGAAGAAACCTTGAAAAGTTTCCTAACCACAGGAACTGATATTAGAAGAAGATCTTATCTCAAGGCCAGCCATCTGTGCCCAATGCTCCCAGGCGTACGAGATGTACGTGTCTTGAGAACATGGACAAATGGCCACCGGGGCCTGTAAACCCCTACCCCAGGTAGTTCCCCTAGCAACGCTCCTGCTACATCATCATGGTCAGGCCAGCCAAACTTAACCAATAACAATTGCTTAACTTCCAAAATCCCCAATCAGCTTATGCCAAGTTAGAATCCCCTCTTCCTGAACCTGTAATGCATAAAAACCTTGCCTACCCTGAGCTCAGGGCTCACATTACTGACCCGCTGCGTCAGTGAAGGGTGTGAGTCCAAGCTCTAGCTTGAAATAAATGACCCTTTTGTGTTTGCATTGGAATCGGCTCCTTGGTGGTCTCTCGGGGACTCACGACTTGGGCACAACACCCTCACTTCATACACCAGGCTGTATGAGATGCTGAGAGTCCCCAGGACACCCTCATTTCAGAGCAGCTGGATGCAAATTTGGGAGTTTTCAAAACTACTTTCAGGATTGAAAATTTGCTAGAACTCACAGAAAGTTATATATACTATTTATACACAGTATTACAGCCAAGGATACAAATTTGAAGCAGCCAATGGAAATGATGCAGAGAGTGGAATGTGGGAGGGTTTCAAATGTGAAGCTTCCTTTTCCTCAGGGATGTGCACAGAGTATTGCCAACCCTGGAAGCTTACCCGAGCCAATATTCAGAGTTTTAATAGAGGTTAGATTAAGTGAGCATAGTTGATTGAAATACTACCCATGTGATTGAACTCAATCTCCAGCTCCCCTCTCCCAGGAGGTTGAGCTGATATCATTAGTCCAAAGCCCCAACACTCTGATCACATGGTTAGTCTTTCCAGACTGGCTTGCTCCCTTCCTGAGTCATCTCATCAGCATAAACTATCAGGTGTGATATCAAAGGCCCACGTGAATAATGAGGACATGCCAATCACCTGGGAAATTTCAGGAGTTTCGAGGATACATCCTAGTAACTAGGGATAATGGCCAAACTTCTCTTTGGACTGAAACCAATTTTTTATTACACATTTTCCAATTTATAAAACATGTTTAAAAAAACTATCTATTTTTGGGGGTTTTATAAGGAATAAATGAGATTTCCATACAAATTACTTCTACTGTTTATGGTAAATTCTTGAAAAATATTTTTTGATCATTATGATGTTTTCTTTTCCTCTCAGTCCTAATTCATTCACTCCTTTGACAACTGCAGTTACGAGCTTTCATAGTCCGGTCCTCAGGATAGCCTTGGTAGTGCATGTACTTGCAAAGGGAACTGTGCAGGCAATCTAGGAGTCACTGTGAAAACTTAGCAAAATTCATCTCTTGCTGTTTTTCCAAAAGACAAATTAAGTGTGAAAATAAGATATGAAATAGTAATTTATACTGAGTATGTGTGTTATAGGCAGCTCACCATCCAAAATAAGCCTTAGAAAAACACTAATATTTCAGAAAGTGATTGCTAGGCTAAATATAGACAAAGTAGGTTTTTTTCGACTTAAATTTTTTAAGTTATGGAGGAAAACTAGTTTTTTTTTCATTTTTTGTATGTCTTCACATATTGTACTAAACCATGAAATAATGAGTAGTTTGTTCAGCTAATATTGATTACAAAGTACATTCAGACTATGCGTCTGAGAGAAATAGCTACTTATCTAATGTGACAACTTATCAAATGTGTAACACCTATGCTATTGGAAAACAAATGAGCAAAAGAATATATGAATGCTATTAATTTCATAGATGAACCTGGTCCAACAAATTCTCATTAACCTCTTACTAAAATGCTCTGTAAAACCAATTTGTGTTGTGCCAGAACTACATGTTTAATATTATCTTTATAATTGTAATTTGCTATCTTTTCTCCACAGACTTTGATATTAAAATGAGAACCTATACATCACAATTATAAATTTAATCCTTAACTCTATCTGCCTTTTGCTCAGTTTTGGCTGAAGTATAGAAAGAAAAGGTATTTTTTTTAATTGCCATTTGTACTGTATGTAATTGGTATATCTAATTATGTTTCCAGTGTTTTTAAATAATGAATGTTACATTAATTGTCACATAATAGAAAATATGTTAAAAAGTTTTATCTTATGACTACACATTACGAATGAACACAAGAAAATCATGAATTTTAGATGCAATCATGTCAACAACAATCCATATAGTAGTCACAGTCTGACTCCAAAGTAATATGGACACATGAATTTGCAAAGTGCTCTACATTTTTTTCACATGTGTATGTTCATTTAATGGACAGTTTTCCATTTATATGTTAGACCAATTTTTGTGGTTAGGTTGAAAAAGTTTACACCATGGAACTGAAAAGAAGCCTATCTTGCTTTTTCGTATTTCCAAGACTTGCTTTTCAATCTCATTTCACCAAGTACCTTGGGAATGCGGAGTGGCATGAGTTCATACATGTTAGGGAAAATGCACCATGACTATAGACTTGTCAGTTTCTCTCATATTTTTGCCAAGTTTGTTTTCATATTGTAACTCTGGAGGAAAATACCTTTGAAACCAAAATCAGTCAAAGGGAGAAATAAAGTGGGAGAAACTCGTTTATTGTTTACAAGCAGTCATCCACTCTGCTCTACCGTGTCTCTCATGACCCAGCTGCAGAAAAAGAGTACACCACCCAACCTCTCTGGTCCAGATATGGCCTACTTCCCCTTGTAATTTTCTATTGATATGGAGATGGACTACTTCTCTCCACCCCTTGGAATATTGATATGGAGATGCACTAAGGCCAGGAGAGAGATTCTGGAAATATTGCAATTTTACCCACAGCCCACCCCTCCAGAAATCTCTCCTTACAATCTGCTCATTGTAGATTGTACTCATCTTCCACAATGGCCCCTGGGTGAGAAAACTAGAGCATTGTACCCAGAATAATAACATACAATAGCAGCAGCATAAAATCATGTTAATCCTCAAACCAGAGGATTCAGCTAGGCTCAAGTCTTATGCAGATGAAGTCTATAGCTGGTCCATTCCACAGGCCAGCAGTAGCTGAGGGTTCAGAGCAATCATCATGCAGCAGCTGTAGCCAGGAGGCACATCAGGCCACAAGGGCTGTAGGATAACCTTAAGGGCAGTATGATACATTGCTTTAGTGACACTAGCATAGGCAAATCTTGTCTATTAGGGAAGATAAATGCAAGAGAGTGGTCCTGTGATAGAACAGTGTCAGGAATGGGATCTCGTCCTGGTCTAGTATACCAGACTTTCACCCCACTCCCTGTGGGAGTTACAGATGGGTCAATATATAGGGCTATGGGAGGTACATGCACTGGCCATAAAGATAAAACAAAACTTCCCTGTAAGTATCTCTTACCACCTAGACATTTTGGTTACACTACTGTGATCTATGGGGGGATCACTCTGCTGTTACTCCAGGAATACACATGAGGCCAACTTCCAGGCATTTTTCCCAAGGTGCCAGAAGGGCAACCCATCACTGGTCCATGTGTCGAAATGTCCAGGGCCATGTCCTTTCAACAGTGTCTCCAGGGTTTAATGCAGTAGGGGCTGGCAGCAGGATCTTGCTCTGCAGGCCACATCCTGGCTTCAGTAACTCTTCTTTGCTTTGAACATTCAGTTGTATAGGAGAGGCAGCAATGTGTGTTAGCATGTCCACAGGGCTCAAAGCTCCCTTATGTGGATTCTCATTCAAACGCCATAGTACTGTCCATAGGAGGTGAACTGACCAGCCCTGTAGACTATTGGTGTCCAACTTCAGATGAGATTTTAACAAATCGTTGTACCTCTCTATCATGCCTGCCCTGGTAGGGTTATATAGTACATGAAATTTCCACTTTATTCCTAATTGCTGTACCCATCCTTGTAATGCATGTCCAGTAAAGTGGATGCCTTGATCATTCTCAATCACCTGCGGCCGGCCATAGGCTGCAAAGAGATGCTCTAGACCCCTCTTGGTGGTTTCTTGATTTGCATGATGTGCAGGAAAGCAACCAATAGTCCAGTAGCTGTGTCCACACAAGTCATGGCATACTGATATCCTTCTGAAATGGGCAGAGGCCCAATATAGTCTATCTGTCATCTGAGAAGGGGTATCAGGTCCCTTACTATTGTCCCATGTTGCTGCGGGACTCAGTGTAAGTCCCTCTTAGAGCACACAAGATACTCCTTCCAGGCTCTGTTGACTTCTTCAAAGGTCAATGGCAAGCCCACCAACAGGCTACAACCCACATTGTCTTTTGCCCCACATACAACAAACACTGATGTAACCATTGAGCCACATCAGAGGCAGGCTTTCCTTCTAGCCAGTGCACCTGGGCCAATGTGTCTGCTTTATCATTCCCTGGGGATGCCAAAGGCAAATGGCCAGTCACATGATATATGGTAAGAGTCTTAGTCTGACCAGAGGTCCATAGGTCTTGAAACAATGCTTGCCCCAAAAGGGGCTGGTGACCAGCCATTCAGTTGGCATGGTACCATGTCAGTAGCCACAGGGTCAAACCCAATAAACTGCCCAGTTGTCAGTGCAGACAACTATAGGGAGGGCTCCTGGGTGATCACAAGCCATACTGCCAACAACTCAGCCCATTGGCTGCTCTTCCCCTTTCGATCCAGCATCTATATTGTCTCAGTCTGAGATGGAAAGCCACAACCCTCAACTTCGGGGGCTGCCCATGACTGGAGCTGTCTGTGTACCAAGCATCTTCAGGTACAGGGGCTTTACTCTCCTGATAAAGACTGTTGGCTACCAATGGCTCAAAATCAAGTTCTTCCTGTTTTCCACTGGTATAGGTCATTGGCCTGAATATTCACTGGAGTTCTCTACTTAAGGGGCTAGTAGAGAGGGTACTACACTGCTGTAAATATGTGCCCCATTGGGCCAGTGTAGGCATCTGTGCCAAACCATTCTGGTCCTTTGGGTCCAGTCTTGTACCCTCTCTGAGGTGGGATAGATAGTTATTATCTTGATCAAAAGGGGTCCATAGCCAGCAAGGCATGGTACACAGCAGCCAGTTGCTTCCCTATCAAGATGTATTGGACCTCTGTCCCTTTCCATAGTTATAACCAGAATTCAATAGATTGGAGTGTTCATGCAAGCCGCTGCCAAAGACCCCATCCATAACCATCTTCAGTTACATGAACATCTAGCTCACAGTGCCTTGATGAGGCCATTACACTCAAGGCCTGTATGGCCTTAAATGCTCACTTAGCAGCAGTAAAATCAGCTACACATGTCTCATCCCAGTTCCACTTGATGCCCTTTCATACCAATGGTAAAGGGTGTCCAGTGTGCGATAAACACTCTCCAGTAGTCCAAAAGACCCAAAAACTCTTGTAATACTACCACAGTTGTACGAGTAGAGAAAGCCTGGACCTAATCTATTATTGCTTCAGGAATAACTTTAATTTTACTCGACCAGACAACTGTCAAGAACTTTACATACAAACTAGGTCCCTGAACCTTGGTGCTATTCACAGCACATCCTTTCTCCTGTAGATGTTGCAGCATTCTAGGAATTTCCCCTTCTAAATATGCAAGAAAATCAGACATGAGCATAATATTATCAATGTAGTGATACAGCTGCACCATTTGCAGTTTCTTTCATGTGGCCAAATAGTGGGCTACAAGTCCATGACAGATGGTAGGACTCTGGAGTTATCCCTGTGCAAGGACGGTCAATGTCCACTGACAGCCTTCCTGTGTGAAGGCAAACTTTTCCTGACTTTCCTGTGCTATTTCCAGAGAGAAGAAAGTATTTGCAATGTCCACAACATAATCATATGTCCCTAGTTCATGACTGAGGGTGTCCATAAGGGCTGCTATAGAGGGGACAGCGGCATACAAAGTGGTATGACTTTATTCAATTCCTTGTAGTCCACGGTCATAAGCCAGGAACCATCTGGCTTTATCACTGGCTACACTGGGAAATTAAAAGGACTATGAATGGGCTTTATGATGCCCACCTTCTCTAACTTCTGTAGACTTTCTCCAATTCCTTGTGACCCCCAGGAAATTTATACTGCTTAGTATTTGTCACCCGCCAAGGTAGAGGCAGAGCTACAGGAGGGTGCTTAGCATGGCCCCTCAGAACTGCCTTTACCACACATACCTGTAGTGTTCTGTAACCACATGTCCTCCAGAATATCTACCCAAAAAATATATTCAGGAATAGGAGAAATGTATACAGTACACTCCTTTGGGGGTAAGTGCCCTATCCCCAATTGGATATGGGCTTTCTTCACTCTAATCACCTTATTCCCATAGCCATCTATCACAGCAGGCGTCCCAGGAAAATGCTCAGGGTTGCCATAAGCCAGAGACCACTCAGCTCCTGTGTCCACTAGTGCCAGGAGATGTTGTATATTCACAGGGAACCAATGAATTGCTAATTCTGCATGTGGCCTTTGGTCCCCACCATGTCCCCCAAGGTGGAGGCCTTGATTCCCTGCTCAGTCAAACCACGATGCCAAATCGTCCTCCTATGTGGGTGAGTGCCCAGGCAGAGCCTGAGTGCTGTCACACAGGAAGTCTTGCAGGGACACAGGCCAGACATGGGCTTTGGCTCTGGCTTCCATGTCCTGGACCTCAGCGGCTGGAATTGCTGCTCTGGCTTTAATTGGTGCCACAGTTCTAACATGATCCTATTGGGCTGCCCATCAAGTTTTCCTTTCACTACCCTGGTCTTTATCAAATCAACCCACATCTGGGTCCTCAACACCTTCATGGGGCCCTTTTCACCTCTCCTTTCAGTCGTAACCTGTACTTCCTTCTGTGCTCCTATTGTTTCAACCTCCCCCAGATCTGCTAAAGTATAAGTAACCTCACTTATGGGGTGCCCTATGTGGGGAGCAAGTATGGTCACTAGGGACCCAAAAAGAGATGGGATGCTGTGTGTGGAGCACCAGATTTCTCATTCCTATGATGAACAACTCCTCATCGGGGCACTGGGGGTCCATATTATAGAAGATATTTTTCATGCCCAGCTTGCATAACACCTGCTGGAGCTCTGCATACCTTTTCCAACTAGTGGGAAAGTACGGTAAATCACCGATTAGATGAAAGTGCCCTGATGGCTGCTCTCTGCCAATCCCTGGAGGTGTGATGGGCAATTTGCGAGCACTGCCAGAGAGAAGGTTGAGTCATCAGGGAAGCCAGTGTACCCATTTCAGAACTTGCCATAACAATTTTTTCTACTCCCATATCCAAGAGACACAGAAGCCAGAGGTTCCAATGGCTTCTGCCAAAACCAGTTGCTCATGTCCACCAGCTTATCCTGGGTATAGGGACAGAGCATGGAGTGCTCCACAACCTGGGGAGGGGTGCCTCTTCCCCCTGAGGAGCCTGTGGTTGTTGCATTTTTACTTTCTTAATTACAACTGGGCATTCCTTTAATACAGGAGAGGCTGGTGCCTTGGGCAGTGGCCTCAGCAACAGATGGGCTCTTGGTCACACCTCCTCATCCTCTCTTGACGTCTCCTCTAACATCTCTGGAGCTGAAGGCACTGCTTTTTCCTCCCCCTCCCCCATTATCTCCTGCAATGTGGATTCTCCCGATGCCTCCTCCCTTGCTGCTGCTAATGTATCTTCTAGGAGCTCCACCAGTCTTCTCAATAACTGTCTCTGTTTCTTAAGGGCATCTCATCAGTCATCGCCCAGATCCTCCAAGTGATGCTGAAGTGTGTCTCCCTCCTGCCAAAGTCTCTCTCTCTTCTCCATAACCCTCTCCACTATCTTGAGGAGAAGGCATCCCACAATCCTGGCTGCTACACAGTCACTCAAGGCCTCTAAGCAGTCTTCTGTCTCACAGAGGGCTAATTCCAAGCTTCCAGTGTCTCCACCCTTCCCCAGTTTTGGGGAAGGCCCCACCCCTCTAGGAGGTACTTTACCTTAGACCAATTCCCCACTAGGGGCTCCCCAATTGGAAGCCCTACTGATAGGGGCTCCCAGGTGAAGCTGCAACCCTCTAATGCTGCAGCAAATGATGCCTCCCCACTATCCACAGTCCCCACCACCTCTAGAGGCAGTCTGCCCAATGGTCGCACCCATGTAGACAGATTTTGAGCTCAACGGTCTTGTCGACTCCCACCAGATATAACTCCAGGGAAAAATCCTGAGGCAAATACCTTTGAAACCAAAATCAGTCAAAGGGAGAAATAAAGTGGCAGAAACACATTTATTTCTTATAGGCAGTGTCCACTTCTGCTCCCCTGTGTCTCTCATGACCCTGCTGCAGATAGTGGGTCCCAACCCAACCTCTCTAGTTCAGGTATGCCCTTGTTCATCCTTGTAATTACTTATTGATATGGAGATGGACTACTTCTCTCCACCCCTTGGAAACACCTATTGATATGGAGATGCACTAAGGCCAGGCAAGAGATTCTGGAAATGTTGCAATTTTACCCGAACATATATTTTAAGACACAGATACCTTAGAAAATTGTATTTCTCTATGGAACTATTCTAAACTTCAAATGATTCAAGAAGCTTGGCAAATTGAACTCTTTTACGTTACAATTTTTTTGTCTTCATCTTTTGACTCTACAAGATATTGTTTTACATACTAAGTGTGGTTTAAATATGTCCTAATATTTATTACCTTCCTTGCTCATCATCGCTGCTTGCACAGTGGATCTCTCAACTAGGATTACTTTTGGGTTGGAGATTGGCAGCAGTATATCCTTTGCTTAGGGTTTATTTGAGGCAAATGTCCTACTTTCTGTTTATATGAAAATACCATTAATTTGCTCTCATATCTTAAAGATGGTTTTGTTGATTACACAGTTCTGTGGTTATGGTTATTTCCTCTCAGAATTTTTAAGTGTTATTCCATTATCTTCTGAATTCTCTTGAAAATTAGCTGACAGTCCAACTGTCATCGCTTTCATTGGAATCAGCCAATTCTGCAGTTTCTTTTAAGAACTCTGTGTTTTTGGCAATCTGCATTTTCACTGCAATGGGTCTTTGCATTAACTATTAGAATGGGCTCAGTCAGAGGTTCTCAACTTCCACACTGCTGACATTTTGGTCTGGATAATTCTTCGTTGTGGATGTTGTCCTTTCTCTTACAAGATACCTAACAGTAATCCCTGGACTCTACCTAATCAATGTCAGTAGCACCACCCCCACATCTCTCTCCCTGTTGTGTCAACTAAAAATGGACCCAGACACTGACAAATATCCCATAAGGGGCAAAATCAATGCCCATAGGGAACTCCCCAGCTAGTTTAAACTGCATTAACAAAAAACTTCTAAATTCATCAGTAAATGGTAATAATTAATGCTTATATGTCACCTATGCTACATGTGCACTGCGCACTGAGTATGGATTTGCTCCACGTCTTCATTCGTCTGGGATCCTGACTGATAGACAAGCCTTTATTAGGGCACTTTCAGTAATCATGGCTGAAAAGATAAAACATATGCTACCTCTTAAGGTTTCAACTTAGAAGGTACCTGTGTCACTTCTACTGCCATTTCATTAACTAAAGCAAGTGACATTGCCAAGCTCAATATTAATTTGGTGGAGAAATATTTTTTCTACTTAGGAAGGAGCAGAAAGTCTTCGGGAATAATACAGTTTCACACATTGTACATATGTTTTTATTTATTTGACTTCTTGAATCTGCAGGTTGTAATCTTTTATTACCTCTAACATGCTGTCAGGACATCTTCAAATATTTTCTCTCTTTATCATTCTTCTGGAATGTCAATTCTCGGTATGTTAGACTTCTTAAAACCTCTTTGTAACTTAAATTGTTTTTCATTTTTATACATGCTTACTTAGTGTATTGCATTACAAAAAATATCATTAAGTGTATATTCCAGTTCAATCACCTCTCTAGCTGTGTTCAAGATTCTATTTTTTTTATTGATTATCCTTAAATTTTCAATGAGTATATTCAACTTAAGGTGCATATTAATCAATATTTCTGTTTTCTTCCTAAATAACACAAGAGATTTAGAATGCTTTGATCTATCTTTCATTGTAAATTTTGCTGGATATGTTAGCTTCCCTTTGTATTTAAAATTCTGAACTTGTTTTTATTATCATTAAATTATTATTGTATTTTACATTTATTGTATATACTTACCAACTTCCTTTTTTGTTGTTTTATATGTCTGTGTGTGTGTATGTGTGTTTATGTGTGCATTTTATGATAGCTCTTTTCTGGGTTCCATTTCTTTTTTAATAAATCTCTTCCCTTAATGGTTCTTTTGGCAACACTCTATGAATGGTTAAAACTTTACCCTTGTGTTAAAATATTTTACTCTCACTATTGAAGGATACTCTAGGTTTGATAGTTGTTTCCTTTTAGTATTTTCAAGGTATATTTTTTTCTGCACTCAGTATTTGTTAATGTGATATTTGCTATCAAATCATAATTCCCATGATTAATTGCCTGAATTTGTAACTTATCACTGCTCATTTGAATATTTTTATGTTCACCTTTGTTGTTCTGCAGTCATTCTAGAGTGTATTATAGGGCCTATTTGCTGATCAGGTCTTAAGTTGCTTCTATAATCTGAGGGATTATTTATTTATCACTCTGAAAAATTATCTATTATTCCTTCTAATTCGCCTTCTCTATTTTCATTTGTCTCTTCTTTTGGAACCTCTATTTGACAAATGTTGCTTTTTTCTTAGTCTACCTTTGCTAATTCCACCTCTTTATATTTTCTATCTTTGTTCTTTATTGTATTCAAACAACTGGAAGAGAAGATAGATTCTTATACAGTACATGGCACATTTTAAAAGCTGTTCTAAATGGGTTCAAGTAAAAATAGCACAAACTGACCACTTAAATATGTAAAGAGTAAGACAAGTTTTCTGTATCATATAAATTAGGAAAAATCTTTACAATGGGAAATGACCAAAAAAAGAAAAACCCCAAATGTTTAGGTAAAAGCATAAAAACAAATATTCCTGTACATTAAGTGAAAATCCCTTTGAAAGTGAAGCAGATGAGTGTTCTTTTGTTTAAAAATATATATTCCATGTGATTTTTCTTTAGTTTGTTAAGAAAAATTCTAACATCGTGATGGTGAAGTATACCATGGGGGTTTACAAAAAAATAGACATGATCTAAGAATATTCCTAAGCTTTGTGATTTTCTACCTAATTTGTAACTTCTTTTCCTTCTCATCATATACTCTAAATTTAAAAATAAACAATATCAAAAACAGTTTTGGGAAATCTATTTAGTTCACTCCTGCAATAATTTCTGCAATAATTGCTCTGATTCCAAATTTAGAGATACCCACAAACCTAACCACATGTTCATCTGATCCTTTTCTTTACAGATATGCCATTGCGTTCCTTCTTCCCTTTGACTAGGCCTTCTCATAAATCGGCCTCAGCTACATTGCAGCAGGACTGCTTTCCTACTAACCAGCAGAAAATATGAACAGGTTTAGGCCTTTGATCTTTAGTCCCTAAAAATAGCACAAACAAGAAAAATTTTCTCTAAACCAAAAGAACTGGAATCATTAGTGGCTAATGTTATGTGCAGAGACACGACTGAACAGAGGGAAGTCGCGCTTGGAAAATTCAGTTTCGCTACAAGAAAACAAAGGTCAAGAGATTTTCTGTGAATAAATAACTCTGACAGCTGTAGAGGATTTTCTACTTTATGTGGAATAGCCTCCAAACAAAAATGTCCAAATACCCACATAATAAATACATTATCAAGCTTTCTATATATCTACAACTAATTCTTCTCTTTCTCAGTATTACTAAAAACAGCAGCAAACATTTGCTGAGAAGCCATGGTGGTCAAGGTCATAACTTGTTCCAATGCTAAACACACCTCAGTGGGCTTAGAGCAGAAATATCCTTAAAGAAAAAAGAAGAGAATGTTCCACTTCTATATAACAGACTATGTAATTAATGTTTATAGACTCCAGAGAGAACTAGCCTGAAAGAAATTTCTTTACTTTCTTATAATGTCATACAGACATTCTCAGCTAAATGATCATGCTTCTCCTCTTTAGCTTGGGAATGGAAAAGGTGACCTTGAACGTACATCAATGAGGCATTCTTTCCGAGCTGGGCATCAAGATACCCTACTAACATTTAGATTGCTTTTCTTTCTACAGACTTGGAGAATAGATGTGCCATTGCGGCACAGACAGAAAGGATGTAAGTTAGCATCATTTAAAGTGATGCTATACAAAGTTGTCATTCATGACTTGGCCATTTGAAATTCCAGATCCTTCTTTTCACTAAAATTGCCATAGAAATTACATCCCTATTTTACCTCTGTACATCTATGAGGGACCTGGCAGGTGGTTTCAATGGAAGATGAGAATAACCCCAACTAACATGCCCCTAAATTTAATCAGAGATGACCCCAAACAAGGTTAGAGCCTGTGACTTCATCCTCCATACTCCCCTGATTCAAAGAGGGACAGGGTTTCCTGCTTACAGCTCTTCCTTTCGCCCTTGCTCACTCGGAGAGCAGTAGTATTAAAAATGGTGGGTTGACCCTTCCTTCCATGGTTTCCCTAATAAACTGTACTAATTGTCGGAATGGAAGAACCAGTAATCACATTCCATGGTCTTAGCCATCATGAACAGCATGTGTAGGCAGGAGAAAACTGGACTTCAGCAAATTGTCCTTTACTGGGCAAAAACTATCCTGAGATAACCCCACTCAAAACTGCTCAATTACACTAATACAGGAATTTAAGAGAAACAAAAAAATTAACACTGATTACAGCATCACTAGACTATGTAACAAATTGTATATTGATGGTCCCCAGAAGAATGCCATCTCTCTCAGTGATACAGACAGGCCTGGAAAATAGCTTTGGCATTTTAATTCTAGTGCATTCTAAAGTTCCAGATGACAGCTGCATAGCCAACCTTTTAAAGCGATCAGAAAATTCATGCTACACAATGGTCACAGCTGGACCCATCGATCAAGCTGTTTTTGCTCAAATGAGGTTCAGTAGTTGTCAGATAATTAAACAGTGCATATTCTGGACTTTAGAATTTTAGCCATGGGAGCTAGACTTGGAAAAAGGCAAAAATGGAAAGCTTTCCCTGTTGCTTTAGCCTAAAAGGAAGATTTTTTTAAAGCCCTGCATGATTCTAGGACATTTAACAGTGCCTGCATTCAGAATTGTGCCCTACAGTTGTTATCAGCTACAGTGGTCATTAACGGGGAGAGCATTTAATTCTTAAGGATTGAATTAAGATACTAATATTCTTCTTTTTGCAAGCAGAGTATTCAGTGGGAATAAGAGTTTCTCCTTTCTTCCAAGCAGGTTCCAAACCAAAGTAGAGTTGAGAAAGAAGCCCATGGCTTCAGTGATTTCTGGTGTGAGGGACCACTAATCAGTTCCACTAATTTTACACTTCCAGGCAATTTATCAGTTAAGATGTTTTCACTGAAAGATACAGAAAACTTTAATTCTAATAGCTCAAATTATGCCATTAGTTTAAAAAATCTGATCCAAAAGCATTTCAAAACTAAGATAGTTGCAAGTTCAGAACACCTAGGGCTTTAGTTAAGCTTCCAGGAGACTGCCTTGGGGCCGCCTTTCTGCCTCTTTTTTGCTTCTAGCTGACACAGATAACCACGATCTGTGGGCTGCCCTTGATTTGAGTGACTTAGAAATGTTTTACTTCATGTACTCCTCGCAAAAGTCCTATGAGGTAGACTTGCTTATTCTTATTTTTAAAAAGGAGGGAACTTTAGATACCTATCAACTCATTCTCAAAATATTCTGTGAAATAGGTTCTATCATATCCATTTTACAAAGAAAGGAAATGAGGCACATAGAGATTAACCAAGTGGCGCAAGACTTCATGGCGAACACGTGGCAGAGTTGGGAACTGAAGCCAGACTTCTCACTCCCAAGTCCCTATTCTTAACCATGAAGCTGTCTAACCACATGGTCAAAGATGAAATAGCTGCTGCAGGACTTCCCTTCATAGGTGATCATATCTAAGGGCAGGTCTCTTTGCAGGAAGAGCACACACCCTTGTTTTTATTTTTAGGAGCCCCTCACCCCCTTTGCCAGAGAGCCCCCTGAAGAGTTTCACCCAGCTCTCTCTTGCCAGAATCGCCACACTTGCCTGACCCGAGCGATCATTAGCAAGAGGAACGGGACCATGGGGATGGGCTCCGGCTCTCACAATCATCCTTTGGGTGTGGGGTGCAGCCAGACCTCCATGAAGCCTCCTAGTGAAGAAAAACCAGGGCAGTGTGAGGACTCTGCCATCGAGGACCCAGGGGACAATGGAGATGGGCTCAACAGCCATGGTGTCTGCTGTAGGTGTCCACCATTATACTCAGGTGTGGGAAGGCTGAAATTCGGGTTGAGTAAATGAAATCCAATAGGCCTTAACCTTACCCTCCCTTTGGAGTTTCAAATTGCGAAGTCATTTTGCCCGATATACACAAGAAAAGAAAAATGTCTGGAGCAAATTCATTCCCTCTTAAATTCCTCTTACAGAAATTCATTCTTTCCTCTGACAAATGTTTGTTGAAAACCTTCTGTGAGCCATTTTTCTGGTGCTACAGATACTGTGGTGAACAAACTGATAGAATCAGCTTTGTGGACTCTACATCACAGTAGAGGAAAAACTAAACATGTGAGATATAAATGAACATTATAATTGCAAGGTAAGGAACGAAAGAGTAATAGGAGTAAATGAGGTGGGAGGTATTTTAAATAGGATGGCCAAGCAAAGCTTTTCAGACAAGTTGACATTTGGATAAAGGCTTAAACGAAATGAGGGCAAAAAATGAAGTGGCTTAATGGTGTTCCGCATTAGGGCACCAAGTTTCGACTGCATGTGTTCAAACCTCAGCGCTGTCACATACATGCACATATGTCACTGCTTAGAGCCTCAGGTTCCTAACTGTAAAATGGGGACACCTCGTGAGTTTGTTGGGAGGATTAAATGAGCTAATACATTCCCAGTGCGTGTGCTGCAGAGTGCTGGGACATTAGAATGTTCACTAAACGTTAGTTGTTGTTTTCCCAGAAATAATAGTCAGGTAAGAGCAGGTTGCCCTTGGTAGGAATGATACTATGTGGGAACAAAAGCCAAGGTGCAGGCAGCGGGGAGTGGGAGAACACAGAATGGAATGATGTTTGAAAGGGAGACCAGGGCCCATCACTCCTCTCAGGAAGTTCCAGCTCTGTGTCTATGTTAGGATTGCTTTCTGATGAATTGAATCAAAATCTCAAGGAATGAAGCTCAGGCCTTAGATTCTGAAGTTCAGTCAAAGAGGAAAGTCACTGATGTGTGCTTTGCATGCTAAAGAAAGGGCATTGCATTTTATTTTAAGAGAAAAGCAAGGCTTTTGGAATGTTTGTGGTGTCCCTCCCACTTCCTCCCTCAATCTCATTTCTGCATATCAAATTCTTCATCTTTCAAGGATGTCACATTTTCTTAGATGAGAAGACTCCTATGACAAACTTTCCTTTCTCTGGGTCTTCCACCACTTTTTTAACATTCTGATAACACAAAGTTTTATAGATTGTGTTGAGCGCATGCCTTTTGTTCCCCACTAGAAAGTAAATCCTTTAGTAGCAGGAACCATACACCCTCCAACAGGGTCTTGTACTTTAAGATAGAGAGGTATTTTTAAAGAATTAATTTAAGGACTTTGCTTAGAAACACTTGCTTAGACTAAAAGCTGATGATATTCTGAAGCCCCGTAGCTTAAACAAATCAGCCCGTTCAACAAGCATGCAAATATTAGGCACTAAAAAATGAAGAGAACCAAGCTGGTTCCATCGGGTCATAGCTATTGATGAAATTGGGAACACAGAATGTCATGATGCAATTAGGGCAGAAGGGCAAAACTACACATTCCATGTGTAATTTCCTCCGGTGGTTAAAGTAACATATACACAAAGTTCTAGGTTTCATATCATCATGACACCCAAGAGTTGATGGATTCAATTTTAAGTGATTTCAGAAATATCCAAAAAAAGATGGAAAAATGGGATCCCTCAATTTAGACTGATTAAAAACAAAACTATTTGAAGGCTTAAGTATGCATTCTACTTCACTGATAAAACTGCACCTAGTTTAATGTATATAATTTATATTTATGTATCAAGTATCATCTGATTTTCATGGCCATGATGGACATCTGGTTTATCATAACTTTACAAGTGGAAGACTATTGAAGGGAAAAGAAGGAAAAATTACTTTCTGGGGTTCCCAAATGTAATAAAGAAGGAAAAATTATGTTGTCTGTCTAACAAACAGAAGTGAACTCCATGTGGAACAAAGGCAGTCGCCTTACATGGGAACTTACCTTGAACAGCGGTCTACAAACAAAATAAAAGTTAAAAATGGCCTTGTCACTTCAGGGCTGGAAGAGCATTTAAATGTCTGGCTAACTCTAGTTCACATTGTGATATACAGTTCTCTTGGGTACCGACTGTCAAACTGAGTTAGTGTCAATGAAAGAAAATGGGAGATGGACATTCAGATGTTCTCATTCAGCTGAAAAGAAAAATACAGTTCAAAGATATTTTACCCACTGAGCTTTTCAAATAAGCACTCAGTAGGATGGACATAGTGCTTGGAAGAGAGGGCTCATAGGAATACGGAGAAAACTTGATATCAATCATCACTTTTTAAAGTTAATCCAAGCAGTTGCTTCTGTCCTTCTACCTCAAAAAAGTAAATAGGGGTTAAAGATAATATAATCCCTTAATTCACATGGTCACTTAACTGTTGAAGTGAATTCTGAATAAATGCTCTTAAGCAGCTTTCACCTAACTAACTCGTCATCAACCAACTGATGCTTCCCGTTCCCTCTTAACACCTCCCAGCCTATGTTGTCCATGGCCTGTGACCTGAATTTCACCTTCTACAGACACTAGGTCAGGAATAGTACCACAAGTGGCCTTTAAAGTTGATAGCAGGTTCATTCAAGATAATCGAGGTGGGATCTTGTAATGTTTTTCCCCTCTGGACAGATAGCAAAACCTAGACCTACTGTAGTGAATTGCAAATGTAAATCTTAGTCTGAAATTTTCTTAAGCTGAGCATTTTACAAACTCTACTTGTATATATTGTTCATTGGTAACCCCAAATCACCTTCTGTTTGCCAGCTTCAGACATTTATACAGTAACTGGCAGTTATGTATTTTGAGTTAATTCAATTTGGATGGTCCTCTGACCAATTTCAATACATTACCATCTTTGTCAGTAAAGCATGGTTTGAGCAATTATTTGAATATTTTTCGTGTTCATTGGTTTTTATAAAGCATCTGCTCTCATGCTTTGTAAAAATAAAGTGGAAATTAAAAATAAAAATGCTGATGCTTGTTATAAGAAGTAGAGTCTCAAAAGCTTAACAAGGATGGATAAGATTAAGCTGATCATCTGCTTTAATAAGCCCACTCATCTGTCCTTAAGTTAGCCAACCATGAGTGCAATTGTGAAAGTAGAGATAAAAATGTAAAACAAATATGCAATGCTGGAAATACATTTTCATAGGCTGTATCTTAAAACTTCTAGGTGTATTATAGATTTTGTTTACTTTTTTCATTTTATTGTCTCCAGTACAGAGTTAATTTTTAAACTCCTCATTTCATAATATATTATTAATAAAGTCTGTTTATATTTTTTTTAATTAATTTTTTCCTCTTCAACTCAGAGATATATTTCTGTGTGTCAAAGGCGGACTGATGCTTTGTTACTGCTATGACACCAACTATTTACTGGTTGGAATGAATCCCAGGTCGTTCAAATTGCTATGGATATGTGATTGGAAAAAATAAGCTCCCAGTGGATACAAATGTTAAGACTTAAAAGTACATGAGGTCTTAAGGTATGAAACTACTGAATATCTATAATATAAGAGGAAATGTCCCCAACTGGTTCCAAAGAGAAAGATACTAAAATACATGATGAAAACAAGGCATTTGATGTAATCCAGTCCTAGTTCTAATGTTAAAACTAATGACCTAAGTAGACTTAGGCCAAATGTGAATGTAGTGGTAAGATTTAATCAAACACTGAGCACAGAGTCAAATATGAGTTCTTAAAACTGGGAAATTTTCTAATTCAGGGGAGCTAAGGGAACAGATAAGTATCAGAAAAATTAATGTGATGGTAGCATCTTAAATTTCTTAAGATAAGAAAATCTGAGTAAATCACTTAGTCAATGCTTGCCTTTGAAGGTGTTCTACCCCAAATCTCCAGCAGCAAACATTTTTTAAAGCGCCACCTTCTCCATTGGCCCTTTACCTTGCCTCTTCCTTCCCCACCATTCATTCTTCAAAATGGAAATTGAAACATGACCTTGGAAATCTAAACCAGAAGCAAACAAAAAAAAACCCTCATCTTTCAAAGTGGAAATCTGTCAAGAGAGAAGGTTTGAGTCAAATCCAGATGGCGACATGCCATGAAATGCTAACAGAACTCTTCATTTTCAGCAGAAAGCAAGAACAGGCAGTGTTTATAATGATGTGTTAACATCTGTCTGTGAATATCATCTCCATGGCACCAAAGGACACCACCCAAACAAAGGAAATTCACAATGACTTGTGAATTTCACAATCTACACTTTTTTTATAGGGAATTATTATTTGTACTGTCAGAATCATTACACACATTGGACAAGTATACCATCCCTGAAAGAATGACTCTCATACTAGATTAGACATCAAAAAGAAAGTAGGCACCAAGGAAGTTTTAATACAGAATAAGTCTAACAGTTTACCTCAGATGGTGGCAGTGGAAAGCAGTAGAGTAAGTCCAGGTTTTAACATCATGTTCACATGAATTTAATCACAGGTCCATCATTCATTAGCTTTGTGTCCTTGGATAAGTTACTTAGCTGTTCTCAGCTTTGGTTTCACTGTTTAAATAAGGAGAATTTATGCAACTCATTGTAAGAATAAGATAAGGGATGTGGACCCTTAGCAAACTACCTGCTGTTAATGTGTGCTCAATAAATGTTAGTTTTCTTGCTGCTTCCCTTATAAAATAGTCTCTGCTACTTTGATCTAAATTCATAATTGCTCTTTCATTGTAAACGCAGTTTATTGGGGCTATAAACATGAAATGCTTTATTTTTTTCTAGTCACTATTTTCAGCCATAGTTATTTGTACCCCCTTCCTTACCCCTGAATGTCATCTCAGGCAGATTTCATAACTTCCTGAATGTTTTTCATTATTAGAATTCAGTCCAGTGTAACTTGAAATTCCAGTCTCATACCTAATTCAGTGCTTTTCCTTCTGCCATCTCTGGCTGTATTTATGAAATGGTCTAAGGAAAGAGAAATGGTCAGCTCTTTCACTGCCTCCCACATGACCTTGTAAATTTTAAGCCCTGGATTGTTATGACCAGGAAAATGGATTTGGGGGAGCAGGGCAGATGTCACTTTGCTTACCAGGTATCAGCTGCAGTCCTCCTGGGGTGGACTGTCATTGCTTCTGTAGGTAATGCTGACTGGCTGTCCAGTGGCTTCTATGAGGCAGAATCCCAGGACTGGCCCTCTCCTTGAGCACATGTGGTGGTCCTTGAAAGGCCCTCCAGGGCCTCTAAGTGCACAGTTCACTGAAATGAGAAGCTTGAATCTAGTTGTCTCCAGTCCACAGTACTCTCGAGCTCCAGCCCCTTAGAGTCCCCCCCGGTTACAAGGCTTCCCTTATGTAGAAAGCATGCTACAAAGCCGGCTCAGATCAACTTCCTGTGGAAGCTTCCACTTGATCCTTGAGAAATACGCATAGTTGTCATGCTAAAACGGCGGGCACAGCCTGCTGCATTTCCCTGTGACCTGCCTTTTCTCTCCCAGATCACCTTTCCCTGCTCCTGCGGGAATCAAGCAGAGAAGTAGGAGTGTTGCCTAAGCAGGCAGCCAACTGCAGGTCAGAATGCCAAGCTTCCCTTGCTTTCCATTTGTGCAGACAAGCCCTCTATCTTTTACACCACCCCATACCCCACTTCCATTAACCACACTGCAGCCAGTCAATGACATGGGGAGGGGAACTGGTGTGCCTCTTAGCTGAGAATTGAAGGACTCTCTACTCACCACTCACTCTATACTTCCTAGAAGACTATGGACTTTCTCTCCCCCTCCTCAGGCATCACCTCACATAGTCTTGGAGGGGCAGCGGTTCTCATTTTCATGGGGCAGATTACAGACTGTCTGGCTGCAGTTGTGGGTAGTTCTTCTTAAAATGTAGGGAATGTGCTGTTATTAGTTTTCAGCTATGGATACAGGCTACCAATTTTAGGGTAAAGGGAAAAGTGTTGATCAATGTTAGATCACGATCCCATTACAAGTATAAAGAATGGCAAAGAAATGTCTGAGAAACAATGAAACTGAATGAGTGGCAGCGAAAACACAAATATTCAGTGTATGCACAGTTTGTTTTTCCCTCTGTAGTGTTATCCCAAACTTACTTACTCCAACTGAAGCTTTCCAACTGGCCTAGGCTTCTTCACAAGATAATAGGAAATATTCAGCCTATTAGTTCTGCCCTCCAGCTCTCCACGTTTCTCACTAACACACCTTTGATATGTGAGTGCAAGGACACTCATGGCGTCTTGAGGAAGCACAGGGAGTGGACTGTCAGGTCTGGAGAGTGTCTCTGAGGTCCACACTGGTCTTGCCTATCCAATGGACAGCCTGATACTTCTCGGGATGCGCACAGTCTGGTTCTGTCTCCGAGTATTCTAATCAGCATCTGTGGCTGAATTAGCAGCTAACCAACTGGAGGTCTATTAGCTACCAGATCTCAGCTCAGTTGTGGCCAGCTACCTCTCCCTGCAGGCTCAGTCTTTACCTTGCCTGGGCAGAGCTAGACAGCATACATTCTCTACCAGGTCCCCTGGTCCTTACAGCTTTTGAGGCAAGTTCATCTCACCACTACCACGGTGGGTGCTGGGACAAGCTCACTGCCCCTCTACTCAGCATATGTCACTTAAGGGAAGCCGGTAGAAAGAGAAGCAGCAATGGGACCTTCATATCTGACTGTGCCATTCCATCTTCTTAATGAAATTCTGGCTCCTTTGTTCTCTGTGGGATGATTTTAAATCAATTGTGTACTTTTCCTAGTGTTTCTGGGTAACTGTAGGTTTCCCTTGGAAATTTCCAATAACCATTAGTCTGAACGATTGAACTACCAAACATTTGGTTCACTGGGCTTGTTGGAATGATCATCACCTCCAATGTAATTTACAGAGGAAAGAAGCCATCATTATTTACTTGGTAATTTCTAATAGGCACTTGGTTACATTTTTTTGTTGCTACAACTTAATATAAACAAAAATCTTTCTACAATACTATAATATGGTGGTATTGCCCTCATTAAAAATAGAGATATAATGACAAAAAAAGTTTTCAATAACATTAAAGCTGGCAATTGTGTGACCATTGTCTTGTGAGGGGTCTTTACATAGGTGCATACTATAGAAGTCTACAGTATAGGAAATAAAAGTGGCACTTAAATGTAATCCCAATTACTACAGAAAATAAACGTTCCTCCATGATTTATAGATGTTTGCTCCTTTTTGAAAAAGATATATTAACATCATTTAGATTTTTCAAATGCGTGGTCTGTAATTTGATAGTTGAGAAATATACATAACATCAAGGAAGTGACACACTCTAGCTGAAGGTCATTTTTTTCTTCCAAGAAATTCTATTATACACCATTAAAATTATTTTAATAAAATAAATTGATGACATTATTCTTCCAGCCTTTTTAATTGATAATGGTATATAAACCCTATAGTTTATAACTTTGAAAAACCTCAGAACCAGTATTTATGTTGATTTAAATGGTTTATTTCTAATGTCACTGAAATTTTCAAGGTTTGATCAGTTTTTCTATTTTTAAAAAATAAAACCCATCAGTTACTGATCTGTGAATGATGATATATTAAGCCAGTCAAACATCTCAGAAACTCTGGATTTTCTGAAATCTCAAAACAATGAAATAATTTAGCCTTTAATTTGGAACACAGTGTTTTATTCATGCACTAACTAGAGCTTTCTTTCAATGTGTGATGCATATTTACTACTTGTTTTAGCTAGCAACATTCACTTCTCCCGAAAGGATGATTATCTAGATGGGATAAAGGTAGGATTCATTCATACATAGTCTGTAGTAACAAAGTGAAATGGAAAACAGAGGCAATTAGCAACAGCTACTGAACACTCACTTTTCACAAACCTTTCTAGTATGCCTGTGGATAACTTTAAAGAAAGCAACAGTCTCTACCTTCACAGTGTTTAATATTAAATAAGAAAATTTAAACCAAAAAAGCATCTGTACACATGAATAATATTCAGAACTTAAAAAATATAAATACAGCAGACATGGCTTGTGTTTGTAACACACATGGTTTTAAAGATGAGAATATTGCTTCAATTCTTTACTTGTTTGTAACAGACAGAGTTTAAGAGAGAAAAGTAGGGTGCAAAATGATTTAGGACCATCCCATTATAATGCCAGAAAATGACTACAGGCTTTCCACATTATAGGAATTAGCAGTCCATATATTACTTTGTACAGGGTCACGTGATTTAATCAAACTGGTAAGACAGTATTCCTCTGAAATTCACTAAGAAAATCCAATTTAGTAAATCACAATGTATAGATACCAGAGTCCTGGTGCAAGTTTACTGTTTGTCATTCCCTAAAATGGAATCTTGCCCCAGGATTGCTTTCCAGCATGAAGGAAAAGATACAGCAGCTCAAAGGCCAGAATTGCCCTGTCCGAGTGGGTTGTTTTTAGACACTCTTTTAGGTAAATTATTGGTGTTATTCTAATGAGATCTAGCAGACTATTTAAAAGAAATAAATAGTGATGATACTATATTTTTGTCAATTACATTGGATATGGTTTTTCAATTCCTATGAGCATTTTCCAGTTAATCATTTTATCTTCTCAATAGATTCACTGTTATAGTTGAGTATATTTTATCAGTGGGTGAATCAGTCAGTTTTCTGCTGTAAGCATGCTGTACAACAAATATCCACCAAATTTCCATGAGTTGTAAACATAATCATTTTTTTCTACATTGTCATGTTAATGAATGATCTACCACATGGCTGCTCTCAAGTGGATTTGCCTCACTTTTCCTGAGCTAAGCTGGATCATAGACTTGAGATTGCTTTGGATCTTCCTTTCAGGATCCGGGATGAAGAAGAAAACTCTCTGAGCTATGCTCCTTTTCTGGCAAAGTGCAGATTTTCCAAGAGTTTTGGCTGAATCTTGCCACCAAAGCACCAGGTTGGAAAAAGCACATGATAATTTCTGCCCAAAATTTCATTAGCCAGAGCCAGTGTCACTGGCCAAGCCCAAAGTCCATGGAGAAAGGAAACAGATATACTCTATCCACAGGAGAGTGATGACCTGGCAGGGGAGAGAGGAATTAGGGACCCATAATACAACCCACCCCAGTAATGCAAGGAAAGAGATGGATAATAAATCCCAGTGTCTGGTGATAACTGGCAAACACCACTCCTAAGAAAACCACAATTGCAAAAGAAGTCAGGATGTAGCAGTTTAAACTGCTATAGTTTAAGAAGGATGACTCAAGCTCATACCCAGCCCCAAAACAGCTCAATACCTTTTCATTCATCTCTTTCAGGCACAAAGTGGATGCTTTCCTGACTCAGTTATATACCACACCCTCTTCACCTTCATTTGCTTTAATATTTCAGCAATGATTTCTCAACTGATAACTTTTCTTTGGGTTTAATTCTGGCATCTGCCTCAGACTTTCACTCTTATCAAATCCTTCATTTTTACTCACTCAACCTGGGTCAGGTATCCCACTATCCAGCCATAAACATTTGGCACTTGGAGACTGACCACCACGTCTTCTGACTGTATATTCTACCTTCAAACTATCCAACTTCTTGAGAATGTTTATTCTCAAAATATGAGAGTTATAAACCAATAGAAATATATGAATTCAGACTTCTTAATCAATAACACAAAGAAAAATGTGCTGATATTTGATATATTTAATTTTCACTTAAAAAAAGATCAAATATAAGTTAATGGGCTCCCTAAGTGCCAGAAAATTCATGAAATATGGTACAATAAGATAATTTAGGCTTTTATCCTTGCCTCTGTTGTTAAGACTTAGTTACTTTTACATGATAGACATCCCTGTATTTATCTCCTGGTAACCTCATTCAAATGACAGTGGTATGAGCTTTAAGGGTTTCATATAAGTCTACTCAACTGATAATTTTTAAGACAAAGCACAGCATTATATTTGTTAATTAAAGACAGTCTCTTTGTTAATTAAAAAAAATCATACATTTTATTCAAAACTAACCCCAAAGTCACACACATACAATTCCTCCAGTTTAGAAGTTTAGAAATTCCATACAAATTTAACAAATGCCTTCAAATAATGAAATCTCTAATTTAGATGGCATTTACCATTTGAAATTTTACTTTATTATTTGGTCTCAAACCATATTTTCAGATGAGCATTTGATATGGAAGTCTTGTTCTCATTAACTTCCTTTTCATATTAATTTTTTCAGAGTCAGTGATTTCACAAAACATTTGGGTATCATCTAGCATGTAGTGGGTATTTGGCCTCTGCAAAATATAAGTCAATGGTATAGACAAACTCCTGTCATCATGGAGTGGAGATTATAGTTTACAATATTAACTGCCAGAAATACAGATAAGAAAGTGCAAAACAAATTAAACAGAAAATGTATTTTTGGATAGTTCAATGTTTTAAGAAGTAAGGATAGAAAATGACTGCCAGTATATGTGCTACTTGAATTACGGAGGTCAGGGAAAACACTTGAGCTGAAACCTCAAGGAAAAAAGAATAAGCATTGTGGTTCCCCAGCAATGTGGAGATCTAGAGGAATAGATGTCTGGACTTAGAGGAAAATAAGGGAAAGGTCCTCCCATGAGTGAGCCTGTGGTGTCCAAGATACATGGGAAGGTAACAGCAGGGTGCTGATTCCCAGGGAGCCAGGTGGAGTGTGGCACCTGTAGGCTCAGTGTGGTGGGCAGGGGCCAGGTCCCTGAGGGCGCTTTGACATACATGATGGTGGTTTCCATGGTGTGGCATTTGCAGGCCAAAAAAAAGCAGTTTGCCAAGAAGGAAAGGCAAGGACTGGGTATTTGAGGATCTTATTTCTAGTAATCACTTCTTCACTAACTATACAAACTTTGCCAAATGAACCACTCTTATAGATCTCATTTTTCTTACAAGGAAAATGTAGGTGTCTATACTGCCAAGGTGCCATTATGCATTAAACAAAAACTAATAATCTAATATTGAGTAAAAATTTAAACTATTATATTAAGCCTCTTCATTTTATGTTAATCATACTTGGAATCTGTTTTCTTCTTCAGCCTAAAACTATAATAAGCATGGCTCTGTGGCTGGACAAAATAGTATCCTAGCAACAAAAAAATTAGCACTTTCTTCACACTAAGTTAATAACCTTAATATGCTTACACACAGATGGAAGGAAAAATGCTAGAGCTCTGATAGAAACAGAAATCCTTTCACAAGACAACTAATAGAATTTACATATTCATTCATTCAACACATATTTGTTAAATACCCGCTAAGTGCCAGACATCACGATGATCACTGAAGACTTGAGGTCAGGGCCCAGCATATGGTAGGGATTTCATATTCAATAGGTTACTTATTAAATTAATGAATAATCTTAATTGGTAAATGATTACCCAAATGATACTCTGGTTTCTACTGAAAATATATAGAAGAGAGCCAAACTGTATGCATTAGTCAGGATTCTCCAGAGAAACAGAATCAATAGATATATCCTCTCTAGATAGATATGTTACATATGTAGATATATAGGTGTATATAATATATATACACCTATATATCTACCTATAGACATATATATCTATACACATATATATGTATGTATGTGTATATATATGGAACTGACTCACATGATGATGGAGGCTGGAAAGTCTCATGATCTGCAGGGTGAGTCAGAAAGCTGGAGACCAAGAATAGCACACAGTCCAAAGTCTGAAGGTCTGAGAACCAGGAAAGCTGATAGTAAAGTTCCAGTCTGAAGGCTGGCAGGCTAGGGCTAATGTTTCAGTTTGAATCTAAAGGTTGCAAAAAAAAAAACCAATGTCCCCATTTGAAGGCAGCCAAACAGGAAGAATTCTTCCTTACTTGGAAGGATTAGCCATTTTATTCTAGTCTTTTTATTTAGCCTTTAATTGATTGGATAAGGCCCACCCACATTATGGAGGACAATCTACTATACTCTGTCTACTGATTTAAATGTTACTGTCATTGCAAAACACCCTCGTGGAAACACCCAGAATAATGTTTGACCAAATGTCTGGGACCCCTGTGGCCCAGTCAAATGGATACATAAAATTAACTACCGCAGTGTCCAATATTGGAGGGTGATGGAGGAATGCAAATGAACTACAATGATGGCAGGAATGAACGGAAGGATTTCAAAGACTTAAAACGTATTTTAGAGGAAAATAAGGAGAATGGGGTACTATGGCAGGCATATTTTATTTACCCAGATTATCTGGTGCTTATTTGTGAAGTTTGGAAAAGGGGTAGGTGTGATGACCAAGAGAAGTTAAAGCATCTCTCCCCCACCAGGTGCTCCCACCATACTGCTGCCATCATGAGTGTGTTGTTTTTTTTGTTTTGTTTTTGTTTTTCATGTTTCTGGCTGTATATGTGTGTGTGTTTGTGGACAATGGAGAAAAAGTAGGTTAAAAAATGGGGAAATTTACTAGGCAAAACTGGTGTGCCCTCTTCCTTTGCTAGCTCCTGCTTTTTGGAGATAGTGCTACAGTTTCTAGGCAACTCACGAACACATGGTTGTGAGCAAAATATTAATGGCAACCTTGAGAAGCCATACAGTTCAATCGTCTGCCTGCGAGTATACACTTAAGTCATCCAGAAATGAGATTCCCTTTTTATTTTTCTGTTTCTCCAGAAATGAACATTCCTGTGCTACTTCATTATCAGAGATATTCTATTTCCTTTAAAATATTGTCACACAAAACATCAATGCATAATAAAAAGTCTCTCAGAGTATTTAGGTGCTCCAATAACGCAATTATAGTTGCTAGTAGAAGTGCTATTTATCTGTTCTCTGCTCTACTGTCAACCAACATCAATTGTGTGATGGGGGACTTGCTAAATGGCCTCTTTGGACTTCCGTTCCTTCCACTGTAAAGTGAAAATTTGGATTAGAAAATCTTTATGGAGTCCTTTAGTTTTAATTTTGTATCTATGAATTTCATAGCTTTAATACTAGATTTTTTTTTCTCTATCCAAGCTATCCTTTCTTAAAAGGTACCATGCTGCCCTCATGTGGTCAGACTTGAAGTGATACATACTGACTGCAACCAGTAAATAGATTCTTGTTTTGTTTTAATTAATGGTAAGTGAAATCCTCTACTTGAAGTTAAAAATTCATAAATGGTCAGTAACAAAATCAATATGAATCACCTATCAACTAAAAGTGTCAAGATTTTACCCATTCGCAGTGATGCAAAATTTTCATAGAGTAATAATAATATTAATATTAATGAGTCCTAAATGCTAGGCACTATAAATATTTTATATAATCTCATCTCATTTGATTCTTTAAAGATAGGTTCTTTATTTTTAATATGTCATTTTTCAGATGCAGAAACTAAAACACATTTGGGAAAAGTGCCAGGATGTCCCTGTAAAAAAAATGGGAAGGCCAGTATCAATCCAAGTCGTTCAGTTCCATAGCCTGAACTGTCTCACCACTATATTCCCACTCAAACATTTTATATTCATAAAAACTCATTTTCCAACATTTTTTTAAGGAGACATTCATAAGAAAGTAGACAAATTCTTGAAAATATGAGGCAATATGTATGAAAAGTACATGAATGTAATGCTTGGTATGAAAATAGGAGTTCAAAGAATGTTAACAGTCTATTGCCATAAGTACGATGCTGCTTCATTTAAAAATTAATATTCACTATCAATCAACAATGAGAATAAATATCTTATGTCAATCAATGATTTCCCATTTTATCAATATTTCAAACTATCAACTAAAACAAAAAATTGATGAACATGAGAAATGAAAAATTTTGTGATGAAAGGATCTTTTTCAGGTTTACAGAGGTATTGGATGACACCATAGAGCAGACCAAGAGTGGCTGTTTCAAGCTGCAAAAAGAAAAAAGCCACTTTTAGTTTTAAAAGAAGGAAGGCATATCCACTCAGAGGCAGCATAAGATATCGGCGTATGATCGTAAGAGTCAGGATACCATGTTATTCTCTGACACTCCAAGGGCTAGATATATGACTTCAGGTGCTATTCATCCCATTAGAAAATGTCTCACCTGCAAATTAAAAAGACTAGATTCAAGGATTTGTACATGCTTTGTTGACTTTTACATTCTATTATCCTAGTGATTCTAAAAAAATACTCATCTTTGGTCCACTTTGTTTAAGTAATCCTTCACTCTATGGGTTAAGTTTCAGAAAACCCATGGTAGGAGGATTTGTGTTTGTTAGGCTTTATTTAACTTACTTAGCTATCTCTCACTATCTCCCTAAGACTTGAGGTTAATGGTCATATCTCTCTGTCCATAATAACTTAATGACAAAGCACATGCCATCAGGTCCTTTTAATGATTCACAGACACAGAGAGCTAGTGATTTCCAAATTCCATACAGAAATAATGCTTCTGGCTCTGCATTCACTTTACCTCTATATTCTATTCCAAATTCTAAGAACCCTGCTTCCTTATATATCTCTAAATGAAGAAATATCAACTTAAAAGTTTTCCAACTTTGCTGGGTCAGTGAGAATATCTAAGAGGAAACTGTGGCTGTATTTATAAAACCTAAACAAGTAAGAGTCATTAGGAATTTACTTTATTTCCTTGATAAAAATGATAGCTAGCTCTTATATTCTATGACTTCTAATACAGTGTTAATATCAGTAAGAAGATCAAGATGCAGAAAAAACAGGGAAGAGCTACAAACTTATTCTTTATCCATTATTGCTAATCTTCATAACATTGTAACTAGAAATTATTTTCAAATTATATATAATGTAATTAAGGCTGATACAGGGTAAATAATTTAAGATCACACAGACAATAAGCAAACAAGTGTAAGAACTCATGTTTAATCCCAATCCAAGGCTCCTTTTACCCATTATATTGCATTACACCCACTTTGGCATTACCAGGGTTTTAGCAATAAAGACTTTGCAGTGCATGCATATGCTGTTAAAAATGGTAATTAAGAACAAGGCAAAAATGTTTCTTCTCAGCTCTGCTTTTCAACACTGTATTTGAAGTCCTAACTAATGCTTCACATGACATGAAGAGTGGGGGAAAGCTATACAGATTGGGAGGGAATAAATAACTGTCTTTTTTCATAGATGGCAGGTTCATCAATGCAGGAATCTGAAAGAATCAATCAAGAAAGTCCTGGAACTAATAAGCAATTATAGCAAGGTTACAAAATGCAAAGTTAACATACTAGTCATTCTCTTGCCTATATACCAGCAATGACAAGCGAAATTTTAAATTTAAAACACATATATCAGCACACCCAAAATTGAAAACTCAGAAATAAATCTAACAAAATATGTACAAGATCTATATGAGAAAACCTTTAAAACCCTGATGAGAGCTACATAAATGGGAATATATTCTATGTTCAAGGATCAAAAGACAATATTGTCAAGATGTCAGTTCTTCCCAATTTGATCTGTAAATTCAACACAATCCCAGTCAAAATGCCAGCAAGTTTTTTGTGGATATCAACAAACTGTCTCTAAAGTTTATACAAAGAGGCAAAAGACAAGAGCCCTTTGATACTTTAGGAGAAGGGCAGGCATAGGATAGACACTACCCAACTTCAAGACTTAATATAAAGCTACAGTAATCAAGATAGTATAGTAATTGTGAAAGGATAGACAAACAGGTGGCTGGAATAGAACAGAAACCCCAGAAACAGACCACATAAATATAATCCGCTGATCTTTGACAAAGGAGCAAAGGCAGTACAATGGAACAAAGGCCATCTCTGCAACCAATGATGAGGAACAAGTGGACATCCACATGCAAGAAAATGAATCTAGATACAGGCCTTATACCTTTCAGAAAAATCAATTCAAAATAGATCATAGACCTGAATGTTAAAAGCAAAACTATAAACTGCTCTAAGATAACATAGGAAAAAACCTAGATGACATTGAATATGGTGATGGCTTTTTAAAATATGAATATAATAAATAAATACAAATATAAAAATAAAAGTGGAAGCGCAACCTAGGAAAGCAGTAAATCATAAGCAGGACTTCATTAAAATTTATATGTTCTGCACTGTGAAAGACAATTTCAAGGGAATGATATGACAAGATGCAGTCTGGGAGAAAAGGTTGGCAAAGGACACATCTTATAAAGGAGTGTCACTCAAAATATACAAAGACCTCCTAAAACTCAATGATAGGAAAATAAATAGCCTAATTAAAACATGGGCCAAAGGCCTTAATAGACACCTCACCAAAGAAAATATACAGATGGCAAGTAAACATATGAAAAAATGTTCAATATCGTACATCATTAATGAACTGCAAATTAAAACAATGAGACACTATTACACGCCCATTAGAATAACTGAAATCCAGTTCACTGACCAAATGACATCACTGACACCATCAAATGCTGTCAAGGATGTGGAGCTACAGAAACTCTCACTCATAACTGCAGGAATACAAAATGGTAAGCCACTTTGATAATCTGACAGTTTCTCACAAAACCACATATAATCGTACCATATAATACAGCAGTTTCACTCCTTAGTATATATTCAAATGGAATTCAAAACTTTTGTTCACACAAAACCTGCATATGGATGTTTCTAGAAGCTTTAATCATAACTACCAAAACTTGGAAGCAACCAAGACACCCTTTAGGAGGTGAGTGGATAAATAGCTGGTGGTACATACAAACAATGGAATATTAATCAGCACTAAAAAGAAATGAGGTATCAAACCATGAAAAGATATGGAGGAAACTTAAATTCATATTCCTAAGAGAAATTTAAGCCAATGTGTATGATTCCTATATGACATTCTGGAAAAGGCAAAACTATGGAGACAGTAAAATGATTGGTGGCTGCCAGGGGTGAAGGAGGATGAATAGGAGTTTTCTGTATGATTCCACAGTGGTGAATACATGTCATAATACATTTGTCAAAATCCATACAATATTCAACACCAGGAGTGAACCCCAATGGAGAATGGTGATTTATCAAAGTAGGCCATTGACTGTAACAAATGCACCACTTTGGTGGGGGATATTGATAATGGGTGAGGCTATATGTGTGTGGGGACAAGAAGTATATGGGACTTTTAGCTCTCTGTACTTTTGGCTCAATTTTGCTCCAAACTTACGATGTTCTAAATAATAAAGTTTACTAATTTTATGATCAAATAAAAATTATGTAAACCAAGTAATCTTCCAAAGCAGTGAAATGAAAACCACTGCAGCCAACTGCCCCTGTAGTTTAGATGCAAGAAGCTCTCTTTCACATACTGCCTGAGCAACAGAGTTTTCTATAGTTGTGAAGTGTAAGGCTGGATTTACAGTCAGGATGAGTCTCCATCATTTATACAAATTCCACCTTAAGACTGTTTTTTCTATATTCTTGTCCCCTCCGGTGAGTCACATCTTTGGGATAATGTGATTTTTGCACAGGCAATAGAAATCAAAAGGTATGTAAGGCTCCATTTAACTTAAGGGGGATGGAAAGCTACCAAAACAGAATGTATATTAGTATTAATGACATACTCAGAATAAAGTTTATTGGAGTATTTTCTTAGATAGTGAAAATGACAAATTTCTGCCATTTAAAAGTATTGCATTAGAGGGAAAGAGAGTTTTAGGCTCCTGCAGAATATTATTATCATGTGAAATGCATTGTTTTTACCTACTACCCCCAGGTTTTTCTGAAATATTTAGGACTATGGAATAGTCTAAGTCTATAAGGAGAAAACCGACTTGATTTTGCTCTAAGAAGTTAATAATGGTTCTTAGATAAACCCATTAGCTCTGTCTTCACAATGTATGTGCTGCAGCAGAGCAAAGCACTCCAGTCTTCACATTTATTCAACTGTCAGCAGAATAGAACTGGATTGAGGTTTCTATAGAAACCACTTGTGGTTTCAGGTGTTGCTCAGGGCATTTTGTTCTATTAACTGCTTGGAGAAAGAAGGTGCACATTATGGCTTTTTATTAATGGTCTTTTTCCCTCCTCATTAGAAGTTGGTTAGTGGGGTTACCACATTTGCTTTTGTTTTACCACATTTTTGGCATCCTCTGTTGCAGCCTTTTCCCTCTGGCTGAGAAACTAGAATGAGCTACTTCTAAAGCCTGATAAATCCTGCCTATTAGCCATGGGTGTTCAGGCAGCATTTCTTCGCTTTTAGCCAGAAAGGAAATTTGAAAGTCTCTTACCTAGAAATTGACGTAACACAGTTTCTCATTCAGGATTTATATAGCCCCTGTGAAATGCTGCCAACACAAAAGGGAAAGATGACTGCGGTGACTATATGAACCCAACCAATGACAACAACAAAAGGGGTAAGGGAGCTCTTGAGAGTTCATGGCACTAGGACAATTTTCACTGTGAAATCCAGCAAAAATAATCAGATCTTTCAATCCAGACACTAGCTAATTAATTGTCTGGAGGAATAATATTCCTTCCTGTAATATTGGGAGAAAAACTTAAAAAGGGAAAATCAACTATTCAACTCAGAGGTAATACAATGACTTAATTGCATTACTGGAGATCATGCTTTCTTGTGATTTATATTATGACATAGAAAGCTCATGGTGGACTAAAAAAGATATGATTAATAAAGAAAAGCCTGCATAAAATAAAAATAGTAATAAATAACCACAAGATATGCCTTAAAGTAACTAAGGGTAGCCTGGCATTGCAGAAAAAGATCTAAAGTCTGACAGCTCTATTTACATCTCACCATGACCACTTACTACTTAGGATCTTGAATAAATTCCTGAGTCACTAAAGTCAGTTTCCTCATTTGTAAAGAGAGGATATTCATTCCTATCTTGCACGGTTGTTGTAAGGACTGGAGGTAATGGATAAGCTTCCTTCTCATCAGTATATTTGTTATCTGAAACCATGCGGTCATGAGGTTGTGCAGTGCTGAAAATTCCTCTTATGAAAATGTTCACTATAGAACTAATCTCTTATAAGATTAATATCCATTCAAACATCTTCCCCAGGTTAACACTATCTTTCTCAGCTTATGTTTCAAATTATTTGACAATCTTTAGCTATTTGAACTTACAATATCTTATGAAATTATAGTGATCATTGATAAATTAATAATGCATATCTTGAGAAGGTGAATGATTTTATGAAGCATATGAAAGTGATGATGAAGAACTAGACAGGCTGCATGGCATAGACTAGTGCCAGATTGCACAGAGTAAAATACTAGAGCCACCAGTTACTAGATGTATAACCTTGAGCCAGCACCTTAATTTTTCTGTGCTTCAGTTTCCCCATCTATAACATGGAAACTATAATACTGACCTACTGCAGGATTTGTTATAAAGACTCAATAAAGGTAATATTTGTTAAATGCTTAGGACACTGCTTGATAAATCATACTAAATGCATGAGTGTTTATTAAGTAAAAATAGAAACAAAATAATCCCATAGTAAACCCATTCAAATGTGAAGTAAAATGATTAAAAACTGAAGACAACCCAGAAGGTTCTTGACAGGAAAAAAACACAGTAAATAATAATTTAAAGGGAATAAATATTGAGAAGCATTTGTGAAAACAGATGAAGTCTTGGATTGTTTACATACACAAAAGATGTTCACATTTGTTATTGGGCTGTTTAAGTCAAAGATGAGGTGGCTGGCCTTTTAGATGGTACCCAATTCTGGTACTCGCCCTGGTGCAACCTCCACATCTCACATTGCGCCAGGCTTCATCTGTGCTACTGAGAGCAGAAGTATGATATGTCACTTTCAACATTAGGTTCTAGAAGACACTGCTGCTTCAATTTTAGTCCTTCCCTGGCCCATTCTCCCAATCTCTCTAATCACTCGCTTCGGAGGAAGACAGTTGTCATGCCACAGGCAGCCCTCTGGAGAACACAGGTGGTAAGGATCTAAGGCCTTTATCCAAAAGTTTGAGAAGCATTAAGGACTTCTGCCAACAGCCATGAATCCTCCTTGAGATGACTACAGCCATCTTGACTTCTTGTCTGCAACTTCATGAGAGAGTCTGAGCCAGAACATCCGGCTAAGCAGCTCCCAGATCCCTGCCCCACAGAAACTGGGGAGATAAAAAATGTGCAAAGTTTTAAGCTGCCACATTTGGAGGTAACTGTTTTGCAGCAACAGGGTGGAAGGAAGCTCCATGTGTTATTTTGCAAATTTTATGAAAAAATTACACCTCCCATGTAGATACTTTTTATAGTACTTATTCTAAAAATTAGCAGATACTTGTGACCTTCATTTTTCAAGATAAGAGCTTTTACACCACCTTTTTTTTTTTTTACTATTTAACAGATCATTTTCCTTTAACTGACGTACAAGACCTCTACAATCTATGTGTTTCTTACTTATCTCATCTACTCTTCCCCTCTTTCCTCCTACTACATCCATACTGACTTCTTTTTCTAGACTATGCCAGGCATATTCTGACTATTCCTTCTATCTTAATTTCTCTTACCCAAAAATCTATCTCACTATCACCTCCTGAAATCTTTGTCTAATGTCTCCTCAAGTGAAATCTATCCCAAACACCTTACTTAAAATTTCAACCTCACATCTCACACTCCTGACTCTCTTTACCTCATTTTATTGCCTCTACTGATTTCATTGTCTCTCTCCCCACTGGATGCCAGATCTATAGGGGTGGGAATTTGTGTCACTTTAGTCCATTATGTACTGATATATCCTCATTACCTAGAAAAATTCCTAGCACTTAGTAAGTACACAATACATATTTGTTGATGTGAGCTTCGGAATTATATTTAGTTTCAACGGTTCGTTTATAGTAAGGATGACTGGGGTAAGGATAACTGCCTATATTTAAATTATCTGCATCAGTAGGTTGTCAATAAACAGTAGCTACGCTCTAAAAGCAAAGCTCCATTTAAAAATAAAAAAGTATTAGCTTGAGTAATTTATAATAAAGAGCTAGGAGCAGAATTATAGAGGTTGAGATGAACATTGATCTGTGAACTTATTATCTAACTTAAATATTTATCATCACACATTCTGAGAACAATATATCTTGTCATACATGCATATAAAGACCTCCATGACTTTCCTTTTAATATTCAGAACAAATGTACATTATTTTTATTACGAATTTTACATCAGAGAACAGGATTACTCATTGTACGTAGGCAAACACTAAAGACATAAATCAGCTGATGGTTCTAAAAAGCCTAAGGTGCTATGACATCAATTTTGAAAACTTCTGGAAGCCACACTTAGAAAAGATTATAATAGGAAGGCTCATTTGCATTGCTTTCATGAATGTGTGGTCTGTGCAGCCGCACAGGATCCTGCGCTTAGAAGGCCCCAGTGCTTAGTTTAATGCTCTGCCGTTGCTGTCTTGGAATTCTTACTAATTGATGGATAAGCGGCCTCCATTTCCATTTCACAGTGGGCACTGCAGATTACACGGCTGATCCTGAGGCCCAGATCAGGTAGTATTACTCAGCTACTAGTCACTGTCCAAAAACATAAACAGAGGTGGAATGACCAGAAAAGCATGCTCCGAGGTGGACACCTCAGCCCCCTTCCCGCTTTCCCCCTGCCTCAGGAGAACAGGAGCCATAGTTCCAGTGGCGGTGTGCTCGCTACTCAAAGCGCGGCAGCAGCCGCAACTTGTTAGAAAAGCAGAATCAGGACCCACTCCAGAACTGTGGACCAGAATTTGCATTTCCCATGCACTTTAAATTTGAAAAACATCTGGGCTGTTTCAAGGGCATGCAGGACATCTGTGACAATGAACATTTGAGGGGGCATTTCCTTTAGGGGATCCCTAAAGGGTATTCTTTTTTCTTCTTCTAGCAGAAAACAACTAACTTGAGATGCTGCCAGATTGGAATGCTAACTGACTTGAACATTACATTTTTGTTCCTTCCGCGCCCCATTCCCTTGGATTGGGTTTATATGAAGTGAAATGGTTTGGAAAAAATTAAACATGAAGAAAGCCTGAAGAGTGAGCTACTATGATGTCGAACCGAACTGGTAGAAAACAGCAATGGTAATAAAATGAGGGAGAAATAAACTATCTTAAAAATATAAGTAGTTAACACCGAGCACCTAAAACGTGCCAGGCATCTTACAAATGTTTACGTGGATTACTTTAAATTTCACTACGAAGTTTAGAAGTAGGTGCTGCCTCTATCTTCTTTTGCAGAGAAACAAACTTGAGAGTCTTGAAATGGACATTATATATCAAGAAATTGTGCATTATTATGCAACTCTAAATTTTTCTATATCTATAAACATATGCTGAGTGAATGAATGTCTCTGTGTAAATTTGCAAACATCTTTAGAATTAGGTCCTAAATGTTAGGGGCCATCACAGAAGGAATAACAGTTAAATTCAAATTAAACTCAAGTTAAGTTTAAATTCTGCCTGAATTGTTCACTTTTGGGACAAAAGGAAGAAAAATAAAGGTCTTAATTCTGGAAATGGCGATCACACAAGAGTGTATTTTCATGAGTGTCAGGAGGTTCTCTACCAGGCGGGAGGTGAGCCCAGCCAGCACGTGGTCACGTGTGCCTGATGCTGCCACAGAAGAAGAGTGAAAACTAGGAAATCCCAAGTTTCCAGCCCACGGATTCCCAGGTTCCGAGAGGGCAGTGCGGGGCCCGCAGCGTGCTCTCCGGGGCTCCGCAGCCCGCCCCGCCGGCCCGGCAGGGGGAGGAGCCGAGGGGCCGGCAGGAAACCGGGCGCGGGCTGGGCGCGGGGATGAAGCGCCGGGCGGTGCGGGGCCTCTGGCTGCTCTGCTGCGTCTGCTGCTGCGGTGGGCGCCGCGCGGATCCCCGCGCCACCTCCAGCCGCATGGAGCCGCGGAGCCAGGAGCGACGGGCAGCCGCCTTCCGGGTACCGAGCGCGCGCCTCCCCCTTTCCTGCCGCCCCTCCGTCCGCGTCCGGGCTGCGCGAGCGGCCCCGCCGAGCCGCCCCTCCCGGTGGTCGCCCGGCGCCGCTGCGTGTGGCGGCAGGGGTTTCTGAGCTGGGTCCCAGCGGCGAGCTACTCCGTCCGTTCCCCGCGTGTCCCGGGTCGCTGGCTCCCATGCCTTTGCTGACCCAAATACTTGATTTTCCAGGGAAGATGTGTTGCTATGGATTTACGTGACTCTCCCGAGGCATCCAGGGATGTGTCCCAAGTATTCGTGATGGTAGAAAGCACCCGTCTTTAGCAGTCCCCTTGACGGTTTGCTTTCCGTTGCTCTTCAGTTACGGAACCCGTTAGAGGCGGAAGGAACTTTCATTTTTCCTCCCCGGGGGGCGCTGCTAACCTCCGGAAATCACAGTTTTACCAGCGGGCAGGAGCCTGCTTTACCAGGCTCGGGGAGTCCTGCCCATTTATGATTTTTCTGAACTGAGCTCCTTGAACGAGAGCAGCGTCTTCAAGGTTCTTCCTGACTTGGAGGAAATGGATTTAGAAAAAGGGAAACATTTAATTTTCTTTTAAGATTATTCTGCAAAGCTTAATCATAATGCCTAGATTTTACCCCACCGTTAAAATTCTGGACTGGACCAGTTAGCTGAGTAATTATAGACGGGTTTTCCTGAAACCAAAGAAACTGCGGAGAAACCGATTTACAGTTTGCCTCACTGTGTTCTAGATCTGATATTATTTAACGACTTTTAAAAAAATCTTAAAAGATGTCATTATCGTGACTTATTATAAAAGGAAATTGATTCTGAATGAAATATAGGTATGAATTTAGTAATACTGTTTATTGGAATTATATTTGTTTTATCCTGGTATTTTCTTGATTTCTCATGGAATGCTATAGCTGTACCCTCTCCTACTCTTCTCTCCCCTTGGAAAGCTCCAATGTTTAGGAAGTCCCTGCCCTGCCTGATTCTGGCCACAGTTACTTTTTTCCCCAAACCAAGATGGGTACTTTTATCTCCATTTTATTATTCGTGAGTTCCATTCTAGCTTTCAAAACCAGAAGCACTAGTTCAATCACTTGAGAACCAACTCTGTATCCTGTATTCCACCCCCATCCTGAGCTTGATTGCATATGGTAGTGAACCAAACCCCTTAAGAAGAAACTAGTCCATCTCATCTATATTGATAATGATCACTGGCTAAATAAGTAGACACACTGCCATCATCCTCAAAAAAATCATTTTTAGGATTTGAGACACAAGGGCCACAATAACAAATACATTTTTTAAACATATATAACATATTATGCTTATCATAAATATTATATTTTATATAACATTCTATAGATTCAATATATTTATACTATATTCCTAATATATAATATATTAAATGTATCATATTTATATACCTATATATTTAATATATTGTATATAGTATATAATTAATATATCATGTATAAATATGCATTTGGAGATTTTATATAATTTATATTTATTATAAATAGTTATATTTAATTGTAATCAATGAGTAAATTATACAATTTAAATTATATTAAAATAAATATATAATATATGAATTTTATGTGTGTGTATATTTATTTATATTATATAGTTACTTATATTGGTCCTGTAAAAAGGCCATACCCTGGAGATGAATGTTTAGAACATATCGCTGTTCTCAGGAAAAATACAAGAATCCATGTTGAAAAAAACTGTAAGTGGCAGAGGACAGAGTTATAAAGATTTTTAGTACATTTCAAAACCTTGAGTCAGAGAGCCTGAATAAGTTTTCAGAGCAATTGCTTCCAGTGAGAGTTTACTTCTTGAAGTGGTTGCCCCGGAAAAGAGAGTGTTTAGGCTTCAAAACACAGTTGCTGGAAACTGGGCGCATGTCTAGGTGTTTGAATGTAGACCCCTGTTTGGACCTGGAGTAGAGGGCAGGACACAGGCAAAGATAGAAATGGTCTTGCTTCCTTGGTACCATGAGCATTAGTAAATATTCTTCTGTCCTGGCACGATGGATTAAAGCATATAACTAAAACTCAGTATAACTCTAGAAAGCTTTATAAAAGTTATATAAAATAATGCCAAATTATGAATTAGTTGAGACTCCCACCATTGACCTATCAGGTAAATTATGTATAGAATCTAGAAAATTTTCTGGCTTCATAATGAAATTAAAGTTAAAAAATAATGATGCTTAAAGATTAATTACAGAGCCCTTTGTGTTGTACTAGAATCTGTAGACCATATCATGAAAAGCAGACAAACACTGAGGACCAAGACAGATAGCCTTTGCATCCTGGCATCCTGTTAAGGGACAGCAAGCAAATAGGACTCATCACGTTTGCAAAACAACTCATGTGGCTGCCTGGAACAAGGTGTTGAAGGGTGTCCTGGGAATTGCTGCTGGAGACAGGGTTGGAGAACCTGCCTGCTTGATTAGTAATGTCTTTCAGGGTCAGGAGTTCAGAGAATGTTGAAAGCTTTTTGTCATCCTGCCTCTTCTGTTTTCCTAAGTTCCCCAGGAATATTCCTGAAGTGGAAGTTAGGTGGCACAGATGAAACTTGCCTACAAACTATCAGTATATTATTGTTGGGTGAAGACCAGACTCCTTGGTTTATTGTGGGATGCCTCTCAGGGTCATTTGTGGACAGTAAAGAAGGGATTCCTCCCCTAGCTCTGTCCTTTCACTCCTTTAGAAACTCAGTGCACAGGACGCTCCTTGCTGATGGATTTGGCCTGCTCTGTGCCGATGCCCAGGTGTGCACTGATATTTAAAAATGCTCATCATTTTGCCGCAGAGCAGTTGGTATTCTAATCCCTCTGGGTACCACACACCCAGTAATGGGACTAATAAAGTTGCATGTACTCACTTCAGAATAATGTTTATATGCTAATAAACCTGTGATTTTTGCAGAAAGTTTCAACAAGTTCACCTTAAAATTTTCACCATAATGCTACATGCTTTATTTTTAAACTGAAATTATGTATACTTTTAGGCATGTATGTTTATCTGTAAATATAGAAGAGCATAGCATTTTATAATGAATTATTGTAACTGAGCCACAGACGTTTGCACTAATAAGCCCCCTTGAAATCTGGATTATAGCCTCCAAAAAAAACTTTGTCCAGGAATGCTTTAAACCACATTTTCCATCTAATAAAACATTAAGAGGTGAATCTGATGTAAGTCGCTGTTGCTCAGGCGACCATTTCAAAAAGTTCTAGCTTAATGCCTATGTTGCCAAAATGGAAATGTATCATGAATTTGAAATCTTGAATCAGAATTTATTCATTCATTTGTCCATCCATTCATCCAATACTTTAACCTTTATTATGTATAAGGAGCTGATCTAGGTTTTCTGACAGATTCAGTGGAGAATAAGACATGTGCTGACTCCTATGAAATTATAGCCTAATAAGTCACTACTGTTATGTTTAAATATTATAGCCCATTTTTCAATGAATAAATGGAAGAATGTAAAGACAAGTACAGTAGAAAAATAGATTTCTTCAACCAATTCTCAGAAAAGTATCTTTTTATTTAAATCTTTAGGTGCATGTTCACACACACAAATACTAAATGACTAACACTGCTGCCTGAATAGCCAGCCATACCCCTTCAAATATTAGCTGTGTGATCTTTAACAAATTATCTGCACCTCAGTTTACTCATTGTGAACTGGAATAATACCAGCAGTTACCTAATACAGGATTAACTTAATTCATATAAAGTACCTAAAAAAATATGTACATTCAATTTAACAATTCCTTCAACCCTGCATATTTAGTGTACCCAATAGCTGAGAATTTTATTTTATCGATATTCTCAATTTTAAGACCGATTTTCAATAATTTGGCCTCTTTGGAATTGCTTCCTCCTTTAGAAACAATTGAGTACATGCAAGAAAAAACTCCATTATTTAATTTGCCCTTACTCACTGGGAAAATAAAAGAAAGAGTTTACTGGTTTTTCTCCAAGGGGTAGAATTAAGAACTAACAAATAGCTGAGACAGCCCCCACCCCAAATCACAAATCCCCCTACTTCTAAGGGTTTCAACTCTTAGATTTTTTTGAAGGGACCATTTCCTTCTCAACTTAGCCTAAACAGAACAACGTGAGGGACTGTTGTTACCCATAATTGGAAAGTTAGGACAGTTAAGATACCTGGGATGGAAGCAGGCGCTTGTGATCTTATAAGAAAAATGTTGGTTTCTGAGGAATTTTACAACTGCAGTCTATCTTCCATGAGACTGACTCAGTCTCTTATCAATAGCGTTATCTCTTATTGTGATCACACTGAAACAATCCTCTCTGTTTGTTGTTTTGAGCAAACATTGTCCTTCCTTTCCTTTCCATTAATGAGTGTGTAAGAACTGCAGAGAATTACTGAAATATCCTAGCTAGGTCAGCAAAAGAGCAAATTAGAATGCAGAAAAGACTGCTTAGGAACGTAATACATTTTAATCATCAGTTGGAATATGGGATTACCTAAGTCATGTACACGTGCACACATACACACACACACACACACTGATTACAAGAGAGTCCAGCATTTCAAAGGAAGGCTGACTTTTATAAGTCATAATAAAGGTCCCATAGTAAAGGGACAAAACCCTAAGATATGATTTTGACTAGAGAGATTTAGGATGCATGATATCTATTGTCAAAAGGGCATGTTTTCTCTAATTTTATAATATGGAATAATTTCCTCAAGTTCTCTGGCCATGGACCCCCTTCCAGGGAAGATTCTGGTATGTCTTATTATATCTTATTCAATTAAAATAAAACAAAGCAAAAATATATAAAAATAATTATTTTTCACCTGATCTGTTGAAAGGCTATTCTGATTCATCCACTCTAATTTTTCTTTTATATGATCCATCTGGTTTTCAAACTTCTGCACCTTTCAAAACTACTGATATTTTCTGTATATCCCTCAAATGTTACGTATTTTTGTTCATAAATTAAGGTTCAAGTCTTTCATTTTAATATTTTATATGGCTTTAGGGGCATTTACTATACAGTTGACCACTATTATATTCTGTTTCCTTATGTTAAGGACATATGATATAGTTGATCGTTTACATATGGTTGATTCTATAAAGAGGTTGTTGATATGATGAGGAGCAAGTGCTCAAACGAGACTCATAGTTTGTGATCCTTCTAGGAAATCTGCTCTCATAGCAAGAATCAAAGTGGACCAGCAAAGTCACTTAATATAATAGTTTATTCCAGAAACAAAATAGACGGCTTTTTAAAGTTTAAATGATTTGAAACCATTTTTAGGTGGATATGTGTCTTAGTGTTATAGCAACTAGAAGAAAAATTATTCTTGGATGTACTAGTAATGTTATGTTATTATGAAAGCAATCTGTTGACCTTGAGTGAAGAAGAGAAGGAAGAAAGATTGGCGGAAGTGTTGTGCAGTCCAAGGAAGCATCAGAGAAACCAGCAGGGACTTACTTCTCATAAACCAGTTTTCAAGGAAGTCCCAGGTTTCCCCAACATACCAGCTTTAGTGCTTAGTCATTGGCTAGGTGCAGCCTGTGGGAACTGTGGCCTCTCTTGGCATAAGAGTGGCAGTTTAGCATGCAGCAGCCAACTTTCCTATAAATGGAAGTCCGTGAGAGCCATTCTCATGACTACCTCATGCTTTCCTATGCATTTTTCATGTCCTGCATGTCACTGTCTTCTCCGATTACTCCAGCTCACAAAGGTAATCAATGCAGAATGAGTAAATCCTGAATTCCTTAGCAGTTGGCAGACTCTGGATGTGGCATATACATATTTCCTTTGTTATTTCAGTTATATTTTTGTATTTATACATCTCCTCTCCAAATTATATTCAAAGCTTTGCTTCACCAAGATTACTTTTAAATGCCTAAAACTCCCAGCTGTTTATTATTTCACTGATTAACAATCCTTCCAGGCAATCCTCAATAAGAAAAAAATAAGAGTATGATAAGACCAGTGATAATGTGCTTAAAAAGAAACCAGCGTAAAGCTATTAAGGATATGGCATTATAAAAGTCATTTAAATATTTATTCAACAAGTATTAATTAAGCATCTATTGTGTGCCAGGCGTGTGCTCAGTCTGGGGAATGCAGTGATGAATAAGAACGGACCGGTCTTGGCTTATAGGTTTATTATTAGACAGACACACAATAAACACAAGAATGCATAAACATATATACAAGAGCAAGAGTTGGAAATTTACCAAGCAGCAGTACCCTGAAGTTTCATTTATCCTACATAATTGGTTAGTATTAGGAAATTGAGGCATGTTCACGTAAAAGACAAGCCTAAGATAAATTATCACAAAATTCAGAGCTGAAGAATCTGTAAATAATGGTCATATTTTCCCTCCAGAGAGATAAGCCAATCTATCTTCCTGGAACATTTTCAGGATTGCATCTCTTTTACAAAGCCTTTTACTCTAAATGAAATAGAGACATCTGTAAAGCCCAAAGAGAATTATGTTTATCTATTCATTATTTACTCATTTCTCATGCTTCATTGCTTAGTGCTGGGAAATACAAAGATAAAGACACACTTTCCAAATTCATAATTATTTAATCTAATGAATGTGTATTGGTGACAATTTCCACTAGCATTTAGTGTTTATTTGAAATTTATTTCATCTCTCCACTGTAATAAATAGGCATTTAGTGCCCTCAACATGCTCAGTGAAGGGGAATTACACATAGATAAGATATATGTTTCTAGACTCAAAAATATACCTGAAATCATCTCTCTCTTTTTTCTTCTAGGAAAGTCTTAATAGACATCAACACTTGAATTCTTTATTTCCTCGTGAAAACTGTGGTGCTGTGTATGGAATAAATCAATTTTCTTATTTGTTTCCTGAAGAGTTTAAAGGTATGGTGTGGTGCTGCTATTAGTTGATTAATTTTCTGATTTTAATTTGTTCCCTTAATTTTTAAGGACTTCTTTAATTATGAATCTAGTAAATTGGCTAGCTATCATTTATTAAATATTAAGTGTCAAGCATGTACTACGTGCTTACAGAAATATAAACTCATGGTTACTCTTGTCTAATTATTGCATAAGAATTAAATATTGTAATAATAGACATTTCCATGTGGTTCTACAATGCCTCATTCCTTCTGCCATTTTTTAATGCTATTTCTATTCAAGACACCTGTGTTTCCATGGGTTATGCTAAAACAAATGATGTCAGTTATATTCATTTTTATTATTGACCTCATTCTGTCAAACAAGTCATATTATGTGGCAACTTCAGTCCTATTGTAGGAATTCTTACCTTTATAGTTTTCAGCTGAGTGCATTTCATGGCATGGAAAAGCATAAAGGTAAATCACAAATAGAAAGCACTACTAGAAAGCCACTGTTCTATTTGAGAAGCTCCTCCAAAAAGAATCCCAAGAGGCCTCCCTGTAATATAATATAGGTTGTCTTTTCATTTCATATTTCTATTTAGCTATTTATTTAAGAAGCAAACCTTCCAGATTTCCCAGATACCCAGCAAAAGTACAAACGTCCATACTCAATGTGTCTTTGCCATTAAGATTTGACTGGAGGGACAAGCATGTTGTAACGCAAGTGAGAAACCAGCAGACGGTAAGTTTATCATCTTAGCATGGGAAGTCACCTTTGAGGTCAGGTTCAATCAAACTTGTAATGGAACTCATCATTTTTCTGGGTAAAAACACACCCCAGTCATCCAAAAATGTCAATGAAGGGAGAATCTCTGGTAGAATGAGAGGCAGAAGTCAAAGCCCAACTTTGATTCCAAAGATAAGCCTACCCGTCTGATGATACCCCTACTGTTGGTACAGGGAATGCCAGCTGACTAGAGTCGATCCCTTACCTGCAGGGATAGAGTCTCAATTTGTCTGCAGTGGAAACTTCAACAGGTCCTTCAGCTCCCCTTGTATAGGCAGGGTGATCCTTCTTTACTTCTCAGATTCCATATCTATTGTGAATTTAATTTTAATTTTACCACCAAATCATTTGCCTTATTATTGAATTCAAAATGAAGTGTGAATTAGTGAGAAACCTAATCCTACCAGGAAATGTCTACATTGTATTAAAAAAGGCACTTGTAATTGAGAATTCTTAATTAAAAGAATCTGCTGGAGAGAGGTTTTTGAGCAGGAAGAGCCCTCCTGGAGCAGCTGTAGGTAGGTAAACTGAGACTAGCCTTGGGCACGGTGCCAGCAACCCGTGTTCACATTTCTCAAGGGGTAGAAACCCTGCAGTAAGTCCCCCAGTGAATATTTTACTATGCTATTGGCACTGGAGATACAGACGTAAATAAAACCACTTAATACCATAAAGATGCTCAAAACCTTACTCCACAAAGACAGCCAACTGCTCTTCATCCTATCTTTGGGTAACTCTGCAGCCCATGTCCTGTGATTAAGTTGGTTCTACCCAATTTCAAATCTTACCCCCACCTTTGCCCCTTGCATGCATTCTTCCTCCTTTGGTGCGATCCTTGATTTCACTCCCTCCAGGCCCTCCTTTATTTTCAGGACCAACCACTTTATTCTTTTGGTCAAATTTGTTCAAAAGAAGCACGTTAGTAGATCCAGGACAGGAAGATAATCAGCCAGGATGTGAATAAGGAATGACTAATCTGGGTTTCTATCATTAGGACATTTCATGTGTATCCGTGATGTGCCATTGTTGGCACCTTGATAGCCTAAAAAGTAGTTCACTCTGCTCTCATGTCCATCAAATGAGAATGACGTACACGACATACATCCTCACCTCATTTCACCACTGCCTCCAGCCCTGAGGGTGGAGGGTAGATGACATAGAAGCTGAGTATCGAGGGAGAAACAAGGATTGAAGAATGGAATGGAAGTTGGTACATTTCACAGAAATAGGTCAATGTTCAAAGAACTGACTAGTCTTTTAAGAGACCATCAGTCCAAATATTTTCTCAATTTCTAAAATTCACTTTTATCTTGCATTGTCTTAATTTACAATAGTGATGCTACCAATTTACTTCTGAGTAATAATTATATTTTTATGCTTAAAAGAGCATTTTGGTTTTCCTTTTTCAATCTGAAAATCTACAGATGGGCATTTATATTTTGTAGGCCCCTGGATTCAGCTCAGTTTACTTGATTTGATAGCTTGTGATATCTAGAGATGTGGGTAAACTTGATTTGAAAGTTATTTTATGGTAAATACTATTCTATCTCTATTTTCAAACAGTGTGGAGGATGCTGGGCCTTCAGCGTGGTGGGCGCGGTAGAATCTGCATATGCAATGAAAGGGCAGCCTTTGGAAGACCTAAGTGTCCAGCAGGTCATTGATTGTTCATATAATAATTACGGCTGCAATGGAGGGTCTACTCTCAATGCTTTGAACTGGTTAAATAAGGTGACTAGTTTCTCAGCCCTTCAAACTCTTTGCTCCTCTTTTACTTGTTTAACATGTGTTCAGAATTGAAATCATTTACTCCTACAGCAAATGAGGTTTTTAAGTTTAGAAATTTAGATGAAGAAAGTTTGAATTATTCAGATTTTAAAATGAATTGTTTCCAGACAAGTCAGCCATTGAGAAATCAAAGTATGAAAAATCTTGCCTGAGATTTGTTTTCAGAAATATACTTATGTTTGTTTCTTGACATTTCTTAAGAGGTAAGTGATTTTTTTCTTTTGCAGGTATGTGTCACATACTGACCTAGAAAGATGAGATCATATAATTATTTATTTCCATAGAATTTCTGAATATTTTTAAGGTAAAAGGGACATTAGGGGCCAGCTAGTTTAGCAACTCTTTAAGTAAAGAATTGAGACCTTAGAGGTGAGATCAAATCAGTGGCTGAGCCAGGACTGCACCTTAAGTTTTCTGCCTCCTGAAGGGATTTATCTAATACAGCATAGTGTCCCTCGGTGTTCTCAGGACACTCTCTGGCATTGTCCTATATCCAGCATCAATTACAGATAGACAGCCAGTGAAGGTGCTACCATGTTTTGTAAAAGTGTTCTAAACTGGAGTGTCAGGCTGCTCTTGTTCATTTGCTATATTTTGGGTCACTGCATACAAGAAACTGCTCTGTACCCATCATGGTCAACAATGAATTGGCTTCCATAATCCCAGAAAGGAAGGATACTGTATAGATGACTATAATATGTGACACATGCCAGATGCATGGCACAGAGAGAAGTGGATAGAAAGAATGTTTAATTTGACCATTGTCTGGGGTGAGTCTCAGAGACTTGCTAACATAGAATATCCAGAATGAAAGTGTGTTGCCCTACTGTACGTTCAGGAGAAAGATGACAAGACTTTATTAACAAATCAAAGGAAATTCTAGAGAAAGAAGAAATAGAAAAATAGGACTAAAACAGAAAGAAAGATGTTGTGTTTAATTACCTAGGGTGCCCATAACAGACACCTGAAGATTTAAGATCTTAATATCCCAAAGAATATCCACATGTAGTCAAATGAATCTAGACACATTGCAGTAAATTTGATTTGATTTTTCAAACAACTGCATTTTCAATAGAGAACCTTCATGTGATTATTTTCTTTTAGATGCAAGTGAAACTGGTGAGAGATTCAGAATATCCATTTAAAGCACAAAACGGCCTGTGCCATTACTTTTCTGTTTCACATTCTGGATTTTCAATCAAAGGGTATTATTCATATGACTTCAGGTAATTGTCTTATTTTATTGTGTTTTCCCCTATATTTCTTAATTTATAATATAGTGACTATTCTGAATTAATAATTTGATTGAAGGCATCACTTCATACTTGTAATTATTTTAAAACCTAATTTTTACCAAAAAGTCTAATTGGCAATTACAATGGAGTGCTATGGATGTTGTTACTTAAATATGATCTACTTACTTTTCCATGTGTCATTATAATAGAAATAACAAACTTAACACATTTAAATCCAGTTTAAGTATAATTTACATTTACCATCTTCCTCTTGCCAAATTTAGGGCTCATAATTACCAGTAGCGTATTTCAGTCTAACTGTTGAATCAGTTCAGAATTGATTTGTGTAAGCTCTCCAGCTAATTTAGTAGTTTACTTACCAAGAAGCCTTTTTAAACATGCTCATCGTTCCTTGCATTTTTCAAGGTATCAACTATAAGAAAAGCATAAACTGAAACTTTCACATTAGGAACAAGTGGGGGACTGTACCCCTGGAGATAGATTCACTAGCACACAATACAAGCACAGTGGGGGTGCAGGGTTAGATAAGGATTGGCTGAGAAGGAGCACCTGGGCTGGGCCTCGAAGGGCAAGATGACTTTGGACAGTTCAGGGGAAAACAATCATTAAACAAAATGCTTTACAAACACATGTAAAACTCAAATCCAGCTAGGAAACCATTTCAAGTGGTGCAAACTAGGTGTTCAGGGACAATAAGGATAAACGAAGACTCATCCAACAACATTTTTCAGTTTAAATTTTAAAAAAGGGAAGTTTACAAGTCTTTATTTAATGTACTTTCTATTGAAGTATAAATGTTATGCAGTATTATATTGATTTCAGGTATACAACACAGTTATTCAACAGTTACATTATTAAATCCTCACCCCAACTAGTCGCTCCTATCTGTTAACAGAGGAAGCTGTTATAAAATCATTGGCTCTATTCGCCATGCTGTGCCAGCATCCCTGTGGCCAACTTATATTATGATTGAGAATTTGTGCCTCCATATCCTTCTCCCCCTCCCCACTCACCAACCCCAACCCCTCCCTGATGGTCACTTTGCACAGTCTTTTGAAACAGAGAAAACAGAAATTAAATTAAATTCGGCTAAAGTGACAGAGTGCCCTCTAACATACTGATAGTGAGTATAAAAGAATCTCTTGATCCAGATGGAGTCTACCTATGCGATCTGAAGGCAATCAAGGGTGAAATTGGATCCTTGAACAAAATGGAACCCCTCCAAATAAGTTGTAAGAGTACCAGAGGCCCGGCAGGTTGTCAACACAGCTCCTGTCCCCCACCAGGGCTCTCTGGGTGACCCTACATCAGACCCATACAGCAGAGAGCCTCAACTCTGCAGATGGCAGGTTACATAGAATCTATAATGAGATGTGCAGGGTCACTGGACACGTTGATCAGCATCTCTTAGGGCAAAGGTAACGTGCTTTCTAAAATGGGAACGTGTGTCTATAAGCTATCAGTTCCTTGAGAGCCCAAGTGAAGCATGTGCACAATGAGGAACTAGATTTTCAAAATGTCAATTAAAAGGATTCAGGGAATTCTTGGTCATGAGTAACAAATTGGAAAATTTAGGAAGCAATTAAAAAATAATGGGTGTTCATTGGAATTAGAAGAGAGAATGCAAAAACATCACTAGGCCTGAAGTAGGAGCTATCCAATCCTTTGATGAAGAAGAAAAAGGTCCCTATAAAAATCCCTACATTTACACTAAACATTAAACATTGTCATAATACATCCTAAGCTACTTGTGTTAGACTCAAGAAGATATTTCTTTGATTTATTCATTCATTCAAATATTTGTTGATGTCTTGCTAATGAGTTTCAGCTCCAGGCAAGTTCGCTATAGATTCACTGTGACCAAAGAAATTTACAGCAAAGGGTTCTTGGGGTGAAAAGGTTATACCCAACTTTATTTCGAAGTGTCAGGTCAGTCCCTAGGTGCTACCACCACTCCAGCCTCCGCTCCCCTCCGCTCCCCTACAGCCTTCCAGCCCCGCCACCCAGTCTCTGGCTGAGCCCTGGGCAGAATTCCTTACATTAACACAATAATGTCTTATTGCCTAAAGGTGTGGAAGCAGTAGCATAGCAACAGGCCAGTTACATTTAAGTTCAGTGAGGATCCTGGCCATAGGAACCCCACTTTATCCACAGTTGAACATTGTTTTACACTCTGGGGACTCAGCAGAGAACACAATAGACAAAAACTGCCCTCAGGATTATATTTTAGTGATAGAGACAGGTAATAAAATAAAAATATGAATGGTATGTCAGATATAATCATTTCTAAAGAGAAGAAAATAAAACAGTGGAAGGAAGAAGCAACAGGGTGATGGAACTGGTGTATACCATCCTAGGATGGCCAGGGAGGGGCTCCCTGAGAAGATGACATTTGAGTGAAGACCTGGAGAAGTGTGGGCACTTAACCATGTGGGTATCTGGGGAAATACTGTTCCAAGCAGAAGGAACTAAATGTGCAAAGGCCCTGAGGCAGAATCATTTCTGGCATATTTAAAGAACAATGAGGAAGCCAATATGAATACAGTGAAGAGAAGATGGGTAGGATTAGTAGGAAATGGGATAATAAAGATTATCAGTTAATAATCTTAGAGAAGTGTATTAAAAGAATGGTCATGATATGAGAGGTAATAGGGTATACCTCTCACAGAGAATAAGCCCCAAGAGATATATTGATGGATATTATATAGGGGAGAAGAGAAAAGAATCAAAAATGTCTCTGGGCCTCTTGCCCTGAGAGACTGGAAAGAACAGGTTAACAATTAATTGAGACATAAATGTTTAACAATAAAAGATTTAAAAGGGAATATCACTGGGACATGTTGGAGGTGATCCTGGGAAACACTGGTAGGGAAACAAGAATAAGACAGAACAGGGAAGGCAGGGTTTCCTTATTAAGCAAATTAGTACTGAGGATAACCTGTCATTTACCCTACTGGGGACAGCTCAGAGCCAAGGTAACATATGCATTTCCCACCTAATTTGATGTTCCTCACTGTCCATGATCCATTAGTTGAGGTGCAGCTGGGGTAGAGGTGGGCAGTGAGCTTGATTTCCTGGCTCTTTGGGAGAGAAGGGCCTCAGGCAAAGAGCTATCACCCTGGCTGCAGGGCAGTGGTACCCGACCAGAGGTTGTGGGAAGGCCTCCCACAGCATCTGCAGTAACAGACCCTGGGTCAGGCCCCAGCACTCACCACTCACCGCTCCCACCTGAGGTGCCTGGGGAGGGTCACACAGCTAGTAAACTGTAGGGGCCAGATTAGTACAGTAGAGCCCAGGGCACAGCCATCAACCAAAAACTCCCTGAAATCTTGTGTAGACCTGAAAGGAACTCGAGAAAACCACTGCATCATACAGATAGTCTAGTTTTAAAGTAACATGACCTTTCGTACCTGGGTTTCTTCATGCTGCTTTGTACATCAGATTCCAGGAAAGACATTTCAGAGCTCAAACTATAGCATGAGAATGACTATTTAAATAAAAAATAAGGGAAGGAACCTACTCCCTATAACAATGGACTGAAACACTAAGACACAATATAGCACATGGAATTCTAGGAATGATGAGATGGAAATCTACACACTCATCAAAGGGTCTGTAACTGATAAAGAGTTCCCTTATTCACCAAACCTTGAAGAAGATGTCATTTAGGAGAATTCTTTAAAGGCTGTTGGGTTTGTATCTTTCGGATCTGTGAATAGTAAGCTCATAGAACAAGGTTTGATAATACATCCATTATCAAAAGTGTACATTTTGCTAGTAGTTCTTTTTTGGACTAAAAATGGAAATAAAATGCTGTTTGGAGCATATTTTAACTCTCTGAAAGCCAACATCTTTTTGAAGACAAGTGACAGCAACGCTAGTCAGTTCTGGGGCTAAACAGAACATGCGCCTGCTTCCTGACTATGGCTTGCCCTCCTCATTCATATTTTCCAATAGCTTGGGTATCTTTTCTTTAGCCCTGCCTCAAAGCAAGGATTATTACTAAATTGTTTCTTTGATCTTACAATGTTAATTACTCTTTGCACTCTAAAAAATATTTTTCCTTGATAATTCTCTTTCCCTCATGCTGTCTCTGTAACTAGATATTTGATGTCATATATTTACAGTATACTTTTTGTTATCTTAAAAAGGTGGACACAACTTTCTTCTCTTTAATACAGAGATTATCATATTTTTCATATTTAGATTATACAATATTCAAAAAATGTGATCACAGTAAAATGTTATACACTACAACCTATGCTGAGTGAGCTTAATTTATTAGATAACTTAGAAATGAGGGAAACAAACAACATTTATTGTAAACCTGGAGTATAATTACTGTAAAGCATGCTACAAAACTTAATACCTTTCATTTTATCCTTATATCGATTCTGCAAGGTAGGTGAAATGACTCCAGTGTTCATCTGGAATTTGAATCCAGGTATGTGGAACTTCAAAGCCTGTACCCTACCACATAATGCCTTTTAAGAATTTTATAATTTTGTCTGTCTCAGGGTAATCTTTATGAATACAAATTATTATTACAATAGCAAAAATTAGAAATGACTGCTTATAGATCTCCAAAAAACAGATATTCACATTAGCACATACATGAATAAATGTTTAGAATGAATGCATGGTTTCTATTTCAATAAATTCCATTATGTACTCACTTTTTCCTTATCTGTGGGCAATATATCCCCTTGATAGAAACTGATCACCACCTGGGTTTGATGAGGGATTATTTACTCTTTCAAGCCACTAGTTCCCCTACGGGTTCCTGCAGCAATAAACTACCCAGTGCTGTCTTAATGAGCTGAAATCCCAGTGACTTGGTTTCAGTGTCCACCCACAGCACTGACCTTTAAAAATGTAAATAGTGGCTTAATCACATATATCTGAGATCGATGAAGGCTGAATGTTGTGTAACACTGGACTTTATCAACAGACATCCATGTATGAAAGCAATAATTGTGTCTTTTGCCCTCTTCACCTCTAGTACTAGTTCTCCTGGCATCCTAACATTTCTTCTATCATTTAATTATATTTGCAACTTTTGGGTAATCATTCCCTATAATTTCTATATTTGACATTCATTAACATAAATTGGTTAGTCTCTTGATTCTCATATGGTGTGACAGAGATATCTCCATGCATCCATCCTTCCCACTTTCCACATTAAAAGAGTCTCTGTGTGATAGCTGGGTACTTTGCCAGCCAGCCACAAAACTCCATTTCCCATCATCCTTGAAGCTAGACTTAACCATGTGATGATTGAGTTCTAGCTAATGAGATCCATGCAGATGTATGTTGAATGTGTGTTAACTTCTGGAATCTTTTCTCACCTGGAATATAGCACTTCTTTCTACTAATGCAGTCTGAAATATATGTTAAATGGTTGGAGCTTCAGCAGCCTCCTTGGACCAGTAATTCACCATCCCAATAGAAATCTCACATAGCAGAAAAATTATATATAAAGATCCCGAGTTCCTGATATCCTGGATCCCGTAGCAGTCCTGGACTGCCAATCTTCCAGAATTCTTTCAGCCTGCATCATTTTGGTCTTCTGTAATTGCAACCAAATCTACTCCTAACCATACACAGATTAAATACATCATTTTTATAAAATAATTTTAACCTAAAAACTAAACACCTTAACCAAATATTTCCTCTTTTGGTAGTGGCCAAGAAGATGAAATGGCAAAAGCTCTTCTTACCTTTGGCCCTTTGGTAGTGTTAGTAGATGCAGTGAGCTGGCAAGATTATCTGGGAGGCATAATACAGCATCACTGCTCTAGTGGAGAAGCAAATCACGCAGTTCTCATAACTGGGTTTGATGAAACAGGTAAGTGCTGTTAAGACTTGATCAATTGATTATAGCTTGAACTCTGATTAACAAATGATCACCATCCTTTAAAATGCTGATATTTGGTGCTGCTATGTCTAAGTCATCCCAAGACCTTTACAGCTTTTCCGCAGACTTCAAAGTATAAATCCCCTATCAATTTGGGTGGATACCTTGTTAAAATTATGATAATTATTGATTAAAATAATGTGTATTGTCCATCTGGAATGTTTAATTGTTGGGAAGACAGAAGTGCTTACTATTTTATCAAACATACCTAACAATTCCTTTTTTTGCCTTTTCCTAATTCCTTGGATGAGGAAATGAGTATGTTTCATTTTATGCCGTCCATGTATTAAGCGAATTCAAACATATATTTTTTTCATTAATTGAAGTATGACATCATGTACAGCTCGTTTACTTAGCTAGTTTAAGTTAGCATCACATTACATTTTTAATGTTTTTCTCAGAGCTACTCTACTTGTCTAGAACTAAACTTTAAATGAACATGCATTTACCACGAAATGTGAGTTTTTCAGGGTTTGATGGCATTTTATGTTTTGTAGGAAGTATACCTTATTGGATCGTGCGGAACTCATGGGGAAGTTCGTGGGGAGTAGAAGGCTATGCCCGTGTTAAAATGGGAGGTAATATTTGTGGTGAGTCATGATTTTATGTTTAAAGCTGCAGGCTAGATGTCAAGGAAGATACTTTGAATATATTAAAATTACAAACCTGTATGCTTCTAGTGATTCAAAATTATAAACATAGTATGTTTCCAGTGATTCAAATCACTTTTATAGTAATGATTTTCATCCTTTAACTAATGGATAAAAATAAAATAGTGTTTTAAAAGAGACCTTATTGGACATACTAACATTTTCAAAAGGAAGAGGGACTGTAAGTTCAAAACTTAGAGTTTGAATTTTTGTACTAGCTCTTTCAGAAACCAAATGAAAATTCTGATTTGCTATTTAAAAGGCATATAACAAAGGACTAGACTAATGCGAATAATTTCTTTTTTACTTAGGTATTGCAGATTCTGTTTCTGCTGTACTTGTGTGATATTTTGGGCAGATCAAGAGCCAACTACAGGAATGAAGGATCATAATGAAATGTAGCCCAGTGAATCCTTCTCGGCATCATTCAACTCCCCTCCAAAGGTCCCAGGGCCTAGTAATACCTAAATTAAGTTGTAGAATGTTCCCCTGTTAGAGAGATGGACAACTAAAGCAGTACCAGCACCGCTTAGAGGAAATTTTTGGAACAGTTTCCTGCTTTGAGATGAAGGTTAGATTAGGAGATATTTAGGTCTCTTCAATTTGAAAAGGCCATTTTTAAAAATTATTACTGTTGTTTGTTTATTTTTAATGACATACCTCCCCTGTGATTAAAGAGGTGATAAGAATTTCTTTGCGGGATATAATCCCCAGCCTTAGCTTACCCCTCCCTAGGCGCATGAATAGCCAACTTAAAATTATGTGTGCCCCTCACAATTATATTCTCAGCCTTCTGAGGTGGAATTTCATAAGAATTTTGAAATACCAGTTGCTTTATCTCAACCAATGGTGTTTACTTCAAGAACTGTAGGAAGATCATGTGGAAAACAAAAGGACAGAGTCACTCTTTCAAAGAAATAGATTGCAATTAAATGACCAATATGACAACTATATGATAAGAAAAATTCAAGTTGCATTGTCTGAGAAACAAGTTACTGTTCAGAAATTTTCATTGTCAGTAAGATCTCAATAGATTTTCTTTCTTACTGTGTCCTACTGCGACTGAAGAACAACGTGTTTTCCCACATTCTCTTATTCTGCCGCGACACTCTTCTCTTGAGCTTTCCTTGTGGTCTGGCTTCCCTGGCAGAAGAACTGTGGTTGTTTACTTACCATTTCTATTTTACCACCATTTGTTTGGCTCCATTTCTCTCTACGTCTTTGTCCACATCAGAATCTCACCTTTCCCTTCCTCTCTTGCCATTCGCAGGCACCACCCCTTTCACAGTCCAGTCTCATTCATCTGGGGTATCATCCAAAATGGGAGTTTCCTGGGCTCTCTGTTTCCCCAAGTTCCTGCTTGTTTTTCCTGGACTCCCATGCTGGCTGTTTCTGTGCAGCGCACTGGCTTTCACTGGGGTCCTGGTTCTTGATGCCTGCGTTCTTTCTCGCCTAAGTCATCATGTGCGGCAGTGTGAGAACCATCTTCTGACTGAACCGAAGTACAACCATTTTAAAGAGGTTCATATAGGAGAACCCTGTCCGATACTATATATGTAAATATTTCTCTAAATTCAGAGTTGCTTTCTAATGTAGAATATATTAATAAAACAAACTTAATTGTAGCAGCAGCCACTAAAAAGGACATCCCATTTTTCCACCCCCTTTTGGCCTTCATTTATCCTTTCCTGTTATAGAAAAAAATAAATGAAAAACAAAACACTGTATTTCCTTTTCTTACACCAACCAGAAGCAACCTTAAGAGAATATGATTCAGTTTTAGGAATAGAGGAAGAAAAATTTTGACATTTTACTTGATTGATATTCAAATTATCCAAGTTTGCCAAAAAGGAACTGTGACATGATTGATCTAGTTTGTATTCATTTACTGGTTTCTATATAATATAAACACTTTTATGATACCTCTTTTTCAAATGTTAAGGAATTTTTTAAATTACAAAATGATTAATCTCAGCTATTCTGGATTTTGATGACATTTATAATAAAGCAGTATTTTATTTTGGTCAAATAAGCATGCAGCTTACATTTATTTTGTCAACACAGTGTTCATGTGCTTTTACATTCACACAGGAGTTTTCTCAGCTCAAAGTCCATATACTCGTGTTTTTATTTTCTCCATAGACACCTTCACCTCCATGTCTCCAAAGCTCCTTTCTTCCTCCTCCTCCTCCTTCAAAAGAAAACCTCCTCCTCCTAAAGTCTCTGTTTTGAGTAACAGCTTCAACATTATATAAACAGTCAATCAATAAAATTGAGGGAAATCTTAGATATTTAATCAGTTCAACTATACCTTAGTAACCCATCACTTAATCACCTATCTCCTCTCCGTTTCTACTCTCCCTTTGTAGATGTGTGTTCTTTAGTATCTCTTATCTTCACTCTCCAGTAGTCTACTCACTAAACCCCATGTCCCTTAATCCAGAGGTTCTCAAAGTATAGTTAGTCCCCAGACCAGAAGCCACCTGAAGACTTGTGAAACACTGTTTTAGTAAGTCCTCTAGATTATTCTGATGGATAGTCATTATAATCCATGTAATAGATGTCCCCTGGATTTACATTTTAAAGATATCATTTTCATGTGATTCCCTTGTAAACCATTCAGGGACTCCCTAATGGCTAAAGAGAACATGCATACTCTTTTAAATGAGCTTTCACAAAGATGCCCCTCTCTACCTTCTCAGCCTCCATGCTGCTGCTATACACAGGCAAATGCTGTACATAGGCAAATGTGCCAGTCATAAATTACTTGAAGTTCTCCCTCAGACTAAGAGGAATGCAATGAAATCTTCACATAATAATTAGGAGTCATAATGAAAATCATCAAGATGTCCCTGGGTGTGATTTCACAAGGATCTCAAAGTGAATACTATATTAGGTAACCTTAGAGTGATTCTGTGACCCACTTAAGATTATAAATTGACTGTTAGCACTAGAAGCAAATTTGAATGGGAACAAGAGTAAAAATTGGAATTACAAATTGTTTTGACATTTATGTTAAGAATTAATGAAATGTTGTTTGAAAAAACTTACAACTATATAGCTTAGTCATACCAAGAAATAAAAATAAAAATAATCAAATCAGTCCATTAAAAGAACAAAATTAACAAATAATATTTATTCCAAGGTTTAAAGGCATTTTGGTGATGGATCATATATTAAAATTTTTTTCTTCATGAGAAAAAAAACTATGAGATAAATATTTTTATCCCCATTATATAGTTGGGAAACTGGTCTTAATCCAGTGTTTGTACAAGAGTAGATAATAAATGGCAGAGCCAGAATTTGCTCCCAAGCTTGCTGATATCCAAGCATGAGCTGATGTTAGCTTTTCACCACCATGCTACTTGTCTCTTTTTTAGCTTAACCATTAGCAAGTAGTATATACATGCTCATGTGCATACACATACACACACTACACAAAACTCATGTGGGCAAAAGCAATTATATGTGATTTAGAGGCAAACTAGACAATATAATCTTTATAAGAAGAATCTTGTAATTGACTAACAAATAATTCAGTTCCATTAAGAACTTGTTGCTTGCTATAGATAATCATCCTAGGTTAAGATTGGTGTACAGTTTAGATTCCTTTGATGACATTTTGTACTCCAGTTGTAACAGAAATTTAAATAAGTACTGCCAACTCCCAGGCAGAGCCAGAAGACGAAGAGTAGAACTCATGTCTGATTTAAACGCTTAGTCTAATACTCTATTAGAAATGAGCGGGGTCATTTTTCAGTTGTTTACCTCTCCTTTCTTCAGGAAAGAACATCTTCACTTGAGGAAACTACCTCAATCCCGTGGTGCATTAACATTGACTCTACCTTCCAGACCACAGGCATTAGAGCTGGAAAAACACCTTTGCCCTTCTGAGAGTCCAAAGGTGCTGGAAGCTGAGACCCAGCCTAAGAAGTAGCCGGTCTACAACAGGGAAGAATAAAGCCAACGCTTACCAAAAAAAGATGAGACCCAGAGGGTCCTTAAAGTGCAGGAGTGTAGTCCCCCAGGATCTGGATCCATCTCTGGCCTCAGAGCAAACCAGGCTCCTCTCAGATCTTCGAGCTAGTGGATGATTGTCCCAACTGCCCAAAACCCTTTTAGGAAAGCTTCAGATAGATTTCTTTAATTGACCAGAGTCCTAACAAATACAAGCTAATTTTTATTTTTTTTTAATTTTGATTAAATAAGTCTTTATACAGAGTGACACATTTTATTGCATAAAGTATTTGAAATAACTGAAGTTTACAAGCTAATAAGGTGTGAAACAATTAGGTAGTGATTGCATTAAAGGTTACATTAAGGTAAATATCAGAAAGCACTGAGATTTTAATAGGAAAACTATGTACAATGTTTCAGTTTAACTGAAGTAATTTCTTTTTAGTCTTATATCATCACAGAAAATGAGATAATAAAGTTATTTCCAGGATTGAGTCAGAGCACCACAGTGTTTAACTATACACACACACACACACACACACACACACACACACATATACTACATTAGGACTCTATTCATGAAAATTCATAGAAAAATTCTTAAAAATACAGACTAAGAAATGGATTTTCTTCATAGATTTTTGCAGATGATTTTAATCTGATTCATCACTGCTGAAGTAAGAACTGTCACAATATTCAGCCATGTAAAGGAATTTATGAATAATTGGGTTCATCTTCGGTATCCAGTGTCGGGGAACCAGATATGTTGAAAGGTTAAATAAATCTACAAATACCTTGTACCTGTCACTGGAAAAATACATATAAACAGATGTTATAGATTTATTGACATGAATTACTTAAAAATTTGCACTGAAAATTTTAATTTTTCAAATGATATTTTGCCACAAAAAATTGGTATTCAACATTTCCATATTCCATGTTACATACATCATTTATATTATATTAAATAGTATTAGTATTAAGATTGCCTCATTTTCATTTCTATATCCAAAGTTTATGCCCATAAAACTGTTCTCTTTTACATTGTTCCTGACCAGGCTGGTCCAGATTAAAAATCCTAGAGTCTTACTATTGTCATTCTACCATCATAAAGATAAAGGTATGTTCTTATTTCTAAGTTTTAAAGGATAATATGCAAAATAAAAAATGTACAGCATACAGAGTTCCTAGTTGTTCACTGGAAAATATTTCCCACCAGAAAATTAGTTACCATGGACTGATATGAATGGATTAAAAATTTGAAAAGTCATCTTGGATTCAAAGTTTTCACATTTAAAATAGTTTTTGTTTGAGTCAACTCTTTTAACTGTTGCAGTTTTATAAAAGAAGGGTATTTGCCTTTGAAGTCAAATTTGGGTTCCAATCCTGTTCTGTGACTTTGTAAGTCATGTGATTTTTTTATTAGTTTTCTAAGCCTCAGTGTCTTGATTTCTAAGTCTAAAATAAAAAATACAATCCCTTCCTCTGGCCCTGCCTTTGTGAAAATTTAATGAGATAATGACATGTTAAAAATACTGTTTGTGTTAATTATTCCCACCACGCACAGTGTGTGTGCTTATTTTGTACAGAAATCATTTACTGTTCCATGCTTACAGAATTTGTTCCCAGGGAAAGAGAAAATACGTAATGACTGTGAAATTCAAACTAATGCTTTTAACAAATCATTTGTTCTAGAGTTTATTCCCATAGAAAATGAATAAATAAATAATAAATGATGAAAAATTTCATCTGTGCATTTTATAACTTAGTCTGATAGTAAAGAATAGGGATGAAAAAAATGTGTTTTAAAAGAATTTTGGAGACTAAATGCAAACATTTAACTTATTCTTGAGCTGATTCTCCTTTCCCAAGGGGTCTTGGAAGTTTCCCAGTTTTCAGATATATCAATCCATCTATCTATAATGTTGTGAATGAATATTAAATAAGAACACAAATGTCTTAAAATCTCTCTAGTATGTTTAAAGTATTCAGTAAATGTTCACCCTCTGTCCTTGTAAACAGTATAAAAAGGGCACTCTCTGGAGTAGATGGTTGTAGTTTTTTTATAGTACAAAAAATAGAACCCTATCTGGAAACAAGGAACTATTTTTTAATTGTGTCATCATCTGGCCAAAAGAATGTAAGTGGACTTAATGATAACTGTTTTAGGCTTGTCCAAATTTAGGCCAGAATGAGTTGAAAATATTTCTACCTGGATTAACTTCTTCACGTCCCCACAAGTCATGCAGCTATTGGTACGATACCCTTTCTCAACACAGAATCAAAATGATGAACTTTCAGATTAAAGGATTTTTAGAATGACCTCCAAAGTTTGTAACAGGAATACCTTACACTAACTATAAATGTGTTGTTAGCAGTTTAGACAGGAGCAGGTAAAATGACTTTTCCTAGATAGCATATATTTGGAAAGGCAAGGAGTTGGTGACTTTCACCAAAATAAAATGGTGCAGTTCCCCCATATTACCTCACTGTTGAGCGCAGGTACTGATAGCCAGAGGACCCCCCAGTGCCAGCTTTGCTGCCCAGCATTCGGTGTACCATGCACACGTGGTTATCTAGGCAAACACACAAATTAACTGGGTATTTTTCTGCCACTAGTTCCACAATGTTCTAAAAACAAGGAATTGGTAATGATTATTGCTTCTGAGAAAAGGCTCACACCTTATCACTTAGCCATATGGAAGGTTCATGTGTGAGCGTCAGATGAGAAGAGTAGGTTGCCTGGCAACCCAGTGGTTTCAGGCTACATGCATTTGACTCCATCTATCACTACATTTAGCCTGTGAACACAATAGGGGAAAGCAAGGCCACATCATGACTTTCATGAGTCCTGGCCACTTTTGCATTTATCGGTCCCTTCCTCCATTTAAAAATAAACTATTAAGTTATGTTTTAAAATTGTATTGGCATAAAGATGAATAAATCACTGTATATAAATGATGAATAAATTACAGTTATATATTAAAACATTTTATTTGACCTACAGTTCATTTTTTCCTTCTAATTATCAAATAAAACATTTTTCATTTTCATTTTCATTCTGTGGGCCCTAGGCACTGTGCCTGCTCTGTATACTGGATTAAGTGCCCTGGGAGAGAGTAATTATCCATCTGATTTAAATAAAAACAACTCACAAAGGAAGAAAGAAAAGAGAGAGTGAGAATGTGAGAATGAGGGCAGACAGAAGGAGAAAATGGGTAAAGGGACAGTTGACAGGGAAGGATTATGGGGTCAGAGATGGCAGGAAGGACTTACATCTCCATTTGGTCATGAGTGTGTCTATGTCCATAAGAGAAGTTAACAGCTGAAAAGGGATCTGGAATCTAGGCTCTTCCCTAAAGGAGAAATATTAACAAATTTATTCAGCAAATCCAGTGTATTAGAAAAATTATAAGCTTTTTAATCTGTAAACCCTGGAAACAAATGTCAGCTTTGCTTCTTAGGAGCTGTGGCAGCTCTAGATTACACTCAGTTTCTTCAGCTCAAAAATGGGGATACTACCACTTAATTTACAGCATTTGCTTGAAGAGTCTAGAATATTCCATGTAATACAGTAACCAGCCATAGTCACACCTAATATCAATTCTTATTAAAAGGCAGATATACACACTATCTCAGATTTTCCAGCTAATAATAGCCAAAACCTTTTTCTAGGGAAAGACACTAAACCATAAAAGCAAAGGCTTTTTATTTCTTCTGATATATTTCTCCATCTAATCCTTCGGCTTTCTTAGTGCTTTTCTGTTTAGGATGCATAAGTTTGAGTGGCATATTTTCAGTAAGAGTTAATGAAGTGAGTCAAAAGATTTTGTTTATACTGCTGTTCTGAAGAAACAGATTTGAGAAGATTAAAATATTACGTATGTACAGGTAAGTAGGACCTCCAGTAAACAGATTTTTGTTTTTGTTTTTGCTAGATTGCTACCCATTATCTGACACGTTTAACTCATGAAGCATAAGGTGGACCCTTCATACACATAGTATAGGTGTAAATGGACATTTCATACTTTAGAGAGGGAAAACTATTTTACTTGAAATTGCTAAACAAGGAGAACAACAATTTATAAGGCATTTTTACTTTATCAATTTTTTTCATTTTAAAAGCAAAATAGCAATACAAATGTTTAATGACAGAACACATTTCATGACTGAGGTAGATTGAACTTTGGCCCTTTAGGACACTTAAAGTCACAGTATTTTGTGGAATTTAATAAAAGGGTATTTGATCAATGTGTATGTATGTGGGTATATTTTCTTAATTTTTGTATTCACTACACAGATAAAGTTTTACTACTAAAAAAAACTCATGAAACATCGCAATTATCTTCTAAGCTTTCCTCTAAAACTGAATGACTTTTTAAGACTGTAATTGCAATTTATAATCTTTGAACTTGACATAGTATCTGTATCCACTCCTCAATTTTAACTTCTGCTTCTCTTTTCTGGATTTACTTTTACCTGTAAAAATATATCATCAGGGCCCCCTGAAGTGCTCTGTAGGACAGTCGTCTCTCACCTGCAAGATACATAGGAAGTTTTAATTTAATAGGTAATCTGAGAAGTCTTATATTAATTTGTCATCATCACTTTAAGTATTGTGTTACATGTTTCTGGAAAACAATGTAAGTTTTTGTTTAAAATTGTTATCCTTTAGCTTGAATTTGGAAAACTATCATATGAAACATTACTTTGATACTGGATTTTAAAATACAAACTAAAATATATACATACTTTAAAGATCATGTTCGTAAAACCTGATATAGAAAATACATGATAATGTTCTATCATATACTATTTTTCAAGTGAATAGTATATGACTTACTTTTTAAAAAGTTCATTCCAAATTTCATTTGAAAGTAGTATTCTCTCATTCTCTCATTCACTTAAAATTACCTAAATTACTTAAAATTACTTGGCTTCAAGGGATACAACCATTATTTAAAATCTCACATGTGTGCTTATACGAAATACTTTATCTGTAGGAAAACAAGATTTTGTTATTCTTTATGAAGATTTTATAGAAAACAGGTAACAACCTTTAAGCTTATAGATTTCATTCTACATATATTGCTATGCCTTGTATTTGTGTTGCAAAAATCAATTTTTACTTCTGTTCTGCCTAGTTCCAAAAAATATATAGAGGTATTTTTTAGCAGAAGATTTTTAAAAAGTGAACACAAACGTTTTAAAAAGAAAAGAGATAAGAAAACCAAGGTATTGATAATACTGGTCAATAGTAATTATGACAGGAGTCTAAATGTGTGCTTTTGCTGGTCTGCTTGGGAAACTGATTTCCTCTGCCAAGCCACCCTAGCCCCCACAATAGTTATACTTTCCCTCTCCTACCATTACTGTAAGATTTACAACTACACTGAGTGTCTTCATTTCTGCCCCTATTAGGCTGTGAACTACTTGAAAAATCATATTCAATTTATCTTGGCAATCCTCGGGTCTAACACATACTATGAAAGTTTCTACTTATGTCTTTGAGATAAACTTGGTTAAGCCTATTAATATAGGGTTATCACAGATAACATTAACCCAGCCCTTGTTTCTGTGAGTGGAATATCAGTTTTCATTTTATGTCCTCCAAATATGGTTTGAAACGTTGATCTTGCAGAAATACATTCCAGGGGAAGGAATCTTAGAATTAAAATACCTCCCTTTACTAAGGAGATGTTCATGACGTTTCTCATCAAACAAGGAGAGTAACACCTCTTTTTGTTTCTGAAATTCAGCCATTTGTTCCTCTTTTTCCTCTGACTCTTCTTTAGCCTTTGGGAAAAATACTGCATTAATATTAATAGGAGAATAGATTCTTATTTTAGAAAAACACTGCTTGTGAGAAAAAGACTTGAAAGATTCAGAAAGGGTGTACTTGGAATATTAACCGTTTCATCTAATATTAAAATTTGGAAATTACACCTTAGGAGAAGGGATCTTTCTTAAACTCACTGGTTCTATCCTTTCATTTAATTTTAATGATTTGTTAATCTCAGATATTCTCTTCATAAACATTGTGAGAAGTGGGCCCAGATGGGCAAAACTGGAGGTAAATACAAGTGGTCAATAATGATCTAATTTTAGACAGCAATTATTTAATGCAGGAAGTAAAGTAATTTTACTTAGGAAAAGTTAAGAATTCCCAGTCAGAAAAATTATGAGTTCTACTGAAATTCAATATTCAGTATTGTATTCTATAAAAATAATTTCCTATATGTTTTTATTCATTTGATATCTATTGATTCATTTAAGGAAATTCTTATTTTGTGCCAACAACACATGCTTGACTTACAATGTGCTGGAGCAAAAATTAGCTATCCCAATTATCTTCAATTCCTCAGAGCATCCATACTGTATGGTAAGAACCTATATGCACATTATTGCCAATTAATTACTCACTTATTCAGTAAACACCATGCTAAGGTGATAGAGATAAAATTACGAACAAAAATTGAGTCCCCTGATCTCATGTAGTATATTGTCTGGTGGAAATAAGACATTGAACAAATAATCACCTGAGCATTAAATTGCAACCATGGACAGTGGTATACAGGAGCAGTACAGTGCCATGATAATTTATAGTAGTAAAGAGGTCAGGGAAGACCTTCCTGAAGTTTTCCTTCAGTCAGGACCTAAAGAATGGGAAGGAGTTACCTGGAGAAGAACATTCTGAGCCCATAGATAACACATGAGAAGGCTCTGTGGTGGTTAAATTCTAAGAACTAAATTCAGCTTAAAGGAAATTCAGTATGGTTGGACCACATGTGATCCTGAAACACCTGAAGACTAATGTTAAGGATTTTTATCTTTATCTTGAAAACAATGGGAGACATCAAAGGGTTTTATGTAAAAAGAAAATGTGACCAGATTTCTTTTTGAAAAGATTGTTCATTAGGGAAATCACTAAAGAATAGTAAACAACTTACAACTGATAAGCTAACAAAGGAGAAGACTGAATAATAATATTTCATTTTATTATTCCAAAAGAAAGCCAGGTAAGAGTGAAAAAGAAATAGAATAGATTGGAAATTACAAGACAAATACTAATATTGTAGATTTAAACTCAAATATACTAGTAATTTAATTAAATATATAGACTAAGTACACCGAATAGAAGTAAAATATTCAGACTTATTGAAAAATACAAAGTCAGTTTATATAGCTTATAAGAGTCATACCTTAAAATAACAAATGATAAAAATGAGAATAAAAATATTAAAATGTACACCAAGCAAACACTATACTATAGCCACTCCAACCTCCCCTCTTCCACCGCCAAAAATAGATGTAGCTATATAATATCAGATCAATTTGACTCTAAGGCCAATATTAAACAATCATATGCTTTAAGAATATAGACCAGCAGTCTGTAAACTATGGACTTTCTTCTCTATTTGTAAATAAATTTTCACTGGGAAAAAAAAAGAAAAGATTGTTCAAACTGCAGTGTGGAGAATAAATTGGAATAGAACCATATGGAAGAGGCATATAAAATAGTTGAGAGACTATTAATCTAGTCCATGTGGAAAATAATGGCAGTTTGCACTTGATAAGACTTGGTAGATTAAAGGGAGATATTTGAGAGCTATTTAAAGGTAAAATTGGCATGATTTGGTAATAGCCTTAAGTGTTGAAGACAGAGGGAGATGCCAAGGATCAATTGAATGTGTATTACCTGATAAATTAGATGGTTTATAGGAGAAAACTTCTTCCACTTGAAACCAAAATGATACCAGACTGGAAGGAAGTGGAATCTTTTTCAATTTGGTCTTATCAGTATATCCTCTCAGTATAAAATATAAAGGGGGGTGTTAAGTTTATGATCTGAAATTTAAGGTCGTATCTAAGTTAGGGATAAATGTTTGAGAATTGTTGGCATATAAAGGGATATGGAAGCATTGGGTATAAATGAGTTCATCTATCAAAAGACTACAGAGAAAGAAAACAAAGGATTTACACTAATGGATCGTGAAACTACAATTTATCAGTTGAGAGAGAAAAATAAGCCTGTTAAGGAGACAGAGAAATAAGGGCCAGAGAGTTAGATTAAGACAGAATGTTGTGTACCAAATACAAAGGGAAAATTCTTAAGAAAGAGTAAGTAATAATTAGTATTGAATTGGGTCAAGGATTAGATGGGAGATAATTATGCTAATTACTATTCTAAACACTTTTAAAATGTTATAATCCTATAAGGTATATACTTTTATTTTCTATTTTAGCAATGATGAAAGAGAAGCAATGAGAGGTTAAATAACAGGAGTTCAATATCGCATGGTTATTAAGAAGTGAAGGCAGGATTTGAACACACGCAGTGTGACTTCAAAGTCCCTGCTGTAAGCACTACCTGATAAGACCCTCAAGATAAAGAATTGAAATAACTCTTTCAGGAAATTTAGTCATAAAGAGAGGATGAGAGGCCTGTTATTTGAGGGAAGTGAGAATCAACAGTATTTTTTTAAAAGAAAGAAATGACATTATCTGAGAGCCAATAGGAAGGACCCAGCAAATATATAAGAGCCAAGGGAAAATTATATGGCTAAATATATTAACTTGATTGGTCTTTTGTGAGCCTACTTTTGTCTAGAATTGGTTATAATATGAAATTTTCAATAGAAATGAAAAAGATCTATTAATATCATTTGCTTATCAATGGCAAAATCTTGCCTACAATGAAACTTTAATTTTTATTGTACCTAAATAAAATTAAATCAGCCATATAATTTATTCCAAGCAGATTCATTGGTGAGAGAAAAAGAATATAATAGTGAATATTTAAGAGAAAAGTGGAGAACTATTAACTGTTAATCACCAATACTTCTGTAGTAAACATATAGTGACTTAACGGTATCATAAATACCTGAATCCTTCTGAATTCTTCTTCCAGGCCTTCAACAATGTTTTTTTCAAACTTCCCCCAGAAGTTAAATCCATGTGGCTCTAAGCCTGGTGTTCTTTCCAGCCATGCCTTAAATAAATATTATTTCTTAAGTGAATATGTTGTATAATTTAAAATATGTAAAAAATTGTAACTAACATTTATGAACTTGAAACAGGAAGATTCAATGGTTTTTAAAACATGTTATAAGTTTTTCTGTGTGTAAATATTTTCTCCTTCCCATAATTTTCTTCATTTAAAAAATAGTCTATTTCATTTCTTAATCTTCAAGGTAATCCTTATTTTTTATTTTTTAAGAAATATAGAAATCAATTTTTCCTTATAAATCTATGAAAATATCTAAATATTTTGTTGAAGCTTCCAGTTTACTCTCAAAATACTTTGTCTTAGGAGCTGAAGGAATTTAATGTAGAAATAAAACCAAGTTCATGCAATTCTGTGTATCTCATTTAACCTATTTTTGAATAGATTAAAATAGCTTTGAATAGGTTTGAATTTGAAAAGGTTTTTGATATTAGCTTTGTGCTTTTTTTCTCTCCCTGTCTTTAAGCTGTTGAATAGCATTAGGTACAATATATTAACCTAAGTCCACATTTACAATACCTACAGGGTTAGTGCACAGAGTATAATTCACTAAAAGAAATGTTTAATTTGCAAAGGAAAAGCCTTTGTGAAGGAAATAAAGACCATATAATCCTCATTTGTGAATCTAATTCACTTATGAAGAAGTGTAATTAATAATTATAATAAATATAAATGTAAATACATATAATTATAACCAATTCTAAATTAATGATTCCTCAGTTATTTATAGATGTATGTAGAATTAAGATATGAAGGGAAGAAATTCTGAAGAGTATACTATAAGTAATTTAGTTTAAGAAAAATATACAACTGGTGAAACTTTTCAATTACAAAATATTTTAAATAAAGCTAACCACACTTAGTTTAAAAATCAAGTAATTAAATGTTGCTTAATAGGGATGTTTAAAAGAATTGTTTTTATAAGGTAAGGTTTTCAAATACTAACATAATTGATTATATAAATATTTCTGAAATTCTCAAGAGAGTTCTTAATATTTTAAATAATTCAATTAGTTGAATTTACAAGTTTAAGTTTAGTTATTATTTTTTTCCTTATTTTAACCATGAATGTGACCAAACTTTAATATGAGTTTTAAATGCTGCTCTAGTAGAAGCTAAATTAGTAAAATATATTGAGTTAGACTTAAGAAATAGTAGTTGAGCATGTACCTCTACTAGTTGCAGAAGTGTTTTTTCCTGCTCGGACTTAAGTAGCACTTCATTCTCTTCTCCTTTGAAGTTATCACGATAATGTCTTCTGTTGTAAGGGACTCTCAAACTCTGAAGGACACCTATCTTGTTTTCTAACAGTCGGAATTGCAAACTCTGGAAGCCTGACGCTGGAGATAAGTACTCTCTTTGAGAATAAATGGGGGAAGGGAAAAGAAGAGACAGGGGTATGGATTGACATTGTAAGTCACTATAATGATTCCTTCTAGTGTGAGAGGTTGTCAGTTTTACTCTTCTAGATATTGCCAAGAACACAGATACACAACTGCCTAGAGATGGACCTACAATTTTGGCCTTTCTGAAATAAGGAAAATGAGATACTGAACATCATTGTTACTTTTGGTCAATCAGTTTCCTTGGAATGTTTATATAGTTGTGAGAAGCCGTGTGTGTGTGTGTGTGTGTGTGTGTGTGTGTGTGTGTGTGTGTATACATATATATCATATATATGTGTATTAAATTTTTCTGAGGATAAAGACAGGGGGGACATTGAGCAATATTTTTCATTCAATAGTGCTAAAAGATTCTTTATAAGTATTATTTGATCCCTTCTAAAACTTACATTTTTTGATTTATCATTGATCTCATTACCTAGTATTTTGCCTAACACAAAATAGATGATCAAAAGATGTTAATTACTCCCACCCTACACAATCACCCAGATTTTTGCATTTTTATAAAATGTCTTTATCTAGTTGGTACTAAGACTTCAATTTTTTAAATCCTTCACACAGAGGAATTTTACTGCATTTCTTTTGATTGTCAAGCATGCTGGAGACCCTGCCTATCATACCATTAAATACACCAGGTGTTCTTAAGAAAATTTCCTTTCAAATTTTGATATGAAAAAACTTTTTTCTTTACATATGCATGGCTTTGGCTGCCTGAAAAGGTAGAACTAAAATTTATACTTCAATCCATAACTCATATTGACATTTTTGCTGACATGATTCTTTAATACATATATCACTCCTATTTCTCTTTTATTTTTAGTTTTTAACTTAAATTTTTTTTAATTTTAAATATTTAGCTACATGTATTACATCAGTGATTTTAGCCACTTGAGTAAGTTGTCTACTTTTTGGATAAAAGCAGGGCACACAATGCTTACTTGAAATATATAGATTATTTTTGTATGTAAAAGTGAGAGGAGATGTTTTTAATAATATCTCAAATGCTTTGTGATTAAACTACCAAGTGCTTATAGTGACAAAGTATCAGTAGGACAGACTCTTTAGGTCTGTCATTTTACCCACCATTTTCTTCTTTTACCCAGCAAAATGAGGGGGCAAATGCTACTGCATTATTAAAAAGCCACAGGTGCACACCTGAAGTCATTGAAGTCCAAGGCTGTCATGGTTTCCAGAACAGAAAACTGCTGTACAAGTAGTTTAAGGATCACTGTCACACGGTGCATGCGAGTAACAACTTTAAGCATGTTCCTTTCATCCCTGACCTGATGGTTAAGAAATGAGACACTGATAAACCAATTCTTATTTCTAGAAGATACAAAATAGACTACAAATAGCAATGTGTTTCTATTAATTTTAACTTATCTCTAATTAAATAGGAACATTGGAATTAAAATTTGCCATAAGTATATGTTAAATAGCAACTCTGAAAGATGTGCAAGGAGTATCTGCAAAATCAGAATCATTTTTCTTTCTTTAAACATAGAAAAGTATATGGAAACAAGATAGAAGCAAATTCTGAAACACAACACCCACTGGTTTCAAAGCAAATTTCTCTCTTAGTTTGCTTTAAGGAGTAAAGGTCAAGGTAACATGGAAAGTTTCGGGTGAGGATTAAGCAACACCCATATAATTCTCCTCTTTACTGAAGGTCAAAGTTGCCATTGACATAAATGGAAATTGCATTCACATATATAAGAAGAGTGCTGCCTGTGTAGGATGTTCTCTGTTTCCCATCCATTCTTGGAGCAGGGGCTCAGTGATAGAGAACCAAAGGCTGTATCTTGTGTCTGGAAGGTGTGTGGAAGCAGCAGGAAGGTGGGAGGGAAAATGCAGTACAGACTTCTTCAATCACCTGACACTCTGCTTCCCCACTCTTGATCCTCTTTTTCCTTTTCTCCCTTATTCCCACCTCCCAGTCTCTTTTCTCTTTTTCTTCCTCCTGCTACTCTTTCCCAACCTCCTTCTCTTCCTGTTTCACTTTCTTCATTATTCTTCCTATCTTCCCACAGCAAGTACTCATTAGAAATATAATCCTGGTGTCTGTTAATTATAAAATCTATATTAGCTATCCTGGCAATCTACCATCATTTATAATAACCTTTTTTAAGAGCAAAAGTCTTTCTAGTTCTAAACAAGGGGTCTGAAACTGAAAATTGAAAGGACCCTTTAAAGCAATGTGTAGCTCCATGACAGCAATGCCACCAGGAAAATAGGACTAAACTCTTGTACACTCAGAAAGGCTGTTTTTTTTCCATTAAGTAATAGTTCCACTCTTTGGTGTTAAATTTTTCTCACTAACAATATTTCCTACATTCTCCAAAAAAGTATAAACCAATATTGTGACATGGTAACTCACATGGCCATTCTGAAAGATCTCTCGAACTGAATCTAATTCCCAGAGGATTTGCTTAAACCAGAGTTCATAAGCTGCAATGAGAAAAACAGTGTCAGGTGGAAAGTTATGGGAACCTCTTTGGCCATAAGTACATGAAAGATACAATTAACACACTAAATAAATATTAAATTATCATTTAAAAATCAATAAATGCCAACAATCACAAATAAACAGTCTAAATATACAACTAAGGAAACTAGAAAAAGACAAATGAAACCCAAAGTTAGTAGAAGGGGGGACATAATAAAGATCAGAGCAAAAATAAACAAAATAGGGAAAAATGAAACTGGAAAAATTCAATGAAACCAAGAGCAGGTTCTTTGAGAAGATAAACAAAATAGGCAAACCTCTAGCCAGACTTTAAAAAAAAAAAAGAGAAAGGACAGGGGACTCTTGTCCCCTCCGTCCTGAGCCAGCAGCTCTGTCCTCTCATTTTCTCTCTAAATAAAAGCCTCTCAAAAAAAAAAGAGAGAGAGAGAGAGAAAGGACACAAATAAACAAAATCAGAAATGAAAAGGGAATAGTCAAAATGGACATCACAGAAATACAAAGAATTATTAGAATTCTATGAAAACATATATGCTAATAAATTGGACAACCTAGAGGACAAATTTCTGGAAATGTGCAATCTTCCAAGACTGACCCAGGAAGACACAGAAAATCTGAACAGACCAATTACTATCAATGAAATTGAGCTGGTAATCAAAAAACTCCCAACAAGCAAAACACCAGGACCAGATGTCTTCACAGCCAACTTCTACCTAATATTTAAAGGAGAGCTAATACCCATCTTTCTTTAAGTATTACAAAAAGTATCAGAGGTGGAAATACTTCCAAACTCATTCCATGAGGCCAACACCACTCTAATACCAAAAACACACACTATAAAAAATGAAAATTATAGACCAGTATCTCTAATGAACGTAGATGTGAAAATCAACAAAATATTAGCAAACTGAATTCAAAAACATGTAAAAAGTATCATACATCATGAAAAAATGGGATTTATTCCAGGGATGCAAGGATGATACAATATTCATAAATCATTCAATATCATATACCACATTAACAAAAAGAATAAAAACCACATGATCATCTCAACAGATGCTGAAAGAGCATTTAACAAAAATCAATATCTATTCATGACAAAAACTCTCAACAAAATGGGCATAGACAGAATGTCTCAACATATACCTCAACAGAATAAAAGCCATATACAACAAATGCATAGCTAACATCCTACTCAATGGTGAAAAGCTGAAAAGCTGAAATCTTTTTCTCTAAGATCAGGAACAAGACAAGGATGTCCACTCTCACCACTTTTATTCAACATAGTACTGGAAGTCCTAGCCATGGCAATCAAACAAGATAAAGAGGTAAAAGGCATCCAAATTGGTAAAGAAGAAGTTAAACTGTCACTATTTGCAAATGACATGATATTATACATAGAAAACCCAAAAAACTCCACAAAAAACTATTAAAACTAATAAATGGATTCAGCAAAGTTGCAGGATACAAAATTAATGCACAGAATCCATTGCATTCCTAGGTACTACCAACAAACTAGCAGAAAGAGAAATCAGGAAAATAATTCCATTTACCAATTGCATCAAAAAGAATAAAATACCTAAGAATAAACAGAAGGAAGGAGGTGAAACACCTGTACTCTGAAAACTATAAGGCACTGATGAAAGGAATTAAGGAAGACACAAATGAATGGAAATCTACCCAATGTTCATGGATAGGAAGAAGTAATTTTGTCAAAATGTCCATCATGCCCAAAACAATTTACAGATTCAGTACAAACCCTGTCAAAATAACAGTGGAATCTTTCAATGAACTAGAGCAAACAATTCTAAAATTCATATGAAATTACAAAAGAATCTTGAGATAGCCAAACAATCTTGAGAAATAAGAACAAAGCTGAGGGTATTACACTACCTGACTACAAAGCTACAGTGATGAAAACAGTATGGTACTGGCACAAGAACAGACCCATAGATCAATGGAACAGAATAAAGAGCCCTGATATAAACCAATGCATATATGGTCAATTAATACATGATAAAGAAGCCACAACTATACAATGGGGAAAAGATAGTATCTTCAAAAAATGGTGTTTGGAAAACTGGACAGCTATGTGCAAGAGAATGAAACTGGATTAACATTTAACTCCATTAACAAAAGTAAACTTGAATTAAGGACCTAAATATAATACATGAAACTATAAAACTCTTAGAAGAAAAACATTGGCAAAAATATCTTGAACATAAGCATGAGCAATTTTTTTTCTGGATGAATCTCCCCAGGCAAGGGAAACAAAAGCAAAAATGAACAAGTGGAATTACATCAAACTAAGAAGCTCTGTACAGCAAAGGATACTATTAACAGAACAAAAAGGCAACCTATAGTATGGGAGGATATATTCGTAAACAACTTATCCAATAAGAGGTTAACATCCAAAATATATAAAGGACTCATATGACCAAACACCAAAACCTCAAATAACCTGATCAGAAAATGAGCATAGTGCCTGAACAGACATTTTTCCAAAGAAGAAATACAGATGGCCAACAAGCATGTGAAAGGATGCTCCACATCACTAATCATCAGGGAAATGCAAATCAAAACCACAGTGAGATATCACGTCATACAAGCTAAAATGGCCACAATCCAAAAGACAAGAAATAATAAATGTGGTGAAAATGTGGAGAAAAGGGAACCCTTTTACACTCTTGGTGGGAATGTAAATTGGTGCAGCCACTGTGGAAAGCAGTATGGAGGTTCCTCAAAAAAATAAAAATAGAAATACCATTTGACCAAGTAATTCCACTTCTAGGAATTTACCCAAAGAAAACAAAATCTCTGATTTGAAAAGATATATTCACTCCTTTGTTCATTGCCACATTATTTACAATAGCCAAGATATGGAAACAATCAAAATGTCTACCAAAAGATGAGTGGATATAGAAAAAGTGGTATATATACACAATGGAGTATTATTCAGCCATAAAGAAGAAAGAAATCCTGCCTTTTGTGACAACATGGATGCACCTAGATGGTATTATGCTAAACTAAATAAGCTAGGTGGAGAAACAAATACCATATGATTTCACTTATTTGTGGAATGTAAAAACAAAACAAAACAAAATGAATAAAATAGCTATAGACACATGGACACTGAGAAGTAACTGGTGTTGCCATGGGGAAAGAATTAGAGTAGGTCAGTAACGAGGAGCAGGGATATAAAGGAGCACAAAAATCTCAGTCATAATATAAGTTGGTCAAAAGGATGGGATGGTAGTATAGCATGGGGAATACAACCAATGATTCTGTAACATCTTCCTGTATTGAAAGATAGTAACAAGTAGGGGGGAGGATTCAATAATGTGGGTAACTGGTGAACCACTGTGTTGTATACTTGAAACTAACATAAAAGTGCTTATCAACTATACTTCAATAAAAGCCATTATAGCCATATTATTATGCTATAAACAAATATTAGTGATACAGTTTTAGTAGCTTCTTTGTATTGTCATTCTATGACAGGCATGTTAATTAAATGCTTTATATACATTATTATTACACTGATTTCTCTCAGCAAATATATTGATTAGGTCTTTTAGGTATATAATCTAATTCTAACTTCCCATATAGAAGCTGGAGGTATGTGGAGAAGCAGAAGTGATATTCAATGTAATCTATAAACTGAGACATTAATATTGACGGACCTAATGAATATGACAAACTTGTGGTTTCTAGTGGCCTAGAGTATCATGGAAAGGACAAGTTTATGACTAGTCTAACACTATCATATTCATCTGTTTCCCTCAATACCTAGCACAGTGCTTAGCAAAGATAAACATTCTACGAATAAATGAATTAAATTGCTAGTAATCATTAAATGAACACAGAAAATCAGCGTTAGAGATCTCTAGTGCATTCTTCTTGGTGCTATCAGATAGGTAAAGGCTATGTTTCTGTCTAAAGGAATCAAATTATAATTTTAAATTACTTTCAAGGAGACTTTTAGGCTCTAACTTTCATAAATGGACAAAGAGCAAATCAAATATTCCTTGATCCATTTATGTTTCTGTTTTTCAGGCTACTACTTTGGGTGGCTAGTCCCATGACCCACTGACTGGAATGAAAGTTTTCCTGTCAAATCATGATAGCTACCGTTTGTTGTTGCTTATTATGTGCTGTACCTTGGCTGAGTGTTTAATGCACATTATTTCATCTCACCTTCACAAAATCTCTGTGAATGAGAAGATACAATAATTCCATTTTGCAGATGGGGAAATGGAAAGAATTCTTGGTAAAGATACCTGACCAAGATCACACAATTTATAATGGTAGAGGTGGGTTTCTCAACAATTTTCTGATTCCGAATTTGTGCTGCTTTGCCATGGTTCCTTGTCTATTAATGTGTCTTGGTATATCCCCCAATAAAAATGTAAATGTGAAAACAGAAGAAATAATACATCCAGCCAATTATTTTCCATCTTTTTTTTTTTAACTCAAAGGAGTTGATCATTTTAGCTAGTCAGTGGAGCAAACAACCACTTCAGGAAAAACTCTAAGAATTGGCAGGGAAAGAAATATGTCTACAAATGGGGCACTGGCTAGCAAGAGTCACTGGGCCCTGGTCAGCCAGGGTACAGTATTATAAAACCAACAGTCTTAGAGAAAATCTTACTATTTTGGGGTCACAGACTTTTTAAGGTACATATTCATGAAAATTTGCAGTTTCAAAGATATTTTGCAATTTCAAGCAATTTCAAAGAGTTCAGGGTTTCCTAAACTCCCAGACATGGGCTCTCCTGTTAAAAACTACTCTCCAGAGATTAGAAGCCTGGAAAGGATAAACACATTTTAGGCAAAATTTGTATTTCTGTTTAGTCCCAGATTTATGAGGCTTACTTTGCAAAGTCATAATAAATTTGAGTGGTCTCTCTTGAAAATGGTTTTTTTTTTCAGTTGCAAGTTGAAAAATAGTAACATCTTCCTTGAAAAAATGTTAGCAAACATTAGCTTGCAAATTCTTCATAAATTCTGAAAGATAAAAAGTCCCCTTGGATTTAGAATAAAGCTAAAGTCCTACTTGATTCAATCAGCAGTGAAGTAACAAAGAAGACTGTTATAAAGCCAGGCAAGAGGCCTATGAGAATCTGTCTGGCTGCCAAATATTCTTAAGGCATTTCAAACAAAAGTGATTCCTTGATCTTTCACCATCTTAAAGTTAAGAGAATTATAGCTTTCTTCATGGTTGATGCAAAATGCCTGTGGAATAGTTACTGTTCAACATTTTGTGCAACTTACCTTGATGAGTTATGATAAAAAGATGTTCATCATGGATTTTATTTCCTTTTATTTCACTTTGAAGCTCCTGTGCATTCAAAACTTTTTCTAGCTGTAAACAAAAGGAGGACAGATTTTTTACAAACTTCCAGTTACAAGATTTAAGAATTAAATTATAAGGATTTATTGTATAGCATAGTGATTTAAGTTAATAATACAGTATTATATGCTTGAAAGTTGCTAAGAGAGTAGATTTTAAATGTTCTCACTACAAAAAAGAGATGGTAATTATGTGATGTGACACTATATTCACTTATTGTGCACCTCCATATTGTGAAAATCACCATCTTGTGCACCTTAAATTTACACAATGATATATGTCAAGGTTATATGTTATATGTCAATTATATCTCAATAAACCTAAAAAGAAGATTAAAAAGAAAGACCGATTTTGAAATTGCAAACCTTGGTTTTTATCCACTTTAATAAGAAGTAAAGTACATACTGAAAAAGTCCCCAAATTCCCAAATTCTCAGGAATTGACTTATTTTCTTTTAAACAATTAATGAGTCTCATAAAGCATGAGTTGAATTATGATTTTTATTCTTTTCAGAAGAAATAATATTTGGTAGGATTCTACCACAACAAGTACTGTTACACTCCCTGAGAAGTCATATCACTTCTATTTCTTGAAATGAGTATGATACAGTCTCAATAACTTGCTTAGTATGTATCTTCTATTCTTTTCATCCCTAAAGAACTTATTCCAAGATCTTAACATTCTTTATCAGCTCATCCTTAGAAACCCATTGATGAAGGATCAAGAGCTCTACTCATTTCACTTAAAAAACATAGAAGATAAGCAGGCTAAAACTTATCCCAGAATAATCTCCAAATACCTCATTTATAACATCCCTCTTTTATTTACTAATGATTTCAAGAAAACATGTGCCTTCAATGTTTCTACTTTATGATAAAGGATTTAAAAGATAAAATTTTTTTCTAGATACATTTGTAATTGTCTGGGTTGGAATTTAGTGACTATGTCTTATTTATACAAATTGTGTAATGCCTGCCAGTTATCTACGCTTTATCTTATCATTTATATTCTTTTGCCCAGATTCTGCAACAATCTCGGCTTTTGCTGTACGTTTGTGGGAGAGGTGAATTTTCACAGAGGAGTCTCTAGAATTGTTCTAATAAAAGTTGGAAAAGCATGAAGTTATATGAAAAGACATATCTTTAGGTCCAGAATACTATGTGGTGACTGACGAAAAAAAAAAAGAAAACAGCGAATTTAGCGCCTAACAGTGGAAGCTAAACCCTGTAAGGACTCTGTCACTTACATGTAGGTAGTTCCCATAGATAAGACCTCCTTTGCTGGCTCTGTTCATGCCGGTCTGTGATTTGTCTTCTTCATTGCCTTCTACAGATAATTTTTTAAAAGCATATCTGCAGATTAAATAAATGAAAAAAAAATAGATCTTGAGAAAATACACTAATACTATGAGTCATTAAAATTCTCTTACTACCAAATATTTTAAAAGGAGATTATTAAACAAAGGAATAAGGGTGATGGCTTTCAATACTCTTGAACTTCAGAAATTAAGTGTTCATATTTGGCAAATGTAAAAGCCTAGCCATAGTACAGAAGTAAGTACTCACCCAAAGTTGTTTCCTAAAAATGGGCACCCACTCATGGTGAAAAGCACTGTCTGAGAAGCAACGAGGTTTGACTCTAGACAGATGATATCATGGCCCTCCCCAGATGTTCTACAGCTGCCTTTTATATGCCCTGCTCACCCTGCACCAGCCAATCAGCCCGCTCTGTGTGCTCTTAGCTAGGATCTCATTTCAATTAGTAAGGAAGCTGAACCTCTGTAAACTTTAGAGTGATTTATGTTGGGGACAGTTTGTTTGCTAAACAAGTGAGCATTCAGCCAAATTAAATCATTTGGCTTGCCAAACTCTGCTTTTATATCCAAAATAACAAACATCAAGTAAATCAATACAGGCCAAGTTTTTTAAAGATGACATTTAATTACCTATTCCAAAAACACATTTAGCATAGTATTAGGATATATAAGATAAAAAGCTTGTAAAAAATAAGAATTTTTCTCTCGGCCTCAGATTTGGATATTCTTACAACTCTTAAATCAAAAACTGAATTTGAATGTCTCTGGGGAAATAAACTTACTATATAACAGAAGCAAGGTGCATGCTCAAAACCTATTTCAACCCATCTTCCCAGTTCTGGCCTACTCTCATACAGTTAGCTGTTGTACTGTATTGGAACTTGAATGAACATTTTTCATTTACAGTTCCCCTATGGAATACCAAAGTTTACAGGGCAATATGAGTCATCCATATTATATTAGGCTAAGTATGTCTGCAGATAACTTTAAAACAATAATAATGTGCCCACAATTCCAAACCATGTCAGTGATAAAATATTCTTCCTGGAAAACATTACAAATTGATCTAAGGAATGCTTACAGATAAACTCATATTTTATTTCCTTATTTTCCTTATTTATTAAAGACCATGAACAAAAAAAAATTCCATTGATATTTAAATATAAGTTGTAGCAATTTCAAACACAAGATTATAGAAGCTGCTTTTGTTCACTATTAATGGTGTAATAGGTCATAAAATTCCAATCAATGTTTTAAAATTCATCCTTTCCCATGTCAAGCATAATGTACTATCACTTAAAACTTGTCAAAAAAAGCATGCTTTTCATTATATTCTTTAATAGAATTTTTTTAGATTAGCATGCTATTTGTAAATGAGAAATGGTTAACATTGTCTATATAGTATGACTTGTATAAAAAAACATGATAAATTTTAATGTATTACAAAATGTTAATAAGTACTAAAAACACATTTTATAATAAACCAAATAAAATCAATAAAATGAAGAAAAATTTAGGTAATGTAGCCATAATATACAGTTTGAATCCTATGAAAATATTGTTTGTGAATCAGAATGGTTGAATATCAATACTTTCATATGGTTCATTTTGTTATAATTAAAGTCATGCTTAATACTAAACATAAAAATATTATTAATGGGGGTTTCAAGTCAAATGCTCAAAAAGATGTCTGTTTTTTGAAAAGGGAGAGGGAAACAAATTCTGATAACACCAGGATAAACTTATGTCTTTAAACATTCGACAAAACCTGCACGATGCCTGCACTTACTAGCAGAAAACCCAACACTTCACACCCTTGCAACAGATTGTGTAACTTTCAGATTTCATTTCCCATCACTTTCCACCCAAACATTTCATAATAAATCCAGAGCAAGGAGACTAACTGTTGGAATCTCCTAAATTCTTAGAATGACCTCCCTGTCCGTCTTCTATGGAACTCTCACTCATTCCTTAAAACACATTTCAAAGAGCACTTCCTCTTTCTGTGGTACCACCGGGCCAAGGAATTTCTTCCTCCTCAGTGATTCATTAAGACTTTGTATTTAAATTCTTAGCACTTACCACGTTTCTCTGTTATCATTGTGTTTTCTGCCTGACTTGTTCACTAGGCTCTACTGCTTCTGGGCAGTGGTACGGTGCGTTCTTCCCTTTGACTCTTCTGTACCGAGCACAGAGCAGGTGAATACGGACATGACAAACATTTGTCAACAAAAGTGGATCTTATCTTTCTATTACTCCTTGGTCAGCAGAGTCAAAGCTGAACTTAAAAGCTTCAGTATCTAGCAAAGAAGTGTTAGTACTCTGAAAACTGAGGTCATATATACTGGTAACTGACAGAGCCAGAATATAAAGTGAGGAGGACTCTCTCCCTCAGACGTCGTTGTTCTTTCTCCTACATAGTCTGCCTTGTAATTCCCAGCTGTCAGTCTTCAATAACATACTGTGAGATAATAGAAAATATATATATTGGTCTCTGCCCCTGGTTCCTAGCACAAAGTTCCAGAAACCCTTGTAATTTTCTAAGTGATAATAGCACCAAGAGCATCTTTTGTTCTAGTGTTTGGTCTTTGACCCCAGTTCCTGACACCCTGTAATTTCCCAAGTGATAGGCATGTCTTTTGTTCTAATGAGGCAGCTTTAGGCAGGTTCCTGGGTGGCTCCTGCCTGAGAGAGGGTCACCAGAAAGAGCAAGTCCTGATTAGAAGCTTGGAATTTTCAGCCCCACCCCCCATTCTCTTGAGAAGAGAGAATGGCTGAAAATGGAGTTAATGTTCAATCCGCCTACATGATGAAACCTCCATAAAATCCCAATGGTTTGGGGTTTGGAGAGGTGCTGGGAGAGTGGTGCACTCGGAGAGCATATTTGGAAGCCCTAGACCACTTCCCACATACCTTGCTTGATGTACTTCGTTATCTGGCTGTTCATCTATACTGTTCATCATATCTTTAACAAACCAGTAAATATAAATAAGTGCTTTCCTGAACTCTGTGAGCCATTCTAGCAAACCAATGGAACTTCAGGAGGCAGTCATGGAAACCTCTGATTTGTGGTCAAATAAGAGAGAAGTTGTGGATGATCTGGGGCATCTGAAGTGATTGGCATCTTAATTCAGGTGGGAGCAGTCTTAATGGGACTGAGCCTTTCAACTGTGAGATACGACACTATCTCTAGATAGATAATGTTAGAATTGAATTAAATTGTAGGACACCCAGCTGGTGTTTCTTTTTGCTTCCTTTTGGATGCCTTCTGTTCTTGCCCCCTACCTAGCTTTTGATTGGGAAATTTTGGTGGCTACTGTATTGTACCATTACTTTGAGAGGAGACCCTTCTTCACAAGCATACCCTGCTTGCAAAGGCCACTTCTTCCCTTCCAGGAGCCAATTCTGGCGGCGATGAGCCTGCGCCCTGACTCCTGTCTGCTTGGTCTGCAGATTAATTTGGTGCCCATACTTTTTCCTCTCCTCACTCAATGTCCTGGTAGGATTTTAAAGACAGCACTGGTTATAATAAATTATCAATAATTCATGAAAGAAAAAAGAGAATTGCTTAGTGTGAGGAAAAACCTTCACATATTTGATGACCCAAAGTGAAGTGTCTTGTGTCAAAGTATAGGTGGAAAACTAGGTTTTCCTTTTTACAAACCTTTACTGGTTCTCCTCTTTATCAAGGATTAAGTCCCATGTTTTGCAATGCTGTAAATCTAGGCACACCTCTATATCTTAATAAAGAAATCGATTGTTATGATAATGATTTGTTAATATGATTTTGATTCTTTTCTTTTATTATGTGCCAAAATTGTAATATGCAGAAGCTGACCTATATAGAAAGTTTGCCCATTTCTCCAGGAAGTGAGGTATTTGTGAAAATGTAAGTCTCACCAGTTTCAAATTTGCTTCTAGTCTGGAGTCTGTTAAAACAGCCAAATTGGCAGAAATGTATCCAAAGTTAATTGGATAAATTATCAATAGTACATCCAAGGACACATATCTCTGATGTAAAAACAAATGCTTATTATTTTCTACATAGTATATTTTATTTCATAATGTGCTTAGTATTTTAAATACAGCCTAGGCTTTAAGAGTTACATGTCACTTAGTTCCATCATCAATCCAATAACAGAGAATACTTTAAAATAGTGTGCATAAATATAAACAACCTTAGACGTTGATTTAAACTAAATTTATCATAAGATTATTTTAATTTGTACTAAAAATATTCCTTCACTTAGAATACTGAGCTTAATGACTGTGTTACAAGCAGTGTTTTAAACACTAAGGTTAAAATGATGAGCAGTTTGGACAATATCCATTCTTTTATGAAATTAATACCCATAATGAGAGGGAAAGGCAAATAAAAATTAAGACAAATTAAGAAATAAGATGATCTTAGATCACAATAATGGTCATGAATAAAATAAATTAGAGTAATGAGACAGAAAATAATAGAAAGTGAGGAGGCTTGACTAACAAGAAAAGGCCCCTGTGACTGGCTGACTCTGAGCCCAAATCAAAAGAAGTCAGCCAGGCCTACATCCTTACATCATAATACCAGGCACAAGGATCCTTATCTCTCGCATAGAATTTTAACTCCAAAACAAATTTATTAAAACAAACTAATAAAACTATATATCCAATAAATTTAACTTCACAAATCTAACTTAATGTTGTTAAAACTGTGCGATCAGCCACAGTGTGACTACTTATACTTGTTTCAGTGCAGGTTGGCTGTGTTTTGCTTCCCTACTCTGAAAGGCCATGTGATGCCTCAATTCTGCCAGGACTTTTGTTTATTCATATGATTATGTTCCAATTGTATTAATAGATTCATACATCTGTTCCAAAAGAAGACATCTGAGCTTTGCTTTGTGTGAATAGTCATATAAGTATTATGCTTACCTGCATTCTTGTATCATTGACTAGGACAGTTACAGAAGTACTGAGTGGATGGGTGATGACATGAATATAAACACAAATGCATAGCTATTTATGCCATCAGTGGAATCTAGCCAGGGCTTTCCTCTGCCCACACAGAAAGCCGCCTCAAGGCTGGGAGAGTGGGAGGAAGACTTCTCATTAGCTCTGACCTATCGCAGTTGAACATTCTTACCATGAGCATGTGCAATGCAGTCAGCTAAAAATCTGAAACTAAATAAGGCAAAAATATTATTTATTTTTTATATATAATTTCTAAACCCTTTGATATGCTATTTTCAGAAGATTTTAAAAGAGACGAATAATGAAGATGCCATTTAAATTTTTTTTTCAAACTCCCCATTCCATTTCATACATGGGAAATAAATTAGAGTGTGAATCTCTTTTTAAAAACAATTCTGATTACGGACTAATAGTTACCAAAGGGAAAGGGACTGGGAGGATGTGTGGGAAGGGAGGGATAAGAGGGAAAAAGGGGCATTACGATTAGCAGATGTAATGTTAGGGGGGCACGGAGAGGGCTGTACAACCCAGAGAAGACAAGTAGTGACTCCATAGCATCTCAGTATGCTGATGGACAGTGACTGTAATGGGGTTGGTGGGGGGGACCTGATGAAGGGGATAATGTAATCACCATAATATTACTCATTTAATTGTAGATTAATGATATCAAAATAAACTTAAAAAAACAATTCTGATTAAATGAAAATTTGTGCTTTACTGCTCCCATTAAACAAGCAAACAACAAATTCAAACAAAAACAGACCTATAAGAGATATCTATTAAATGGCCATCAGACTGTTAGCAAACTCTATTTCCCCACATATCCTAGACCAGACCTGTCCTATATCTGACAGAAGCTATCCCCATATCCTATTTTCTTCTCCAGCTAGCAGTGGAAGTTCCATTTTGATTCCTAGCCAAGACTACTTGGCCTGCAATGTTTAAACTAAGGTATTTCTAACCAAGGGACTTCACAGATGGGGAAATGAAAACCCATAGAATTTCAAAATATTACCTGAATTCAACAGCTGGTCAGAGATAGAATTGGGATGAAGCCATTTAAAAGTCTCCTGTCTCCAAGAACACAAATGATACTCTCTTTCGTGACACTGCTCCTCTACAAGACTGGGCGATTAAAAAAAATGTGTGCAGGTAGTTTGTAAGATGTTATTTACTACTTGTTTATAACCCTCCTGTTCCGAAAGGAAAAAAACCAACTTTAAGAAAATTTACAATATATATTTAATAAGCATGAAAAAATAATGCAGCTAAACTAGGCAGATAAAGAGAGAAGAACAGAAGGAAAATGAATGTAGGAAAATATGAGTAAGCCAGTAATGAGATTATTACAATGCAAGTAATAAGCATCTAGGCAGGTTTTAGAGATGGGGCAAAATTTGGTTCTAACCTTTTTTGCAGCTAATACAAAGAAGGACATTAGTTAAGTACATGATTTACAGCCCCATTCAAATAAAGATAAATTAATATTCAAGAAATTCACAAATATTCCTCATAATGAGACAAAGAAAAATTTCTTTTGTTCTAATATTAGGAGATAACCTAAAATATGAAGGTGATAGATGGATAGGATGAGACAGGTACTAATATCAATCAATAGATATTTTATTGAGGATTATGATGCGTCTGAATTGCCTAAGAAGCTTCAGTAGTACACAGCAGTTCTAACTCATCACTTTAGGAGGGTGTCTGGAACAATATTTCCCTCATTGATTTCATGGTAGTAATAGAAATAAAATTTATCTTATCAAATACTGGCTTTTCACAGTTGGGTTTAGATCCAAGCCTTTAAAATGGCCAAAGTACATGGTAATTCACAAATTTAGATGATTTGGCTTTAAAAATTCAGAAATTTATCAAATAATTAGTACTCCATAGGAAAAAAAAACCTGTGAAATCCTGTACTGAAAACCCTAAATACTGCCTTCCTCTCGACATCTCATCTGGTGCATTACACTTTTCCTGTGTCAAACATGGTAAAATAAGTGAAACATAAGAAGTACTGTGATTAGACACCAATTAGTGATTGGTGGTCAGATATTATAAATTTTACCCAGGAAGCAAGTGGAAAAAGTGGAGCTGGAATTTCACTGGAGAAGTGGGAGTCTCTCATGTTAGCAGAAGAGGATATTTGAGTTCACTGTGTGTCATCTCTTTTGCTGCAGCACATAATAAACCCAATTCCATATGCAAAATAACATGGATAATCCCCCAATGGTTTCCTTAATTCTTCAAGATTTGGTTGAAATCCTTCATCATGATGTCTTCTCATAGCAACATCATCCTACTGTGAAATAAAGTCCCTATGATTTCAGAGGATGCATTATTTATAAAATTCACCTGCAAAATGTTTGCTTTGTCTCTGTATCTAGAAAACAGATTTTATATCCTCTGGAGATCACAATAATTTGTCTTACTCTTGATAGACAATATAAAGTTTTCTGAATTTGATTTAATGATATTGCACAGTTGATTTGATTTTATTAAAAGTTTCCTTGATGCTAAAAGGTAAATAAAAGACTATAGATGGCATCCCATTTTGAGAACAAAAAATAGTTGTTACATTTTTCTAAATATGCTTTTAATTATAATCATTTTCTATCTTTCAATAAAAAAACTTGAACAAGTCATTCTCAATTGACAATATGGGCTAATTTATAACAGTAATTGCTAACATGGATGGAGCTCACCACATAGCAGAGCCATGTTATCATATGTAATTCTTGCAAAGATGTTACGAGATGCGGCTGTGCTGATTGCTCAGGAGAAGCAGCACCATGGAGAATTTGAGGGACTTGGCATGGTTACATAGTCAGAATGGGTAGAGTCAGGATTCAAATCTCAAGTCTGATTTCAAATACTCTCTTAGTCCACTTGGCCACTATAGCAAAAATATCTTAACTTGGAGCCCTATAAGCAATAAACATTTATTTCTCATAATTCTGGAGGCTAAGTCCAAGACCATGGAGCTGGCAGATTCAGGGTCTGGTGAGAGCCTCTTCCTCATTGACCTGCATGTGGCAGAAGGGACTAGGACTCCTTAATAAACTACTTTCCCTCTTCACAAGGACTCTGCCCTCATGACCTAATCACCTCTCAAAGACCCCAACTTCTAATACCATCACTTTGGGAGTTAAGATGTCATCATATGAATTTGCAGGGGTGGAGGGGGGAGGTACAAACAGTCCATTGCAAACACTATGCTCTTTGTGCTGTTTTGCTGCCTTCCAATAATAAAGTAACTGTCTTCTAAATGAGTTTATTATCTTGATATGTGTTCAAACTGGTTGACAAAGTATCAACAACCTGATGAACTATAATAACTGAAAGTAGGAAAACCACAAAATGTAAGAGGAAGAACTTCTATAAAAACAAACAGAAAAATAATAGCAACTCCAAAATTTTTTTAAGCCAAGTTATTTTGATTTGAGGGAGTTGGAGCTTATTTTAACCAAAAGTTTTCAGTCCCATTAGGCTAAAAAGGCTATTATGAAAGAGCCACAGGCCGGCCAACCATACCTGCTGCCAACATCCAAGGGGCTGATTTCATTTTACATAAAGGAAATAACCATGGCTCCCTCATTGATTGTAAAAAGCACTTCACACGTCAATAGTAATTTCTTAGCAGTTCTGCCAATACACTTATACCAATAGATTCCAGCTTTCTTTCAGCTGCCTGCCTTGGAGTCTAGTCTGAGAAACATCTTTGTCTTTGAAGGTTGGTGTTTGCTTTATATACAGTGGACATGAAGAATTGTTATAGTACAGGAGGAACAGGTTTTCCTTGACTCTCTTAAGGACACTGCATGTGTCTGAGAATTAAACTGACAAAAAAAGAGTAAGAGGAGAGAAGCATAGACAATTTATTGACTTTGTACATGTACATGAAGGCCTTCATGAGAAAATGAAGATCTGAAGTAATAACAGCAGAAATCTTTTATATCTTCTAGACCATGAAACAACAAATTTGTGAGGAATTGACAAGATAAAAAGATTTGGGCTATGGGTAGTAAATGGTGAAGAAGTAAGCAGAAAGATAAGAACTAGTTTAACAAGGTTTATTTGCAGTTTCCTCTGGTGCCTTCTGTGAGCTGATAAGAGTTTGTCTCCAGTAAAAGGAGAATTTATTTCCTGCCTTTAGGCAGACAAGGGATAGATTTTCTGCACTACTGCTTCTTAATTGCCTTCACCTCAAAATAAATTTTATGTCAAAGAAGCATATTTTGGGGTGACATATTCTGGTTTCCTTCATTATTGACTCCTTGGCCATTTTGGCTGACCTTTGTTATTTATTATCTAAGTAGGTATTTACTGTGTGCATTTGTACACATAAACACACACACATGGAGAACAATCTCAATCACTTAGCACTTTTTTTGAAAGCCCCATGTTTTCTTCAGGAGAGAGTTTATATCAAATTAAAAGACCTTAAAGAAAGGATAGGTCTTTGAATCTTTCTTTGTTCAAACAAATTATACATATATATATATATCATAACAAAAAACAATACAAAAAAATGCATCAAGTCAGAAGTGAAAGTTATCAGGGTTTCACCTCCCAGAAATAACCAATCAGTAATGTGACTCATATGCTTCTTGAATTCTCTCCTAATCTAGAAAAGCAGTTATTTTAAATATTATTTTAGGCAAGGCTTTCTTTACTTCAGTTGAAAATGTAAGTATGCATATATTTGATAATTCCTATTGCATAATTCTTTGGCATCAGCAAAGATACATTTATGTCCAGAATGAAAGCAAACCAGTATTTCTTGATTAACTAGTTATTTTTACTGTACTGAAAACCTCCTCTAAAGATATTGATTCCCAAAGAAGATCACTCCAACGATGGCTGTTTTTTCTCCCCTCAGCACTTGTACCATGGGAAAGAATAGAAATTCTATCCACTTCTTATTGCTGTTTTCAGACTATTTCCCCTTTTCCCTAAAGGTGTCATTACTCCTCACTATTATCTACTGACTCTTGTATCATCTTCTCATGTTTCTCCATGATGTTATTTACCTGCTTATTTTTATTCTCCTTAAAAGTTCTCCGTTGTTTGTTCTTGGAAATTTCAATATATGTATAGAAGATCTTACCAACAGCTGGCCATTCAGTTCCCTGAAACTTCCTCCTCCTCCTCTGAAGTTTTTAACTCCATGTCTCTCAGCTGGACACCCCTGCAGTCACCCCCTAACCTGAACCACCAGTGCAGTGGCCGTTAGCTGCCTTTGAACACTTGAAGTGTGGTTGGCCCAGAGATGTGAGTGTAAAATATGTATCAAAGACCAAACACTTCGATAATTCTTATGTTGGTTACAAATCAAAATAATATCTTCAGTTATTTTGTTAATTAAGATCTATTACTAAAATTAATTTCACCTGTTTCTACCCTTTTATGTCTACAAAAAAATTAAAACTACAAATGTGTCTTGTACTAGTGCCGTACTACTGGATTCATTTTAATCATAACCGTGAATCTCAAGTGGGCCCTTCACATTGCCAGGATGTCATATGATACATTCTACCTATTCATTCATTTATTCTGCCTATTTTCACCCCATTCATTCTACCTATTTTCACCCCTTGTCCTCTTTCTCCTAGCCCTATTTCCGCTCTCAGCTGATGATTTTGATTTCATTTTTCTGAGAAATTTTAATCAAAAGAATATTTCCATTTTGACTTCCATCACCTCCTAGTATCTACTACCATATACTCTGTGTTCTTGACCTTTACCGTAAATGAACTACCCACATAAAACTCTCCATTTGTGTGTTACATTATAATCCATCTTGACTCCTAAAGAATTTTGCTCCAACAATTATAGCTTCTTTTTTCCACATATTTACATATTCACTCTTAAGTGCATTGTATATATAAGCATACAAACATACTGTTATTTCTGAAACTTTTTATGGATCACATTTTGCATGTCAGCACTATTCTATTGTTCCATTTAATAGTAAGAATCCTCACGAGAGCTGTTCAGTGCACTGTCTCAAACTTGTCTTCTTGAATTCTCTCTTAAATCACTTGAATGTTGGCTTCCACCACTGCTGTAACACCGCCATTGCTAAGCCCAGTGGTCAATTTTCAGATCTCATCTTGTCTGAATCATCGATAGCATTTGACACAGTTGATCATTCCTCCTCTATGATTAACTTTCTTCATTTGGACTCAGGAATATCTCACTTGCTTGTTTTTTATCTCTCCCTACACTGGTCATCCCATATGGTCTTCTTTTTTCCCACAGGTTTTAAAATTGGAGATTCAGGGATTCATCCTTCATCATCTCCTCTTCCCTGGCTGCACTCTCTCCCTTGGTGACTCATTCTAATGATCTAAATGCAATCCATTTGCCACTGGTTCCCAAACGTCTAGCTCCAGTTCAGACCTCCTTTCTGAAATCCGCACTCATATTTCCAAATGCCCACACAACCTCTCTACCTTGAAATTTAATAGGCATTGCAAGCTCAACAGTTATATAATGAGCTAATCTTTCCCCTTCTACAAAATCTACTCTACAGAAAGCCTTCTTTATCTTATTTGATAGATATTCAGTCCTGACTACTGGGTCAAAAATTCTAGAGTCATCCTGGACTTCTGTCTCTTTCTCACAACCCACAGGTAATCCACCAGGAAATCCTTTTGTTCTACCTTTAAAAATGTGTGAAGAATCCAACTTCTTGTAACCTTTTTCATCACCCACCCATCCCTGCACACACATACACTATTCTCAGTACCTTAAGCAAGAGTAAAGGTAAATTGGATCATGCTAATCTTCTTCAAAAAATACTGCAAACCTCCATGTTCTTAAAACAAAACACAAAATCCTCACAATGATCCAGAAACCCAATATTATGCACCCCCCCCCATGACTTTCTGGTCTCCTCTACTCTCTTCCAGCTACACTGGCTTTTCTGTTCCTCCTCAAAAGCAAGTAGCTACCACCCGGGATCTTGGCCCCAGCTGTACAAGTGCCTGGAACATTTTTCTCCTCTTCAGTAATTCCTTCACTGCTTTCAAAACTTTGCTCAAATTTCACCTTCCCAAGTGTGCTTACACTGACTAATCCACTTACTACCATGACCCACACCATCTCTTCAAACCAAGGAGCCTTGATCTTTTCTATGTTTCACTGCTTTTTCTTCCCTAGTAACTTCATCTTCCAACTCATTAGGTAACTATCTCAGTGATTAGGATTCTTGTCGTCTTCTGCTAAACCAGAAGCTCTTTGAAGACGGAGATCTTTGATTCATTGATGAAACCTATACAGCTGGAAGCAGCATCTGGACTACATTCTATCTTTGTTGGCTGAAGATAAATAGCCCCATGAATTAATTAATGTTAAACCCAAGTACAGTGTAAAAACACTTCTTATTGTTCTTCATTTATTGAAAACATTACAAATATTTTGGCCTTTTTCTGTAGCCTAGATGTTAATAAATTATTCCTTATTGATGTAATAACATTTATTTAAAATATTCTACATTTATCTCATCATTCATCTGGATTGTCGCATTTGTTTCACCATAGAGCTGCAAAAGAGTTTCATCCCATGTCCAACCTCAGCAGTTCCCTTTTAAAGACTAGGCTACATCATCAGCTTAAAATTCGTATAGTTTGTTAAGGTGCGTGAATTCTTTATATATTTTGGATGTCAACCCCCTATCAGATACGTCATTTATGAATATATTTTCCCATACTGTAGGATCTCTTTTTGTTCTACTGATGGTGTCCTTTGATGTACAGAAACTTTTCAGCTTGATATAGTCCCACTTGTTCATTTTTGCTTTTGTTTCCCTTGCCGGGGGGAGATATGTTCATGAAGAAGTCACTCATGTTTACGTCTAAGAGATTTTTGCCTATGTTTTTTTCTAAGAGTTTTATGGCTTCCTGACTTACATTCAGGTCCACCTGAGTTTACCTTTGTGTATGGGGCTAGACAGTAGTCCAGTTTCATTCTCTTACATGTAGCTGTCCAGTTTTTCCAACACCAGCTGCTGAAGAGGCTGTCATATCCCCGTTGTAAGTAATCCAATTAAGAAATGGGCAGAGGACATGAATAGACACTTCTCCAAAGAAGAAATTCAGATGGCCAACAGGCACATGAAAAGATGCTCCACATCGCTAATCATCAGAGAAATGCAGATTAATACCACAATGAGATATCACCTCACACCAGTGAGGATGGCCAACATCCAAAACACAAACAACAACAAATGTTGGCGAGGATGTGGAGAAAAGGGAACCCTCCTACACTGCTGGTGGAAATGCAAATTAGTTCAACCATTGTGGAAAGCAGTATGGAGGTTCCTCAAAAAACTCAAAATAGAAATACCATTTGACCCAGGAATTCCACTCCTAGGAATTTACCCTAAGAATGCAGCAGCCCAGTTTGAAAAAGGCATATGCACCCCTATGTTTATCGCAGCACTATTTACAATAGACAAGAAATGGAAGCAACCTAAGTGTCCATCAGTAGATGAATGGATAAAGAAGATGTGGTACATATACACAATGGAATATTATTCAGCCATAAGAAGAAAACAAATCCTACCATTTGCAACAACATGGATGGAGCTAGAGGGTATTATGCTCAGTGAAATAAGCCAAGCAGAAAAGACAAGTATCAAATGATTTCACTCATATGTGGAGTATAAGAACAAAGAAAAAAACTGAAGGAACAAAACAGCAGCAGACTCACAGAACCCAAGAACAGACTAATAGTTACCAAAGGGAAAGGGACTTGGGAAGAAGGGTGGGAAGGGAGGGATAAGGGGGAAAAAGGGGCATTATAATTAGTAGATGTAATGTTGGGGGGCACAGGGAGGGCTGTACAACTCAGAGAAGACAAGTAGTGATTCTATAGCATCTCACTACGCTGATGGACAGTGACTATAATGGGGTTGGTTGGGAGGACCTGATGAAGGCGGTAGTTTAATAACCATAATATTGCACATGTAATTGTACATTAATGATACCAAAATAAATTATTTAAAAAAATTTGTATAGTTGTCAAGGAGCGCTGCACTTTTTATGAATCTCAGTTAAAATACATCTGATTTATTTTCATTGTCTGTACTAGTTTCCTTGGACTGCTGTAACTAATTACTACAGCTATGGTGCCTAAAATAACAGAAACGTCTTATCTCTGAGTTCTTCTGATCTTCTAAATCAAGGTGCTACCAGGACGATACTTCCACTGAAGACTCGAGGGAGAATCCTTTCTTGCTTCTCCCAGTTCCTGGCAGCTCCTGAAGTTCCTTGGTTTAGCAGTGTATCTCCAGTCTTTGCCCCTATCTTCACATGGCTTTCTTCTCTGTATGTCTCTGTGTCCACATATCCCTCTCTTTTCTCTAGGAGGACAGCAGTCGCTGGATTTGGGCTCACCCTGTATCCAGGATGATTCCACCTTGAGATTCTCAACTTTTCACATCTATAAAGATTCTATTTTCAAATTAAGGCACATTGAGGTTCTGGGCGGACAGGAATTTTGGGGAGCACTACTTATCCCACAAGTGTGTAAAATCCACCTGAGAAAAAACCTTATATCATTTATATTATATTATCCTTTGTGATTTGTGCCTCTTCAATGTTTAGGTGTGAAATTTTGACATCTATGAATTCATGTTGTGTTGCTTTACTTTCTTTTCTATAAGATGTAAACACACAACTTATAACTAACTCTCCTTGAGAATAGTGTGCCCAAAGGCATGACAATAATGACGACAATATTTTTGTTCTAAGTAGTTGGAAGACAGGTAAATTTCTCGTAAATGTTCTCTTGCACAGAGAGAAGAGATTAGAGTTGAGAAAACAGACAGGAACATAAAATCACCAGTAGAATGTTTGGGTAATTGGACCCTATCCAGGTAACCTTGACTCACAATGTTATGAACTGTATGGACACATAATTTTGCAACCCTCTGGGCCTACAAGTTAAGCATTAGTGGTGTCCTTCCCCCTCTCCTGACCAATAACAGGAACACTTTTAATACTGTGAGGAAAACCACCGAAGTGTTTAAACAGAGCCTGTGCTGCTGATGGCGTGACTACAGCTAAGGAACAAACAGAAACCTCCCACAGACTGGGCCAATAGAAGATCATGCCAGAAAATTGGAATAAGAAACTCATTAGCAGCTTCCCAAAAGCCTTTCATTTTCAGAAAGCTGAGCACACCAGCTGGGCATGGGCTTTTTAAATATACAAATAGTTAGGATATATCCAAAGTACATTTAATTTGTGTTCGTTAATGATAATGTCATTAACATTTGCCTATGCACATAACCCCTATGTATATTACAAAACAGTTGCTTCCTGTGTTTAAAGATCTGAGGATGAGCATTTCATTCAACCAGTATGTGAAAACACAAATCAGAAGAATTGTTTGGATAACAAGTTCAACATCTTATTAGCTACAGTTAGATAACAAGAAAATAGAATGAAGAAATAGAGAGTATGTGATTCACTTATTTTTTTCATCCAGGAAGTTGGTTTCTAGTATATCGGCTAGAAAAGTATAAAATGAATATAGCATAAACAAATTGTTGGGTTATTTAAAAGGAACATCCAGATGCTAGCAGGTATATATCTTGCCTTACCACTCTTTTCATAACCATCCAAATAACAGCTAAAATGATCATGAACCCAGTCTCCTTTTCTACAGCTAAATCTTTTGTTGTTTTAAATTAGATTAATCTTAGTCTAAAGCATCACAAGTTCATAATCTCAGATTAACAATGTTTTTCTTCTAAAATGTAACTTGAGTTACTTTTAATAGATGATTATGGAAACGAGACAGCAATAAGCAGAGTAAACTTATTTTAATTAGTTCTTCTGGAAATTCACTGTAGTGTTACACCTAGTCATTTTCTTAAGAACATTTTTAGAAAATCACTGATTTTGCTGGAGAAATCTGAGACGTGAAACACGTAGTTTAGCATTGTCTCACTTCCCCCCCAAAATAAACAAACCAATAGGTCAATTGCATTCAGTCCTGAGTTGAAGGCAGGGTTCCTCAAATGACCAACCATGGGGAAAAGAGTTAATGTATAAAAAACAAAGTAATTCATTCATTAAAGAAAAAAAACCAGGAAGATCAGAAGCTGAAGATCTTATTTTCAGAAGAATTTCAACAAAAAATACAGAAATAATAATAGAATGTTATCATTTTATAAATACTACAGCAATAATTAATTCAGAAAAGACTTAATTGACTTATGCTAAAATCATTGCGTGAGAGGCTGGGAACAAGATATTCTAGTCTCAGAGAACTACTCCCAGAGATTACTTATTAATCACCAACGGGAAAAGGTCCATTTACAAACGAGAAATCTGACAGGCACTGCATTGACTAAGAGATCAAACTTACTGTCACCAAGAACAGGAGAAACTGCGATCACATGCTCCTTGATGCCTTGTGAAGGATGCACATCACCTATGTGGTTCTCCAATAACCCTAAATATTTGACCTGAACCTAATCATGAAGAAGACACTGTACAACCCAGAACTGAGAAGCATTCTGTAAAACATCTGAAATGAATTTTTCAAAAATAGCAATGTAATGAGAAGATGGGGGAAAAAAAGTAATGGCTAGGGAAGCACTCTGGATTAAAGATGACTAAACAGACATGACAGCTGAAAGCAATTCCTAATCCTTTATGGGATTCAGTGTTGGACAAATAAAATAAACTGCTTTTTGGAAAGAATTTGGAAATTTTGAGTATGGAATGCATATTAAATAATAATGCTGTATCAAAGTTAAGTTTCCTGAGTGAGATTTCTATATTGTATCTGTGCAGGAAGATGCCCATTATTGTAAGAGGTAAGACGATGATACATTTGAAGGTAAAGATAAAGCAGTTGTTAGAAAATGTTAAAAATTAGTGAATATGATAGAGAGTATATAGGTATTCTTTGTGCAACTTTTGCAGCCCTACTATAAGTTTACACTTTTCAAAATAAAAGTTTGGAAAAAATTACAATAATTTTCTTATGTCACGGTAGTGTGTATAATGAGAAAAATTCAAGGTTAGGACAAACTTTTGTTCATTCATTAAATGTTTATTGACTCCCTCCTGTCTGGCAGACATTTTTCTACTTACTTGGATAGATTAGCAAAGAAAACAGAGTCCTGCCTTTGGGGGACCTTACAGTCATTCTTCTCAGGTCTGAGTGTCCTCCTAATTTAAAATAGGTGAGGATGAGGGATAGCAATAAGGGTTGGAGTTGGTGATATCATAAGATCCCTTTGTATACTAAATGTTATCATTTTAGGTACATGAATTTATTTGCTTTGAATAGATGTTATACAGTGGCTAATTTCTTCCACCTACTGTCTTTTAAAAATAATATACTGTAATGAATACAAAAACATTAATTAACCATGCTTACACACAGGGTGTAAAAGAAAATATCAATTCTGCTTTTTGTATTATTACAAACTCAAAGCAAGACACCACTGAAGTATTTACCAAAAACATGCTATATTGTGAGTTTGTTTTGGTTTCTCTTACAAAGACTATTAAGAAAAAATACCTACTTCCAATAAAAGAAAAAGTATTCTTTACACTGTCTTCTTTTGCAGACCCTGTCGTCTTTACCAAATTTGTCTGAATCTAAAAAGAAATTGCATCGCTATTAATGATTATGCATGGCCCCAAGCAGAAACTAAAATACAAAGTTCTAACTCAAAGCTAAATTTGAAAGTTGTAGCCAAAGGTGACTTTTTTTTATACCTTTAGATGTATGCCAGTTCAATAGGAGCAACGTTTTTATTAAAAACCCATACAAATAAGATAAATAGGAAATACATGAATAAGACATATTTATGTGTCTGTGTAACTGGTACTGGGCCAGAATATACTTCTCTAGATACTGTATAAAATTATTTATGCTGCTTATGCCCTCAATTCAAATGCAAGTTCGCATAAAAGGAACTTTTTTCTATCCATTTATTTTTATTTCATCCTTGCATTTATCAGTAGTAATGAGTGATTTTCTGTTGTTGATACCACGTGTGCAAGGGTGGTGAATAATGATGATTCAGAACTCTCTAGGTCCTCGTTGCATTTGGTTTTGTCATTTACTTACCACCTTTATATTTGTGTGCCTGTTGGGGAATGGTGACTGAAGGGATTTGAATCTCACTTTTACCAAATGTACCTGCTCTGCAAATCAGCTGCAAGGAGGGAAAGTAGGAGGAAGGAAAGTGGGAGCCTCCATGTACATTTTTCATGGGATCACTTGAAGAGCTAAAGTTGTATAGCAAAAAAGAAACAGGAGATAACTGGATGGGTTACTGGGCTTTGATTCCAAATGGAAGATGAGGGCAAATAGCAGGGATGTTTCTTCACTAGACAAAGATGGAATTCAAATTTACTAACAGTCACTAATGCAGGAGTGAGAGTCAAGTAATCTTATGACTGAGAAGAGAAGAAGAAAAAGAAACAGTGTTGGTAAATTCATTTTAAAGTAGAAGAGAGATGAGGAAGTATCAGATCAGGGCAATCAAGAAGAAACATTCATTATTTTTAAATGTCACAGAAGAGAGGACGGAACTAGTCTGAGCAAATAAAAATAAGAAGATACTTTGTTTTCTTTATTCTTTGTCAAATAAAGGATGGGCAAGAAACAGAGAGAGCTTGCCTGCCTTCTTGCCTTCTTTCTGGGTCCCTCTTTTTTTTTCCCCCTATAATTCACAAAGGCACCGTAGGGACGTAACCAGAGGTTGTGCGCTAGAAGAAAGAGGAAGTGAAAAACATGAAATGAACTTTTCAAAGAAAATATCTGATTACTCCTGAGCCTTGGTTAAATAGTGAAGCAGATAAAGTACAGCTTTGGAAGGCCCTCTGTTTTTCTCTTAATTTTTCTTCCATGACTTTCCCCCCTCCCTGCCTTCTTTTCTACCATCCCACAGCCTTCTCTTTGGTACTAGTCTCGCCCCAACTTGAGTCCACTACTGTCTCTGCCCTTAGAAGTTCAAGCAGTGACTAACTGATAACTGGCCTACTTAGCACATGGATCTGTAACCTTATTCACCGTAAGGCTCCACAATGCTGTGGGCAGATGTTAAGAAGAAGAAAGGACTGCAGATAGGCCAAGGGAAGGAAGGGTGGGTAGGTGAGTTAGCTGTCCTTCCTCTCAGGAGTATCTGAATTTTAACAATCTTTAGCTGAAGTTGTAATTGTAATTTTTAACCCCAAAGAAGAGATTTTTAATGGGGAAATTCATACATCGTGACATGGACCCTCTTCCTGAAATCTTTGATTTGATAGTTGTGGAAGCTTTCCAGGATGTTCATTTACCTCCCTTGAAACTTCTTAGCGCCTCCACATAAGACTAATTTTAACTTATAGTACTAAGTTTCCAAGAAAATGTGTGAAATATTATATCTGACCAAGTTAATGGTTAGTGGTTATGTAGTTATGAAATATTACCATGGCAATTCTGTAGACATGCATGCAATTCCTCAGTTGTGTCAAGAGGTGGTGCTATTTATACACAATAATACATATTCTCCAGTTTATTATTTTTTATAATTCTAACAATTTCTCAAAAATGTTAATATAAAAAATAATTGGTCTTTGTGCTCTACTGAAATTGTATGACTTTCAGCAATCATTTCTTTTTGAGAAAATATTTTCCAGTGTTTTATTTTGTCATTTTCATTGATTACTATTTCTGTTTAAGACAGCTTAATCTATTACTAAGAAGGAAACTTCAGCCAGGAAGCTTTAACCAGTTTCATATCTTTCTTTATTCCCAAGATTTCATTATAACTGCATTTCAGTTTAAAGTGGTATAGAGAAAGAGGTAGAAATCAAAGCTAAGGAGAATTCTCCAAGGGGAGTCACTGGAATGTCACTAGCCTGGTCAGGGACAACTCCAAAACCACAGATATTTGTAAGGATTTCCCCTTTAATTCTGAGAAAAATGGTTCCCTGATTCTTTCTTTTGGTTTCACTCTATCCACAGCTTTCCATCAGTGCATAAATGCCCATAGCTGGTTCTGCCAGCATTTTTGGTTTACAGATTATGTGTTTTATGAGGCAAAACATAGCAACACAAACATTTAAATTGCTCCCCACGTTTTACAACTTCAAGTGCTGTATTTTATATAAAGGCCACAAAATGAATATGGTTATTGATGAAAATTCGATATACACCAAGGTCTCCTGCTGCCTAACATTGCAAATGGAGCAGATTGAGAAATCAAAATCATATGCAAAGAAAGGTAAGGAGTAAAAGCCTCAGAACATTTTACGATTTTCATTTTTAAAGGCTAGAAATTTGCAAAGGGAAAGGGGGATTATCTTTTTTCTTTTGGGAATTTTGATTTCTAATATTACTTTGATAAAATATCAATAATACAGCTGCTTAGGAAAAGAGGAATTTGTATGAGGGATTTGAAAATAGCTTTAAAATATTACTATGGGCTAGAATCTGTGTTTTAGTTTTACTTTGTTTTGGTGTCTGCTTATCATGTGTTTATAAGTGATATTGCAAAATACAGCAAAACTTGTTTGACATTCCTCAAAATGTTTCTGTAAAGATTAGTATCAATGTGAGGGCCACCTGCCAAAATCACCCAGTATATACTCTATCAGTAAAGTAAGAAGTTTTCTGCTCTGCAGCTGGTGGGCCACTTAATAAACCAATTTTAATCTTCCTCATAGTAGTATGCCACCTTGTTTCTTCACTATTCATCTATAATAATGTTAAAAAAAAACCCAACTCTTCGAAAACCTAAATGGCTCAGAATACCCCAGTAAAGCCAAAGGTTTTCAAGAAGTAGATAGACCCACCTGAAACTTACATTTTTGAGGGTAATGCTTATAACCAGCAATACATAGTTGGCCAGTTACCAATTAGTAGTTTACTCTTCCCTTCTAATAGCTTAGGCATCTGTACTAGAAGACTACCACCTACCCAGAGGCTGAGTTCTCCTCCTGTCAGAGTCAATTCTTCATATGTGCTTGTAATGGATAAATAATTCAACCAAAAGCACTATTAAATTTATTTTGATGTTGAATAATAATAATAGCTTTTCTTATATTTCTGATTTTGCTCTGGGACTTGGTTGGTTTGTCAATTTCCCTTTCTCTCTCTTTGTATGTGTATATATTACATGTATATGTATACACACACACACACACACACACACACACACACACATATATATACATATATATATAAAATAATGCCCCAATTTAATTCCATATTGAAAGCTATATGCACGGCTATTGTAAAATTTTATTCCAAATTCAAGCTAATCAGATTAATACACAGTTTCCTGCTTAGTGTATAGTCTCTTAAGTGTTGACTGCATGGGTCTAATAACATGCTAATAATACTCAGAAAATGCCAATATATTATATATTATAATATAATTTGTAATCATGTCATAACACCTTGCAAATGAAATGGAGTCCCTTAGAAAATGTTCATAGTTGCCTTTTATATATCATTATATAGCCCATGACTTAAGCTTACTTAATTGATTGGAGACTTACAAAGTAATAAATAATGATTTAATGATAAGTAACACTTGAAAGCTTTTAAAGGTAAATTAATGCTGATTAGCAGACAGAAAATATTTCTTGAATTGAAGCCAAGGATATAAAAGTTAATTCACCCAATTATGAGCATTTTTGAGGCCATTAAGAACTTATTTCTTACTCATTTCTTAAATGAGAATCTTAGACAGTGTTTAAAAATCCCTTAATATGTTACCATTTACCACATAACTACTAGTTATCAGGATAACAAAAATAACTAATACTGAGTATTTATCATGGTCCAGGTAATGTGCTCAGCCATTCCCAGGTAGTAACTTATTTAATACTCACAACAAACTCTTGAGGCATAGTCTGCTGCTTCCATTTGACAGGAGAGCAATAAAGTATTAGAAAGATTAAGAAACTTGGCTAAAGTAGCAGAGATTACAAGAGGCAAGGCCTAGACCAGAAGCCTGATCTCTCTGTTTCAAAGCCCATCTCATCCTTTGAACTGTATTACATCCTTCCCTGAGCACAGGAATTCTCCATGTCTTCTACAGAAAAATGAAAACACATTAAACCAAAAGAGAATTCTGAATATGCTATATATTGCCATAAAAATTTTAGGGTCCCCTTTACCAATCATTAATAGTGATAAACATGACTTGGTTGATTATTGATAATCTTAAGGAGATGAAAACACTTTTTAAGGAGGTAGAAAATAGACTACTTAACCAATAATGCAATTTTAAACATTCTGACTAAAGAAACCAACTGAAAATAGTTGTGTATTGAAGCAGAGAAAGCTATGGAAATTACATTCAGCTGTACAACATACCACTATACGTCTGAGATTAATTGAAGAATAGAATCCTTTTTTAACCTCACTTGGGACACAGAAGAATCGGCCTAATCTTGTTCATGACACCTAAGGGACTTTGTGATGCTTCAGCAAGAAAAAGTCATTTAAAATTAAAGTTAACATTTTATAGGTTATGAGTTGTGGTAAGCAATCCACTCAAGGTGGGTTGGTTTTGAAATTGGAAGTAACAACATATCAATCTGATGGCACTGATAAATTTGCATTAGCAAGAGGCATTTTCTGAATATTATTAGCATGTTATTAGACCCATGCAGTCAGCACTTCTATTTCTTGATACCTAAAAAACCATGCAACTGCAGATTAACTTGGCTCCTTATGTATTACACATAAACAGGGTAGTCTGTTCTAACTCATATAGGAGTTGTGTTTTTTATAGATAGCATTAAGGTTTCTAACTCATTACTTTGTTTGCTTATTTAATCATTTTATTAAAATTAAGGACTCTTGGAAAAGATAAAGCTCTGCCTTTCAAAGAAATCGCTACCATCTCCCACTGACCGAGAGAAGTTTGACCATGACTTTGCCATCTCCACTTCCTTTCATGGAGTACATAATATTGTTCGGAACCGGAGCAGAATTCGCAAGGTGATCTGGCTGGCGGTGGTGCTGGGCTCAGTCTCCCTAGTGATATGGCAGATCTATTGCCGCTTGGCTAACTACTTCACATGGCCGACCACGACCGCTGTAGAGGTTCAGTATGTGGAAAAGATCGAGTTCCCAGCTGTGACGTTTTGTAATTTAAACAGGTAAAAATTACTTCTAATAATTATGTCTCTATAACTTTGCTATGTATAACCTTTTTCAGATGACTGAAATAGTTTGATTAAGTGATATTTAACATACATAAAGCTAGTGAAGTTTCAAATTTTTACTTAAAAACAGAAATTTAGAGGGGCAAAGAAGTTTATTGATTTCGTAGTTTTCCTCCTTTTCTTCTTTTTTTCCTTCCACAGTTAAATGCTAGGCAACACACCAAACCCTGTTGTTGAATAGTAAAACTATAATGTAAAAATATAGATCCTTGTACTTAAAAAGTTTATTAATTAGCAAAAAAGAGAGAAACCATAAACAATCCCAATGCAATATGTATGGTAATTGTACATTATACTAAAGGTATCTGCAAGGGCTCTGAGAGCAGAGAAGACAGGTGACAGTCTCTGTTGTATCACAGAAGTCCGAGTATTGAAGGATGACTAAGAAGTTTCTAGGTGGAGACAAGGAAGAACCTGAGGGAACCACTGAGTAGAAGTATGGGGATACAAAATGTTCTGATGTGTACATGATGAGATATTTAATGTAACAGAGGCAGAGACAGTTTCATGGACGTGTGACCTGTAAAGTCCCACAGGGCTCTGAGCTCAGCGAAACCTCACACTTGATTTAATGCTCTACTGCTCTTGAGTCCTTAACTACAACTTCCAGAAAACTGCAGTTCACTGACTGTATACTGTTTCCTGTGTAGAGGGCAGCTATTCCTCAGGTGGTTTTTCAGGAAAAGCCTTGTAACTGCTCGCATGTGGAGTGTGAAAAGTCACATGTAGGATTTCACCTGGGAGGTGAAGGAACTGGTTTCCTTAAGATCCACTCCTGATCAATTTATTTGACCATGGACATGTCACTTAAACTTCTTAGCTTCAATTTTCTAATACATAAGATGATACAATATTATCTAGTTCCTTTTTTTGCTGCTACATTAGATAATATATACATCATTTTGTCTGATTCTTGCTGTATTTCTTTGATGGGTACTCAGTATATAATATATATCATAGCACATTTGTGTGACTGTTAGATATGTATCAAGGTTCCAAAGAGTAAAAGCAAATCAACCCTCACAAGGATTTTCAATACTGTTGCTTCATACTATTTTAAATGGCATGTGTTCTAACAAAAGCAAAGATTAGTTGAAGATATACTTTATTATAAGAAAATGTAGCAGGAGCTGAAAAAGATGGTGGAGTAGGAAGGCAAGGTGGAAACCTCTACCTACACACTCCTAGCAAATAGAACTAACCCTGAAAAGGACCTGAAGACTGAAGAACAGACCAACTATACCTGGTGAAGAAGAGGAGACCACACAGAGAAGGGTATAATGGCAGAGCCATGACGGAGCAGGACCCAAGCCCTTTCTCCAACCCAGCCCACAAGCGGTAGGGAGAGGAACACAGTGAGGAGGGACTCTGCACACCTGACCCTGGAGATCTGCTCTAGGAACACAAGTTCTCATCACACTGGGCTTCGGTGTTTAAAAGGGCTGGACACTAAGGAGAGTTAGAGCACTCTGGGAGGCTGAGACCCCTGCCACTCGTGTAAGAAAGACACACTCTGACAGTCCTGCTGAGACCCAATACAGAGGCAGCAGTTTGAAAGATTTATCAGCAGTGGGAAGGGTGCTAGCAGAGTGGGGGTTGGAGGGAGACTCTCCAGAGGAGAAAGAGCAGGCAGATGACACTTTTCCCAGCCCTTCCTCATCCCAACTGGTCAGGTGCCCACAGAAGCAAGCCGCAAATGCTCTGTCCCCTGCACTGGCAGCTCAGCCCCAAGGTCCTACCCTGGACACCTGACCTCCTTCCCACCTGGCTGCTTGGCCCAACAGTATTCATAATTTGCTGCCTGGCAGGCAGAGAGAGGCTTTCCCAGGTTTCTCAGCCATCACTCAGCCCAACTGTGTAGGTGTCTATAGGAGCCAGCTCCAAATGTTCCTTCCTCCCATGCTGTACTCTACTGTGCACCCACCTGCCCACTCCACCAGCCTAACAGTGCTGTCATGCCATCACTGAAGGGCACGCAGAGGGCAGCCCCATTCATAACAGTCCTAGCATAAATGCCACTACATGGCTCGCAAATGGACAACTGAGACAAGCTGCCAGCCACAGCAGACTGAGATCAGCCACTGTAAGCAGAAAGGCAGAAAGGCAGTCCCACCCACAACGATCCCAGGAAAAGCACCAAGGCTCACAAAAGGCCTCTGATGACAGGGATCAGCAACTGCTATAGACAGATGGAGACATGACATGACCCAGTCCATGGCCCACCAACAGCAACTGGAGCTCCACCACAAAGGAGAACCAAGCACCAGTGAGTAAAGAGTCTTAAGCTTCTCAGAACCACAGGACACTTTCTTAAAGCCATTATTCTCTATACTAGAAGGCATAGTGACTCTATCTAATAGAAAGGAAGAAACACACAAACTCAGACAAAATGAGAAGACAGAGGAATATGTTCCAAACAAAAATATAGGATAAGACACCAGAAAAAGGGCTAATCACCAATCTTCTTGATAAAGATTTTAAACTAACAGTCATCAATATGTTCAATGATCTACAGAAAAGTATTGACAGTCTCAGGAAGGACTTCAACAAAAAGATAGAAGATTTGAAAAAGAGCCACTCAGTGCTGAAGAAGACAATAACTGAAATGAAAAGTACAAAGGAGGGAATGAATAATCGATTGCTACAAGTAGAGGAGACAATCAATGAGATGTAAATTAGAGAACATGGAAGTAACAAAGGTGAGGAACAGAGATAAAAAAAAGAATCTCTAAAATCGAGAGTATGGCAACATCATATGAAACAATATTTGCATTATAGGGTTACCAGAAGGAGAGGAGAGAAATAAAGGAGTAGAAAGTCTCCTTGAAGAAATAATTCCTGAAAACTTCCCCAATCTGGGGAAAGAGATAGACATCCAGGTCCTGGAAGCAGAGAGGGCCCCTAAAGAAAGGAACCCCAGGAAGATAACACTAAGACATATAATAATTAAAATGACAAAGATTAAGGATAAAGAGAGGGTATTGAAAGCAGCTAAAGAGAGGCAAAAAATTACTTATAAGGGAAGCCCCATTAGGTCATCAGCAGACTTCTTAGTAGGAAACTTTGTAGGCCAGATGCGAGTGGCATGAAATATTTAATGTATTGAAACAAAAGGACCTTCAACCAAGAATCCTCTATCCAGCAAGGTTATCTTTCAGAATTGAAGGAGGGATTGCCCAGATAAACAAAAGCTAAAGGAACTGACCACCACTAAACTGGCCTTACAAGATACATTGAAGGAACTTCTGCAGATGGAAATGTTCTTAAGCCAAAATATTCATCACCAGTGAAAATATAAAGATGGTAGCACAATTACTTACCAAGCACATATGAGTCAAAACCAAAACAAAACAAAAGGACTAAAACCAACTATACACAAAATCAGTCAAGGGGTTCACAAAAAATACAGAATATCATCTAATACATAAAGTGTGGAGGAAGAAGAATAAAAAAGTATTTTTAGATTGTGGTTGAAATAGAGTGATGAACACTTAATATAAACTGTTATATATTTAGGAAACTGACCATGAAACTTATGGTAACCACAAACCTAAAGCCTGTAATAGATACATAAAAAAATTTTTTAAGGGAAATCAATCACAACACTAAAGAAAACCATCAAATAGCAAGAGAAGTTTTGTAAAAGAGGAAAAAAGGAACAAAGAGAACTACAAAAACAAACAAAAAAGTATTAATAAAATGGCAGTAAGTACATACCTATCAATAACTACATTAAATGTAGATGGGCTCAATGCACCAATCAGAAGATATAGGGTGGCAGATGGATAAAGAAACAAGACCCCTCTATATGCTGCCTACAGGAGACATATTTCAAACCTAATGACATATACAGAGTGAAAGTGAAGAGATGAAAGAAGATATTTCATGCAATAATAGGGAGCAAAAAGCATAAGAAACAGTACTTATATCAGACAAATAGATTTCAAAACAAAGAAAATAATTAGACAAAAAGTACATTACATAATGATAAAAGATCAGTCCAACAAAAGGATAAAACAAATATCTATGCAACCAACATAGGTGCACCTAAATATGTAAAACAAATACTAACAGAACTAAAGGGAAAAATAGCCTGCAACTCAAGCATATTGGAAGACTAACACCTTACTTACGTCAATGGACAGATCATCCAGACAGAAAATAAATAAGGAAGCAAAGGAACTGAACAACACATTATTTCACATGGACTTGACAGAAATATACAGAATATTTCCCCAAAAGCAGCAGGATATACAATTTTCTCAAGTACACATGAAGCATTTTCCAGAATAGATAACATGTTCAGCTATGAAAACAGCCTCACTAAATTCGAAAAGATTGAAATTGTATCAAGCAACTTTTTAGACCACAGTGGTATGAAAATGGATATAAATTACATGAAGAAAACAAAATGAAACAAAAATCCCCACAAACACATGAAGGATAAACAACATGTTTCCAAATAACCAATGGGTCAATGAACAAATCAAAGTAGAAATCAAGCAATGCATACAGACAAATGAAAACAAAAATTCAACAGTTCAAAATTTGTGGGTTGCCACAAAAGTGGTTCTAAGAGGGAAGTACATAACAATACAGGCCTACCTCAAGAAAAAAGAACTATCCCAAATAAACAGTCCAAACGCACAACTATAGAAACTAGAAAAAGAAGAACAAATGAAACCCAAAGTTAGTAGAAGGAGGGACATAATAAAGGTCATAGCAGAAATGGAGAAGAAAAAAATAATATAAAAAAACAATGAAACCAGGAGCTGGATCTTTGAGAAAATAAATAAAATAGACAACCCCTAGCAAGTCTTATCAAGAAAAAAATAGAGTAGACAAAATAAAGTCAGAAACAAAAAAGGAATAGTTACAACGGACACCAGAAAAGTACAAAGAATTATTAGAGAATTCTATGAAAAAAAATATGCCAATATATTGGACAACTTAGAAGAAATGAAAAAATTCCATGAAAACTAGAACCTTCCAAGACTGAGCCAGGAAGAAGCAGAAAACCTGAACAGACTAATCACCAGTAATGAATTGGTAATAAAAAAAACTCGCAACAAACAAAATGCCGGGAACAGGTGGCTTCACAGCTGAATTTCACCAAACATTTCAAGAACAGCTAATACCCATCCTTCTTAAAGTATACCAAAAAGTAGGAGGGGGAGAAATACTTCCAAACTCATTCTGTGAGGCCACCATCACTCTAACACGAAAATCAGATAAAAGCACTACAAAAGAGAAAATTATAGAATATCCTCAATGAACATAGATGCAAAAATCATCAACAAAATATTAGCAAACTGAATTCAAAAATACATCAAAAGGATCATCTATCATGACCAAGTGGGATTTATTCCAGGGATGAGCGGATAGTACAATATTCATAAATCAATCCATATCATACACCACATTAACAAAAAGAAGGATAAAAACCACATGATCATCTCAATAGATGCTGAGAAAGCATTTGACAAAACTCAACATCCATTCATAATAAAAACTCTCAACAAAATTGGTATAGATGAAATGAACATCAACATAATAGAGAACATATATGACAAAACCACAGCTACTCATGGTGAAAAGTTGAAAGCTTTTCCACTAAGACTGAGAAAAAGACAGGGATGTCAACTCTCACCACTTTTATTCAACATGGTGCTGGAAGTCCTAGCCATGGCAATCAGACAAGATAAAGAAAAAAGCTATCTAGATTGGTAAGGAAAAGGTAAAACTGTCTCTATTTGCTAGTGACATGATACTGTGGAATAAAAGCTCTAAAGACACCACCAAAAAACTATTAACACTAATAACTGAATTCGGCAAAGTTTCAAAATACAAAATTAATGCACAGAAATCTGTTGCATTACTGCGTACTAACAACAAAGTAGCAGAAAAAGAATCAGGAAAACAATTCCATTTACAATTGCATCAAAAATAATAAAAAAAAAACTAAGAATAAACCTAACCAAGGAAGTGAAAGACCTGTACTCTGAAACTGTAAGGCACTAATGAAATAAATTAAAGAAGACCCAAATTAATGGATATCTATCCCATGCTTATGGATAGGAAGAATTAATACAGCCAAAATGCCCATCCTGCCCAAAATAATTACAGATTCAATGCAAACCCTATCAAAATACCAATGGAATTTTTCAATGAACTAGAACAAATAACCCTAAAATTTATATGAAACCACAAAAGACCCCATATAACCAAAACAATCTTGAGAAATAAGAACAAAGTTGGAGGTATTACACACCCTGACTTCAAGCTACACTACAAAGCTACAGTAATTGAAACAGTATGGTACTAGCATAAGAATAGACCTATAGGTATATAGAACAGAATAGAGAGCCCAGATATGAATCCACATTTATATGGTCAATTAATATATGATGAAGAAGTCATGAATATGCAACAGAGAAAAGATAGTTTCTTCAAAAAGTGGTGTTGGGAAAACTGGACAGCTAGAGGCAAGAGAATGAAACTGAATTACTATCTAGCTCCATACATAAAAGTAGACTAAAAATGGATTAAACACCGAAACATAAGACATGAAACCATAAAACTCTTAGAAGGAAATATAGGCAGGAATCTCTTGAACATAAGCATGAGCAATTTTTTTTCTGGACATGTCTCCCCAGGCAAGGGAAACAAAAGCAAAATTTCATAAGCAGGACTACTTCAAACTAAAAAGCTTCTGTACAACAAGGGACACCATCAACAGAACAAAAAGGCAATCTACTGTATGGGAGAAAATATTTATAAAAAAATTATCTAATAAGTGATTAACCTCCATAATATATATGGAACTCATATGACAACACCAGAATAAATAAATAAATAAATAAATAACCTAATTAAAAAATGGATGGAGGAACAGAATAGGCATTTTTCCAAAGAAATACATATGGCCAACAGGCACATGAAAAGATGCTCCGTATCTGTAATTATCAGGGAAATGCAAATCAAAACCACAATCAGATATAACCTCACACCAGTTAGAATGGCTACTATCCAAAATACAAGAAGTAACAAGTGTTGGTGAGGATGTGGAGAAAAGGAAACCCTTCTACACTGTTGGTGGGAATGTAAATGGGTGTAGCCATGGTAGACAACAGTATGGAGCTTCCTCAAAATACTAAAAATAGAAATACCATACAACCCAGTAATTCCACTTCTAGAAATTTACCCAAAGAAAACAATATCCTGGATTCAAAAAATATATGCATCCCTAATTATTGCTACATTATTTACAATAGCCAAGATATGGAAGCAACCAAAATGTCCATCAATAGATAAATGGATAAAGAAGAAGTGGTAGATATATACAATGAAGTATAATAAAGAAAGAAATCCTGCCATTTGCAATAACATGGATGGACCTAGAGGGTATTATGCTAAGTGAAATAAGCCAGGTGGAGAAAGACAAATACTATAATTTCACTGATTTGTGGAATCTAAAAAAGAAAAGAAAACCAGGTGAAAAAAAAGCAGCAGTAGATTCATAGACACTAATAAGTGACTGATGGTTGCTATGAGGGAGGGTTTGGAATGGGTGGGTGGGGGATAAAAGGACACAAAAATTCTCAATTCTAATATATGTTGGTCATGGGGAAGGTAGTACAACATGGAAAATATAGCCAATCATTCTGTAACATATTCTTATGTTGACAGATAATAACTGCATCAGTTGGAGTGAGGATTTAATAATGTGGGTAACTTACACAAAGTATCTGAAATAGTCAAATTCATAGAATCAATGAGTGGAATAATGGCTTCCAGGCACTAATGGAGGGGGAGAGGAAAGGGAATGGGGGAATTACTAATCAATAAGCATAAAGTTTCTGTTAAACAGGATGAATAATTTCTAGAGACCTGCTGTACAATATTGTACCTATAGTCAAAAATACTATATTGTACACTTAAATATGTTAAGAGGGTTCTCATGTTAGGTGTTATTACTACATAAAGTGATCAAAAAAAATTAACAGAAAAAAGGGAAAATCACTGTATCTACTATAATAATTAGAATATAATAACATGTACCTAAATGCATTTTTTAAAGCAACCATTTAAAATTTCCGGTAATTGTCTTCAGGGATTATAGAAAATGAAGAAATATTCAAGAAAATACACTAAATCTCAATAATAATAACAAGACTTTGTAGGACTTGAGCCACAGACTACTCCCTCTTTCCCTGTTTCTGTCTCAGCATCATAGAACTTGACTTGTTGGGCTTGACTGAGAAGACAGGACTCTTTCTCTCCCAGTTTCAGGGAAGAGCTACAATATGCCCCAGAAGAAGCCAGCTGTCAAAATTTCTCATCTAATCCAGCTTCATCATACAGAGACTAAATTCCAGAAGGTTACAGTTAAGAGGCTGGGGGATCCCTTCCTCTATGTGACCCCACTTTCAGAGTAGAAACTCTACCTCAGGCATGTTGGCCTGAGACACTCAATCACTCACTCCAGCCTTCTCAGGGACGGACTTTCCATGTTGAAAGAGGCAAGGTCAGAAGACCAGAAACCACTACACTGCCCAGAATCCTGTTTGTAAATATTTTGCCATGTGGGAGAGGCAGGCTGTAAGAACAAAGAAGTCTGAGACGCTCCCTAATGAAGTTCTGCTTATAACAGACTATAAAGAAGTTCTACTTTGCTTATAACAGTATGGTAAAGTTCAAGCCTAAGGGTGCTCTCAAAAACAACACAGATTTTGGTGGAAAGCAATCAAGAGGAGACTAGTAGGTCCATGAGAGCAAAGAGCTAAACTACAGGCCTGATAGTTTTCCTGTGAAAATCCAGGAAAGAGATATACGAAAAGAGGTTTTCTGGGGTCAGAAAAAAAATCTCAAAGATTGGCTGCAGAATCTACTCCTGTAAAAGGGTCCAAATTTAATTAGATTAGGCTGTGAAACAATTTATGTGCCAGGATAGTGTTAAAACAATAGAGTTTAAGAGAATGAGAAAAGCCACAGAATGCGATAAATATTTGTAAAATAAGTATCTGATATATCCAAAATATATAAAGAACTGTTAAAACTTAAAAATAAGAAAATAAACAACTTGATTGAAAAATGGACCAATGACCTTAACAAATATCTCAACAAGGAAAGTAGATAGATGGCAAGTATGCTTATAAAAAGATGCTTTACATCATATGTAATCAGGGAAATGCAAATTAGTACAATGAGACCTCACCACACATATATTAGAATGGCCAAAATCCAAAACACTGATACCAAATGCTGGCAAAGATGTGGAGCAATGGGAACTTTCGTTCATGACTGGTAGGAATGCAAAATGGTGCACCCTCCTTGAAAGACAGTTTGGCATGATTTTTATAAAGCTAAATGTAGTCTTATCATATGCTCCAGAAATTGTGTTCCTTGGTATGTACCCAAAGGAATAGAGAATTTATGTCTACGCAGAAACCCACACATGGATGTTTGTAGCAGCTTTATTCATAATTGCCAAAATTTAGAAGCAACAAAGATTTTCTTTAGTAAATGAATAAGTAAATAAACTGGTACATCTAGACCTTGGAATATTTTTTCAGTTCTAAAAAGATATGACTACCAAGCCATGAAAAACATGAAAAGATGTGGAGAAAACTTAAAAGCATAAGTGAAAAGCCAGCTGAAAAAGATGCAGCATACTGTATGATCCTAATCATGTGACACTCTAGAAAAGGGAAGACTATGGAGATAGCTAAAAGTTCAGTGTTGTCAAGAGTTAGGGGAAAGGGAAGAATGAACAGGAAGAACACAGAGGAGCGTAAGGTCAGTGAAACTACTCTGTATGGTAGTACAAAGGTTGATAAATGCCATTATATGTTTGGTAAAACCCATAGAGTGTACATCATAAGTGAATCTTAATGTAAACTATAGCCTTTGAATGATAATGATGTATTAGTATAGGTTCATCAATTATAGCAAATGTACTATTCTGATGGGGTGTTAATAATGGGGAAACTTATGCATGTGTGGGAGCAAGGAACATATGGAAAGTCTTTGTACCTCCTTCTCAAATTACTATGAATCTAAGACTTCTCTAAAAAAATAAAGTGCATTTTCAAAAAACTGATCCAGCAATTAGTGGAGCCTAATACCTGCCAACAGAGACAGATAACTTAACAGGGAAACTAGGGAAAGAGACTGTCGGAAAGGCCTGCTAGAACAGCTGCTACTAGAAGGTGACTATGACCATGCCTAAGGCTGTGCCTTCTAGGAGTGGCATCGAAAAATTCACACTGAGGTGGAGCGTGCAGGGGGGGGAAGGGCTTGACCAGAGTAGCCTATCCAAGTCACTAAGCAAATTTTAAAAAGCAAAACACAACAATTCCGAGGGAGGGGCCATTAGTATGGTGGTGCAATAGTGTCTCCCCAAAAGTCATATGGATCCAGAACCTCAAAGTGACCTTATTTGAAAATAGGATCTTGCAGATATAATTAGTTAAGATGAGATCATACTGCATTAGTGTGATCCTGAATTCACTGACTAGAGTCCTCATAAGAATAGAAGATAACACACACAGACATAGAGGGAAAAAGCAAAGGTTGGGTTTATGATGCCATAGGGCAAGCAATATTTGAGCCTATAGAATCTGGGAAAAGCAAGAAGTCTTCCCCAGAGCCCTCAGAAGGGCTCCTAACACCTTGATTCCAGACTTCTGGCCTACTGAGCTATGAGAGACTAGGTTTCCGTTGTTAAAGACACCAAGTTTGTAGTTATTTGTTATGGCAGTCCAAGTAAACAAATACAATTGGTGTCCAGATTTACTACTGTCTATTTTCTAAAATGCCATTTTTTTCCAGTAAAAAATTAAGGCATTCAAAGTAGAAGGAAATGAGGATCCATACACAGAAAAATAAAAGTGGGTAACAAAACTTGCCTAGCACAGATAATAGATGTAGTACACAAAGCCATCAATAAATGGAACAGCTATTATAAATATGTTCAAAGAACTATAAGAAACCATGTTTAAAGAATAAAGGAAGCTATAATGATAAAGACTCATCAAATGGAATATCAGTAAGGACAGATAAATTATACCAAAGAACCAAACGAAAATTCTGAAGTTGAAAAGTACAGTAACAGAAATGAAAAATGACTAGGTCCACTAGAGGGACTAACAATAGATTTGAACTGGCTAAAGAAAGAATCGATAAACTTGAAGACAGATTGTGATCTGAGGAACAGAGAAAAACTAATGGAGAAAAACGAACAGAGCCACAGGGAAATGTGGGACAATATTAAGCATAATGCATATGTGAAATGGAGGTACCAGAAGGAGAAAAGAGAAAAGTATATTGAAAATACAATGACCCAAAACTCCCCAAAATTGCAGAAAAACATTAATCTATACATCCAAAAATTCAACAACTTTTAAGTAGGACAAATGCAAAGAGTTTAACAGTCAGGCGCATCATATTGGAAACATTGAAAGCCAATGGAAGAGAAAAAAATCTTGAAAGCAGCAAAAGAAAACCACCTCATCACATACAAGGAAATCCAATGAGACTAACACCTGACTTTTCATTGTAAGCAGTAGAGGCCTTGGGGGCAACAGGATGACATAGTCAAAGTGCTGAAAGAAATAACTACCAACTAAATATCTTATATCTAGCAAAAATATCTTTCAAAAATGATGGCACAATGAAGACATTAGTATACAAGCAAAAACAGATTAATTGCTGGCAGATTCATCCTAAAAGAAATACTGAAATGAAATTTTCAAGCTGAAAGCAAGTAACTTCAGAGAATAATTCAAATCCACAAGTAAACAAAGCATCAGTAAAGGTAATTTGTAATTATAAAAGACATTATAAGTGCATGTTTCTTCTCCTTTCTTTCCTTATCTGATTTAAAAGGGAATTGTATAGTACTTAGGCCTGTAGTGTAGAGGAATGTAATATTTTTAACAATAACAACACAAATGATGGAAGCAAGGTGCACTGGACTCAGAAACTGACACCAGATGGTAACTGAAATACACAGAAACAAAGAGAATCAGAAATGGTAAATGAAAAGGTCAATATAACATGATCTATAAATATATACTCAATATATTTCCTCCTCTCTGTTTCTTTAAAAGACATAAAATTATATACTTAATTTGCATTTATGTAAAACATGTATAACAATAGAGAGAATAAAAGTAAGAAGAGGAAATAAATTATGTAGGTGCAATATATGTATGGCTCACTGAAATCAAATTAGTATGTATATAAAGCTGATTCTGATAAGTTAAAATGTATATAAAACTGAGTGACATCTAAGAAAATAATTTTAAAATAGTATATTGAAAAATTATTAAAGGAATCCAAATTTTACACTAGAAAATGAACATTTAATGCAAAAAAGAATCTTTCTTAACTTATAAGAAAGATTATAGGAACAAAGACAAGACATATAGAAACAAAAAGGTAGAATAGCAGATATAAATCTAACTATATCAATAAGAAAATTAAATTGAGTGGATTAAATAATATAATTGAAAGACAGAGGTCATCAGATTGAATTTTAAAAAAACAAGACACATTGTAGATGCAAAGATACAGATGGATTAAAAGGATGGAATAAAGACATATGCACATAGCAACTATCACAAGCTGGAGTGGCTATCCTAATTTCAGACAAAACTTAAAACAAAATATGTTACTAGAACTAAACAGAGGCTTTTTATAATGATAAAATGGGTGATCTATCAAGAAGATATAATTTAAGATAAACAGTTGGGTACTTCAGAACCCCACTTTCAGAAAACAGTAGAACAAATAGGCGGACGATCAATGGGAAATAGAAGACTTAGAAGACTTGAGCATCTATATAAACCAACAAGACCTAAAAGACATCTATAGACCACTTTACCCAACAATAGCAGAATACACTCTTTAGTGCACAGGGGCTATACAAAGGAAGACTTAAACCCACGAGGATATGCTTCACAGAGAGTTATAAAAACTACATCTCAGTATAAATTCCAAGAACTGCAATACTGTTCATGGTTTTGTTTCTTTGAGCTCAATTCTAGTGCCAGTCGAATATCTCTGTGTAAAAAACTTCCACTAAATATCTTCCCCACAAAATTCATCGTAAATTTCCATCGTATTTGATGAAAACTTCTAACCTTTTTTTTTCTACTAAAATCAGAAATAATGACTGGATATAGTGAATACTGATATTCTGTGATCCATTGTTCTAGAACTAGTAACTCAACTTCTGTTTCTCCATCTTTGCAAGAATGACTGTCCTCCTTTATGTATTCCAAATCTACTGTTTCAATAAAATAAAAAATCATGACTCCTCTACATCTATAGAATGAACATGTGTCAAAGATTTTATTTCAGTGAGAGAACTGTAAGAAGTTAAAATTGGCTTATAGGAAATCCAAAGAGGAGACATTCTTCCTCATTTTTCATCTCCATAAATTGATCTGTAGAATATACAATTATTGTTAATAATCAATAGGCTTGGATCTGTGTTGGTAGGATTCAGTAAAGGCTTGAGTCAGGTATCAACTTGGACCTCAGATGAAACTTACTCATTTGGGTCATATAGTTTTGGAAAATGTATTTAGAGGCATATATATAAATCAGAAGTACAGATTTAGTAACTGCTTATCAGAAATTAAATTGTTCAAGTAAATGTATTTTTAATTATTATTTTTTTTTACTAGCCTCTTACCAGTATACATTAAATAACAGAGTAAGGAAAACTGCAAGCAAACTATCTGAACGAATATAGTTGGAAGGGTTTTGAAGCTTGAAAGTTGAAAATAAACTCAGAGCAAAGCACTTTGGTTTCATGCTGAACAATGTATCTTACAAAATTTTTTCACTTCCTTTGTTCCAAATATTGTTGGACTTTATTCATTAAGTTTAATTCACCTACCTAAATTACCCTCATGGTCTCAACTATCATTAATATAATAAAAAATGTTTGAAAAGAATATTTTTAAATGCCCTCCCTTCTAACCTTTTTATCTATTGTATTTATACCTCCTACATATGTGGTAATTCCCTCATTTCTCTTCATTATCATTTAAAGAGAATCCTATGAACATTATGTAAAGTAGTATTGACACAGCCTGGGTAGGATTCCACATCGCAGGGTTTAGGAGCAGATCCTTGGTATCCTGTCAGTCATTCAGAGAGAAGGCATCTTTAAATCTACTGCTAACGTGGACTGTTAGCCCCTCAAAGATCACTAGAAACACTTCTGATCAAGAAAAGCAAGGTTGTTATATATGTTGTAGTTAGCCAGAAAAACACCATGACTTAATAGGTCTCTAATGAAAGAGGAAATCAAAGAAGTATATTTATAGGGATCTAGAATCCGGGCTGGTGGTTTTAGGACAGTCTTGCAAGGCTCAAAGCTGGTTAAGGAAGGTATTATATTAGATGATCATGAAAGTTTCTCACCTCTAAAAGAATATATGACGTTGTTATTTGTTTTTGTTATTCATTTTTGTTGTGTTTTGTGTATACTCTACCTTGACTGGGAAAGGGTTTAATGTAACTTGTATGACACATTAATGTGTGTCATGCAAGAAAATTACATGAAAGATAATATAAAAATAAAGTGAGAATATAAAATCTGGCACATAAAGGAAGTCCAGAACCATGTACCACATGGCCCTGTACACTTGCCAAGAGTTGATATACATTTTAATCTATGCTTTCTAGCCATCAGTATGAAGAGAGAAAGTTTGTTCAGTTTCAAGATTTGTAATATCCAAAATATGAAAGTACCAATCACAATTTGAAGGGAATATAGGGCATTCAAATAAAGAACCACACATAATGCAAGGCAGAAATTTCTCAGCAAAATAAGAGAATTACAAAGTACTTACAGTAGTTAAGGCAAATAAATGACTTCTGCTTTGATTGTCAAGAAAACATTTCAAAAATAATGAAGTATTTATTACATGAATATATACCTAACACTCATTCTATTATAGGCATTTCAAAACATTTTAGGAAAAATAATTTAATCATCAAAATAACATTTTGACATTGGTTATATTAGCATATACCAATTTTTTATTAGTTATCATTGATATACCCTCTTACGAAGGTTTCACATGAAGAACAGTGTGGTTACTACATTCATTCATATTATTAAGTCCCCCCACACCCCACTGCAGTCACTGTCCATCAGTGTAGTAAGATGCCACAGAGTCACTACTTGTCTTCTCAGTGCTACACTGTTTTCCTTGTGACCCCTGCACTCCAGGTGTGCCAGTCATAATACCCTCAATACCCTTCTCCCTCCCTCCCCACCCATCCCCTCTCATGCCTCCCCTTTGGTAACTGCCAGTCCGTTCTTGGAGTCTGTGAGTCTGATGATGTTTTGTTCCTTCAGTTTTGCTTCATTGTTATACTCCACAAATGAGGGAAGTCATTTGGTACTTGTTTTTCTCAGCCTGGCTTATTTCACTGAACATAATACCTTCTAGATCCATCCATGTTGTTGCAAATGGTAAGATTTGTTTTCTTCTTATGGCGAATAATATTCCATTATATATGTGTACCACCTCCTCTTTATCCATTCATCTACTGATGGACACTTAGGTTGCTTCCACATATTGTCTATCGTAAATAGTGCTGAGATAAACATGGGGGTGCATACGTCTTTGTGAAACTGGGATCATTTTCTTTTGGTAAATTCCTAGGAGTAGAGTTCCTGTGTCAAATGGGTTTTCTGTTTTTAGTTTTTTGAGGAACCTCCATACTGCTTTGCACAATGGCTGAACTAATTTACATTCCCACCAGCAGTGTAGGAGGGTTCCCTTTCTCCACATCCTCGCCAACATTTGTTGTTCCTTGTCTTTTGGTTGTTGGCCATCCTAACTGATGTGAGATGATATCTCACTGTGGTTTTAATTTGCATTTCCCTGATAATTAGCAATGTGGAACATCTCTTCATGTGCCTGTTGGCCATCTGAATTTCTTTGGAGAATTGTCTGTTCATATCCTCCACCCATTTTTTAGTCAGGTTGTTTGCTTTTTCTGTGTTGAGGCTTGTGAGTTCATTATATATTTTGGATGTTAACCCCTTGTCAGATATGTCACTTTGAATATATTCTACCATAGTGTAGGATGCCTTTTTGTTCTCTTGATGGTGTCCTTTGCTGTATAGAAGCTTTTTAGCATGATGTAGTCCCATTTGTTCATTTTTTATTTTGTTTCCCTGGCCCCAGGAGATGCGTTCAGGAAAAAGTTGCTCGTTTATATTCAAGAGATTTTTGCCTATGTATTCTAAGAGTTTTATGGTTTCATGACTTATATTCAGGTCTTTCATCCATTTTGAGTTTACTTTTGTGTATGGGGATAGACAATAATCCAGTTTCATTCTCTTATGTGTAGCTATCCAGTTCTGCCAACACCAGTTGTTGAAGAGGCTGTCATTTCCCCATTGTATATCCATAGCTCCTTTATTGTATATCAATTTACCATATATGCTTGGGTTTATATCTAGGCTTTCTAGTCTGTTCCATTGGTCTATTGTTCTGTTCTTGTGCCAGTACCAAATTGTCTTGATTACTGTGGCTTTGTAGTCGTGCTTGAAGTCGGGAGCATAATTCCCCCAGCTTTATTCTTTCTTCTCAGGATTGCTTTGGCTATTCGGGGCTTTTGTGGTTCCATATGATTTTTAGAATTATTTGCTCTAGTTCATTGGAGTATGCTGTTGGTATTTTGATAGGAATTGCATTGAGTCTTTAGATTGCTTTAGGCAGGATGGCTATTTTGACAATATTAATTCTTCCCTATCCATGAGCACAGGATGTATTTCCATTTATTGGTGTCTTCTATAATTTCTCTCATGAGTGTCTTGTAGTTTTCAGGGTATAGGTCTTTCACCTCCTTGGTTAAGGTTTATTCCTGGGTATTTTATTCTTTTTGATGCAGTTGTGAATGGAATTGCTTTCCTGATTTCTCTTTCTGCTAGTTCATTAGTATATAGGAATGCAAGAGATTTCTGTGTTTTTATTTTGCATCCTGCAACGTTGCTGAATTCAGTTATTAGTTCTAGTAGTTTTGAGGTGTATTCTTTAGTGTTTTTTATGTACACTATCATGTCCTCTGCAAACAGGGACAGTTTGACTTCTTCCTTACCAATCTGGATGCCTTTTATTTCTTTGTGTTGTCTGATGGTCATGGCTGGCACTTCCAGCACTATATTGAATAAAAGTAGGGAGAGTGGGCATCCTTGTCTTGTTCCTGATCTTAAAGGAAAAGCTTTCACCTTCTCTTTGATAAGTATGATGTTGCCTGTGGGTTTGTCATATATGGCCTTTATTATGTTGAGGTACTTGCTCTCTATACCCATTTTGTTGAGAGTTTTCATCATGAATGGATGTTGAATATTGTCAAATACTTTTTCAGCATCTATGAAGATGATCATATGGTTTTTGTCCTTCTTTTTCTTGATGTGGTGGATGATGTTGATTGATTTTTGAATGTTGTACCATCTTTGCATCCTTGGTTTAAACCCTACTTGATAATGATGAATGATCTTTTTTATCTATTTTTTTATTCGATTTGCTAACATTTTATTGAGTATTTTTGCTTTTATGTTCATCAGGGATATTGGTCTGTAATTTTCTTTTTTTGTGTTATCTTTGTCTGGTTTTGGTATTAGAGTGATGCTGGCCTCATAGAATGAGTTTGGAAGTATTCCCTCCTCTTCTACTATTTGGAAAACTTTAAGGAGAATGGGTATTAGGTCTTCACTAAATGTTTGATAAAATTCATCAGTGAAGCTATCTGATACAGAGGTTTTGTTCTTAGGTAGTTTTATGATTACCAATACAATTTCGTAGCTGGTAATTTGTTCAGATTTTCTGTTTCTTTCTGGGTCAGCCTTGGAAGGTTGCATTTTTCTAAAAAGTTGTCCATTTCTCCTAGGTTATCCAGTTTGTTAGCATATAATTTTTCATAGTATTCTCTAATAATTCTTTGTATTTCTGTGCTGTCTGTAGTGATTTTTCGTTTTTCATTTCTGATTCTGTTTATGTGTGTAGACTCTCTTTTTTTCTTGATAAGTCTGGCTAGGGGTTTATCTATTTTGTTTATTTTCTCAAAGAACCAGCTCTTGCTTTCATTGTTTCTTTTATTGTATTCGTCTCGACTTCTTTTTTTTGCACTCTGGTCTTTATTATGTCCTTACTTCTACCGACTTTGGGCCTCATTTGTTTTGCTTTTTGTAGTTTCATTAATTGTTAGTTTAGACTCTCTTACGGGATTGTTCTTCTTTTCCGAGGTAAGCCTATATTGCAGCATACTGCCCTATTAGCATGGCCTTCACTGCACCCACAGATTTTGCAGTATTTAGTTATTGTTTTCATTTGTCTCTATATATTGGTTGATCTCTGTTTTTCTTTGGTCACTGAACCACTGATTATTTAGAATCATGTTGTTAAGCCTCCATGTGTTTGTGGGCTTTTTTATTTTCTTTGCATAATTTCTACTTTCATACCTTTGTTGTCTGAGAAGCTGGTTGGTACAATTTCAATGCTTCTGAAATGACTTAAACTCTTTTTGTGGCCTAGTGTATGATCTATTCTTGAAAATGTCCCATGTGCACTTGAGACGAATGTGTATCTGCCTGCTTTTGGGTGGAGTATTCTGTAAATGTCTATTAGGTCCATCTGTTCAAAAGTGTTGTTCAGTGTCTCTGGTCCTTATTTATTTTCTGTCTGGTTGATCTGTCCTTTGGCTTTATTGGTGTGTTGAAGTCTCCTAAAATGAGTGCATTGCATTCTATTTCCTCTCTTAATTTTGTTAGAATTTGTTTCACATATGTATGTGTTCCTATGTTGGGTGCATAGATATTTATGATGGTTATATCCTCTTGTTGTACTGACCCCTTTATCATGTTATGTCCTTCTTTGTCCTTGTTACTTTCTTTGTTTTGAAATCTATTTTGTCTGATACAAGTACTGCATCTCCTGTTTTTTTCTCCCTATTATTTGCATGAAATATCTTTTTCCATCCCTTTACTTTTAGTTTGTGTATGTCTTTGGATTTGAAGTCAGTCTCTTGTTGGCAGCATATAGACAGGTCTTATTTTTTTATCCATTCAGTAACTCTGTCTTTTGATTGGTGTATTCAGACCATTTACATTTAGGGTGATTATAGATATGTACTTACTGCTTTTGCAGTCTTTAGATTCTTTGTTACCAAAGGTTCAAGGATAGCTTCTTTACTATCTAACAATCTAACTTAGCTCACTTAGTACACTATTTCAAACACAGTCTAAAGGTTCTTTTTTTTACCCTCCCTTCCCTTTCTTTCTCCTCCATTCTTTGTATAATACTTGTTATATTCTATACTCTTTGTGAATCCTTTGACTTTGGGGGTAGGTGATTTAATTTTGCATTTGCTTAGTAATTAATTGGTTTACTTCCTTTAGTGTGGTTTTATTTTCTCTGGTGACAGCTATTTAGCCTTAAGAACACTTCCATCTATAGCAGTCCCTTCAAAATACTGTAGAGATGGTTTGTGGGAAGTAAATTCTCTCCACTTTGATTCTCTGGAATTTTTTAATCCCTCCTTCAAATTAAATGATAACCTTGCTGGGTAGCATATTCTTGGTTTGATGTCCTTCTATTTCATTGCGTTAAATACATCATGCCACTCCCTTCTGGCCTGTAAGGTTTCTGTTGAGAAGTCTGATGAAAGTCTGATGGGTTTTCCTTCGTATGTGACCTTTTCCATCTCTCTGGCTGCTTTTAATCCTCTGTCCTTATCTTTGATCTTCCTCATTTTAATTTTTATATGTCTTGGTGTTGTCTTCCTTGGGTCCCTTGTGTTGGGAGATCTGTGCACCTCCATGGCCTGTAAAACTATCTCCTTCACAAGATTAGGGTAGTTCTCAGCCATTACCTCTTCAAAGACACTTTCTATCCTTTTTTCTCTCTTTCTTCCTCTGGTACCTCTATAATGCAAATATTGTTTCGTTTGGATTGGTCACACAGTTCTCTCAATATTCTTTCATTCCTAGAGATCCTTTTTTCTCTCTGTGCCTCAGCTTCTTTTTAGCCCTGTTTTGTAATTTCTTTTTCATTTACCATCTTCCCTACTTCATTTAATCTTTTAAATTCCTCCACTGTATGTTTCACTTTGAATACTGTATTTTTCAGTTTCTATCTCTTTGTTGAATTACTCCCTGAGTTCTTGAATATTTTTCTGTAGTTCCATGAGCATGTTTATGATTTTTATTTTAAAATCCCATTCAGGAAGATTGATGAGTTTGGTTTCACTTGGACCTCTTTCTGGTGTTTGTGGGATTTTTGTTTGAACCAGTTTCCTTTGATGTTTCATATTTGTAAGTGTCGCCCTCTAATGCCCAGAAGCTCTACTCTCTGGAGCTGTTCATACACTAGAGCAATGGTGGAGGTTGCAGGCAAGTGACCCTGGTGCCTGCCAGGAGGAAAGAGCTCTTTCCTGCTTCCCCACTTCAGTTCATGCCTCCACTACCAGGGCCAGTGGGCTGAGCATGCAGGCAGGAGCCTCTATGCTACGCCACTGTAGCTGCTGCAGGTGGGGCTGCCCTCTGGCTGGTCTGGTGCAATGGAGGGGCAACAATTTTGCAAGCCAGTGCCGGCCAGGAGGAAGGAGCAGCAGGCTGAGTATCACAGTGTGGGACCCTGGAGCAGTGTTGCCAGCCAGGGGGATGGATCACCTGTAGCTACTGAAAGTTTACAACCTGCTGCACTGAGTGCACTGGGACGATTTTGTCCACCTGTCCTTTTTCCTGGGCAGCAAGCTCTGTGCAATCCTTGTCTCTTTAACAGCCTTCTCATTGTTGGGATATCTCTTAGAGTGCTCACCTTTCTTTTGTCTCAGAGTGGCTGGTTGTGGATACCTGTTCTCCACAAGCAGCTGGAATCTCAGTCTCTCTGGGTATTCTGCCTGTCTTAGCTTTCCAACCCCACTAATCTCCAGATCACCATGTAATGTAAGTTCATGCTCCCAGAACAGATCTCCAGGGCTGGGTGTTCAGCAGTTCTAGGCCTCTTCCTCCAGTTGGTGAGCTGGGGTGGAGGAAGGGCTTGGGACCCACCAGATCATGGCTTTGGTACTTTCCCCTTTTCAGTGAGGTCTCCTCTTTTCCCCAGATGTAGGCTGTCTGTTGCAGCATTTTTCTGTTGCTTTTTCAAGATTAGTTTTATTTGCTATATTTTCATAATATATGTGGTTTTGGGATGAGGTTTCTCTCTCACCTCTCATGCCACCATCTTTAAGCCAATCCAGCATATACCAAATTTATAAGTGAAGAAACTGAGTCACAGTAAGATGAAGACATTTATTAAGTCATATCTTTAAGTGGCTATAACAATCAGGGCTTACCTAGAGAAACATAAGCACTGTGAGTGAAATAGAATAAGCCCCACTAAATCCAGTTGGGGTTGGTGGAGCAGCTTTTGTAAGTCTGCTGCTTTTTTGGGGGAGTGATCCTGAAGTCAGCAACATCAGCAGTTAGAATAGAAGATAGATTTGAAGTGGTGGATATAAATACAAACTGGAAATCTGTGTCTTTTTCACTATCACCAATCTTTATGGTGTAGACGGTCTGCAGGATAAATTAGTACCTTTACCAGTTTGCACTCTCTCCTGAACCAGGATTTGAAGAAGATGAAGGAGGAGATTTCATGGGAGCTGGAGGAGCTACAACCCTGGATGTTTGCCCATACCCACAAGTGGAATCAAGAAATCAACCACAATGTTTGTTAGGGACCGCAGCTCCTCCTGTACAATGAAGTTTAGATTGTAACTAGATACGTACAAGGAAGGAGATGTTAGAAGATGCAGTTCCAGCATAGCCACAGGGCGCAGTGCTAAGCCCTGATGATGGCAGTTGAGATTTGAACCCAGAAAACATGGCTCCTGATTCTATATTCTCACAGCTACACATTCCTATCCTCTCCCTTTATGAAGAGTCTTGAAAATCCTTCAAGATGTATCCATATCAAGGTCTGAGATGTATTCTAGTAAATGAAACTACATTAAGTACAGGCAAATTTCAGGAAAACCTTAATTTAGGAATACAATTTGCTTGAATGGAATATGTATGAGGGACAGTGCAGGAGATAAGCTGGATAAACTGACAGGATCCAAATATTTGATCTCTGTTCTCTAGATAATAATTTTTTATTATTCTAAACATTGCCTTTATTCTTACTATTAGGTTCCAAACAACTGCTGTAGCCAAATTTGGCATTGCTTTTTTCTTATGGAATATTGTATCCAAAGTCCTCCATCTTCAGGAAATCAATGCCAATTACACTGGCTCCAAAGAGGTTACTGATTTTCTTACAAGTCACCACAACTTCAGCATTACAGAGTTTGTAAAGAAAAATGGTTTTTATCTCAACAAAAGGACTTTGTTGAAATGTGACTTTTTTGGAAAGCCATGTGGCCCACAGGTATTGATTTGATATTTCTTCAAATATCATCAAAATATAATCTACTTGATTTTACTGTTTCACATTGAGATAAAGTTTACTGCCATGGGGAATCAATCTAATTTTGCTCAAAGATTTTATTTCATCAGCTTAGCCTTATGATATTAAAAGATATGGAATGCACATGATACACATTTCATTTTTCAAGGAAAATACAGAGAACAGAAATTTTTGGCTATCTTTCTTGTAAGGTAGCCCTTCCAAAGGAAAAACAATTGTAACACAAAAAGATATTTTAATTTTTCCCATTAATTAATAAACAACATATTCCAAGATAGAATTTTTTAAATCATTAAGCTGCCAACACTCTACTTGTTTGCTTTTGGTATCACATTAGAAATTAGAGAAAATAAGAAGTCCCTAGCATTTGACTGTAAAATTTATATATATATTTTTCTAATTACTCATAACATCCTGTTTTTATTTTTCATATAACTATATTTAAGATGACATGTTGCATATATCTGGAACTTATTAGTAAAGAGTTATGTAGGCACTTTGACCCCCTATGTCTTGTATCAACAATTCTGTATCATGTGATATTAGGTGATTCCAAGTAAACTGCACAAATGCATGATTCTGGAACACAATTTCTTTTCATTTTGGTAGCCTCCTTAGCACACAGTAAACAGAAAAGAAATACTTAAGAGACACCTGAGTGAGATGAAATCCTGCCCTAAACTATTAATTTTTTTAAAAGAAGCTTTTCTTTGTTGCTTTTTACTTACCAACATGTTTAAACTGGTGTAACTCTGAGGGGAAAATATGTTCCCAGCCCGGGGCAAATAACCTTTGAAACCAAAATCAGTCAAAGGGAGAAATAAAGTGGCAGAAACCCGTTTATTGCCTACAAGCAGTAGTCTACTTCTGCTTACCCATGTTTCTCATGACATAGCTACAAAAGGAACCCACCAAACCTTTCTGGTCCAGATATGCCCTTGCTCCACACCCCCTCAAGTTGTAATCACTTTTTGATCTGGAGATGCACTAAGGCCAGACAAGAGGTTTTGGAATATTGCAATTTCACCCACGACTGGTCACCAAGAAATTCTGTATTAGACATGACACTTTCAGTTGCAAATTATAGAAACTCAACTCTGGAAAGCTAGAGTAAAAGGAATGAAATGGTTTAATGGGGAAATGTAAGAGTAGGATGGGTTCAGGAAAAGCCCAAACAAGGGACTCTGCCACTGTCATTAATACTCTGATCCTCTTTCCATCTCATGACTCAAGTTGGCTTCTTTGTATATGAGTGCTCCCAACGCAGAGCCAAGATGGCTGCTGACAACCCTAGCCTCTCATTATCATAGGTCAGCACTGCATATCTGCTTAATAATCCCATGGAAGACTCTGATTAGCTCTACTTGGAAAACATATCAATTTCTGAACCAATAACTGAGACAAGGGATTGGGGTACTAAGATTGGTCCAGCTTATGTCACATGTACATCTCTATGGTGCGGGTGGTTGGAGGAAAAGGATCAAAGGAGAAGAGAAATGTGATTGGCTGCCCTACCATGACCATGCAGTGTGGGAGAGGCATGGCTCCTTAAAGAGAGGATGTTGAGAGAATTCTCCATAGGTAAAAACGTGTTTCCATGAATCTTTAGTAAATATAAAACAAATAACTGTTTAAATGTTTTAAAACATGTCTGTGTGTATGAAAATGTCTCAATTAGTAATCACATATAAACTGACACTTGCATATTACAAAAAATGAGAACTGTTATTAATACAAATCAGAATCACCAGATTATCTATTTTTTCTGGTAATTCTGAATTCTCATTTATACATCTGTAATTTTTATTAAAGCTGTAACAATTTAAACTTCAAAAGTGACAAAAATACCAATTGATTGTACTTTATTTGGTTCATTTTCATATCGGAGGATTTTGCACATGTCTTCACTGAATATGGAAATTGTTTTACATTTAATCATGGTGAAAATGTTCAAGCAAGGAAACAAGTGACTGTCTCTGGAAGAGGCTTAAGCTTGCTCTTCAATGTCAATCAGGTATTGAATTTTCTTAAACCTAGCAGGGTTCAAGGCAAAACAGAATGCAATGTACAGGGGATTCAAAAGATTTATCAGAATATTTTGCCTTGTCAAATTGTTCCCACAAGTTAGATAGTTTCTTTTTTTGTTAATTGGGCCTAGAGTCTCCTGGATGGAACTATTGAGTTAGCATTTAAAAAGGCAAAGTTTAGATAAATAAGCTGGATATTTTTAGCTATACCAATGACTGTCATTATTGTTCATGTTACAAAATAAGGAAGCCAGAAATTTCTAAACTGCAAAGTATATAGCTAATTTAAGATGAATCTGTATGTTTTTTAAATATTTTAGAAAGATTTTCATGTAAATAAGGTAATGTGTTTTGGAAAGAAACCATACATAAACATTTAACAAACCATAGAATCTATAGTCAGAAAAGTGATTTAAAAATTAATTGTTTACATAAAGATTGTTGTGTAAATGGACTTTGCCTAAGCCTAGCTTCTATAAATTTGTAATGGATTCAGCAAGTCCAAGTGTTAGGTCCTGGGAGGCAGATGTCCAGACACCTAAGTGCAGTGGTGTTATCAAGGCAACTGGTCTAGTTCTCACCCAAGATGAATTCTCATGCTCTGTTTTGCAGAACTGTTTCTAATACTATGCACTTAGAGATAATCTACTCCATTATGGTGGTTTTATACATGAAGATTCTGAAATGCTAATGAATTAAGTATGAAAAATCACACAATAGCAAAGTTGAGAAATAAACCTAGTCTTCCCAAATCCCATCAAACTATCCTATCTCCCAATCCAAGTGAATGAGGCCTATTGCTACTTCCAAAGAATTTCTCTTAAGGTGTGCTTCATAACTTCCTTTTGTACCCCATTCAGGATACCTTTCTTTATGTTCAAACACAAGACTACACAGTGCAGTGCATGTACCCATAGTTGTCACATATTTGATTAATATTTTCAAGTCATTCATATATGAGCTGTATGGTTAGTTCAGACATTATGTTATGAATTTTACAAGCCAGAATTTCCCAAATATTTTTAGAATGCAATTAAAATCCACAAAGTCAATGCAATGTCTCATAAGTAAAAGGACACTTAAATATTTCTCCAGACTAGCCAGTTAAAAATTCTCTTAGAGAGTCACAACAGACTCGGGATAGAGTCTTCTAAATAGAGTTATAAAGGGATGTTAAGCATGTTTATTAAAAGTAATTACATATGCATTTGACCCATTCCCAGGAAAAATCATTATATTCCAAATCCATCCCTACTCCTTAAAGTCTGAAATTACAGCTACAGACAAGTCTCAACTTACAATGGTTCAATTTACGATTTTTTTGATGTTAGGATGGTGCAAAACTGATCCCATTCAGTAGAAATTGTAGTCGGTTTCAAATTTTGATATCTTCCCAGGCTAGCAATGTGTAGTATGATCCTCTCTCACGGTGCTGGGCAGTAACAGTGAGCCAAAGCTCTCATTCAGCCTGCAGTCGTTAGGGTAAACAACTGATAAACTTACCACCCCTCATACCCATACAACCATTCAGTGTTTAACTTTCAGTGCAGTATTGAATAAATTGTATGAGATATTCAACACTTTATGATAAAACTGGCTTTGTGTTAGGTGATTTTGCTCAACTGTAGGTTCATGTAAGTGTTCTGAGCACATTTAAGGTAGGCTAGGCTAAGCTGTGATGTTTGGTAGGTTAGGTGTATGAATTACAGGCAATTTCAACATACAGTATTTTCAACTTACAATGGGTTATTGGAACATAATCCCATCATAAATTAAAGAAGATCTGTGTAACAAAGTCATCAGAAGTTTTGCCTTAGAATTCTTCATCTGACATAAGATACATAGAAGAAGATCACTGGTGTTCAAGAAATAATACGTCTTCTGTCTCGTGGGAAAATGAATTTGAATTTTAAATAAGGCCAGAGATGTTAACTGCGAAAAGAAAAGGACCTTTTCTAAACAATGATTTCCTAAAACAAATGAAGCAAAGAAAACGGCCAAGGAGGAAGAAAGTAAGAGGCAACTGGGTGAAGAGAGCCCAGAGGCAGTCGGGAGGATTAGCAGGCCTGACGTGTCTGCTCTGCGGTGCTCCTCTGACACGGTGAGGAATCTGTGAAAAACAGCGGAGGCCTTGAGATGCGATTCAGTCCTGAAAAATGTCTTAGGTATTTAATTTTTGCAGTTGTTATATAAAACTCGCTTTCATACTGATATGAAAGACTTGACTTTAAGAAAATCAAATGTATCATGAGATGATAAAATTAAATGTTACAATTCTATGGAATTTATACCAATTTGTAATTTGGGAAGCCATGGATTTTTATTTCAGGAGGAATTCACTGATGACCCAACCCTTGGGTTTGTGGATGCTGGGATCATCTTTGTTATCCACTCACCGAATAAGGTGCCGCAGTTTGATGGTTTAGGCTTGTCATCACCAGTGGGAATGCATGCACGGTTAGCAATCCGCCAAGTGAAGGTAAGTGTTCATGCATTGTAGCGTCTGAGGGAATTAGGTGTGCTGGGGAATGCATATATACATAAATGAAACTACTCACTACAAACCCCTATTTCCCATGCCTTTAGAACAAAATGGAAATTCCATAGTTTCAATTCAGATTCTTTTCCATTACTAGAAAACACATATTTAGTAAGAACAGTGAATTCACATATAAAATACAGTTGAAAGCTGGGAAGCCTCATGAATCCAAGGAAACTTTAAATTTCAGTTTCTGAACTGTGCATTTTCTCAATGGAATGTTCTGGAAAGAAGAAAAATTAAGTGGGGAGAGCAGGAATCTTAGAGTCTGGCATGTCTGGCAGGTTTCCATTTGCCAGATGCTTGTTCTGAAATTTCCTTAATTAACTTCCTGAATTTCTTCCTCCTTTTTGCACACTGGGGAGAGAGAAGTAATATTTACTTTTCACAGTTATTATAAAGTTTAAGTGAAATAACAAAAAGAAAGCACTTACCATGTTGCTTAACATATAATATGTGCTCAATAGAGAATTTTTTTGTGTGACTTTGGCTACTGTTTTGTGGGTAGGCTTATTACTATGCTGACATCATTTCCATAAATGACACTATTTTTCCTTATATGAGTTAATTTTTAGAGCAGTCAATCTGATTTTATTGGCTCACCAGAGGTACAAAGCATTAGCATTTGGCATGTATGCTAAAGGAACACTATTATATTTTACCTTCAGAGATTTTCAGATTAATGAAAGTAAGGAAAATAGGTGAATGTAATCAGCTAAGAAAAAAAAAGAAAATCAAAATGCTCTGAGAGAAAAGAAAAAAGTGTATCAGCCTTACTTCTTGGGGTAGAAATGGGTGGATTGATTCAGATAAATCTCCTAAACCAGGTGTTTCTTTTATCTTAAGACAGTTCATCAAGAATATCCTTGGGGAGAATGCAATCCTAACATCAAGCTTCAGAGTTTTAGTACCTACAGCACTTCTGGCTGCTTGAAGGAATGCAAAGCTCAGCACATACAAAAGCAATGTGGATGTTTACACTTTCTGCTTCCTGGTAAAGAAAGAATGACAACCTTCCCCTTATTTACTTGTATTTACTTAATTTGAAATGGGAAGTCAACATATTATAAAATTGTTTCCTTTCTTATGACGCTCTATTCTGGAAAGTCATCCACTTGACAATCCAACCTCAGCTGACAGATTTTAAATGATTGAATCATTTAAGAGATTTGTGAAGGGAAAAAAAACTGCATTATTAGGGCCATTCCCCAATTGTTATTTTCGAACTGTAACATTGGGTGCTCTCATCTGTCTAGAATCACAGTTTTCTGTTTGAAAGAAAAATGAGATCATCTATAACAAACTTACTGACCCTGAATATTATGTTATTGGGAAATTATTTGTGGCTAGAAAAGTAACTCCAGGTTCCTTGTGCATATAATTCAAAACATTTCCAGAGTGATAGTTATTTGAGGCACACTGCAGGCTGCTCATCTCAGCTCTACAATTTCTCATCTACATGACCTTGGACTTAACATCTCTGTACTCCTGTAAAATGGGAAGAATAATAGTGTCCTACCATGTGGAGCTGTTATAAGGATGAAATGAGTATATGAGTGACTTTAAAATTGCCTGGCACAGAATACATTCTATATAAGCATTGAGTATTTTTATTCAGATTTCTTTCATCGTTCTCCAGAATATTTATGAAGAACTTTAGAATGAATTAAAGGCAAAGCACTTTGGCTCTGTAAGTTCGCCACTTTGTTGCATCACACACACACACACACACACACACACACACACACACACACACACACACACACACACTACCTCTCACGCATAAGTATACTGATGCTACCTCTGCCCTTCTAACAACAGTCTCCACTTGGCAAACTGGTTCTTCAGAACTTCAGAACTCATCACTTAGTTCTCTCTAGAACTCTTATTGGTCTCTGGCTCCTCCAACACTGCCATTCTATAAAGCTGCTAGTTCTGGCTCTGATTTATCATTCCTAATTATCTTTCCAAATTTACTGTAAAAAAGTCTGAACTGATAGGTGGAAAATAATGTTTATAATTTTAAAATGCATTACTTCTTCACAAAACACAGACTGAATAACTAATATGGATCAGAAGCTAGTCAAGATGAGATATAAAACACAAAGCATGCCATTTGCACAAACTTTAGGATGTACAAAGTGCTTTCAGAATAATATCTTATTTGATCTGATCTTCTAAGTCTAATTATAGATGAGGAAATTGAGATTTACAAACATTAAATGCAAAAGTTAAAGTACCTCCACCAACAATTTGTAGAGGTAATGCCTCCAGATCAGCTTTTCAGCTATCAGTTATTTCCAAAATTTCATTGTTCTCTGTAATGGGATAAATATCTCTGTATGAAGTAGGGCGCCCTTTGGAAAAGAGAAGTTTTTTCTAACTTAATGATGGAGATGGAATTTTTTTTTAATTTAAGGTTCAATGACTAAGGCTTCAGAATCAGCCGGGAATTAAACTCACCTCTGATACATATTGATTTTATAATTTGTCTCAAGGTACACAGCAGGTGTTTAACAATTATGGGCACTTACCTGCCCTATTCTACCACTGGCAAGTCAGCACCAGCTGTGTGTGTGTGTATACATATGTAATATTTAAACAATGGATAGAGGGAGCAGGACGGAAGGTGAACAGAACGAGCAAAGGCCCCCTAACTGCTTGAGTGAGCCACTTGCTGAACCTTGGCTTACTCATTTGTAAAATGATGATTCCCACATCACAGGATTAGGTCAGGAACAAATGAGATGATAAATATCAAAGCAATTATAAATTTCAAAGCTACCAACATTTTAAAATTAGTATTCCCACTTAAAAGATTTTATGATGATATAAACAGATGGGAAGAAATATGGAATTTAACAAAAATATTATTCTTCCTCCTAAAGTATATTTTCAATGGGTAATCATATGTTTTCATACTTTTTTTGCAAAAGAATAAATGTGCAGATGGATGGATAGATGAATGGGTGGATGGGTGGATGAATGTAAGAAAGGTATTTTTGTCATTATATCGCTTATCTCATAAATGTAAAGTATATTAAAACAACTTGTTTTTAAGGAAATGGGATGGAGTGTGACCTACAAAAGTATTACAACTGCGTTTCTCCTGTACTTGGTAAGTGGCTTAATTGATTTTTTTATTTTCAAGAATTGTATGAAATTTTCTCAGAGCAATAAAAGACATTAAGTCACACTATGGATAATTCAAAAAATGAAACAGCGTAGAGGCTATTAGGGGGAGCTTTTTAATGTTCTTAAAATTAAGAACGGTAGCTTACACAGACATGAACAGTAAGACTAAACAAAAGCACCGTCTGATTTCAAGATACATCCAAATTAAAGCTATGCAGTGACAAAATAACAGCGAGAGTTCTGATTTTTATTTCTGTATTTTATGTTTTTTTTAATTTTATGCTTTTTTAATCAAAATAGCTTTGCTGTTTTTTCATATTACATGTATAAAGCATGCTTGTTGTGTCTAGCCAAACATTACAGAATAAAAAAGAATCATGTGAAAATCAGTAGAAGTTGCCTGACTCTGAAAATTACTGTCACTATTTGTGATAACCTTTCATTCCCTCATTTCATCACTTTATTATGCACACATTATATATAAATGCATATAAAATTGCATAAATTGTTCATTTACACAAATAGAATCACAACTATACATGCTGTATTTACTGGAGAAAATTTCTTATTAAACAACGATTTTTTTGCTTACATATCCTTATCTTAACCCCAAACAATGTTAACCCTCTACTACGTTAACCCATATATATAGTTTTCAGTGTGCTCTCCACATATATAGTTTCATATTTATGACTGTACATATTGATTGGTTTATTAAAATGGAATCATAGACGCTTCTATGAAGCTTACTTTTCTAACCCATTGTGGAAGTATCCCAAGGAGAACAGGGATAGATTTAACAGGTTCTTTTAATGGCTGTAAAATCTGTCACATGATGGGAATGGGGGAAGGGATCCTATATCTTCCTACTAGCTTACAGACTGAATATGCAGAAGGACATTAGTGACCAATGGAGCTCAAGTTAGGTTGCCAAATTTCCTTTCACTTCCTATTCCTGACAGGGGTCGGAGGGGGAGTTTGGGAAAACAAATCATGAATGCAGTTCTTTGGAGAGTGTTGTAGAATAATGGGGTCAGAAGAGTGTGTGTGTGGTGGGGGAGGAGTGCGGGAGAGAGAGGGTGTGTATATGTGAGCGTGTGTGTTGGTGTGAGTGTAGGGACAGAGTGGTGGTTATTACCAGTGATCTTAAAGAACTAGAGGACGTATGCGAAAGTCATGTCCGGAAGGAATATCAAAGTTGGAGTATGGAATACAAGCCCAAAGCTGGTCATTAATCAGGGGTCTTAGTGAACAAAGGATTCACAAGAATGAAGAGTATAAGGAGCAAAACCACAGGAAAGACAGGGACGGGAATATCTACCATGAAGCATGAGGGAACCTGGGCACTGGGACGTGGTATAGAGAAAAGTTAGAGACAAACATTACCTCCTGGAGAGGCTTTTTCCCAACATATTTGCACTGACAGTCTGGCTGTTCTGCGGGGAACAAGAAAGGCCAGAGGATGGGGAATCTCCGTGGCTGATACAGAAGTCACTAGGTCCACAGAAACAAGACACTCTAAATACCTGCCAGACTATTTCATAGAGTAATTAAGTTGAGGAAAGCCCAAGGACAAGTTGAATTTAAACTTGAGTCATTGGCTTTCAAGATTGCATTTGAAAATTCCTCTCAAAGTGACACAAGGTCACAGAAACAACTTTGCATCTTTCTCCTCTCCAAATGTCTGATATTTTTTGGAAATAAGCCCAGAGACTTTCTGAAAAGAATTTATTTCTAACAAAGATATGAATCCAGTGATTCAATGAATTCAAGGATAACAGCTCCCATGCTTTATATTCCATCTCTTTTGCTGTATTTATGCTGTAATATAAAAAAATATAAACAGCATTTGTTAAGTCATGATAGATCTTCTTAGCCAATTTTTTTGGTATTGAAAGTGAAATGATGAAATTTTAAAAAGCTCTATCCTCTGCATTGTGAAATAGTCCTCTTCTCTGAATGTCCTGTCCTGATTTTCATTTCAGACCACATTGAAGTTAAGGAATTATGTACAATGGGAACCCATAATTCTAGCTGCCCTGTTCCTTGTGAAGAAACAGAATACCCTGCTACTATTTCTTACTCCACTTTTCCAAGTCAAAAAGCTTTGAAATATCTTTCCAAGAAGTTAAATCAAAGCCAAGAATATATCAGGTAATCTTTTTAGTCTAGTAAATTATTTGTAATTAACTTAAATATTTTCTTCACTTAAAACTTTCAAAACATCAGGAAATGAAATTCTGATCCATCAAAGCAGGCAATGACTTAGGTCACTTAGCTAACAATGAAAGCCTAGAATTTTAAAGGTAGATAAGATCATGTCTTTCAATCCCTTAATTTAATTGTGTGAAAAGTAAAATGAGGCCTGCTTGAGTAATATGTTTATGATGTTACTTTACTGGCTCACTTGGGGAAAATAATAATGCTCACTGATGTCAGTTAATGCTTTAAAATATGAAAATTCCTTACTTGTTTATTATACAGTCTGAGTCTTTGAATAAGTGCATAAGGTAGATGGATTACAAATTATTCTTCTCATTTTACAGGTGAGGAAAGTGAGGCACAGTGAATTTCAAGTACCTATCAGAAGACAGTCAGTGGCCTAGAAAGAATTTATGCCCAGGACCTTTGACTCTGGTCTCCATATATTTTTCCACAGAGATATATAAGTCCAATTTTCATTAAGAATTAAATTAGGTCCCTTTCTGCTACACCATGCTGTCTTTTAGAAGTTACAAATCAAGCTACATGAAGAACTCTGTTCTTTAAAATCAGGGAACAACCTTAATATTTATTGAGTTTTTACTTATATTTTCAACTTGAGGACCTGAAACAGCAGTGTAGTTCATTGGTGTTTGTGTTACATCTATTATAACAAAAATAAATTAACTGATTAAAATCTGATTTGTGTTTTCACAGCCAAGTACCTCACTTGTTTTTATTCATATTTACATTTTGATTCTAGTTTTGATTCCAGTTTTAGCCTGATATTTATTTTGATGAAATAAAAAAACGTTCTCCCCATGTAAATGCCTATGCAGTGAAGTGATCCTTAACAAATCAGGAAGAAAAGTTATTTTCATCAAGACAGAAAATATAGGGTATGATTTCAAACATTCAGCAGATAAAAAGAAAGCTAGAAAATTTGGAATTTTATCTTTGCTCACACTCCTGTTTTCAGTATAGACATCTCTTTGTATTCTATTTTAATATGGGAAACTAACTGACTTATGCCTGTTATACTTAAATATGAATGAATATTCATACTTATTCTTAAAGATGAGTAAAACACTTTCTATGACTTTTAGCTGGTAAAGATTTCCCAAATTTCATGGAGAGGATGTTACCATGATTTTGGAGGCATATTGGTGAATCAGAAAAGAAACCCATGTATAAACAAGATGATCCTAGAAAACATTTTGTTATCTAAAGTTAGGTTATTATAAATAGCTGTCCAATTAATGTTACACAGTTATAAAGAACAGAGGCAGTTCCGGGAGGACTAAGGCCAGGAGCTGAACAAATGCAGCTGCTCTCAGGGCTGCCCAGTTCCTAGATAGCACCAGTGGTTAGAAGTCACACATATAATTAAGAACCTGGTTTGTGCACGGATACCAGAAATCAAAGAACAGTAAATCAGAAAACACAAAATGCAGTTTACAGGAAAACAGATGTGAAAAACTCAGCAGCGGTAAGATTTTTAAAACAAAGCAACTCCTACTTTAATCATGAAGTTTGTATGTGTTCTTCCTGGGGCATGAACCAGACCCAGACTATGACCAAGCCAGGTCCTCAGGTGGCAGCTGCTGGATGCCGTTAAGAAGATGATGACAGGAAGCTTATCTCGCCTGAAGCAGGCAGTGGGGAAATGCATGTAAGGGTAAATTGTGCCTGAATTTAGGTCCGTTTCATTAGTAAAAGATGTGAATTTTTCTAATTTTTCTGTTTTAATTTAGCAAATTTTCAAGTGAAAATTTTACAAAACAGATTGTTTTATGTAAAACCAATTAATTTCTGTGAATACAGCACACAGTACTCAAGCACCTGAAAGCATTTCTTTAGTATTTTGTGAATACAAGAAAGACTCCGTTTTTATCTCCTTACCCTTATTAAGATCCAGACTTTATTTTATAATTGTACCTCACCTTATATAAACAAATATTCTTGAACTTAAATCCTGATTAATTTCACTATTACCATAAGGCATAGATTCAGTGAGACCCAAATTACTCGGCAAGTCAAGTGCCTGAGAGAAGTATATCACAATATTTTTGTTGGGGGTGAATTTATGTTCTTGTAAAAACACAGGTGGATAACGCTCGGAAATGGCTAGGAGTTTGTGGCTTGTTATGGGTTTTAACTGGAAGCTAAACATTATTATCAGTACATGCAAATTAGGAGCACAGTGGAGAACAAAAAGATTTCAGTATTACTAAAATTTCTTGACTCCCAAGACAACTCTATGATTTCCTTCACTTTGGCAACTGTTTTATTATTTGTAAATAGTACAATATACCCTGACAATCTACTTAAACATAGTACATTTTCCTGTTACCCAGGAAATTGAGTAAACATATTAATGATGTATTTGAATTAAGCATATTTGGGAATATTGATTTCTAAAACTGTAAACAATAAGGAGAGTGATTTACAGCCATGTTACTTAAATATATTAGACAGCATCATGTAAGTCCAGGAAACATTGCTAATAGGATCTATATGATATTAATGGTAATTATTGTTGCCATCTGAAAATCAACAGTGGTTGGTTTCCATCTCAGTGTATAAGATAGACATGTTAATATTTTTCCATTCATTCACTGATTTCATCTTTAATTTGTTCCCTTTTTTGTCCATTTTACAAATATATAGTGAGCACCTATTATGTGTGAGGACTCAGGGATGTTCTGGGCATTAGGGAGACCTCAGTGTGCAAAAGACAAAAACCCTGCCTCGTTGCCCTTAGCTTCAAGGCCATGAAAGTGGACAATAAATACAGATTGTCACGTCAGAGGGTGCTAAAGGCTGTGGCGGTAAAAGAAGCAGAAAAGGGGCCGAGGGAAACCAGGGGGTTTATTCTCAGGGTTGAGGACTGTGATCAGTAAGATCTTCCTGGAAAGGTAACAGCTGAGCAAAGACCTAAACCAGATGTTCTAAAACTTTTTGGTCTCTGGGTCTCTTTGCACCTGTAAAAATTACTAAGTCCAATAAGCTTTCCTTTGTGTTTTATAAGTATCAATATTTTCCATATTAGCAACATCAACTGTGAAAATTTTACTCACTAATTCATTTATTACAACAATAAGAAATGTACTGTATTATAACATAAATAAAGGTTTTTTACAAATAAGTTTCTCAAAATAAAAAATTTAGGAAAAGGATTGGTATTGTTTTAGAATGCTGTAAATTTCTTCAGTGGCTTAATAGGTAACAACTGGATTCTCATTTTTGCATTTAATCTGTTGGTATATGTTGTTCTGGTTGAAGAATGTGAGGAAAATTAGTACCAAACAGATATGTAATTGGAAAAGGGAGGCATATTCTGATAGGTTTTACAGATAACTGTGATATTTTTCTTTGATAACACATCAAATTCAACAACTGTAATTTCACAAATATTCATGACAATATATACCTTTTCACTGTCCCACAGAGAGTGGGATAAACTCTCCAGTCAAAATTACATTTGGATATTGAGACTTATGATGCCACACCTGCATCAAGAGAATATGAAAACTGTGTTGTGCATGTAATGAGACTTTCTGGGAAGAGAAGAGCAAGCTCCCTAGCAAAGCCTCTCTTGGCTGGAGAGAACAAGGAAAGGCAACTGGCTTTGCTTTTCAGTGTGTATGAGATGATGAGGCTTGGATGAGAGGTCTGAAATGTGGCCAGTTTCTGTGGTTTGAAGTTTCCCAGGTGCCAAAGGAGGAAGTGCATGGGCCCTCTTATCAGCTTACCTCTTAGGGGACCAGAAGAGGAAATGGTAGCATTCAACAGCTGTCAGCAGTGAAATATCAAAACATATCAATGAACTTTTCATACTCTTTTATATTAATACCCACTTTGAATGGATCTGTTGCCCTTGAATGCTTTTGAACATCATTTGTGGATCAGTAGGAAAATTCTCTGAGTTATGCAGATCTTCTAAATATTGATCCATTTCATTATATAACACACATTTCATTTTGATTTCATTACTTATCTTATGTCTTTAAAAATGTCTTTATATCTTAAGTCTTAAAAAATTGGGGATTCTGTCAAGGCTATCATAACAGACACAAATTTTCCAAAATTCTGTTAGCATAAAAGCTAAGCTTAACATTTATTATCGACCGTGAATCTTATCAGTTATTTTCCTTAAAGGAACAGGCTTGTTTCGTTCATTTTTGTGCAAATGACTGCCAAATATCATGGTTGAATAATTACAGTTTGTCAGTCATTTTTTCAAGTAAAAATGATGTTCCATGTAACAAGTGGCTACTGCAGCTTTCTTGAAATAACAATCAGAGTGACAATGCCAAATAATGTGTTAATATATTATGAAAATAATCCGACCTCACAAAGCTCCAAAAACACAGTGGGAACCCCTGAGGGTCTATGACCACACATTGAAAACTGCTCACCTAAAGGATACATAAGACCTATCCTCAACGTTATACGAGAGAAAAAGGTTCGTTCTGGAGGGAAAAGTATAGCATAGGAAGTCCTAAGCTGGCAGCATGCCTCACGTACAGACAGAATAGAATGAGGTTGGTGTCCAAGAAACAGAGAAAGTAATGGCTAAAAATGGTAGGGCATGAGCTGAGAAAGCTTAAAGAGAAAAGGTAGTGATAAAACAGACATCTTACAAGGGCTGTGGAGGATGGGTTTTGAGCCGCAGAGTGATTATGATTTGCAAATTGCAGAGGCGTTATTTTAGTTATTGTGTGAAGAACAGATGGTGTTTGTCTGCTAAGGTGGAGTACATTAAAGTTGGAAGTAAAAAGACCAATCAAAAAGGTCTTGGAAATATTCAGGTGAGAAATAAAGGAAGGCTTGGCAAAGGTGGTGTTGGGGGTAAGAGGTGGCTGGATTCTGCATATATTCTGAAGGTAAAACAAATGTTAACTGAAGAATTGACTGTCCATTGTTATTACATTATAAATGGAGAAATATCAAAGGTTTGATGTAGAACATGTTCAACTTGAATTACTTATTGCACATTCAAGTAGAACTATCATGAGGCCATTGGATATATTATTGAGGCTCGAGGTAGAAGCCTGGGCCGAAGACAGAGAATGTGAGAGTACCCAAGACTCTGTAAAGTACCATTTCAAAACAGTTCTTAGTCACTCTGGTCACACATAAAGATTTCTAGAAGACACATGAGAAAACAGAGTCTCTGCCTAATATACTAATGATGTAAAGTAAATAGCTACCATTTGTTGAACACCCAATATATGCCATGTTCTGTGTCAATTCTTTACATGCATTATTTAAGTTCTCTTTGCCACAATTCTAAAATCCTAACTACATATGATGAAACTAAGACTTGGAAAACCATGTATTTTCTTCAGAATCACATAAATAATAAAGTACAGAACCAAGATTTGAATTAAAGTTAGACATACACTTAAATGCTTGTAAATATTCTAATCTACTCAGTAGATTTACATTGAATGTCTTTTTCCAGTTTCTCAGGAATGAGGCATAGAAAAAAGTATTGGGACTGGAGAAAAAGTCTTTTCCCTGAAAACATGACAAGAGTGCCTTCCACACACAGCTATTGTGATTAGTACTGAGTACAACAGTGTATCACTTTGAACATTAAGTAATATCTGAATCAAAAATGTATATTACCACAGCAAATAGGAATTAAAAGTTTGATGACAATCTTGAGCTAGATTAACTCTGTTTTTATCTGCAGGGAGAATCTTGTGAACATTGAAATAAACTACAGTGACTTAAACTATAAGATAACCCAGCAGCAAAAAGCAGTGAGTGTGTCTGAATTACTTGGTAAGTGTTATTTGGTAGTTCCTCATTTTTCTGTTTTCTGTCACTTTTTTTCTCTTTTCAGATTTAAGGTTTAGCTTATCAATGGAGGAAAAGATTCAAAATGCTTGTCATCTGCCTGCCATTTAAATCTGACACTTTTCTACTCCGCAGATACATCTCCAGCAAACCTCACATGGGCTTTTACAAAGAAAAGCCGGTGTTCAACATCTTGTGTGCACACCCAGCATCTTACTTTTCTGCAGGAATCCCCCCCCTCAGCAAGTGACTATTGTAAAGTGTTCCTCAATTCTGCATCTGGGTAGAATGTCAGGCATGTCAGACCTCCACCCAGAGTGGGTTTGAAAGAGCATAAGCCAGCAGCATTCAGCCTTTAAGTTATGACCACAGTCTGCTGCTGGTGATCCTTCATTGTACAATCCTTAGCAAACTTAATTACTGATTTCCTAGATCTCACTGCATATTAGAGGAAGTCAGGTGGGGACAGAAGAGGGTGTCAAAGTCAGGCAAAATGACAGCAGTCAGACACTGGCTGACACTGAACCTCTGAATAGGGAGGAAACATACAAATATCTCAAAGCTTAGGAAAGCCTGTACTTCATTACCACACTTCACAAATAGCATGATCCTCAGATTGTCCCGAAGCAATGAGAAAAGGTCTAATAATGCAATCTATTTAGAAGGTCATCATAGAGATAAAAAGTAGGATGATGGTTGCAAGGGTCTAGGGGGAGAGGAGAGTGGGGACTTATTTTTTGATGGTAGAGTTTCAGTTTGGGAAGATGAAAAGGTTCTGCAGATGGATGGTGGTGATGGTGGCACGACAATGTGAATGTGCTAATGTCACAAACTACAACTTAAAATCAGTTAAAATGGTAAATTTATGCTGTGTACATTTACCACAAGAAAAGCACGAACAATAGAGAAAACCGTTAAGTTTTTTAAATTTTTCTTATAAAGAAAGCAGTGCTGTGTTAATATATTTTACTTTAATAAAATGCTACAAATGCTTAAGAAGAAATAGTTCAGACACTTGAAGTCTCAAATTCCTTGGAAATTTGTTTCTGGAAGACATCATCACCCAATAATGTCATGTGGACATTGCATTTCTGTTCTTCATTCAACACACGGACATGAATTTTTAATTGCCTAGATTGTTTTATGCATTTGCCTAGATTCAGTATCTTCCAAAGTCCTTGAGTTATACTTTTGGAACCAGATTTTGTTTGCTTTTTTTCTTCTCCTTTTTGAGATGATTTATATCAATATTATTTTAAGCTCTTTTATTGCTATACTTTATTTATACCAAACTTAAAGAAATATAATTAACTCATCTTTAGATAATATCAATTATGGATAACTTATTAGCTTCAAATAATTTAAATTCTAGTCACATTTAATTTGCTTTATATGTCCATTTCTTTATTGACTTTATTACAGGAGATGTTGGGGGTCAACTGGGCCTATTTTGTGGGGCCAGTGTGATTACAATTATAGAAATTATTGAATACATATTCACCAACTTCTACTGGATATGCCTTTTTTTCTTGCTGAAGATACCTGAAATGACCCAGGGGACTCCTTCACCTCAGAGTCATCTGGGGAATAAAAATAGCATGGAAGAATGCTGACGTTCCCATGTTCACTTGAGACAAAAGCTTTTGCTTTTTTCTTCATAGTACCTTCACATTTATTCATTACTAATTCATTGTTATATAACTTTATGCTGTAGTTTTGGGGATTCAATAAAAGTCATTGTAGATATCTATATCTTTATATAAATCTTTGTCTCTGTATTTATGCATGTATGTATTAGTTTATACATAAAAAACAAATAACAACTGTTTTATTGTTTTTCATCATTGAATTCCCAGCACTTGGAACAGCAGAGACTATGTAGTAGGCATTTCATAAATTTCTTAAATGAATAAATGAGTGTTTGTATAATGGAAAAATAAATTATTTATGACTAAATATGTAAGTTAGACTTAATAAACTGTATATGAGAAGACAAGATACTTCTTTATTCAGGAAATAACATATATATTTTATGCTTACCAAAATTTCTGGGAATTTTCATTTTAAGTACAATTCAACATAGTATTATTTGCTTTTGTCTGGAGAGTTCTGTTGTATGATTGACTTTCGGAGGAGCAGGAATCTGTATTTCCTAGACAGATGGATACTTAAACCTATTTGAAAATAAAGTTAAATTGTAGCATTTTGGGAGCGTTTTATCATTTTCTCCCAAGTACCTCTAGGTACTTATTTAACCTTGAGAGGAATGTCAAGAATTGCAGTAGTGTCCTTACCCCTCAGGCAACCAGCAGACTTTCAGGCTCTCAGATTGTTCAGTCAGTGGCGAATTATTCAGAACACTTGTCAAACACATTGAAAGATAATCACAGAGTCATAGAATTCTAATCCCAAATTCATTTTCTGGCTAGTATTTCTGGGTCTCATGTTCGATGGCCACATGAGAATAACTCCTGAAAGTATTAAAAACGTTTTCAAGTTTACTTACAAGCAAGTGCCAGTGCTGTGGATGGAGGTTGGGGCAATCGGACAGCACTGTCAAATGAGCAGCATATATCGCTTATAACAGGGAAACCCCAATCATGGGTAAACACTCCAGAGAAATTCTCCCATAGAGATGTGATATGCTAAGATGTTCATCATCTATGTGCCCACCAGTGGAGAAGCCAATGTCGGTGTTATGGAAGACACTGTGGATTAAACGTGCCTCCCAAATATTGATAAATCTCAAAAATGAAGTTCTAGGTAGAGAAAAGGTTAAAAAGAAACCCACTCACAATAAGGCTATAATAATATAATAGTTTATGTAAATTGAAAATGCATGCACGTGGCACAACAAACACGTCTTAAAAGAAAACATATTTTTAAAGTAAATATACATATAATACATTCTTGCACATAAACACATTGTAAAGATTGCCTGTAGTGGAAATGGAAAGTGAGATCACAGGACAAAATGGAATAAATAAAGAGAAGAAATAAACAAGATACATAACACTACTGGTGTTGGCACAACTGGACAGCTGCATGTACTACTGTCTAACCCCATACACAAAAGTAAACTCAAAATGGATCAAAGACCTGAATGTAAGTCAGGAAACCATAAAACTCTTAGAAAAAAACATAGGCAAAAATCTCCTGGACATAAACATGAGCAACTTCTTCATGAACATATCTCCCTGGGCAAGGGAAACAAAAGCAAAAATGAACAAATGGGACTATATCAAGCTGAAAAGCTTCTGTACAGCAAAGGACACCATCAGTAGAACAAAAAGAGATCATACAGTATGGGAGAATATATTCATAAATGACATATCTGATAAGGGGTTGACATCCAAAATATATAAAGAACTCACGCACCTCAACAAACAAAAAGCAAATAATCCAATTAAGAAATGGGCAGAGGACATGAATAGACACTTCTCCAAAGAAGAAATTCAGATGGCCAACAGGCACATGAAAAGATGCTCCACATCATTAATCATCAGAGAAATGCAGATTAAAACCACAATGAGATATCACCTCACACCAGTGAGGATGGCCAACGTCCAAAACACAAACAACAACAAATGTTGGCGAGGATGTGGAAAAAAGGGAACCCTCCTACACTGCTGGTGGGAATGCAAATTAGTTCAACCATTGTGGAAAGTAGTATGGAGGTTCCTCAAAAAACTCAAAATAGAAATACCATTTGACCCAGGAATCCCACTCCTAGGAACTTACCCTTAGAATGCAGCAGCCCAGTTTGAAAAAGACAGATGCACCCGTATGTTTATCACAGCACTATTTACAATAGCCAAGAAATGGATGCAACCTAAGTGTTCATCAGTAGATGAATGGATAAAGAAGATGTGGTATGTATACACAATGGAATATTATTCAGCCATAAGAAGAAAACAAATCCTACCATTTGCAACAACATGGATGGAGCTAGAGGGTATTATGCTCAGTGAAATAAGCCAGGCAGAGAAAGACAAGTATCAAATGATATCACTCATATGAGGAGCATAAGAGCAAAGAAAAAAAACTGAAAAAAAACAGCAGCGGACTCACAGAACCCAAAACGGACTAATAGTTACCAAAGGGAAAGGGACTGGGGAAGATGGGTGGGAAGGGAGTGACAAGAGGGAAAAAAAGGCATTACGATTAGCAGATGTAATGTTGGGGGGGCACGGGGAGGGCTGTACAACCCAGAGAGGACAAGTAGTGACTCTATAGCATCTCACTACGCTGATGGGCAGTGACTGTAATGGGGTAAGTTGGGGGGGACCTGATGAAGGGGGTAGTTTAGTAACCATAATGTTGCACCTGTAACTGTAGATTAATGATACCAAAAAAAAGTGTATATCAATGATAGCTTAATAAAAATAAATAATAAAACACACAAACACAAAAAAAGAAAGAAAACAAATGTCAAAGTGTACTTTTGCTACCCAAACTATTAACAATGTATAATGCATATTTATAATATATACTTATGTGTAGTTAATGTATAATTATAATGCATGATAAAATGTGCATAAATAAATGTACTAAGTTCTTAGACACTAAAAGAAAAAAAAAGAATGGATGTAGCAATTAGGAATAAATTGGAGGTTTCATGTACCATGGATTTGCCACAACCAAGGACACACCCATGACGTTTCTCCTGGAATGGGTGGGCAGAGGAAGATAGCACGCTGCTGTGGCTGCAGGGGAATAGGGGTGGAGAGCATGAGTTGCGGCCAGAGGAGACCGAAAGAGCTGGGCCTGGCTAGCAAACTCAAGCAACTTTAAGTAATAAAAGCTTTTCTACCAAAAAAAAAAAAAGATACATAAGACTAAAGGTGATAGCGCGATGTGAAAATCAACTAATCTCTCTGCCCTGTGGCCCAGAAAATAAAAGAAGAAATATTGGCTGCAAATCATTTCTCTTGACAATTGAGAAGCATCCTTTGTTATGCTAGTATTAGTATGACTGATTCTAAGTCTTAGTGCAAGGTAGCTGCTTTCTTCCTATACTACAGTTCTTTTCTCCATTACTTATCCAAATACGTTAAGCTAAACCAGGAGATACTATTCTCTTTTCTCAAGATATTGAAAAATCTTTAAGTGATTTGTATTGTGATTCACGGAAGAGGGACTCCAAAAATTTTGTTGTGTACCTAACATAAAATGAATATAATTGGAGAAACTCTCTTTGTTTTTGGACTGGATGAATCCTGAATTGTACGAAATTTTAAGTATTTTATGTGACTCTCACCAATTCATCTTCTGATAGAAACACTGCAATATACATTTTGTTATAAAGAGATTAAATACGGATTGCTACCATGAAAGAGCTAAGTAAAAAAATGGAGAGTCTCAGAATTTAAGCCTCACTTCCGTTAATTCAGACTCAAGTCCCCAGACCCTTGACCCTAGAATAATAATGCCGGTGAAGTGAAGAGGGAAATGACAGCAATGTAGGAAGTGACTTTTGGACTCCCAAATTAATACGTCAGAAATATTTTGGAGGAAGAAAATGGGGATTGAGGATTTCATGAGATTTTGATGCTGAGTGTTATAACCCTACTTAAAGTAGCAAAACTCTAAAGCTGATTACCAGAGCAGTCTAATCCATAAACTTTGCCTAACAAAGCTTTGACCCCTGAAAAACTGACAAGGTAAAAAAGACAAGTGGGGAGAAAATGCTAGAAATAGGAGACCCCTGTTTCTGCTAGTCACTTTTGTGAAAGTGAAGTTGCTGAGGAGGGAAGGGAAAGGAAATAAATGAGAACAAGGTGAAATTGACACTGGTATATGAAACAAACAAACAAAAAAAATCAGGCCTCATTTTTTGCTACAAGCTCCAGTGGGAACTAGGAAAGATAGAGCATGCCTTCATGAGGCTATTTCTTTATGACTCTTTATTATTAAATGCACCATTCAAATACTATATGTTAAGAGGAGTGGGGAGAGCTGGACAACTTGGCTGAAAGTCTGATCAACCCCTGTGAATCTTTGTTATCTTCCTTTCTTTGCATAAATGATCAAGGGAATAATGATGGGATGGAAAACACAGTGGGACAGGAAGACTATTCAAAATGAGCATTGCTCATCCATTGTTTGCCGTGTTCAGCACCCAGAGAAGAATTTAAATGGACAAGTGTCACCTCTTCCGAGATTGATGGAGGTGGAAATACAGGGTGTGTTTTCAAAGTCAAAGTGGCAACTCTGTCACTTGCAGAAAAATGAAACAGCCCTTCTGAGCATTTGAAATACTGTGGGTGCAAGCAATCCTAGGTTTGTGATATGATCATCAGCAATGAGCCACCCTCAAGTGAGAAAACTGTGAAGCCAATAGTGGTGGGTGTCCACAAAAGTGTAGGCCTGCTTGAACAGCATTCCTGTTTACAAGGGGCTGGGATGAGGCATATAAGAACCAGATGCTACGGAGGGCAGTATCAGAGAGGCAAAAGACCCCTTGGAGGGCACAGTGCTACTGCAGCGGGTGGCATGAGAGTTAACAAGAAACGGCAGATTGGACAGCAAGAAAGAAAAAGATATCTTGTGGCATCACTTACACCTGAGCCCATAATCGGAATACATTTTTTATATAAGATAGAGGGGCTTTGTCATTACTGCCTTAAAAGCTTAAATAGGTCAATTTCACCTTTTGCTCAGTTTTAGTTTGTCATGCTAAATGAGAACCTCCAGAATGCCCAATTTCCCTCTACAGTGAATATTTTTAATAATTAAAACAAAAATAATTTTGGAAGTATCATCAAATAGATGTTTGCAGATCAGAGTCACTGAAAGAAGTCCAATATTGCATCTCAGCATAAAATACCAGAAATTTAGAACTGTAAGTCACTGGGTACAGTGTATATATATAATTTTCAGGAGTTAATCTATTACTGGGATTTGGTGGAGACAGTTCAAGCAACTGAAACATCAAATAAATATAAGCCCCACAGGCAGTTGCAATGTCAAAGAGACCTTCCAATAAAGAAAGCAACTCAGTAGATCTCACTAATAAAATGGAAATGGTGCTTACAGGAGTATATTTGATGACAGTTCTGGAGTAGAGACAGGATGGAGTATATTGCATCCAAGAACAAGTGGTAGCTGGGCATTTAGGGACAAGGACAAAATCCCCCAAATAGCAAGCTGATGGTGCTGAATAGCTGAAACTTCATGAGGGGTAATGGAGGAGGGACATGTTTGAAAAGGATTCTTTTCAAAGAATATGGGGTGAGAATGAAGGTTGGAGGGTGATACAATCACATACTAACTGACTTCCTCACCTTAGAAAAATTTTTCTTATTGTATTGGATCTAGTTATAACACGCTGAGGATTGCACTTGTGAGTCCTGGAAGAGGGAAGAATGACCATTTAAACAATTGACACCACAGTGTCAACTGCTCTGAAAGTATAAATATTCCTAAGGAAACAAATGATCTGAGTGAACATTCCACATAATGGGGCTCACCTAGGGCTGACTGGAAGCTCTGGCCCACACCTAAGGTAGCAATAGTCCCATAACCTTGATTTTCTAATGGTACTCCTTCTTGAGAATGGACAAAAGGGAAGATTCTAGAAAGGTTATTTCAGCTAATTGCCTCTGAGTGGTATGGCAAATCTGAAACTCTCACCTGGAGATGCCCACTCTGAGTTAAGACATGAGCTATCAAGCCCTGAAGAGATAGGGCAGACCTTTAAATGCACACTGTTAAATGAAAGCAGCCAACCTGAAAGATACCACACTGATTCCATCTATATGACATTCTGGAAAAGCTGAAACTGAAAAGTTTTGGGGGGCAGGAGGGAGGGATGAATAGGTGAAGCACACAGATTTTTAGGGGAAGTATTCTGTATAATAATGTAATGGTAAACATATGTTATTAAACATTTGTCAAAATCTATAGAATGTACAAAATGAAGAGTGAAACCTAATATGAACTACAGACTTCAGTTAATAATATATACTAATATTGGGCTATCAGAACAAATATACCACTCTAATATAAAAACATCAGTAATGGAGTAACTGAGGGGGTCTGGAAAGAGGTATTTGGAGTCCTGTACTTCCCACTCAATTTTTCTGTGAACCTAAAACTGCTTAAAGAATAAAGTGTATTAATCATTTTTTAAAAAGGAGGCAGTAACTAGGGATGATTAAGACTCAGGCTAGAGGAATACATATGTAGGGACACTATGTGTAGACTAAAATGTGACAATAGGTTTCTAGTAAGAACACTTTATATCATTATTATTTCCTGGCCAAAGTGTTCTGAATTAACAAAGAACTTTCCCCACAGCACATCCAATTAGTAGGGAGGGAGATGGTCAGTGCTTCAAAATGATATCTGGAATCCTGTGTTGAAAATTTGTTTCCTAAAGGTTAGGGTGTGGTTATGCTCTGTTCCCCCATCCCAGATACAGTCTGAAGAATCATCATGCAAACAGTTGACTGCTTAGTGAGGCAACGAATCAGAAGGACAATTAGAAACTCAAGGTCACGGGACCATTGCTACCTTAAGCACTGGGCCAGCACATCCAGTCAGCCCCAGGTGAGCCACATAATGTGGAATCTTCACTCAGATCATCTGTTCCTTTAGGAATATTTGTACTTTTGGAGAAATGGATATTGTGGTGTCAATTGTTTGCATGGTGATTCTTTCCTCATGTGATTTGTTCCCTCACTGTTTAGTAAGCAGTGGCCTCTGGGAATTACTTGGTAACAGGAAATGCATTTTATATAGAAAAAGATATTCTAGAGGTTTGAGAAATAACATGATAATATTAACAGAAATATGGTGTGTAAAGCCTATTTTGAATATCTGCATTGAAGCTATATGTTATAGTAAAAGATTTATAGCTTTACTTATAGACCTAAATATAAATGAAACTTGAGTAGACAATGATCCAAGCATAAATATAGCATAAAACTATATTTTCAGACATCAAACTAAAGCTCCCTGTTGATGTCATACCCATGGAAATTGGCCAGAAGAAAAAGTAGTTTTATATACAGTTGAATTTCTTATCAAAACCTATTCAAAAGTATGAAAAATAATGGATTAAAGAGGGAAATGAATAGTCCAAGTGGTAAAGAGATATCAGAAAACTTGTGAGACTTTTGGTTATTGTTAGCATATTTTAAGGAGGAAATTCCCATTCCTCACCGGGTGATGAGTCCTACTCGTCATCACTGTTTTCTGTGTATCAGATTGCAACTCCAGGGTTAAAACATGTTCTCACCCTGGGGCAAATTACCTCTGAAGCCAAAATCAGTCAAAGGGAGAAATAAAGTGGAAGAAACCCATTTATTGCTTCCAAACAGTCGTCCCCTTCTGCTCACTCATGTCTCTTGTGACTGCAAAAATGGGCCCCACCCAACCTCTCTGATCCAGATATGCTGTCTCACCCCCTTACAAACACCTATTGATACCTAGATGACTGCCTCTTTCCACCCCTTGTAAGCACCTATTGATATGGAGATGGAGATGGACTGCTTCTCTCCACCCTTCAGAAATACTTATTGATATGGAGATTCACTAAGGCCAGGTGAGAGATTCTGGAAATACTGCAGTTTTACCCACACAAATATTGTGGACATGTCTATAGTAAGAATTACAAGAAATTATAAGAACTCTCCTGAGGAATATGTACTGGGGAGATGTTCATAAGTGTTGAGCTGGTTCTGTGTTCTCTCCTCCTGCCTGGGGAACAATTGCCTTGAAAACTCGATGAGTCCACTTAGCTCAGATCCAGTATAACTGAGAATCAA